>BSBN01000507.1:2623062-3303343 GCA_027924645.1 Cunninghamia lanceolata | reverse complement strand
GTATTTGCCTGGTTTCTTAACTGTGGTGTCCTCATCATATCAAATCTTTTGTGTTTTGAATTGAATTGACACATCAACTATTTTGAATAAAGAGCTACATTACTACAAAATAGTAAAATACTTTACAGGATATAATTGAAGTGAAATAAGCAGCCAACAATTAAGTAAAGGGTACCAAACACTCAAAATTCAAAAACTTTCTATTTTACTCGAAGAAAACCAGCCTTATAGTAGATCATTGGGAAAGTGTATATAACATTCAAGAAAGCCAAATTACTTCACTTAAACATATTACCATGCAGCTTACTAAGCTTACAAATTAGTATTTAGTGCATGAAAAACCCATGTATAGAAAACATACCAACTTGATGTAGAAGGCTTACACCAACATTGTGAGCATGCACAGATCCTGCCATCGTAACACATGGAACTCCCATGTATAGCGATTCACATGTAGTGGTTGTTCCAGCATATGGAAATGTATCCAAGCTGACAATCACATGAAGAGACGAGGAAATCTAACTTAGGATATTTCGATGAAAAATATGTATGCATAAAAATTTTAAGCCAAAAATTGCAAGCCAAAGTTTTACAAATTGCCAAGAGGGAAAAAGATCACGTCCATAAAAAAACATTCAATAACTGTCGGTTTCACTACATTGTAATTGTAATAGAAATGCATCCTGGATCAGTTTGGAAAAATAGTAGTGTTACATTTTAAGGATGAAAGCACCCCTTGCATAATTCGTATGCTATAACTCAAAAACAAATCTGTATATACCAAAAAGAAATTTTGAAGAATTTTGTTTTTAATATTTATTAGTTCAAAAAATCTATATGCATTTGACAACTGTAAAAAAGGTTAATTTCGAAAATTCAAGGGGGCATTTTTGCAATACATAACTGGCCACAGCCCATACAAATATATGGAAATAGTAAAATTTGTTTTGTGGAACAGTCCCGGGAAGGTGCAAAGGACATAAATGCAGATTATACACCCATGTTCAAGCAGAGGTTAGATATAATGCACATTTACATTGCCCATAGTAAATATCTGTTGATATAGGCACCAATTACAAAAACTCAGAAAGGAACACTGTTTGAGCATGATTTGGGTTCTGGAAAGAGTAGAACTAGGAATTGTGATGTTCAAAAGCTAAGTTGCTGGTTCTGGTGCGGGTGCGGGTTCGGGTTCGCGGGTTCGGCCAAAAATTTTTTTGGGGTTTGGGTTCGTTTTTGGGTTCTTTTTTTATATATATAAAAAAATATATGTATATGCAAAAAAATTAAGCATAGAAGCAAGAATTAAGTGTAGAAATGCAAGAATAAAGTGTAGAACACCACATAGCATCATATAATCAACAAAACCACCATCAACTTGAATATCATAAAACATAAAACTCGAACTTCAAGTTCAATAACAAGATTCAAAATAATAATATCATGTTCAACAATCAATTTTCATTGTTTCAATGTCAAATGACAAGTGTCAATCATCATATGGATTTGCTAAATCCTCCACATCATCATCATCTTCTTGGACATTAGCAGGATCATTTGAAGAACCACAACCAGCAAAAAAATTCTTGAGTTCAGCCACAATGGACAATTTTTGTGTTTTGGAATGAAAGAATGAGTTGAAAATGGCAATAGTGTGTTTATAATGACTTTTTAGGGTTATATTTGCATTTTTGAATGTTTAAAATAATATTAAATTGTGTTTTAGTTGAAAAAAACATAAAAAAAAATTGAAAAGTGCGTGGGTGCGCTCCGGGTGCCATGTTTTAAGGCTGGGTTCGCACCCAACGAACCCGGGTGCGTCCGGGACGCACCCAACACCTTTGTGCAGCACCCTGCCCGCACCCACAGGGTACCCGCACCCGCACCCGCACCCGATCCGCACCGCACCCGCACCCGAGCCTCTAACAGGCGAATCCGGTAACTTAGTTCAAAAGAGCAAAAGCAAACAGACAATGGTTAACCTTAGAAAGATAGACCTTAAGTTTTGTTAGAGCATAATGTTTATGAAGGTTCTGAATTTAACGTTAAGTGGTCCTACTAACATTTATAAAGGCCCTAAATGTTATAACTATAAGGTTTAGCCTTATGAGTAATATAGTATATACGGTTTGGCCATATTATAGGGGAGATGATTATTAATTAAGATCAATTTATTAATTAATAATCACTCACCAAATATAGTTATTTGGTGAAAAGTTGTAACCTACCGCAATGTGCAGATGAAGTTCATCCATTCCCTATATTTTTTTATGATCAAAGGTAAATGCAGGTTTTTGAAAGGACCCCAACCCTTTTACACAAAACAGAGCATTAACACTACAAAAAAGCCCAGCAAGAACATAACAAATGGCAACAAGAAGCAAATAGCAACAAGGCTGTAATCTAAAAACAAACTAACAGCATCTCACAAGATAAATCAAAATCAACAGACACAAGGTGAAACCAGTGAGCTCAAGGGAGCATGAAGTTGAAGTGCTTCAAGGTGCTATAGACCCTTACAAAATCCCCACCCACCTAGTTCCATTCTTTGAAGCCAAACTTGAATCAGAAGGATATAAGGGACAGGAGCAGAGCCTTTCCTCAAACCCCAACCTCCTACATGAGCCAAGACCAACCATAATCGACTCCTTACAAACCTTCACCATACAGCTAACCTTGGGATGAGGACTATCCTCATAAGACGAGTTACAGATTCCATCTGCAAGAGCCCTAACCTAAGACCGGGCCTTCTCACCACTTCAAACCATGGGCATCTCAACAACTGACGAAGATAAGGTACCGACTGAACCTTTTTTCTCCATAAATTTTGCTTCCTTCAATTAATAATGCAACTCACAACCACAAGACCCACTTTGTTGCATTCGAGGCATAACACCAAAGAGTCTTCATAAACAAATTGTTGTACCCATTCCCTCAACTTGGAAGATAAAGTGATTGAAAACAAAAGCACCTTATCAATATCCACATTGACATAGAATCTAGCAAACAGCAGACGCTTTCTTGATATGGTCACCAAATCAAGAGCAACAAGTTGCTTGAGCAAATTAGCTAGATGTACGTTTTCTCATTATTGAATGATACTTTGTGGGGATTTTTACCAAATGGTTTTCCCCACCATAAATCTGGTGTACCATGTTACTTATCTTTGATTTAGCTCAATCCCTAATCTAAGAAGCTAACTTGGAGAATATTTATTCATCAAAAATGACTAGAAGTCAACAGTCATATCATGCTTTAATGACATTTTATGAAAGTGAGCCTCAATCCTTTGAAGAAGTTAATAGAGATGAAAGATGGAGGGATGCTATGATATTAGAGGATGATGTTCTAATCAAAAACAAGACATGGGATCTTGTTCCTCCACCTTCCAAAAGAATTATTGTCAATTATCGTTGGCTTTTATAAGGTCAAGTATAACTAAAATGGTAAAGTAGACAAATATAAAGTAAGGTTGGTCACTGAAGGCTTTACGCAACTACATGGTATAGATTATGATGACACATTTGCCTCAATTGTGAAGATAAGCACCATAAGGCTGCTTCTTGCTTTTGCAACGCAAAATGGATGTTTAAACACATTCTTAAATGGTGATCCTCAATAAGAGATTTACATATCTCAACCTAAAAATTTTGAACAACCGAACAAAGAAAACTATGTATGTAACTTAAAAAATCTCTTCATGGTCTTAAACAAGTTCGTAGAGCTTGGTATGCAAAAATTAACAGCTTCAATCTGATAATGATCTCTTTCTAAAAATTGACAATGGCTGAATCATTATTATTATGCTTTATGTGGATGACTTACTCATTACCAGTAGTCTTTATTCTTTAATCCACAAATATAAGACCAAATTAAACCAATCATTTGAAATGACTGACTTGGGCCTTCTTCATCACTTCTTAAGGATGACTATATTCCAAAATTGTCACTCTATTGTGCTATCTCAAGCTAGATACGCACATGATTTACTTCAAAAAATCAACATGATTGACTGCAAACCTGCTGCAATACCTATTGAAGTTTGCATCAAACTTCATCCTAAACCTCCATGTGAAAAACCAATCCTACTTTGTAAAGATAACTAGTAAGAAGTTTGATCTAATATTACCTATGTTGTAGGTACTGCCTCTAGATTTATGCAAAATCCATATCTGGATCATTGCAAAATAGCTCAGTGAATCTTAACATATATCAAAGGAACATTTATTTATGGTCTTTATTATTCTTGCACCAAAAATGCTAAATTATTTGGTTATTGTGATGTTGACTATGCTAGTGATTCTGTTGATAAGAAATCTACCTCTGGCTATGTCTTTAAATATGGTTCAGGTGCTATCACGTGTAGTAAGAAATAGTCAGTTGGTTGCTCTATCTTCTATGGTAGCCAAATATATAAGTGCAACATAAGCAGCAAAAGAAAAAATGAGGCTTAAAAGATTATTGGATGAGCTACATATGAGTACTATTGAAAGTACCTCCTTGCTATGTGATAGCCAAAGTTGTATATCTCTTGCCAAAAATCTAGTGAATAGTAGCAAGAGTCTTTCCTTCGGAAGATGGGCAAATAGTGACAATACTATAGGGCCATACAAATTCACAAAGAATCCAAGGGCTCATTATGCCCACATGTGTAAACATTGATATGGGAAACCTCTGCCTGATTGGATTATTCTAGACATTCAAGGCACTAAACGTGAACAAACAACTGACAATGAATTATACCATTCCTATGCAAGCTATGCGATAACATTGCCACTCTGCAAGGATTTGCCCTTCACGGCCCTACAATGACTTCCTTCAGGAGATAGGCAAATACTATAGGGCCATACAAATTCTTATGCCCACGTGTAAACATTGATATGGGAAACTTCTGCTTGATTGGATTATTCTAGACATTTGAGGCACTAAACGTGAACAAACAACTGATGGTGCTATCATAAGAATATACTCGAGCTAGTAACAGGAATTTGCAGCCTGCCAAACCACTTTCTCTTTCACTAGGATCTAACCAGGAATCTTTTACAAAGCTCTTATGATTTCCCTTGGCTTTTGCAGGGTAATTTTCTGTCTACTGAATTTCAGCATTCATGTAGTATTCTTGATATCTACGTACCTATGTGTGGTACCAGCTGCATAGGCCTCCTAGATCAACTCAGAGAATTGATTATTCAAAAGAACCTGTCTAATCTAATCCTGGTTGGAGATTATAATACCATTAAATCCCCAAGGGAAGAAAAAGGGAGTCAGAAGATTCAATCAAAGAGCAGTGGATTGCCTTATTGCACTGGAAAAGCAGACCACAATCCACAAAATCTAATTTACCCAAAGTCTTCATACGCATTGCAATCGAAGGAAAGAATGCAGTTCCATCTCTAAATGAATTAACAGGTTCATGTTTAAAGATCATCGGATCACTTCCTCTTGATTCATCAAACTTTGGTTAGTGAATCAACTTTATCAGATCACTGACCTATCAGGTTAGACATATTGGTTTGATTTATTAACAGCAAGAGGCCGCAATTACAGTTTGAAAGCATGTACCACACATTGAGCAAGGTCATCAAACATTTCATCTTATGAGAAAACTCAACAATGTCAGATAATTAAAGATTTGAGAATATTCCACCAAGGCTGATTTTTCCACCTTATCATACTTTATATCTTGGTCACATTCCTTGATTCTAGCTAGGATGTAACTACCTGTTTCTTCAAGTAATGCAATAACAATTACCAGATAAAACATTAAGAGGTCACAGAGAAAGAACTATATGGAACTGGAAAGCATTCTTGCCAAATGTTTCCAGGAATACATTAACTAAGTGATTATCCAACATAAGACTAATAAAGGCATTGTAATTTGAGAAGGATCCTAATATTTCACTTATTTTACTTTAGTGTCACTAAGAACATAACAGTCACATTTCCACACCATAAACAAGGGAAAACATAAAAAGAAATTGCACAGAAATATTCTTCTGTTAAAAGACGAAAAGAATCATGAATTAAATAACCCATTGACAAAATTCAAATTAAACAAAGAGCTCTCACCTGATATCCATCAAGGAATATGCTTGCATATGGTCATGGTTAAGCAAAATCAAAGGTAAAAGATCAACACGCAAGGACTCTAATCCAAGTTCCTCCAAGGTTGAAAGAAACCTCGCCCTTACACTATCACAGCAAAAAGGCTTGCACTTAACAACCAGCCTTGACGTAGGAATTGCACACAAAATTTTTGCCCAAACGCGTAGAACCCGAGGTGTTATCTGGACGAAAAGAAGATGAATATACAATCATTGTTTTTCTGGAGATCATGGTTCAAAGAAAAATAACTAACAGATATGAAGTCGAATCAACTAGCAATGCAGCATAATTATTACCAAAGCCTCCAAGGCTATTATTTCTTCTTCAAGAAATTGAGAATAACTCCAGAATTGAATATGAAGTGGAACTCTAAATGTCTTACAGGAATACAGTTAATAGTACATTCAAAGGATGTCACTAAAGAAATAAAAATGGCAATGTTCCATGCAACAAATGGTCAAAACACTTACTATCTTTTCAACTACATTTGACCAATAGTTTCCCAATTAATATTCAACTACAATTAGACTAAATTATTGTAGCCCAAATAATTCTCTCCCACAACTAACTAATGATTGTCTACATCTAGCCATGTTTAAAGTTCAAAGCAAGTCTACTTCAAATGACATAAATTTTCAACAATGACAGATAAGCTTCAAAATCCTTCTCTAATAGGGACTTTGAACGCAAGTCCATCACATGCTAAGTACTTAAGAAAATAATCTTGCCTTTGCAAGGTTGTTAAAGCTTCCAAAAGTGATGAATCCATTGGACAGAGCTGGTGTTTGTACAACTGGCCCTGCTTCTGGAGATGGTGTATAACAGAGGAAACAGCCAGGCAACCTAATAAGCTCTTCAACATGCCTGCAAACAGTGATATCTGAGAATAGGTAACCGTGAAATTTGATAAAGAAGCTGTACCCAAATATGCATACAGCATGATTTATATGTATCTGCAAGTTCAAACAAAGATAATTCTTATCGATATAAAAATTGCTATTATTTCAAAAAAGACTATTCGCCCTCATAAACGAAGATGTATTTCTACTTTGCCAATACATAAAGAACCAACATGAAAAATGAATATAAACAAGTTACAAATTTCACTGACTTCTGTTTTGAGTTTGGAGGGTCAGCCAATGAATCTGTAAATCGATAATCAATGCTAGGCAGACCAGTTGTGTTAGGATAGCCAATCCATGTAGCCTGCATGGACACCAGTGAATTACATATTTACTCAAATAGAAATATTTCATTAGAAAATTGCAGAAAGCAACTAAAACTTAGTGCAACAAATTTTAACATATGTGCAAAAATAAACTTTGTTTTCCAATATTTTTTTTTTAATTGTGAAAAAAACTGCATGATCTTATGACATGCATTTTTGTCTAACTCTAAATCTCTTATTGATATCCTCCTAAATCAGATGAAGATATTGAAATACCACCAACACTGGTTTGATCAATTATGTTAAGATCCAATCAGCTAAAATGTCGGAGATTAAATGTCCTCGCACCTGTACTGGAGCAGGCCTGCAAGCCATCATCCCCAACCTATTGTTAGCTGTATGACCAGTCAGCTCCACCAGAATATCAATTTTATCTTCTCTAATAATGGTAGCTAGCTTCTTCTCATCAATTCCATATATGTCTCGCCACAGCCCTCCTTTCTTCAATACTCTATCCCTAAACTTATTTGTTTTTGCATCTGCCTGTCAAATTGATTAATATTAAGAATCATCAAACAGACTGTTATAAATAGTGATGGTTTAGCCTTCTTGAATCTTGGCAATTAAAACAAAAAAACAACCTATAAAAGTATACAAGAAAAAAAAGAACATGTTCTAACACATGTTTATGTGGAAAAAAAAACGAAATCAAAATGAATATGTTCCTGGCACTGTAAGCATAAAGAAAAATTCTTGTTCTAAAGTTCTTAATCCAGAGTATACATGCCCACTATAAATACTAAAAACATACTTCCAAACAGAATACCATATAAAATGGCATGCATAGAGTGTTCTTAATCCAGCGTATACATGTCCACTATAAATACTAAAAACATACTTCCAAACAGAATACCATATAAAACGGCATGCATAGAGTCAATTAGGAACTGAAGAGCCGTCATTCTCATAAAGCATATCCAAATCTAGAAAGTTAAATTGTTTATAGAGGTAAATGATCCTACACCTAATTTGAGTAGTCAATATGCAAAATCAAATGCTAATCTCACAATCTTCACAATGATTCTACTAAATCCCATAATATGAATACTTTGTACCCTAAAATTAAAATAGAATGCTACCCCAAGTTTCCAGTAACACAAGGACATGGGCATGGAAGGGGGACGGAGTGAAGACTCCACATGGAAGTACATGCCAATAAGAAAGGAATCATGAAAATCCCAAGAGATACCCTTCAATAAGGTTATTTAATAGAGTACAATTAATATGAAAATCATGAGACCAGGATAAGGATGGACACAACTAAGTGCCTGAGAACAGGGCGTGCATTAATCCATGAAGACTGTAGTAGTCCAATGGATTACAAGAAAATTTTAAGGAGGTTTACAGGAAAAATATGCACACAAGGTTTCAACTGACGTCAAACTGACAAGGAAGCTTAATCAGGTCCTCCCTGGTTAGAGAAAATTTCTCCAATATCTGTTGTAAATGGGACTATTGGTCAAAAAAAGCAGATTGTGACAAACACTTGGCATGTATTGGTAAGGCTCCTTTCCATCCATCCATATACCCTGCAGTTTGCATCAACTGAGTGGTCTGTGTCCTAACATCAAGTAAGGTGTCCTCTTCAAGAGAAGGTTAAAATTCGGAAAGAGGTGAGTGATGGCAACCTCGAACAAGTGTGAAATCTCATAAAAATGGATTGGCTCATAATTGTCGACATTAAGTCTGTGAAGCTGAGCTGGAGGGTACAAACAGAAAGCATTGGGGTCAACTGCATGGATGAAGGTGGTAAGCCCATGTCAGATTGACTTTATGTTCATGATGCTACATCTTTCAAATCCACACAAAGTCACAAACTAAGAAAGAATGATCCTCAATAGCAATTATGAAGGAAGAATCTTTGTTCTGCTCCTGAGAGAGCAAAGGGCATGTTTGGTAATGACAGCAATTGGGATGTCCAAGAGTTGTGGACATAATAGATTTTGGCAAGGTGAGTGCTCCGATAAGTTGTGCATGGCCCAGTTATATTTCTCATGTAGAATGTGCAGATAATTGTCCCATTGCTTGTTCTGTTAATGGTAAATGTAAAGTGTACAGACTAAATTTCAATTGATCATCTTGGTTTGGCCATCAGTGACCCAGAAATCATGAATCAACATCCAAAATGTTGTTCCATGATAGCTAAAAATTGCTAAATATATGCTGAAAAAAAATCTACAGCCTTTGGAACATTGTGTCTTTGTGCAGAGAATGAAAACAACCAGCTTGGAAATTAATATAACAAAGATGTCAATAAAGTCTTGGGTAAGTGATCAAGAAAACAGTTTTACTCCATCAAACCACCAGAACTAACTCAGAAACAGACCAGAAAATAGATAATGTTTTGCACTGTGGCATAACCACCAGATGCAAAAGGGTGGGAGTTGCATTACTGACAAGATGATTTTAATTGCTTCATGAAAGTTTTGAATGTGTCAGAACAGTGGTTTATTGTGGCATGGTAGTTTCGCATGTGTCCTAGCAGTTTCTTGAGTCTTGTCCTGATAGATGTGGTGGATTCACCCTTATGAAATGAAAAGCTCTTTATCAAAGGAGATAACATTCTTTAATAAATAAAATGCACACACCAGAGAAAACATCCAGACAAATGAAATATCCAGAAGCACTTATATCAACTCAGCTATGTAGTGCTTGATAATGATGCTTTAAGTTGAAAATCAATATACAACTCCACCAAGTACAATTCTAGGAAACATCAGAAAGTAAAGTTTGATAATGTTAACTAGCAGATTGCATCTGTATTTTCTACATGTTATGGCATTGATGCTGTTATGTCCATTAAAATAATCTTATTCTTTACAAGATAAAATTTTGTACAAAAAATCAAACATATTACCTTAACAACTGCAGAGTAAACAACCACCGTGTACTTGTCATAATCATGATATACAAGAGGTGCTTCTATGAAATATGACACAGAATGTGTGAAATAATCTGGCGATACATAACCAATTACAAGAGGCCGGTCAGGATCCTTATGATTGTCCCAGGTAGTGTACTGAGGATAAAGGTTCATAAACCGTTTACCCCATTCCCTGCATAATGAAAGTGGTTCAATGAATTTTTTAAATGAATATATTTGACTAAATAAGATATGCAACTCAAAGAAAAAATGAAACATGCCGAGTGTTGACAAACATAAGCCAACAACCAAAAGCCTGAAATTCCAAAGCATACTTATGGCTGACACAAGGAATCATACTACTAAGTGAACAATTTGAAATACATGCAACTCATAACGAATCATTTTGCAACATGCATAGTATGAACTAGAAATGCAACCAACTTTAGGCATGGAAATTCATTTTCTTAAAGTCTTATCAATAAGCATCTAAATATGGGAAATGTTAAAAGATTAAAAGGGAAACTGTTAGTGTTGTGCAGAAGTATGTAGAAACGTACAATTACAGAAAGCCTCAGCTAGTTTATATAGATATGCTGTAACTAGTTCATCAAAAATGGATTTGTTTGTCTTCGATTGTGAGAGCAAAATGGCCAAATGATTTAACTTTTAAGCAAATGAAATGTAAGACAAGAGACAATAAGAGAATTCAACAGCATAAGAATGAGACCAAGATTCCCTGGAGAAAACCTTTGTGGGCTAAAACTCCAACTAAATGGCTACAAAGATTGCTTTCACAGCCCCTTGGACCTTATACAAAGCTCCAACAAGTTGTCTAGCTCCCCAAGAATCAATCAAAGACTCCCTTATGAACTCTCTGCCTTTACAACTTCTATGACAGTCATAAATATGAAAAAATACAATGCAAAATCTCACTACAAAAGCTCTAAACAAGAGAATTCAACCTCAAGAGGTTAAAATAGACTCTTGTGCCATACGGAAGCTGGAACAACAGTTCAATAGGAAGAGGAAGAGGAAAAACTTGGAATCTAGAATATTTTGAGACGTTATGACTGCATGAAATTAATTTGCCACTTCCGACAGAGAGGCAATCATGTGCTCACCACAGTCATAGCGAATTCAACACAGCAATTACGCTTTAGCCCCCTATACAAACCGGTGATTTTGCCAAAATGGGCAAAATACTCTATTTCTGTGTGCTCTTGTCAGCCGATGCTTACACATGGATGCACCATACCACCCTAAACATTCTCCAGCATCAAAGAAGTGGTCCATTGTTCCAAAACATGCCAATGAGCACAAAATTGAAAAACCAGATCATTTTTTTCATATCAATATGTATGACCATCGGATGATTTTTGATATTCCAACACTCTAACTCCCAACTATCATGAATACAATATATTATATATGATATGGCCTATTGCTGTCTTACGTCACTTAATGTAGCACTGCAATGTTACAATGCTGCATTAAATGACACATAACCTTTGCAACTTGCCATAATGACTTTATGCAACAAAATACATGGATGAAGGTAGAGGAACCCTTGAACAAGTGACGTGTGCCATTTCATCTCACACCATTTCGAGGGGATCCAAGAACCAAAATCAAACATGTGTTGTACCACATGGTTTGTGGGAAGGTCTTTGCATTCCTCAAAGACATCTTTGTATTGTTGCAGTATTTTGTCGAGTTGTTGTTGAGATGGTGTTTGCAGAACCTCATGTGCTACCATTGCACATTTGCTTTCTTGCATAAGTGCGTATGGATAAACCATGAGAGGCATGAACTTAGACATGCAAAATGATCTTGTAACACTGTTTGGCAAAGATCAAGGCCACCTTGGTCTTTGGTGAAGACTCGTGAAGGTTGAAATAGTTGTTGATGTGTATTGTCCACTAGTACAGCTTTGCCTAATAGGCACCATCCTTGTTGTACACATACGACGTCCCATGTAGTATGTCACAAGCGAATGTGTCTTGCATGGGTTTAACTACATACTTGAAAATACATTGGCATTTTACCTAAATGCCCTTACCTTGATGTAATCCTACAAGCATCCTAGAGAGTATGGTCACAGGTGCATGTCAAAGGGAAAACCCAAGCACTTGATTGCATCTAGCGCAATGATGGTCTTTTGGTTGTCATTGTCAATGATGACATGCATTGGTTGTTAATTGACGAAACAATTTGTATGGAAGAGACATTCACGCTCCTCCTCCATGTCAATTACCACAACGCTAGAGCCAAGAGATTGTACCTTTTGATCAATCTCCTCGACTTACATGGGATCTAATGTGGCTTGCACAACTAGAGATTGTTGCATGCAGCATTCAACATCATTGTGGGAACTGGTATGATGGTGATGGCACCATTTATCACCTCGTTGTTTCTTTTTGCCCTTGTCCTTACTTGGCACAGAAGACATTGATGCTTTGGCATTTGGCGTAGATGGTCTTGAGTTCTCTTCTTGTTTCTGCATAGGGAAATTTTGCTTATGTGCAAAGAGCTTTGGAGTTGAATCATGCATTCGCTTGTTCTTGCACAAGGAAAACTTTTGCTTGAGCTTGGCCTTGAGTTCTCTTCTTGTTTCTGCATAGGGAAATTTTGCTTATGTGCAAAGAGCTTTGGAGTTGAATCATGCATTGGCTTGTTCTTGCACAAGGAAAGCTTTTGCTTGAGCTTGGCCTTGGCTTCAATTTTGGATGCGTTGTAGAATGCTTTCCCCAATCTATCTAAAGTCAAGCTCTTTATTTCAGTGCAAATGTAAGGTGATAACCCACTTATGTATTTGAGCATTTTGTGTTTCTTAGGGGTGTCTTTATGCAAGCACACAGACTAGTCATGGAACTCAATGTGCTCCTCTACAATTTGCTACTTACACTAGCACAACAAATGGACCTTCGTGTAGTCATCCTCATAGTGTATGAGGGATTAGTATTCCTCTTGCAAAGCATTGACAAGGGAATTTCAAGTCTAAACAGGATATCAATCCCTTGTGTGTTGCATGCTAAATGTTTGCCACCATTGGGACACTAAAATGGACATCTTCAATGCCAGAAAAGAAATCTTCTGTGTCACTAAAATTATTGATAGCAATGTCTCTGATTGCCAAACCCTGTCATCCAACGTTATGGCATCAATTTTACCTTCAAACATTGCGATGTCTAGGTTGACTTGCACTCTAAAAGGGCTTTGATGTTGTGAGGGAACATGCATGTCTACGAAACATTGCAGAATCAATCCAAGTTGGCACATGAGTTTGTGGAACTATCCAAAGAACTCTTGGCACTATGTCTCGATAGTGTCATTGATCATCTTCTGAACATCTAGAGACACCTCTAATCATTTTACTTTTGTTGCGGCATTTGTCTACATGCTTAGAAGTTAAAACAAGTGGGAAACCTTCCTCATGTTGTGCACATCTTTGTATACGAATGTGCAAACACTTCTCTAATACCAATTATCTAGATCCCATGTGGTCTAAGCGACAATCTTATCCTAGTAAAAGACAACATTATAGACTATGCAAAAGAAAACAAGAAAGAAAATAATCTAATATGCAACTGAAGATTGCGAATGACTTTTAACAACAAATGTACTACCTCAATTCAAACAAAAACAATTAGGGTACATTTGTATTTTACAAATATTGGGGCTAGGAGTGACAATTCTTATGACAAGGATAAACACATCAAACTAGTTTGCTCCGACTATTCAGTTATCCAAAACTCCACATGGAGGATCAAATGTCCAGATTTAAATATGGTTACAAAATATGTTCTAAAGACAAAACAGTTCATGTGCCAAACCACTTGACCTTTCAACTGCTTGGTTGTTATGTTCCCTTGACATTTGGTGTTTCAATTCCACAGCATGAAGAAGAAACTTTGTGTATGCACGTGTGTAAAACTATTTAATGTGCAATGACCACTACGTGGCACACGAAGGTGTGTTGAGTCATGCACAGTGCCACACGATGACACAATGACTTGCATTTGCACAGAGTACTACTAAGGCACATGCAAAGTACTTTGAGACTTGAGCGGCTACACTCTAATCATAAAACATCAAGAGTTGAGACTTGTGTTCCATTCATTTCCCTCTCCATCTCTGACCACTTATCCATGTCTCTTCAAGTGCTTGGAGCTAACCAAGGTACTTGTCTAGACGTATCTTATTGTAACATACACCCCTATTCTATTTTTTTTTGTTTTCTATTGTTTGTTGTGGTTTTAGGGTATGCATGTGGTTTGTGCTTGCATATAGTTGAGATATAACATAAAAGAAGCATTTATAATAATACCTAGAAGCTTATATGAATTGAAACAACTACTACGAACATAAATCAGCAATACCCATATGATATGAAACCCTAGAAAATCATATATTTCAAAACCCTAGCTTCTGTCATCTGTTTTTTGAGATATATTTGCTGAATACATTAAATAGAGGGATTATAACAAATACCTAGATGATAAAATCACTCAGACATTATATTTGAAAAATACCCATTTGTTGTCTTACAATGTGCAGGTCTGAAACAGCTTGTGAACAACAATGGAAGCTCCAAAAACCCTAGCAGAAATGCCCAAATTACAAAATGCTCAAAACCCTTTATTCTCCAACCCTAGGCATCCCCATTCAAGCAGAAACAACACTGAAATCATCTGAAACAACTCCCAAAATCCCAACGTTCATCTACAGCACTTGGAATGGCCAGCGAATGAAAAGGTACAGCAATGAAAACTCTCACAAAGTTCTCCAGAAAATCACCCAAAAAGTCTTCTAAACCACTTCCAAGTCCTTATTCAACAGTACCAAAGATTTGACAATGAATCCCTTGCTTGAAACTGAGTAAAATCATTAACAATGAAGCTCTAGCACAGATTCTGAATGACCCTGTCAACAATCAGCCTTGGAAGGTCTTTCACTTCTGTAGTTGATGTTCTCTGTGAAGGTTTTCATCCTCACAAAGCTCCCTAGTACAAACCCCAACTCAAAACTTGTAAACTCTCTCCAAGATATATTTTCATGTCGTGCAAATGAGCCAAAATGACTTTTTATATGCCCTCCAAATGCCCACAATTTCCAAGAGGGGAATTACTTCTAAATTTGATTTTAGAAACTCCTTATAACTCCCCACATTAGCGTCCACCTTAAGTTATATCATTGTGCAATTAAAAAATAACATTCACTTCTGTCTCCCTAGGCGCCTAACTTAAATGTAGCCTTTTAATTTATTTTAAATAACAGCTTTATAAAAAAACATTACAATATAAGCCATTATTTAAAATAAATGTCACTAGCAATAGTTAATTCACCAATTGAGCCACCAAACACAAATATGATCGATCCAGAACGAACCCAGTGCCAAATGCCAAAGTCGGTGCCGAAACTGCCATTGTACAAATAGTAAATGTGAACCATGTGTCTGAAATATGCCCAAAAAGTGACTCCACGGACCTTCTAGAAAACTAAGCTCAAATAGCACCTAGGAGCGTTCACAAGAAGACAACCAACACCCCACAGACCATGCAATTCCCTAACCATGTCGTAATAGCCTACGGGAATTCTGGAAAATAAGCTAACAATCAATACAACTGACGACACTTAGGAAGGGGGCATTATAGTCTGCCCTCCCCAAAATTGTTTTGCCCTCAAGCAATTGCAACTTCGAATGCTGTAAAATCTATTCACTCTCCCATGTAGCATCCTCAACCAGCAAGTTCTTCCACTTCACAAGATATTCCCTAATAGTCCTCCGCCATAGAGTACACTCTCTAGTATCAATGATGGCCTTTGGAATCAAGATAAGTTTCCTTTCCTTGTCCAATGGTGGCAACTCGGAAGAAGGAACTGTTGTGACCACTTTACAACATCAACCCCAATTGGTAATTGGGTCCCCCTTTATCTTGACTTGCCTGGATCCTTGCTCTAATCCCATACTCTGATCCGGCAATGTTTTCGCAGCTTAGGTAACGTCAATGGCTTAGGCTAGCTCGCCGGTGTGAAAGAGAAGTGAATGCATAGATTTTCCCCTTGCATAGGCCCCCGAACCCTAAAACTGCCCAATCCGGACTATCCTCTGGGAAGAGTTTTGTTTTTTCCATCCTCAGGGAAGGATTTTTTCTTTCCACACCTAGGTAGTAAACCCACTCCGTTCCCGGCATGAAACCCAATTCCAGTCCTGGTCCAAGACCCCATGTATGACTTAGAAAATCATTCCTGGACTCCAGTCCAGGAATCCAGCCCGGAGGTCCAAACCGAAGCCTCGTCTGGAAGTCCCTGTTCCGTAGTCTTGTTCGCGGAATTCCCGCTTGGAATCCCGTCTCGAGGTTTATCTGGATTCTTTTTTCCAACCAAGATTATAGAATTCGTCAGGGACTGTCACTCCTTGGCATGATCATCCTTCAGTCAGGGAACTTAGTTCCCAGCCCGACAACTCCAGTCCGGAAGGTCAAATCCAGGAGATATCTCTTCAAATCCCGGTCCGGCACTCAATCTTATTCCATGACTCAGAGGATATTCGAAACGATGAATTCCTGTTTCGGGAACCTATGCTAGTTTCAGGACGAAATCTGTTCCAGACACCAGAAAGAAACTGGAAAAGCAGACCTAGGAAAATTCTTGGTCGCCCAGGACAACTTTTTGTCCTGAGCGCAAAATCCAGTAGGTACTGGATTATGCGCCCAGGACAATTTTTTGTCCTGGTCACAAAATCTAGTACCAACTGGATTTTGCGCCCAAGGACTGGGAGTATCCAGTTTCCCCCTCCTGATCTGTCCAGTCAATCCTGGCTTGAAATTCTTCCTCTGACTCCTCTGTAGATGCCTGAATCCTGGAATTCACAGTCAGGATGGAACAAATGAACATCCATCCTTCAGTCGTGGAGATAACAGATTCTGAAGGATGGAAGAAACGAAGGATGGAAGAAACGAAAGATGGAACAAATTAACTTCGTGTCTTGCCATCGAAAGCAAATTCTCGGAGGATGGAAGAAACGAAAGATGGAACAAACGAACTTCCTGTCTCGCCATCGAAAGCAAATTCCCGGAGGATGGAACAAACGAAAGATGGAACAAACAAACTTCGTGTCTCGCTTTGGAAATAACAGATTCCGGAGGATGAAAGAAACGAAGGATGGAACAAACGAACTTCGCATCCCGCCTTGGAAGTAACATATTCCGCGAGGATGGAAGAAACGAAGGATGGAACAAACAAACTTCGTGTCTCGCCATCGAAAACAGACTCTCGGAGGATGAAACAAACAAGGATGGAAGAAATGAACTCCGTATTTCTGATCCCGTATCAACAACTGAACCTCCGTGGAGTAGCTAGGAGAATGAACCGGCCACAAAACTGGAATCCCACTCCAAAACTAAAGAAAATGTAAGTCCTTGACTTAAAATTCCTAAAACTGAATTCCAAGGTTAAATGGCACAAATTTCAGTACCTTCAGGATTGTGCGCTCCAGGACAAATTTTGTCCTGGGCGCAAAATCCTTGACCTTCAGTTTGTCCTGGGCACAAAATCCTTGACCATCAGGATTCTGCGCTCCAGGACAAAATTTGTCCTTGAGCGCAAAATTCATGACTTCCTGGATTCTGCACCCCTGAAGATTCCTAACCCAGTCTGGAATGGGAGACCTGCATGATGAAATTCTGGAACCCAGTCTGTAAGCTCCTACATGGAAGAATTCCTCGCCTGTAATAAAGTCTCACCTCGGAATCCGGAAACCTTAAAGGAGATAGAAGGTACTTCTGGTGTTGAATGATGGAGTCTCTGATCCCAGTAGAAGAAAAACTATCCTTGCCAAAACACAGTGATGAAACCCTTCGCAAATATCCTAAAAAACTGAACATAAAGAACAAGTGGCGCAAAATCCCTGACTAGCAGGATTGTGCGATCTAGAACAGATTTTGTCCTGGGAGCAAAATCTCTGACCTTCAGGAATTTGCACTCCAGGAAAAATTTTGTCCTGAGCGCATAATCCCTGGCTAGCAGGAATCTGCGCCCAAGCACACATCCCTCCAGTTCCTTCACAGGTGGATCTCTGTCCGTCAGGCGATGTTAGAATTTGGAAATTCCTGCTGAATAATCCTCCTCACCCAGTCATGGATGCAACTGAACAACTTGATCCGGGACCTGTAGGAAGACGTACCAGGCAGATTCCAACTCCGTCCAGAAGTTTCAAATTGGAATGATTCCTGTTCAAAGTGCAAAATTACAACCTTCCATCTGAGCAAGATTCCATAGGAGAAAATATTCCAAGACTTAGCTGGATTTTAGCAAAAGTTCAAGAGTTATGCTAGGGAAGAAAATCCTAACCGTCATGAAATCCCCGACATTGCCAAATCCCAAACGTCACAAAATTCCCCGACATGGCAAATTCCCTGACATTGCAAATTCCCCGACATTCATAAATCCCCGACCACCGACATGGGAGAAAAAGACAAAAAGATAAGTCGGCCAGTGACAAGGTACGGCAGTTAGGTTTTGTTTTTTTAGCTAGCCTGGGTCGGCCAAGTGTCAAGGAGGCTAAGTTACCTATATATAGAGGGCGCCCAAGTCATTTTCAGTCATTCCAACTCAAATCCAAAACAAAGGAGGAGCAGAAAAAGACATCTTAGGAGCAGAAATTCTTCATTAAGGCAGATTTCATCAAGGGAAGAACAACTTCTTCCAAGGAAATTGCAGATTTTACCATTTCCAAAGACAAACAGTTCATTAGGGCAAAAATTTCTGAAGGTTTAAGGCAGATTTCTGAACCTTCCAAGAGCAGAAATTCATCCTTCAAGGGCAGAAATTCCTTCTTCAAGACAAAACTCCTCCAGTCCAAGGTAAGTTTTTCACTAAAACTCATATTTCTGAATATTCCTAAGGCAGATTTCTTGTTGGAGCATCCATTAAAACTCAGAAATTTCTGCAGAAAAATCAGAAAATCCATTAGTAGGTCAAAAAATCCATACAAAAATCAGAAGTTCCATAGAAGGTCAAAAGTTCCTCGTGCAAGGAGAGGTATGTCACTACATAGGAGGAATTCTTTTTACTTAGAAAAATACTTGTTGTCTTTCCTATGTACTTAAAAATTCCTAAATTTAGTCCCACATGCATAAAATGTTGTACCGACTTCCCACGTGTGGGAATAAAATCCTCGTCTTACCTCTATATTTAGTAGGTCAAAAAATCCATAAAAAAATCAAAAGTTCCATAGAAGGTCAAAAGTTCCTCATGCAAGGAGAGGTATGTCACTACATAGGACGAATTCTTTTTACTTAGAAAAATACTTGTTGTCTTTCCTATGTACTTAAAAATTCCTAAATTTAGTCCCAAATGCATAAAATGTTGTACCGACTTCCCACGTGTGGGAATAAAATCCTCGTCTTACCTCTATCCTTGCCCCCTTTGGAAAACTCATACTTTGCTTTTCTTTTCTTGATTTCACGAGTAAATGGCAAGTGCCAAGGCGGGTTCCTCGAGACAAACTCAGGTAAAGGCCGCCTTCAAAGGAATGATCCCACAGTCCAAAATCAAATCGAAATGGTCAAACGTCGGAGACACCAACATCTATCCTTCAGTCATGGAAGAAATTGGGAAACGAATGTATGGAACGGCTGGACATCCTCCATCCCTGCTTGCAGCCAAGATCGTCCGGAACAGAGTTGCCACCACCGCATGCTTCCCACCCGCCATTCCTTGTCCCGAGCTGATCGTGGAATGTTTCATGCACTATGATCCAGAACAAAGGATGGTCGTTGATCACAACAACACAGTGGTGGCCTATTTCACCAAAGAAAAGATTGCGGAAGCTTTCAACATTCCTGTCTATAGTCCCGTCGAACTCATGAGCCAGGAGGAGTCAGCCGAAATGTCCCAAGCCGATCCGGCAACCTGTTTCGGAGTCGTCAACAAGACATGGATGCAGAAGAAAAGGCCTCACCGTTCCAAGTTGCCAAGGACACTCCTCAAGTCCTACTTCAAGCAAGAGCATGGAGACCTCGTCGTCATGCTGAACAGGATCATGGGAATGAGCCTCAGTTTTTCTTGGCAACCCCTTCTAACTAGTCTCAGAAACCATCCTCTTCCAACCACTTGATCCCGTTTCCTCTTGTTCCCCTTCTCTCGCTCTTTCCCCATGCCAATTTTCCTCTTCCAACCCGCCCCCCCCTCCTCCCTCTTTCTCGTGTCCTTCCTCCTCACCCCCCTTTCACCGGGGCCTTCCTCATGTGGCCTCCTCCCCTCACCTCTCTTTTTGGAGAGGACACTGGGCTTCTCGTCTTTGACACCCTCCTCGTGTGCATCCTCTTCGTTCCCCCCTCTGTGGCTTTCACCCGACCCGTGCTCTCTTTCTGTGTCTTTGTCTTTATCCCCTTGGCCCCCTCTTTGCTCCCATCCCCGCCCTCTTTCTCTACGCCGTGTCTTGTGGGTTCTTGTTCGTGGTTCTACTTCTTCTTCTTTTGGCCTTTTGCTTCCTTAGTTTCTTCTACTTTCCTTGCTATTGTGGTCTTAGTTTCTCTTCCTTCTCTTTAGTTTTTTGTGTTTGCGGGATTTATATATATATATATTTGTTCTCCTATTTAGATTTTCTTAGTAGTTTCCTTAACTCTCCCCCTTACCACTTTTAAGGTTTGCTTGGTATGTCGACCTCTTCTAACCACTTGATCTCGAGCCCTCTCCACTATCCCCTTTTCCTACCTCGAGCCTTGTTCGTCCCCCGTGTCATTCCTTTTTCCCTCCTATCCCACTCCCCGCTCCTTTCCTTTTTCCCCCGTGCCCTTTCTTCTTTGTCGAACCTCCTTGGGGCCACTATTCCTCACCTTACCTTTCTAGGTTTTCCGTTTTGGCTTTATGTCCTTGGTACCATCCTCACCCTTGGTCGTCCCCAGTTCCTTGCTTTCTTTTTTGTGTCTTCAGCTTTACCCCCTTACACTTCCTTTTCCCATTTCTCACTCTTCACCTCGCTTTATCTTTTTTCATGATTTATTTCCGTCCTTGCATGTGGTTGTACCGCTCGTGTTCTTTTTGTCGTCCTTGTAGTTTTCTAGTCCTCTCATGGCTCCTTTTGTCGCTTTTGACCTTGCACTCTTTATTTATTTTTCTTCTATGTTATCCTCTTTTATACTTTCATTTTTTATCATTGTGAATGGGTTGTTTTATATATTGTTCAATATAATTTTATTTATAATTACTTTTTTGATACTTAGGTTTGCAGTCTCTTTTATTCCTTATCGCACACATTATCTCACTTTCTTTTGTGATGGGTTTTTGTTTATTCATATTTATTAACGTTTATTGTTATTTCATATATATCATTAGATATATATGTATTAGGTGTATTCATTTGTGATGTATATTGATATATATAATATTTCTCTTTTATTTAAATTTTTTCTTACTTTATATTTTGTCTTGCTTTAACTCTTTTTAATTTCCTTTCTTTTTTCACCTGCTAGCTTTGTAGTTGCTCTCTCTCCCCTATAACCCTCTTGGTTACCGTGTCACACACCTCCCTCCCTCTCCTTTTATTCAGAATGGGTCTGCAATTTTTTCAATTTTATGCCTCTTCTCTTGCTCTTTTTTTCTCCTGATGATGGATCACGGAGTGTGATTCGAAACGTTGAGGGAAAAATCTCGATCACAGTTAAATCCAGAAGCAATAATTGCAACAACTATGGACTGTGGAAGTTTAATGAGTTTGAGGATCATGGGAAGTCAGCAGTCCTGTACCTTCGAGCCATGGATGTTCTACTACATCGAAGAGGTCCTCGCTGGAACAAAGATGATTGATTGGGCTCGACTCCTCAGTGACCGCATTGATGCACAATTCCAAAACCTGGAGGAATCAAAGACCTTTTACATGAGTTCCTATGTGATCTACATGCTGGCAAGGAACAACAAATATCGAGGACTGTCATGGAAAGGACGTATCGGCAATCAAGAAGGACAGGTCATGGTCTACAATTGCTATCCTCAGCTTCATCTTCAGAACATAAACCATTTCCGGAGATTCAATGATGCATTCGCCATGCATATTACCAGGACCCTCCAGGGAGGCATTCACCAGAGGCTATCACCCGAGGAAAAGCAGTTGATCAGGGCATATGGTTCCTGGTTCATCCAGTTCCCAAAGTTCACATACATCAGGGTGTAGGGATTCTCCGGCTATTCAAGGCATCCGTCGGACAAAATGGTCTTGTTGGAATTAACAAGGCAACTCTCGGCGTATAACAAAGTCCAGAAGAAGAAGAAGGTCGGGGTGATTTATCCAATCCAGACGGAAGATGAAGTCGAGTCATGCCCATCTCTCCTAGCTGCCGAAAAATCCGAGAAAGAGCTGCAGTTCTACAACTTAGTGACTCATTCCTTACGGGAGAACTTTGACCCGTTCAACACCACCCGGATAGCATGCGGAAGGAGGCATAGGCATAAGATACACCTAGAGGACCATTGGGCAAACACTGAGGATGACTTCGAGGTGCGGAGGATGTGTTCCTGACTTTCAGTAGACATAATCAGGGCCACCGGGATCTTTCCAGTCCCGAACCAAGTCATGGAGGATGGTAAGCTAGTCCAGCCCTTCTTCGAGCAGGAAAAGCATAAGCCTCTTCCACCCTTAGTTTGGTCTGATCCAGAGGTCACCCACTTGGACGACCTAATGGCACCCGTGCTAACAATAACACAGAAATGGATAAGTCAGTAGACGGAGAAAATGCATAAGATGGGTATCCGTCCAACTTACGACTTAATGGGAGACTTGGATTCTCAGTCTTCCGAAGAAGATATCGCCGAGGACACTCTTGTGAAGGCACAAGAGGCAGGAAGACAGGAAGTAAAGAACCGAGCTACGAAGGATCCACCAGCAAAGAGGGTAAAGGCTCGGAAGGAATTTGTCAGCAGACCCAACCAGGAGGAGCGGAATGCATCCAGACCTCACTCTGCCAGCACTTCTTCCATCCGGGAGGTGGATCTTTTTGGAGATGTGCAAACAGTCAAAGGCAAGGGACCCATGGAGGAGGAAGTGGTCCCAAATGAGCCGGATGATCAGGGAGATAATGAGTCCATGGATTCCACCCGGGAACGGACTCCCAGCCTCATAGTGGGAAAACAGCCTAACCCTCTACCGCAAAATCCAGGGGAGGGCCATCTTGAGGACATGCTCCGTCATCCTGATTTGGAATTCCTCAACGAGGAGTTCAATCATGAAGAAATACCGACATCCACACCACAAGTTGGTCAGGTTCCCCAAGAACCACAGAAGGAAGTCAATCCATTCGCGAAGCCCAATTGGTTACAGGACAGGTTGCCGAAGAAGACAATCAGGAAGAATAATCCTTCCACCGCACTTGGTGATTTTCTGGCTAGGATAGGGAAGTCTGCAGATCCAAAGAAGGCGAAGAAATTTTCCAAGATTACAAGGGATGTATCCAGATCCCGCCAAGTAGAGGTGGCAATTCCCAAGACAACTGAGGCAAAGGAAGACATCAGTCCAGATGATTTTGACATCTTGAAGGTCGACCTTGGACCAACCACAAAGGATCAAGAAATGGAGGAACTGGAAGATTTCGTTGCCGTCATCTGAGAAAGGTTAAAGAAGAAGAAAAGAAGAACCAGCTGAAGCAAGAGAATGAGGAACTGCGCCAGCACATCCAGCGGCTCATGGGCCCATTATAGTCCACCCCAGGAGCAACATCCCAACCTCTAAGCATAACTAAAGATTCATTAGCTGAGGTTGAAGTTTTGAGAACAGCCGGCCGAACAGCAAAGGGTTGGATAGAGAGGGTCTTGGATAGAGCCCATGGATTCATAGAGGACCTCGTCTAGGTGAATGGCAGAGTTACAGCACTCATGGATAGAATTCATGCAATTCTGGATACATGTCAGCAATTCATGGTTGTCCAGGAGGAAACTATCCCTAGACTAAAGGCACTGATGAACACTCCGCAGCCAGACTTGATCAAGAACAAGGTAATACATGCAAGTTCAGTATATGACTTCCTCAGCTGGTATTCCGCCTTGCTCATGAAGAGAGATAACTTGGAGAAGATTGAAGGTGACACTTCCCGGGCCCACGCCATGTTGAAGGAGATCCAGGACAAAATCCTTGTATCATTGGAGACCTGATTTGATTTGGATATGGCACCAGATGGGATCATTGACTTGGAAGAATTAAAAGGCAAGATGTGGAGCATATACTTCAAAGCAACTTATCCTACTGAGGAATCCCATCTTGAGAATGCATCCTCGTTTTTTATCCTCATTAACAGTATCCAGGAGCTGAGGGCGGATTGGGAAAATGTCCTTATCACTTGCACCACCACCGCATCCGTCATGGAGTTCCGGATTGAGAACCTGCCTAGTATTCCTATGGAGGAGTTGGAAGCTGTCCTGACCAAGTTCCTGGAGGCAGAGACAAAAGAACAGGGGGAAGTTCCAGACAGACAGGACAGTCCTAGACAGGTGGCGCCCAAGACAGCTGGAAATCTTCCTTACACATTCTGACGACCTAGACAGGTGGCAATCTCCTACATGTGAATCTTGACGACCCCACCTGCTTTTCTAGAAGATATGACCCAGGGCACATGTTTCAAGGAAATCTGATTTCCTTTTGCCCTAAGATTATTTTGAGAGCCTATATAAAGGCTGAGGGATGCCTCATTGTATCTCTCTTTTTCGGATTTATATCATTCTGATGCTCCTAGAGCATCTTAGTAACTAGCTTTTTTATGTTCTTTATGAGCTGAAACTCCCAAAATCAGTTGGATTGTTGTGATATAAACTTCTGAAGCAATAATATATGCATTGAAGAATGGTGTTCATATATTCCTTTGGATTTTTGGCATGGTCTTATTGATTTCTTGGAGCAAATTTGAAAGATATTGAAGTTCTTTCTTGTATTTTCATGTTTTCATTAGTTAGAATGATGGAGATTATTACTGTTGAATGATTGAATCTATTTGTTCATACCATTGATGATCTGTGGCCTGCAAATCATCGTGCATGGTTAGCCTGAACTAAATCCAAATCTAACTTCGACTGTTCCGTATGACCAAATCCATGTCTCTTACTGAAGCAGTCTGAAAATCCTTATTCCCCCTCAGAAGATAGCACCATCCCTGCCTAGCTGTTGCCTCATGACGAAACAGAGGACTGGTTCCAGTTTCTATCCTCAGCAGTAGTCTTCTTCCATCGATTAGTTAAACTCCTAAACCCCTACCTTATCCTTTTTCATGTTCTTTTAGATCTTCATTAGGATTAGTTTTCCAGAGCCTCATCGCCAAATCATCCGCCTCTACAAGAATGGAACTTTAGAATTCCGAGTTGTCCATCTGTGAGGGAATCCCATTCGCCCACAAGTCCAAGTCCCAAGAGTAAATTCTATGTTTACGAAGGAGTAAGCCCACGTAAGTCCCCCACGTGATTACCAGCAAATCACATCATTTCACTGAGTCTATCCCTATGCACGTCAAGACCTGACCTAAAAGGAACCTTGGAGCAGTCTCATTCGATCACGTAGTTCAACGTCTGAGAAGCTTTATTCAAGAGAGGATAGAATACTCTGTGTTTTATTCTAATGTTGTTGTAGTCACGAAAACCTCATCAACAGGTACCACATTATGTCCAAGCGCCTTTTTGAGGCGTGAGACATCAAAAACATTATGTACTCTATTGTCCACTGATAACTGTAGCTCATAAGCCACCTCTCCTACTCGCCTGGATATCCTAAAAGGTCCATAAAATTGTGGCTTAAGCTTCTCTGCCCCACTCTTCTTGAGAGTAGACTGTCTGTAGGGATGCAGCGTCAAGTAAACCATGTCACCAACCCCAAAAGTTCGCTCTACTTAGTGCTAATCAGCATACAGCTTTTGCTGATTTTGGGCTTGTTGCAAGTTCTCCTTCAAAGATTTCATAATATCCTGACTCTCCTAGAGTAAATCCCTAGCCTTAGGTACTCTGTTATCACCAAATAACAAATCTAGAAAGCTCAGAGCCTCATACCCATACAATGCCATGAACGGTGACATCTTGATTGACATGTGGTAAGTGGAATTATAACAATACTCACCGAGGTGCAACCACTTCACCCAAGCTTTTTGCTGCTTTGAAATGTAGTTTCGCAAGTAACCCTCCATCCATTTGCTCACTATCTTAGTCTGACCATCAGTTTGAGGATGATAAGAGGTACAAGGAGTGAGCTTTGTCCCACTCAACCTGAAAATCTCCTACCAAAATAGACTCGAAAACTTGTTGTCCCTGTCACTGACTATGCTCCTGGGCATCCCATGTAATCTAAATATCTCCCTAAAAAATAAATCAGCAACCTGTCTTGTTGTATATGTTGTTGAAATCGCAACGAAATGATCAAATTTTGTTAGCGGATCAACAACATATATACTATCCTTACCTTGCACCTTCGGAAGCCCAGTGATGAAGTCCGTAGAAATGCTTTCTCATTTCCAATTAGGAATAGGCAAGGGATGCAACAAACCAACTAGAAAGGTATGCTCATGTTTGTTCTGCTGGCATGTGGGACACTTCCACATACTTAAGGACGTCATTTTTTAGTCCTTTCCACGTGAATCTCTCCCAGATCTGCCTGTATGTCTTGAAGAATCCCGAGTTACCAGCCATAGGTGTATCATGAAATTCTCTCAACACCTTCACCTTAAGCCATGAGTTGGGCACTAAGTAAATCCTCTCCTTGTAAATGATCAAATCTTTTACCACTGAATACTTGTCATCCTAAATGGTGCCCTCAATGATGCCTGATGCCCGATGCCCATGAGTCCTTAGCATACTCAGCTGAAATCATCTCTCTACAATCAGCTGTAATTTCCACTAGAGCACACAAATGAGGTCTCCTAGAAAGTGAATCAACAACCACATTCTTTTTCCCTTTGACATACACAATATCAAAGTCATATGTCTGCAATCTACTCACCCACTTCTGTTTTCTATCATTGAGATCCTGCTGATTTAGGAAATATTTGAGGCTATTGTGGTCAATTTTTACAGTGAATTTATCTCCCACAAGGTACAGTCTGAACTTGGCCAAGGCATGCATGATGGCCAACATCTCCCAGTCATAGATAGAATAGCTCTTCTCAATACCTCTCAACTTCCGACTCTCAAAAGCAATGGGATGCTTGTCCTACATCAAAACAACTCATATCCAATCTTTTGATGCATCACACTCCAACTCAAATGGTTTAGAAAAATCTAGAATGGCTAGGACTGGGCTAGTACATATCACTTGTTTGAATCGATCAAAGCATCTCTATGCATCATTTGACCAAGCAAAAGTGCCCTTCTTGGTTAAATCTATGAGTGGGGCAGCCACTTGTGAAAAACCCTTAACAAATCTCCTATAGAAGAATCCACGAAGGCCAAAGAAGCCTTTGAACTGTGTAAGATTTGTTGGGGGAGGCCAATCTATAATAGCTTTGATCTTCTCAAGATCAACTCAAACACCCTGTGAACTAATAATAAGCCCAAGGTAGAGAAGCTCTGTCATCCCAAACTCACACTTTGACTCCTTGGTATATAGTGACTCCTGCTCTAGGATGCTCAAAACCTCCTCTAAGTCTCTCATGTGCCCCTCCCAAGTCTTGCCAAAAATCATAATATCATCAAAGAATATGAGGACAAACTTACGAAGTTGATCTCTGAACGCCCTATTCATACAAGACTGGAAAGTAGCTAGGGCATTGGTTAAGCTGACATGCATAACCAAAAACTCAAAATGTCCATAATGACATCTGAATGTTGTCTTCTCAACATCCTCCTCCCGAACTCAAATCTGATGATAGCTGGATCTCAAATCAATTTTGGAGAAGTAACAAGCTCCATGCAACTCGTCGATAAGCTCATCTATGCGTGGAATGGGATACCTGTTTTTTATAGTCTTCTTGTTTAGTGCCTTGTAGTCAATGCATATGCGCATTGTCCCATCCTTCTTTTTCACTAACACCGCCGAAGAAGCAAAAGGACTCTTACTAGGTCTAATGTGTCCCATCTCAATCAACTCCTTAATCGTCTTCTCAATTTCATCTTTGAGTCTCTTCGAGTGTCTATACGGTGTAGTGATTATACGGTGTAGTGATTATACGGTGTAGTGATCACTAGCTTGGTGCCCTCCTCTAACTCCATAACGTGCTCAATGCCTCTTTCAGGAGGCCTCCTAGGAGGTATACTCCTAAAAACCTTGCTATGCTTAGATAGAAAAACCTAAATGTCTAGATGGTAAGTCTGCTTTTGCTGCTTCGAAATAGTAGGCATGATAAGACACTCTGCTGCCCACTCTACCCGGTCATGTCTGATAAGTCTCTCCATTCTTCTGAAAGATACTGCCCCGTAACCCACCATCAGACATACCTCTAAGTACGTGTTCTCTACTATCCACCTCAAACTTCATCTCCATAGTGTGTATGTTCAAGTAGAACTCATCGATAGCACACAGCCACTGCATGCCAAGAACATCCATCTCCCCCATGCTCACCACATAGAAATCAGCCTTGAGTTCATAGTCACCCAATTGGATACTCAAATTGGAGATCTTCCTTTTACAAGTGATGAGGAATCCATCTGCTATCCAAACTCTAAAGCCTTCAAATTCTTCCGTTTTGAGACCTCTCTTCGCTACAAGCCCCTCATCAATGATTGTGTGTAGCTCCAGTGTCAAGAAGAGTGACAATCCTGTGCCCTCCTAAAACTCCACGAATCCTTAATGACACCTTTTTGAATGCTAGAGAGGTGGGCTGCTAGACTCTCCTCTCCATGTTCCTTATTGAACTCATTGGAGGAGTTCTCTGTCTCAGAAAACCCGAATCGGAATGCTGATCTAAATCTTCAGCTGCTGGCCAATGATGGCATGGTTCGGTGGTTAAGTCGCTCGGTTGTAGTGGCGGCCACCAGAGTTCAAACCCCCGCTGGGCCAACGAGCTCGCAAGGCTTTACGCCTTCGCTGGGCCAATGAGCTCGCGGGTTTTAAGTGTTCTTCCTAGGGGATGAGGTCCCCCAGTTGTGGCCTCACCGGTTCATTGCTCCGGGCAAAAGCATTCGCGTGGACCCAGAGGGCGTGTCGCACCAGCGTCGCCGGTCACGTTAAAAAGTTTACCAGGCACATTAAAAAAAAAAAAAAAAAAAATCTTCAGCTGCTGATTCTTCAACTGAAAAGTACTCAATCTGTTTTGCCTTAGCTTGGGCAGCACATTTGTGCATTGGATCTCAAGGCTCCCTGCAATGAAAACATAGTTTCTTCCTTCCGAGTTCATTGAGCTGATCACTATCCAATCTAGAGGACATCTTCTTAGGCTGATTAGAGTCTTTATGAAAAGTCTTCTTATCCTTATCCTTCTAATGCAAGAGTCCTTTTGACTGAAATCTGCTTTTGTAAGAGGATTCCATATGCTTTGCCTTTTTAATTGTCTCCTGTAGAGTGGGTGGATTGAATCCCTTAATCCAACCTCTTAATGGTTCTGATAATCCATCAATAAACAACACAATTAGTCTTCTTTTAGAAATGTCGATTACCATAACCGTTAGCCTTTGGAAATCAGAAATATATGCATCTATTGTTCCCCACTGCTTGAGCTGTGCCAACTCCTTAAAATGTAATTTGGGGTCACCTTTGTCAAACTTGTCAATTAATCTCTCCATGAACTCAGTATATGACACAATCTGATCATGGCCTAAAGTGACTAGCCCATGATACCACCATTCATGAGCACTCCCATCCAGGCGTAAAGTAGCATACTCAATAGCATCATTTTCAATCATGGAGTTAAGCTGTAAATAATTGTCCACTTTCTGTACCCATGCTCTTGTTGAAGTTTTACTTGAGCCGTCAAAATAGGGAATAGTCATCTTACCCTTTTTTCTTTGCAAGTCCTGATTCTGAGGTCTACCTCCTCCATCTCCATGGGGTCTATTCCTTTCCTTGAAAGCCAAGTATGCCTGAAATGGCATATCTGTTCGAAAATCTGCACCCATTGCTCTCCAATCCCTCCAATATTGGGCATGACGTACCTACTGAGTTGGTTCATTTACTTCTTTCAGAGGATTGTTTGCTGGAATAAATCGAGGCATTAGAGCCCTTGTGCTAGCTGATCCCACAAAAGCACGATGTTGGACAGCCCGCCCTGTTATTAACTGAGTTATCTCCATGGTTGCCATTATTTGCATTGTTTCCACCATTGTTTGCATTGTTCCCTCCATTATTTGTATTGTTCCCGTTGTTGTTTGGTACTTAATCTGATGAGAATTTGAGCAAGTTCAGTTTGAGATCAGTCCATTCATTCTAACATATCTCACTGCCCTCTAGCCAAATCATTTACTTCATGACAAAAACCTTCACAGAGAACATCACCCGCAGACTAAGTTGCCGGTTCTAGTATGGAAACGGGTACGGGAGCGGGGTTCTGGTATGCCGGTACGGCAATATTTTTTGCTCTGGGTACGGCTGTACTATATATATAATTTAATATATAATATAATATATATTATAATATAGAATATAATATAATATAATATATATTATAATAATATATAATATAAAAATATAATAGATATTATATAATATAACATTATAAATTTTTTTTTGGTGAATGCTACGTAAGGCGCTAGCTCCCATTTTATTGAATCACAAAGAAATTAGAATTAGCCTTATTGCGATCGCAGTTACAAACAAAGGAATTACACCAACTGAGAAACTTCTAACGGGTGTATAGCTCGTCGATTTGTATATTGTGTTGGGCAACGGAGGAAAACGCAGACCATTTGCTTCTCACATGTCCTTATGTCGCGGCTTGTTGGGACTAGCTAATGGAGTCCTTGAATTGGAGCTCCCCGAGATAGACGAACTTGAAGGACTTCTTGGTCAGTTGGACGAGGTCCACAAGATGCAACTTGTGGCAGGATGTTTGGACGGTGTCCCTCTCTCTGCTCGCCTGGCACAAATGGAAGGAACAAAACCAAAAGATCTTCAACGAACAGAGCTTAGAAGTGAATGATTTGATTCGACGATTGGAATATAGCATCTATGAAGTGGTGAATGTTAAATGCCATCCTAACGAAACCAAAAGATCTTCAACGAACAGAGCTTAGAAGTGAATGATTTGATTCGACAATTGGAATATAGCATCTGTGAAGTGGTGAATGTTAAATGTCATCCTAGGGGCAATTCCGCGTTTACTACCTGGGATAATGGGTTGCGGAAGAATTGGGGGATGCTGAAGCCTCCTGCAATATTGGGTTCTGGATGCTCCAGGAAAAAGCAAGATGTAAGGTGGATTACTCTGCATTGCGGAAGAGTAAAACTGAACTTCAACAGGGCTTCCAAAGGGAACCCAGGTAACACTGGATTTGGCGCCGTAATCAGGAATGAGAATGGAGATTGTTTGTGGGCTATTGCAAGAGGCATTGGGGTGACGACAAATAATGTGGCAGAATTTGAGGCTCTGTCCATCGGTCTCTCTCTGTGCATTGAGAAAGGGTACCGCGCAGTTGAAATATAAGGTGATTCCATGACTTGCATAAACGCAGTCCAGAAGAACAAGGTGTTGGACTAGAAACTAAAAGGCTTGAACCCCAAAATTCAGCAGTGTTTGGGCGAGCTGGACGATTATGAGGGGAATCACGTGTACCGTGAGGCTAACAAGGTGGCGGACGGGTTAGCCAATATTGGGGTTTCTTTGGGCTCGTCTGAGGTGGTGTATGGGGCTTCGGAGCTGCCTAAGGATCTCCAGGAAGCTATATGCCTTGACAATAACAAAGTATAATATAACATTATAATATTAATATATAATATCGTATATTATAATAATAATAATATATTATAGTTATATAATATATATTATAATATAATAACATTATAATATTAATATATAATATAATCTAATATAATATAGTATATTATAATAATAATAATATATTATAATTATATAATATAATATAGTTATAATATATTATTATAGAATATATATTATAATACTATATCATATAATAATATAATACTCTTCCTAAGGTCGGGGCATTCCTTTGGACAGCTTGCATAAAAGAATCCTAACAGGAGATAGGCTCGCTTCAATTGGTCTTCAGGGTCCCAGCATTTGTATGCTATGCAGAAGGGAAGGAGAGGACGCCAACCACCTACTACTAAACTGCCATTATGCCTCTAGGTGTTGGGATTGGTTGCTTAGCTCCCTTGGTTGGTCGACTCCAAGGCAAAATGATCTCTTGGACCTAGCACTAAGTTGGTCGCGAGAGAAAAAGAACAACACTTGGGCGGGTGCTTGCATTGCAGCGCCTTCGATGGTAGTATGGCAACTTTGGAAAGGAAGGAACCGTAGAGTTTTCCAAGAATCTGTTGTGACCTAATCGCAACATCGCCCCATTGCAAATGGGGACCCTCCTTGTCTTGGCTTGTTCGTCATTGGCTCAAGATTGCATTGTTTTGGCAATTATTCTCGCCCAAGTGTCTTTGTAGAGTGACTTTGCAGTTTGTATTGTGGTATTATGTGAACTGGTTCAAAAAGCCCACCTAGATGCACACTTGATCTTTCTCTCTGCAAGTCATTATTTTCAGCTTGTTTATGTGGATCCCATACCTCCATCTTGGTGTATATGCTGGACCATTTTGCATATATAAAGTTTGAAATTAGGCATAGCTCGATGAAAGGTTCGCATTTCCATGGTTGCATTCCATAAATTCAAACCATTCACTTCTTAGACAAACGTGGCATAAGTGTGAAGCCTCCTAACCATTCGAAATGAGTTCCGAGTTTCTTTCATGTCTATATGTTTATGTGTGGATCCTGGCAATGAGGTGCATGATCGATAACGCTTTGTTTTAAAATTACCAACTCAAGGCATCCAAAGGTCAAGTTGAGTATACAAGATCACGAGCACAAGACATATAGGCGGATCTATGTAACACCTTTGCAAATCGAATGATCGAATTTGATGCTTAATGTCTCCAATTTTCAGCCTTGCTATTCGATGAGGCATTGGAGCTATACATAAGGCTTTTAGAAGTCCGCTTCATGTTCTTTTGCATCCATTTTGCAGTAGGTAAGTGAATCCCATTAATAAGTCGCACGTCCAATATCATTAAAAAAATCAAATACCAAGTCCTTCGAAGCCTTTATTAATTCAAATTTAGGCGCTCATTCATCCTATGTGGGTCTCGATAGCCTGGCGTGCATCCCATATCACTCAGCATGAATTGCGAAATTATACGCAAGAGACAACAATGTTCGCTTCTCCTTCTTGGCGCACTTTTGAGTGCCTTGTGCATGAAATCAATTTATACAAGCTACATCTAAAAGGCCACCTAAACTAGGTACCCTTTCAAGGTCCCTTTGCGTGAATGTCATTTATACACACAAGCCTAAAGATTACCGCCTAGCCTTGGCGCACTTTTGAGCGCCCTCTATATTTTAAGTTTTATACACACCTCTCCAAAGCCAGCACTTGGATTTTGGCGCATTTTCAGGACCACCTCCCATTTCAAATCTCATACAAGTGAACTCAAAAAGTCCGCCTAGAATCTTGGCGCAAATCCTTAGCTTGTCTGCGTTAACAAATTCATACACATACATGTAAAATATGTGCCTGTTTTATACAAGCTAGTGCTAAATTAGTGCTCATCATTTAATTCATGCCTATTCTCCTCTAGGCGCACATTTCAAGGAGGCTTGCATTTTGAAGATTATACATACACCCCAAATGAGCGCTTATCTCTTTTGAATGCACCTTTGAAGGCACTTGGCATTTCAACAAAGTGCACTTTGGAGAGAGGTTTGCACAACCAACTCTATACATGTTACACCAAGAATAGCGCTAGTTCATCTTGAGCGCACATCCTAAGCCTCTTTGCATAAAGCATTCATCCACAAGGATCTAAAATCAGCGCCCATTAACTTCATCCTAGAAGCACTAAGGATGGAAGTCTCATTTCAAGTCTTATGCATGAACACATAAAATCAGCGCCCCTCCTTGTACATGCATACATGAACTTAGCACCAAGAAACCTTTGCAAGCTATCAAGTCGGCCAAAGTAAGATTGAAAACAAGTTTTTAAATATTGAATGAAATCATTGAAAACCATAAGAGGCCGACCTAGATGACTTTAGGCACTGATTTACTATGTCTTTGCAATTCACATTTTATGCATGCCTACATATAACTTGCGCTTTCTTAGGCCATCTTCCACATGCATCTAAATCAAGCAATTTTACATGATGTTCTATATTATCAAGCATTTATGAGAAATGTTTCATTTTGCAAAACGTAAGGGTCATTTCAAGGAATGGAATGCCAGGAGCTAGCGCGTGCGAAGTTCAAAGGATGAAGGGAGGTTTCACGAGTGATCAAGTTCCGAGCATTGTACTTCATCAAGAGTACATCAAGATCATCATTCATCTACAACAAACTTCATTTCTAGAGCTATGCATGAAAGGAAGTCATCATCTAGAGGTGCACGCCACATTCAAGTTCCAGAGCCATCATTTCATGTGCTAGAGAGAAGAAGGGTCTTCATCATGCACCCGTCTACTCCATGAATTCATATATATGACATCTACTTCTTACACCATTCAGAGTTAAAATCCTGTATAAACACAAGAGCATGATAAGAAGAGAAATGAGTCAGTCATCAAGCAATCCATCAATTACAAAAAGAAATTCAAAGTTTCCCAAATTTTCAAGTTCGAAGCAGCCAAGTTCCAAAGGTGAAAATTTGAAGATTCGAAGACTACTCCAAAAGATGACATGATTTGGGAAAATATTCCGAGCAATATGAACACAAAGAAAATCAAACCGGTTTGCTCGATGATGAAGTGGCATGTGCACAACATTGATCCAATCATAGTCTGCCACATCATCCATTCGCATTCAATGTTCTAAAAATAGTAATTTTTGTAACAAACTGCCTTGTTGTCTCAATCTTGGCCATTGATTCTCGAATCAATCCTGGTCGTTCATGTAATTTTGGAGTCTATATAAGGCACATTTCTCTCATTTGTATCAGGGAGAGAGATAAGGATAGAAGCGGAGTAGTTGCTATCATAATAGGAGTAGAGTAGAGGAGATTCTTCAAAATCATTCAGAGGATATATGAAATTGTTGTAATCCTACATTTCCAAAAATCAATACAACCTCATTGTTGGTTCGCATGGTGATTTTGTGTGATTGAGGAATGTTAGCATGGTTTCTAATTCTTGAATATGATGGAGAGATGTTTCCAAGTAGAGTAGAATTAGATTAGAAGTTCATTGATGTAATGTTTATATGTGGAGATAATTGATGAATTCCTTAAATGGTTCATACTTTTTATGATTTGTCGCTGATAAGTCATTTTGCAAAGTTAGCCTGAACCACATTGGTTTTAGTTCGGTTGTGGATGCTTGTTCAAGCTACGCCAGCAGTGGGCGTTTGGATAGAGATTCACAACATGAAAATCCTTCAGTTTCCTTAGAAGATTGCACCAGCTTCGTGTAGTTGTTGGTTCTCATGGCGTAGCGAAGTCTGGTTTCATGAGCAGTTTGTCTATCTTGTCATATTTCATTATATCATTGTCCTTAAAATAGCTTTCTAGACCCTTGTCCTTTTGCATTTTCTTTTCGTAGCCAATTAGAGTAAGTTCCATTTCACAAGGAGAGTAACATATTTGAGTGGAATAAGGAGTCAATTCAGCGTAAGTCCCTTTGTGAGTTTTTAGCAAATCACATCAACTACTGAGTCTATCCATTGCAAGTCAAGACCTGACATATCATGAACCTTGGAGTTATCTCATTGGATCACTTTGTTTAGCCTGAGAGATTTTGTTCAAGAGAGGATAGAATACTTGGTATTTTATTCTGAGTTTGCATGTGCATAAAAAACACATCAACAGAATCCAGCCTCCCAGTAGAGGAGATCATCAAGAAAATTTAGACAGGAATATGCGAAATTCTCAACTCCAAGCAAATGAGGGACAAAGATGTTCCATATTCTAATTGGGATAACAAGTTGCAAAAGAGATGGCCGACTCTCAAATCTCCGAGAGTGAATCCTAAAAGTAAGAACAAGACAAAAGCTAAATGGTGCCTCCCGCCTACAGGTAGAAGCAAACTCAACTTTGATGGGGCCTCGAAAGGCAACCCAGGTACAGCAAGAATTGGTTGCATAATTAGGGACAGCTCGAGAAGATGCATCTGGGCCGCAACAAGAAATATAGGAATTGCCACCAATAATGAGGCAGAAATGGCGGCATTAATATGCGGTCTATCGATATGTATTAACAAAGAAATCACCTCTGTGGATATTGAAGGTGATTCGATGATTTGTATCAATGCAATCTATAACAACCGCGTTCAGAATTGGAAATTGTCAATCTGGTTAAAAGAGATCATACGGCTCCTCGGAAGCTTGGATGATTATTCGGTCAAACACGTTTATGGGGAGGCCAACTCGACTGCGGACTTTCTGGCAAATTTGGGAGTTTGATCCCCACCTTCACCCGACGGCAAAATCTTTGACAAAAATTTGATGCCTGACAGACTGAAGGAACTAGTAGAAAAGGACCACACGCTAAGTACATAAACTAATCAGTGTGCTTAAAGAGGACCGATTTTAGCAGGAATCGGACCAATAATAACTCTACTTAAACCTTAAGTCATGAATTTGTATGATCTGAAGAATGACTTTGAAAACAAAATAGGTGTCACTTACCACATATGATCTTCGAAACAAATATGACAGAGATTTGTGTAGGAAAAATCGGATTCCATTTGCAAAGCCCAAAGATATGGAGGTCTATTTAAAGCGGCTGGGGATCAAATGAATCAAAACAAGTATGGCGACTATCTTAGGCATAAACTGCAAGTGTGCTACCGAAACAAGGGACGAGCAGATAACCTCCATGTTTCAACAGAGCGTCGGATAGGGAGAGAGAGGCAATCGCAAAAGTGATAGACAGTGATTTCTGGTTGAAAGAACTAATTCCAGGCCACATTGAACAAAATGCTTTAGCTAGGACGCTGGTTACATTTACCATTGAAACTGGCCCTAGAACTCTTTGTATTTCTTTTTGACTTTAATATAGAGGGAGCTGCCCCCATAAATGACAGCATTTACCCAAAAAATAATAATAATAATATAATATATTATAATAATAAAATATATATATATATAATATATTATATATTATAACATTAAAATATAATAAAAAAATAAAAAATAAAACTAAAACTAAAAGTCTAAAACATTATAATTATAATCGAGAGTGGCAGGACCGCGCTGAGGGCGCTCCTGTCGCCGGACCGGGATCCACTCCCGATCAGCGCGAGACCGGGGCCCCTCAGGGCTACTCCCAGTAACAGAGGATGCAGAAGTGAAAGACCTTCCAAGGCTGATTGCTGACAGGTTCATTCAGAATATATGATGGAGCTTCATTGTTATTGATTTTACTCAATTTCAAGCAAGGGATTCATTATCAAATCTTTGGTACTATTGAATAAGGACTTGGAGGTGGTTTAGAAGACTCTCTGGGTAATTTTCTGGAGAACTTCGTGAGAGTTTTCATTGCTGTACCTTTTCATTTGCTCGTGGTTCCAAGTGTTGTAGCTGAACGTTGGGATTTTGGGACCTATTTCAGATGATTTCAGTGTTGTTTCAGCTTGAATGGGGACACCTAGGGTTGGAGAATAAAGGGTTTTGAGCATTTTGTAATTTGGGCATTTCTGTTAGGGTTTTTGGAGCTTCCATTGCAGTTCACAGACTGTTTCAGACCTGCACATTGTAAGGCAGCAAATGGGTACGTTTCAAATATAATGTCTAAGTGCTTTTATCATCTGGGTATTTGTTATAATCCCTCTATTTAATGTATTTAGCAAATATATCTCAAAAAACATATGAGAGCAGCTAGGGTTTTGAAATATCTGATTTTCTAGGGTTTCATATAAATGGGTATTGCTGATTTATGTTCCTAGTAGTTGTTTCAATTCATATAAGCTTCGGGGTATTATTAGAAATGCTTCTTTAATGTTATATCTCAACTATATGCAAGCACAAACCACATGCAAAAGCTAAAACAACAGCAAACAACAGAAAACAAAAAAAATCAGAACAGGGGTGTATGTTACAGTGGTATCAGAGCAGGATGTATCTTGCCATCCTATGTGGTTGAGTTTCCATGCATGAGATCTGTGCTCTATGAGAGGTAGTGACAGGAAAAGAAGATATCTTGAAAGACTAAGAAAAAAAGAAGTTGAACAGGAATAGTGGCCAACGGAGTTTAAAGAACAACAATTAGAAACCCACCTAGAAACTATGGGTATGATTACCCGTCCCTTATTGAAAAACACGTTCATTGTTTAATAAATCTAAGGTATGTGAACCCTCTTGAATGCTAGTTGGTTTGAGGCATACCAATAATATGCTTTATGCATCTGTTAGTAGTTAAAATCCGACATTGGAAAAATCTCCTTGGTGACTTTATAAAACTATTGTATTTTATAGACATATTTTAGATGCTTTCTTCAAGCATGTGTTTGTTTTGTGCATCCATTTAATATGACTTTAACTATGCTTCATAGTTTCAATATTATAAAAAATATTAAATGAAAAGTTCTCCACTGATGCATCACAGGAAAAAATATTATGTTTCTCGGGATGGGGGTGTTCCCCTCTAGGGAGGGGGAGGGGAGGCGAGGGAGCTTGGTTTGGGGATGGCAGGGTTTCCCCATGCCCTTGCAAAAACAATAGTAACTAAAAAAACAGAGGGAAAAAACAAAAGCTAAATTCTAAACCTAAACCTAAAAGGGGGTCAATCGAGGCCCTGCTCCCAAAAAAATTTATATGTATACTAGTCCTAGCTCTATTAAAATCACAAAAAGTGTGGAGGAAGAGGAAGAAGACAAGTCCCCTGCAGACAGTAAAAAAAGTCATTTAACATTAAAAAAATTAAAAAACCAAAAGAAAAAGGTTTTTAAAAGCAAAAAATAAAAATTGTTTTGTGCTGCACTGTATCGAATTGAATCCCAAGAAATTGAGATCAATTTATACTTTTTGCTTGCCAAGTCAATTTCAATTCCGAATAATAATACTATGGTTACAGTCAAACAATTTAGAAAAAAAATATAATGATCAATTTAGAAATTGAGATCAATTTATACTTTTTGCTTGCCAAGTCAATTTCAATTCCGAATAATAATACTATGGTTACAGTCAAACGATTTAGAAAAAAAATATAATGATCTTAGTGACGATGCTTGGATTGATAATACAATTACATTGGCACTGCAACTTCTTCTTGACCCCTTTGACAAATTTTATTCTCTTGTGAATCCTTACTAGGGAACATGTTGAAGCTCATGAAAGATATTATAAAATGGCCCATTCAAAACTCGGTTGGCATTGGTGTATCTACTTTTATTTGTTTGATGAATAATGCTAGAGCCTGGTACACTTTTTCAGATGATAAATGACCACAAGTTTTAGTCTTTGCAACAACTAAAAAAACAGTGCCAAAATCTAATCAGCAAGGCTAACAGTGTGTTGATGTTTGTTTTTAGACAAGTCAACAATAGAGTAAAACACTAGAGTATCTAACTCTCTCTTGAGCAAAGCCTCTCGAATGCTGAACAAAGTGATCAAACAAGATGACTCCAAGGTTCCTTTTTCATGATTTTGTAAGGGATAGCTCAGTGACTTAAAATGATTTTGCTGGTAAACACAAAGGGACTTACATCAGATCTTTCTTCTTTCATTCAGCTTATCTCTCCTTCAGTGTGGATGATGTATATACAAGAGTTCAATGATAAAGAAATGAAAAAAGATAAAGTTCTAGGAAGCTAATCTAAGGTCAATGAAGCAATGATGAGGTATTGAACAGACAAACTCCTTGGTAAACCGAACTCCACTTCGCCAAGGATGCCTACAACTACATGAAGTTGGTGCAATCTCCTAAGGTTACGCGAATAGTTTTCAAATTATGAAGGCTTATAAAAACACCCATTGGATGGCGTAGCTCAAACAAGCATTCACAATCGAACTTATGCAAATAAAGCTCAGACTAGCTTTACACAACACTTCACCAACAATGAATGTTAAAAGCATGAGCTAGGAGTTAATCAAATGTCCAACACGTACATGCATTACATCAATGAGCTTCTAATCTACTTCTAATCTAATTTTGAAACATCTCTCATTCAATTCAAGATACAGGAAACCATGTTATTTCACAAGATAACACTTAAACACCAAATGAACTTCCAATGTCTTTGCATTAATCTTGAGATTTATTTACAACAATCTCCAAGTCCTCTCAGAGAATTTTGAGAGTCTCTCCTATTCTACTCCTACTTTCCTACCAACTAAACTACTCCTACTTTCAAATGAGGCAACAAGGCCTTTATATAGAAGCCCAGGTTACAATGAATGGCTAAAATTGATTCGATAGCCAAGGGTCTAGATAGTGCCACCTCAGAGGTAGTTACAACAATTTGCTATTTTTAGCACAAAAGAGAGGCAATGAAGGCACGTTTTCCAATGCGATAAGGTAAAGCGACATCATTTAAAACATCCCCCACATAGGAATCCCTTTGGCTTCTTTTATTAAATGATACATTTAATGCATTTAAAATAATGTGTACTCACCACATAGATGCCACTTCAGCATACTTTGAAAATTGTATCAACTTGTAATGATGTATTCAATGCGATTGCTTGAACTTATATGTTTAGGAATACATCTTGTAGATCTTGCCTTGTTTTTTGAATTGTAAACTGGATGTATGATACTTGTTGCTTCACTTGATTAACTTCATGATTCTTTCTTCTTCTTGTAGGTAAGTTGATATGATCTTCTTTGATGATGCTCCTTCTTGAAGAGTGAGTAATAGAGTAGATGATGATGATGTATACTTCCTTCATGTAAGAGTAGATGATGAAGCTTGCTTCATGAATCAGAGTAGAAGACTCTTCTCAAAGACTTGAAGGTTGAATGGAACTTGAAGTTGAATGAATGTCTTCGCTTGATGTAGAAGTTGATGAAGTGATCTTGCATGATGATCTTCGAAGTGACCCTTCGGAATGTAGATGACAACACCTTCTCTGGATGTGGAGTAGATGACCTCTCAAGGATACTTAAAACTTGATGAATCTTTGAAGATTGGGAAAACTTTACTTGAAGCTTGGATAGATGAAATGCTTCTAATATTTGATGATGGATACTTGAACTTGATGTAGATCTCTTGGAATGATGCTTCCTCTGCAACTTGAAGGTGATTCAAGCACTTGCTCTTCTGATGACTCCTTAGCTCCTGCAACACAAAGGAAGAAGTAATATCAATCCTTAATCTTACAACACAAAATAATCATTATAAATCAATTTCTAACCTTTCCAACCTTAAGTGTATTCGATCTAGAAAGTGAATTCTTGATCAAAAGATATTTTACTTAAACAAAACCCTACTCTATAAAGCTGGCGCACTAGTTGATAATTCAGATTTCTTACTGATTTAAATGCCTTGAATCAACTTTCAGATCTTATAAGGACTAGCGCATCGGTTAAGGAGTTTGGAATCCTCTAGAAATCACTTCAAACTTGAGTTAAATCATCCTCCAAGCGCATTAGATCATGAATTTGGATCCTTATACTTGAAGTGCATTAGATAGAGTTTCTTGAATCCTCTAGAAAAGTGTTCATATTCTTCATCACCCTTGGCACATTAGATCAACAATTGGGTTTCCTCTAGAAACGTGCCTTCAACACCTGACTTTTCTCCTCTTCACAAGGTGGCGCAATGAATGGACATCTTAAATTCTCCTTGAAAGTCTCTGGACTTTTGCCTTAAAACTTGAACTAGACCACCCTCTGCTTGTGGCGCATTGGATAAAGGTTTTGGTTTCTTCTTGATAAGCCTTCACATCCCTAGCAAGCCCCCTCTATATGTGGCGCATTGGTTCACACTTCCAAGATCCTCTTCAAGTCATCTCCCCTTTTGGCGCAAGAAATCAAGATTTTGAAATCCTTTGGAAACATTATAAAATTTGCATTTTATCACTTAGAGCCGGCTTCTCCACCTGGCGCATTGGTTCAAGTGTTTTGATTCCTCTTGAAATCAGCCTTGAAACTTATGATGTAGCACTTCCAGTCAAACTCCTCCTTCTCTTGGATGGCGCATCGGATAAGGATTTCGAAATCCTCTAGAAAGTGGCGCAATAGATCATGGGTCAGAGATCCTCTAAAAGTGGAGAAAGTTAAAACTTCAACATTTACAATTTGTCATTCATCTTGGCGCATTGGATGGGGTAGTCAAAATCCTCTTGATTTTTTACCTAAATTTATAATAAACTCCTCCCTCGATCGTTTTAGACCTTGAGGTTGAATCCTCTTGAAGTGGTGCTTTGGATCAAGGATGTGATTTCCTCTTGAAACTTGCTTTAAGACTTGACTTTGGATTCTTCTTGAAGTGGTCGCAGTGGTTGAAGGTGTTAGGATCGTCTAGGATTTGCGCATTAGTTCACACCTTTTGAATCCTCTTTGTGTGGCGCACTAGATGAGGGATTTGAAATCCTCTAAAATTAGCACACTAGATGGGTCGCCTTGGATAAGGATTTTAAAATCCTCTTGATTTACATTTCGCCATCATCCAAAGGTGGCGCATTGGATGAAGAAGGTGAATTCCTCTTGATTTTCGCATTAGATAGGCATTTCAAATCCTCTAGAATGTGGCGCAATAGATAGCACTTTTGAAATCCTCTTCAAGTTGGCGGATTAGATGGGGAAGTCGAAATCATCATCTTTGCTATCCTTGGCGCATTGGATCAAGGGTCGAGGATCCTCATCTTCTTCTCTCCTTTGGGCGCATCGGTTGGAGGTTTCGAAATCCTCTAGAAATTTGCGCACTGGATCACACTTTTGAGATCTTCTAGAACACTTAGCCATTTTCAGGGTTCTTGAGGGTAAAGGTATATTGAAATCTCAACTTATACTTTAAATATTTTTCAATATACCTTTCAGGATGTTTGAGATAGGTCTCGAATCCACCGGATTTAACATGCAAAATCTAGAATTTGGAGGATCCACCAGATTTTAGACTTAGTCAATTTTTCAGGATTTTCAAGATTTCAGGCCACCAGACTTAGTCTTTTCAGGATCTCAAACATACATCGGGATTGTTCTCAATGTTCATTACTTGGATGGAATTTGGTCAAGACTCTTCATTTTTACAAGTTTATGTACCAGATGAGACCTCCAGCAAAAAATCTTCTAGGAGAGAGACTTATTGTTGGATTGGCAGAGGAAATGAACCTAAGGCATCATCTAAGATCTCATGCAAAACATCAGAACTCAAAAAGGGGGTCCCCATTTGTAATGGGGCGATGTGTGATTTGGTCACAACACAGTGGAACATCAGACAGTGCGAAATGTACAATTTCCACTCAGGTGTGAAGACATATTAAGATTAATCTCCTATTCAAAACGCTGTACATTAGTACAACTTTATATAAATTTCAAATCTTCTACTCATTATTTACATATGATAAATTGCAACTTCTTTTACTACGTTTTGTAATTAATTTTTCAAATATTAATTTTTATCTATTATTTTAAAAGTCCTCCCCAAATTTTGGAGAAACTTTGTCATCCCTGAAACTCATCCCGACTTCACATCCCCCTATCCTAGGGACTCCATGGAACACTGTTTAAATCCATTTTGCTGCTACTGCTTCTGCACACTTCTTTCCATGCAAACTTTGAAAGTATAATCCTAGAAACATTTCAGACAGTGAACCTTAAATATATGACAAAAATGTAAAAACAATCATCTCAAGTGCTTCCATATATGAAAAAACAAGTGGATGTAGATTTCATTATGTGGGAATGCCCATCTGAGGAAAAAGAAATGTGAATTGAAACCTGTGAGCAATGTAAAGCTTATCATCCTCTCCCTCGTAGATATAGTTCATTGCTAACAGACGATTCTGCAAGTACAAAACAAAATTCTCAGTCCATTGGAAGAATCACTTCATCTAAAGCAACACATGTGCCAGTAGAGAGAAGACAATCAAAGTTACTACTTCAGAATTCTATATGCAACCACACATCTACAATAACTGCACAAATAACTGATGCTTTTTAAAACCAAAAAGAACATAATTCAAAATTTCAACAGATCAATTCCCTGTTAAGATTTGGATGCTGGTAAAATAGTATCTAGATTTTCAAATTTGTATGTTAGTATCTTGTTTAATTCTCAGATGCAAACAAACTATGCCGATAAATTCAAAAGATCCTTGTCTAAATAACAAAATATAGAACAAGAATATTTAAAATCGCCACACAACTGAAATCAGTTCCTTTTTCCTAAGGTCATCGCACTCTTCACACAGGTTTACATTACTGTGAATTGTATTCTTTCTTACTCTATTCATTTGCAGAGGTACATCCCAGATAGGGTTGACCTCCACTACCATACATTAATATGTAACTAAGTAGCTCTTGGTTATTTATGTAACATGGCAAGAATGCAGGGGAAAATTAAACTATTCCATTTACTAGGAGGTTATCGTTCAACCTTAATTGCTGAAGTGACTCTGCAATCAATTAAATGATCCATGCTCTTGGTATGACCTTTGGTAAAAGTTTGACAGGCTGTAGAGGGGAAAAGGCGGGAGTTTATCATCGGCCAGGATGTCTCTGTTTTGGTTCAATAAAAAATGAAAACTTATAAGGCACGTGAGATCATATCCTACTTGTGTATCCCTGTTAGTATTTGGCTCTCTATTATTGATCAATTCCAATGGATAATGTCTACATTAATAAAATTCCTTCTGATCCTTCTGATTAGAGTAGATGTTCTTGGTTATTAATGTGATGTAGCTAGAATGCAGAGGACAAAGAATCTTTTTACTAGTAAGTAAAGATTCAGCCTAACTCCTGAGGCAACTCAGCAATCAATTAAAGGAACAATGCTCTTGATGTAAAACAGGATAAATTATATTCTACTTGTATATCTTTTTGGCATTCCACTCTCTATTATCGGTCAATGGCCATGGATGATATTGGAAAACAAAGATCAAATCATCTCCCACCAAGAGGGAAAAATCGCAATCGTGAACAGAATCCCAGTAGAAAACTACAACTATTACTCTTTCTTACTTTTCCCTTCTCAGACAGATAATAGAAGTTTTCTATGGGCTTAAGGTTCCTCCTTTGGTAGCTTCAGGCTTTCCACCCTTCCAAGGGATAAGAGAATATCAAGGCATTACAGACATTGGAATTGATGTTGCTGTCCTTGAAGGGAAATAATTAATAAATAATAATGACAATATTTGTGGATACTTCATGGAAAATTCTTCTCCACCACTGAATTCTTCCCACCCAACAAATTCAGGAAATTCAAGTTTTCTTCAAAATACATTATGTATCTGGCAATGAAAAGGCATTAAGCATGTAGGTTCAACACCACTTAAGAGAATTTGAGCTACCCAATAATCTGCAATTAATCATCTTCACTGGCATTAGGAGGGTTATGCCATGCTTGGGATTTAACATCAAGGTCTAAACAAACTTTTGCCTCCCCAGTTTGTCATCTTCACTAGAAATATCAGGGAGTGGGAAGTAGTATCTAACCTTGTGTTTTTGGTAAAACATACCCAAAGAAATGTCTTTTTTGCTGGGGGTAATTGTGGAAGCAATAGGCAAAAGTGCAATAATGCAATTTTATAATAATATATTTCATGCCTCATCCGCAAGAACTGTTATTCATGACTGCCCATTCAAAGGTTAAGGGGTCCCCAATCTAGGTAATTTTATGCAAAGAGTTTGATGAAAGGAGTCCAGTGTCTTGGTCCCCTCCCTCAAAAGGGAGCTCAAAGTTGAATGTTAATGGAGCAGTGAGAGGGAATCTTGGGCCGCAGCAAGAGGGTTTGCTTTAAACTTTACGCAACTTAAAGGGTGAATTGATTTATGGTGGCTCCCTATTTTTTCTGGGAATATGCACTAACAATGACGCGGAATGGGAAGCCTTGATGGCAGGGCTGCAAAGTTGCAAAACATAAAACATTTATGGTGGAAGGGGATTCTATGATCATTATTAACACAATGCTCAAGCAAACGAGTCCGAGGTGGAAATTAAACAGGTCTGCAGAAGAGCTCATAAAATTGAGACAATCCTTCAAAACAATCAGATTTATTCATTGCAAAAGGAATTTCGACATCGTAGCAGATTTTCTAGCGAAATTAAGGCTTGCAGCAAGCACCAATTACAGCAGTTTATAATCATAGCTCAAAGACACAGCATAATTTAGATAGTAAATTGTCGCACAAGCCCCCCTAGATCTTCGAGTGGTATGTTGCATTTTAGAATTTAATGTTTTGTTGGGGGATGTGTTTTTAATCAATTAAGAGGCAATCTTAAGCATATTAAGCTGCATAGGGGATTAGAGCTACAATTGGTCAGCTTGTGTGGCAAATGTGGGGTGGTACCAAGTGATGTAGGCATTTATATAAAGCATCATTTAATCTCGAAGCAATCTCTGCTCATTTAATTTTCCAACCATAGAAGCAAATAGTAGGAAAAACTCGCAATATATCACGGCGATATGATTTTTCTTTTTTAAATTGCTGTTTTGCTGAAATTTTGACCGATATTTTTGGTTTTTCACAACATTCTGTTTTTTGTTACATACAATGATAAATTCCCACGATTTTGTTCATATTTTCCATTGTAAACTATATGCATTCTACATATACCCGTTTAGGGTTTTCTCTGTGCAATTTGCAATTTTCGTATATGGTTTCATATGACCATTCACAATTTTGGACGTCTATTTAGGGTTCCCTTGTCATTTGCTCCAGGTGCATCCAAAACTGTTTTTAATGGCTCTTTTCAAATTGCATTTGTTTTTTGTTTTGTGTTCAATTTTTTATATTTCTAGTGTATATAAATTATGATTGGAGGTTTCTCAATAGCACTTTTGCATCTCTATACTTTATCTTCTTCTGGTTTATTCTCCATGGGGTATTCTCCATCGTTTTTTGTTTGTTTTTCTTCTGTTTTCTTCCAGTTTTTTTGTTAATTTTGGGCACAGGAGCAGTTTTTTTGTCATATTTTAGAGAGATTCTAAGCAAGGAAAAAACGTGATAAGGCTCCAGCTTTAAAGCACTTTAGTTCTGTTTTTGCGCACCCAAGTGAGCAGGTCTATTTAATGACCATGGGCCCTCACTTTAGTAACACAGGAAATTTCAGAATAAGAAGAATATTCAGACAGCAAGTCATAATAACTCTGATTTCATTTTATTCATTGGTTTTGTACTTTCAGCAGATTTGTTTTGCAGGTTAACATACTCAGAAGATAGCAATTTGATTGATGTTTCAGTTTGAAATACAAGGCACCAGCAAAAAGGATCATGTATGGAAGCAGGGCACACCGGCAGGGCACACCGGGTGTGATCAAGGGCATGATGACCTACAATTATAATGGGTTTAGTATGAGGGTATCTATCAACTGAACTACCACCTTGCTTCAACTGCTGACCAATTATCCAGTTGTGTACCCAAGTGCAAGAAGAAGGGCAAAGAGAAATGAATGTCGTATTTTCCCGCTATGCAGAGAAGAAAATTGAAAGAAAGAATACAAGGGAAGTGGTCACATCATTGATGAATTTTATGGCAACCACTTATTCATCTAGAAATTCTCTTCTTCACCTGAAAGGTTTTCTGTCCCTCCACACACTAAGTAGAGTTCAAGCCATCTGAATTCGCTACCTAATTTCCTCATTCCTTTCAATGTTCCAAGCACACAACCTTTGCTTGAAGGTGCTGCTTGGAACCAAGAGAAGCACCGTGAGGCAAGGATGATATAGCTGCAAATTTTTTATACTATGATAATATATCATTTAATGTGGCAAGCAGCCCATATTGGGATGCATTGATACATGCATTAACCATTGCTGGTGTAGGGTTCAAGACACCAATCCCACATGATTTCAGTGGCCCATTCTTAAACAAAACTATCAAAAATGCATAGTTAATTGTACAAGATAAGAGAATATGGCAAAAAAAAGGCTCCAGCATTTTTATATGATGGGTGGGCAAATGAAAGGAACAAGACCATAATTATTTTTCTAATGGATTTAAGTTGCACATCGATGTTCTTGAAGTTCGTAGATGCCTCGCACAAATTCCAGAATGTAGATGCTTTGTGCAATTTGTTGGAAGGGTTAATACAAGAGGTTGAGGTGCAAGTATACTTGTACACCTGATGAACACAAGTGATCAAACAAGACTAGGTAAAACACAATCTTCCAACTTGATAAAGGTCCTTGGGATACCCACAACTCTACAAATGATCATTGAAGTGACTTTGTGGGCTCCCAATGGTCATCTAGACATTTCTAATAACTTAGCCATTTTTACGAATCATAAAACACAATTTTCTAGGGCATCAAAATAATATTAAAATAATGGGCAAACTAAATCACTAAATTTAAACTTGCCCTAATGGACCTAAAATTTCAAGAGATGAACACAAGTGCTCAAACTATGACAAATTAGGTTTTGTTTGATAAATATTAAAAAGGCATGAGATGAACATTGATGAAGTTGCCTAAATTATATAGATATTGAAGGCCTAGCTTGGGGCCCAAAATCCCACACCCAAATCCACCTCAAGTCATCTTGGAGGGAGAGCAAGTGTACATGTCGCCCATGGCTGCTAGCAACCTCTTCACATGGTCATGTACATGAAACCATGCCCTTTGCATCAGCAATCATCTGCATTTCTACACAACCCATGTCTCTGAAGGGCCCACACATGTTGATAGGTTTTTGAAAGTCTTCCTCAATTTTATCGCATCCATTTGAGGCCATTAATGGTGTCCTAGGTCATGCAAGGCAATAGTTGAGGTTTTCAATTCGAAGGGTCAAGGTCCAAAGATCTGCATGTAGAAGGGTGCAATTTGCAAGAGGGATCCGGGAATCGGGAGTTAAAATGTCATTCAAATGATTTTCACTTGGTACGTTGGTATTAACACTTGCAAAGGTTCGAAGTCGGGGGGTTCAAGCAATGGGATGCAAGGATGAAAGGATGCAAGAGGAAGCAAAAATATGTGGGCCCAGTAAGGAGGAACGGCAGGACACTTGGGAAGCAAGGAACGGGATCCTTGCAAACATTTATGCAAGAGGGAAGGTTGGTAAGGAAAATCCCAAAGGTACAAAAGAGAGAAGCATGATGGGCAATCAAGATTTGGAGATACTCGATGTAGGAACGAGTAGGGATCAGCATTCAGTGATACCCAATACAAAAAGGAGTAGGGAGCGAGATTTGGAGATACCCGATACAAAAAGGAGCAAGGAGCGAGATTTGGAGATAACCCAATGGAAGGAGCAGAGATTAAGATTCAGAGGAGCAAGGATTGAGATTCGGAGATAACCCAATGCAACGAGCAAAGATTAAGATTCAGAGCTATTTGATACAGAAAGGAGTAGGGATTGTGATTTGGGTCGACCAATTCGTTCGAAGGGAGTGCAAGGAGGGAAAACAGAACTCCGAAAGTTGGTGGGAGACAAAGGGTTGGGAAGTGGGGAACTAAGGAAAGGGCTATCGACAGAGGAAAGTCCAAAATTATAAAATACGAAGGAAATGAGAAAGTAGGGGTGATGCAAATAGGCAAACTAGGAAATCCCTAAAAGACTAAAACACAAAGGCGCGGGGAACTAGGGGTTGAAGGAAAGGTATGCCATGTATGAGAAAGCCCAAAGGTTTGAAGCACAGGGAACTGGGTGATCGAAGAAATGAAAGAAACAACACCAAGGGAAGAAAGGCATTACAGCATGAGAAAGACCAAAACCTTGTCCAAGGCTGAAAAGTGACTCAAACACCCTCATACTTAGAAATTGGACATTACAAGTCCGCCCTTCCCAAAATTCCTTGTCGTCAAGCAATCCAAGATCTTCGGTCCTTTCCAAGTAGCATCTTTTGCAGGTAAATTCTTCAATAAACCAGATATTTTGTGATGGCTTTGCTCCTTGACTTCTTCATCCTTGTATCAATGATGGCATCTAGTCCCCATATGAGTGGCACTCTACTATCTATGAACACTAAATCAATGAAAGTTAGTGCATCATAAACATACAATGCCATAAGTGGAGACATAATAATGAACATATGATGAGTTCCATTGTAGTAGCAATATCCAAGGTGCAACCATTTGATTTGTTGGGACCCAGATTTTCTAGTTCCCAAACATGCATAAATTTTGCCCAAAAATCCACTGAAAATTCCTAACTGTCCCCCCTTGTGAAATTTGAGTTCATGTTCCTTAGAATGTGTTAAAATCCTGAAGAGATCCTTGAAAATCCTAATATTATAGGTGTGGTGGTCTTTTGTGGGACGGTGGTCTTTTGTAGGACTCTTGAACCAATCCAAACTCCTCGGATATCCATGCCCATCCCATTTCCCCACATTTCCTTCGACATCCCGTTCCACGAAGGTTCCTCATCTGCCCAGATATATCCAAGACTCCTTGTTTCTCCGAACATCCACATCCCCTCCGGATCTCCGCATCCCTTGCCACCCTCCATCTCTGCATATCCCGAACCCCTTTCGATCTCCGCAGATCCGAATTGCCCTTGTGCTCCTGTGATATCCAAAGGCACCTTCCTCCCCCACATTTTCGAATCTACCTCGGATTTCCCCAATGTCCTTTCAACTCGCGGATTTCCCGAAAAGGTGAAAAGAGCAAAGAAATGGCTACGGAAACTCTTGGTCATTGGAGGTTAGTGAAGAATTAATACACAGGTTTGCCCTGATGCATTTTCCTGCTTGGAATCCCATGAGGATTGGGAAATGACCTCAAATGCTATATATATAGAAACAGAACACATTCAAACGATTGGTCTTTGAACCAATTTCTGGAGGTGCATAAACTCGTGATGATTTTAGGGCTTCAAATCACATCAGTCTGGGCATAAAAAAAGGTGCATAAACACATGAATGCATCTGGTACAGCGTAGGAAGGGATTGTAATGCACATTTTCATGTAGTGGTATGTCTCCATGGTCGTTTGCAGTGATTCGGGGTAATGTATAGTAGCAACTATGTGTTTGATAATGTGTGATAGCATTTAAATCAATACAAGCTTTTTGTTGGGTCATTTCTTTTGTTGCAAGTGAATCCTTGCAATTCTACTCGGGATTAATAAGTATGTCCATTGTATGAAATGTAATTTGAGAAATGTATGTGAATACATTTTAGTTTTTTGTTGATGCTTATTACATCCATTTACTTTCTCTTTATTGTTCATGACTTTGTTGCTCATTGGAGTAGGCACTGGTCTAGCTTGGTGAAGGGCCAACACCCTTTCATTTATCAATCCTCGATTTTGGGTAGTTGTAGGACGAGTAGGACTAGATTAGGTTCTACATATTGTTCATGGTTCTCTTTTAAAACCAGGGAATCATTCTAAGAAACCTAAAATTGTTTAAATCATTAGTGAATCATGTTCATGCATGTCTGAGTGGATTCATCTTAAGGGATACTATGTAGTTATTATTTATGGGTGCATCTATAGGGTGTAGTAATTAGCTATATTGAGGTATGTGGGTGGTTGTTTGTTCTTGGTTTAGTGACAATGTTTGAGAACAAGTTAATGGGTTGGGTTTAGCCACCAATTTTTAGTTGTTCATCTAGTTTGTGAAAACTCGTCAAAGGAATGCAACCATTGTACATTCATAACCATGTCAATTTTTACAACATAGAGTTCATCACATACCTTATGCTTATTCATGATTAAATTGAGTTGGTTGCTTATCCTAGTGCATGGGATGGTGAATCTATTAGCAACAGTGATACCAACCCCATCAAAAACTTCAACTTTCATGTGCTTCATAATGTTTTATACTTTGAGTTCCTTGGTCATAACACAAATAGCACTACCAAGATCCCACACCATTGTGCATGAGCAATTATGGACTTGAGAAAAAGGATCTTTGTGCCAATTTCTACAAGTTGTTCCCTTCATCTTTTCATCATTGTTAAAATGTTTCCCATGATGACAAAAGCTTTATAATGACATGGTATGAAATAGGTACAATAAATCTTTGCTACTACTATCCTCTTTATTTCTTGAGTTGTAAGCAAAGAAGCAATCAAGTGTTTACCTCCTTTTGTTGATTTGGAAAGTTTTTAAAACAATACTGCCATTCTCAAAATGAAGATCATTAAAGGAAGAATCAATTGAAGCATCCTTCACAAATTCATGCCCACCAACATGGTTAACTTGTAAACTAGTCTCACATGGCAATGGTTCCATCTTTTCAATATTTGAAAGCTTGATATGTGTTTCTTGGACACCATTAGAAATCATTGGAACATCTATCTCAATTATGAAATCATCACATTCAACATGTAATGCTGATTTCTCACTGACTCCATTAAAACAAATACTTTCCTAGTGTGTGAACTCATTAGAAATCACTGAAATATTATTTTCAATTAAGGAATTTTTACCTTCAAAATCCAATGTGGATTCCTTCTACTCTTTTGGAGCTTGTTGAACCTCTACTTCAATTCTTTTTTTCCTTATACAAGAAAATTTTCTCCTGCTCATGCTCAATGTTCTATTCCTTCATGGCTTCTTGTGGCTTTGGTTCTAGATTTTCTTCTTTCTCTAGGTACATGGGTTTAGTAGGCTTTTTCTTTGACTTCAAAATGCAAAAATCGATGAAAGGAATATCAGCTTGATACTCTTCACTCTATGCTCTATATTCAGCATGGAAAGCTGTCAAATTCTCATATTTGTGTAATGTTCTAGCTAAAACTAGATTCTACCTGCTACTCTCTAAGGCTGCAACTTTTGCTCCGATAGCTTGATCATTTTATCTTGGCTCTTTTGCAAGTTATCTTGTCTCTTCAGTATTTGCATCATTGTATCTTGAAAATAATATGCATTGCTTCCTTTTACGAGAGCTCTAAAGATCCTCGTATGGTTCACATCAACAATTTAGTAATTTACCGTACAAGCTGGCAAGACCAAAGCTCTAAGACCACTGTGATGGCTTGTAGCTAAATAATTTGGCAATAGATTGCATAAACAGTAAAAAGATTCACATATGTTGGAATTGAATATTGTATTCAAATATACTGAAATATTTCAAATAAGCAGCATACCAATACTTGTTAGAACGACAAAACATAACCTTTAGCACAAATTACAACTTCTATGTGAGATTGCCTCAAGAAACCAAAGGGTTTTCATCCTTTGATCTCCAAATCCAAGGGGTTTCATCCTCTGATCCAATAAACACAAGTGCTCAAACTATGACAAATTAGGGTTTATTTGATAAAATGGCATAAGATGAACACTAATGAAGCTGCCTAAATCATATAGAGATTGAAGTCCTAACTTGGTGCCCAAAATACCATGCCCAAATCCACCTCAAGTGGTCTTGGAGGGAGAGCAAGGGTTGTTTGCAAGTGTACAGGTCACCCATGCATGCTAGCAACATCTTCACATGGTTGTGTACATGAAACCATGCCCTCTACATCAGGAACCATCTACATTTGTACACAACCCATGTCTCTGAGAGGCCCACACATGCTAATAGGCATTTGAGAGTCTTCCTCAATCTTATTGCATCCAACTAAGGCTATTAATGGTGTACTAGGTCGTGCACGACAGTAGGTGGGGGTTTTAGTTCAAACGGCGAGGGTACAATGATTCGCACGATTTTCATTTGGTACTTTGCCACAAAGATTTTCGAAGATCCGATGTCAAGGGTTCAGAGAATGGGATGCAGGGATGCAAAGAGAAGCAAAAGTCTATGGACCTATGAAGGAGGAACGAGCCATTAATGGTGTACTAGGTCGTGCACGACAGTAGGTGGGGGTTTTAGTTCAAACGGCGAGGGTACAATGATTCGCACGATTTTCATTTGGTACTTTGCCACAAAGATTTTCGAAGATCCGATGTTAAGGGTTCAGAGAATGGGATGCAGGGATGCAAAGAGAAGCAAAAGTCTATGGACCTATGAAGGAGGAACGACAGGGCAAGGAAGTAGGGAACGACATCCTTGCAAACAATTTCACAAGAGGGAAGTTTTAAAAGTCCAGATGAGGGAAGCATGACGAGGGATGGAGATTCGGTGATACTCGATGTAGGAAGGAGTGGGGATCAGGATTCAAAGATACCCGATGTAGGAAGGAGTGGAGATCAAGATTCGGGGCAAACAATTCATTCAGAGGGAGTGCATGGAGGGAAAAGAAACTTCAAAAGCCCATGGGAGAAAAGGAGTTGGGAAGCGGGGGCACAAGGAATTGAGGAAAGGGAAGTTGGTACAGAAAATTGAAAAGTCTAAAATTACGAAATGCAATGGAAACAAGAAAGCAAGGATGACGCACAAGGAATCGGGTGTTGACAGAAAGGTATGCCATGGATGAGAAAGCTCGAAGGTCAAAAGGATGGGGAAAAGGTGATCAAGGAAATGAAGGAAACGGTACCAATGTAAGGGAAAATCCAAAATGCCACAGAAGGCAAAGGATCGGGAAAACGGGGAAACGGGGGATGAAGGAAAGGCATGACAACATGAGGAAGCTTGAAACCTTGCCCAAGGCTGGAGAGTGACCCAAACACACTCATACTTAGAAAATGGGACATTATAAAGTGCAACTAAAGCCTATTTGAGAGGATTCTCACCCAACAAAAAAACAGATTGACCCAAGAGCGTCTCAATAACCTTGTCTTTGACAAAAACAACCTTCATCTTCAAACCAAAAAGGTAGAGGCAATGGAGTCTCCTAATGCTATCTACTTCGATGACGTCAATCCATATTGAAATTGGATTACAAAAGATGTAGGATGTAATGTTCACTGATGAAGATCTTGTTGAATTACAAAGAGAAGCACCAACAATAGAAGCATTGGACAATGCCATACTTGAGGAATCATTCGCTCCTCAAGATGATTCAAATTTACCTTCTAGTTTTGGCTAGATACTTCTAATACTAGGAGGGGTAAGAAGAGTTGTAGACTATAGTTGGTTGTTCTTTATACAATGTTTGAAATTTTGAATTTTGAGCCTGTGAGGGTCATGACATGTAATCATTGATTTATGGAAAATTGATAATCAGCATATACTTATGTGTTCTCTAATTTCATTCTTTATGCATCTCATGCATTACATTAAGTTCATTTTTTGTATTTATGTATTTTTATTTGTCAAATCCCTAGTCTAAGTCGACATTTTGGGCTGCTAAGTTTTTGCCAAGTCTTCTTATAAACATGTGTAGGCCACATATACCTTACACATGTAGGCAACCTAACACAAGTGGGCTTATTATAATACATGAAGGCTCCGCTCACAAAGAACATAGTATCAAACTAGCATAGATATCTTAAATCCATCTAAAAGATGCCAACAGATATCAATCTCAAGGCACCGATATTGGTTTCGTGACAGGGCTGGATAGGTGCCTCGAGATTGATATCTCTCAATGTCTTTTAGATAGATGTATTTAAGATATATATGCTAGTTTACTAGGTTTCTATATAGATGTATATACAATTGGGCGTAATGAAGTTTGACATTTAAATAACCGTCAAATTTATGTTAAGGTGTTCTTGTTATCCACTCACTCCATTACAACCCCCCTTGCTGCCATTGTAGTTATGCCTATCTTCATAATTAAGATAACCACAACCCACATATACCACATGATTCGATAACTCAATGGGCCCCTAGGAAAAGGTCTAAATCAATATTATACGGACTCACGATTTCCTCCTCTTGCCTCTCTTTGAACCATGACAGGTTTACTGCCTTCTTGAAACCTCCATGGATATTATTTACATAAACAACATGCCCAAACACCTATACAAGCTCTATATCTTGCTCAACTAACTTCCCTTTCACAGTTAAAATTTCCAACCCCTTATTATTGCCCCATGAAGGTATTAAACACTTGCATATCGCTCGATGCACAAGAAAGAACATTAAAATCTTAGAAACAGAAGAAACACCATCTACAGATGTTACTCTAACCATTCTTTTTCATCAAGCAAAAACATTACATACATAGTCAAAACACCACTTTATGCGATGATGATTCTGAAACTGTTATTCACATAGTAACAATTATGAAACCACCTTGACTGTTTCAAAACCACCCATAAAGAAACCAGCGACTATGCAACCACTGCCAGAATAAACAAACAGTTGTGCAACTGCTGCCCTCATAAGCAGGCAGTTACACAACCACCCCCACTTGAACCAGTGGTTCTGCAACCATCCACAGAACAGTCTTTCTAAATCATTCACTGAACTGAACTCCACATCAAAGGAGTCCGTAACACCTCAGGAATGAATCTGCCTCTATAGACTCTTGCAATGCCTATCTTTCTTCATTCTTGACTGAAAACTCTTGGGAAATGGTCATGAGGAAGTGTTTTCATGTACATTCTTAGTCTTCTTGATAACAGTCACTTAATTAATTTATTTTGCTAGCACTTTATGAGCCAAATAGGACCAAAATCCAAATCAGCAATGGGGCCACTTCAAAAGCCAGCACAGCCTTTAGGAGTAGGAAGTCAAATTTACAAATTGCATTCTCAAATCCAAACAAGATGAACCACAAACATAAAGAGAAATAAGAATTGAACTATAACGTTCCAAGGCATACCGAACATTTATTAAACAACTTGATGCTTGTTCAATAATATTTGGATTCTATTGCAACTGAGAGCTTTAACATTTATAATATATGATATTATGAACAAACAAAACCAACTAATAACATACTTGACCAGCATTTCGAGAGTCAGGATCTATTTGCAGGCATTGTTCATATGCCTCTATTGCAAGAGTGATATTACCTGCATCCCTGTGCAAGACCCCTGTAAAGTTTAAACACATAGCCACATATGCCCAGAGTTAACACAGCTGGAAATTAGCTTGAATAACAAGACAGAAAACATCTCCAAATGTAACAATGCTTACAACAATAATAAAGATTAAATAAGAAAAATATCTTTGTGTGATCGTTCAATGAACATGAATGATTCAAAACACAGCAAATGTGTCATACAAAAGTTTTTCTTTGCTTAACAAAGCCCATTACCATCGAAACAAACCAGGATATGCCTCAAATGATATTGATAAAACAAACAGACAACAATTATTTGAATATCAGCTAAATAAATCATCAAGAACATTTCGAAGTGAAAAAATTAAGCCCACTTTTTGGAGTTAGTGAAGTCAAAAAACTTGAAATTTACTTCAAAACAATGGCAACAAAATGTCAGCTTCATTAATCTCAGTGTGCTGAAAACTGTGCAATGACTTGCATTTTGTAAGTAAACTGCAGAGCATAGAATTACCAACTCAGAAACCCATGATTCAATGATTCCAAATAAATCCTAAATCGACCATTGAGGTGGAGAGTGACCGAAGACAAGTCAAGATGGATTGACTCTCTCAGAAAGCAAGGTTCCACGAGACTCTCAAAGATTCAGCAATGACTTGCATTTTGTAACTAAACTGCAGAGCATAGAATTACCAACTCAGAAACCCACAGTTGAATGATTCCAAATCAATCATAAATCTACCGTAGAGGTGGAAAGTGGCCCAAGACAAGTCAAGATGGATCAACTCTCACAAAGCAAGTTTTGGCAAGACTCTTGAAGTCCAAGTATTAGACTTGACCACCTAAAAACCAAAACAAAAAGGGCCACAATTGCTGGTCAAAGACCTCATATGGAGTAGCTGAATCTTTTTCCAAGCTTTTATTGATTTCATTTTCCGATTTCAAATTGCTTTGTGTAACGATCTTGCCAAGTACAGTCCAAATCTCTCTCTTATTCACAATAGCCTACAAGGATATGCTAAAATGTGCTCTTTATGAAGATAATAATACAAATATTACACTAGAGAATATAATGTAAGATAATAAATCAAAATTTACAAGGTACTCAAAAAAATACAATACAATTATGTCTGGATTAAAAAATGAAAAAACTATGAAGTATAACATGAACAACTATTTCTTCAAAAATCCACAATTTATTTGTAAATAGCCCATATTATGGAATGGAGCTTGCAAAGAAAACTAGTCCAAAGAGCACAGAGAAAAAAAATAGAAGCATATTAGTATTATGAATGACAAAGTTGGTCAATAGAACTCAAAAAAGTACAACCATATATATTTTGAGACGAAAGACATCTTGAGTAACGGAGATAGGGATTGGAACAGGGTGCCATTTTTTAAAAAGCATGGTACGTGAGTACTTGGAGATGAAAATATATCAAAAATAAATCAATATATAAATGCAATCAATATATAAATAATAAATTTCAGAATTTTAGTGCTAAGTGTTACATATATAGCGTAAAGGTTATTAGCACAAGCTACTACCACACAGTATCCCTCAATCAATAGATAAAAGCTATGTGCCCATTGACAAGGCCTCCTTAGTGTTTCCTATTTTTACAAGTAATACTTTACGCTCTAATAAGAAGATTTTCTATTACAGAAAAAATCAATAAATTTTCATACAATTATAGGTTTATTAGTATCTTTCAATAGTTTTTCAAACTCTTAACAATTATTAGCACTTGTAGAAAAAATCAATGTAATTAGCACTTGAGAAAAATATCTAAAAAATTCTTTATTATGTTTTCCAATTCTTGAGGGACACTTCCAGGAGACAGATAGATGCTAGGAAATGCCATCTGAGACATATACAAGTGTGGATGATGAAAGAACATCATGGCAATCAAAAGAAACGCAACCACTCAACTTCTGTCAATTCTTTTACTTTGTTTTATTGTTTTCCGGATACAATAAACAAAACACATAGCGGTGCAGCATAAACAAAGGGGAGTTAGAGCTTCGCAATATGTCCACATGTTCTTAGGAGTGTCTTAAAGCAAGTGGATGTAGCAGCCAATTAATATGTTCCCAAACTCCCACCAGAAAAGCCCAAGCATATTGGCATTCAACAAGACCCAAGCAGGCAAACCTCTCATATCCATAAAATTAATCATCTAGAGATGAAGTACATGAAGAAAATAGTTAAGACTGTAGATATTCATCAACCAAATGGGTTCCAAAATAAACTTGGGCTATGAAATGGACTGTGGAACTCTTTGCACCGAATCATTGGATGAGGAACAACCAAGTAGTATTTGAATGAAGGCAGTGAATCCATTCAAACGCAAGGATGCAATCCTCATAGTACCAACAACATTGACATCCAACATGGACAAAGGTTAAGCCACATCGAGATCTAAATCAGTGAAGAATAGGATAATCCTAAAGACATTCTCCAAAAGAAAGTGTTGGGTAACAAACTCGGTGTGGACAATTCACTATGAATCCAATCGAAAATGACATACACAGTATCTAGACCTAGGCCTCCAACTCTGACATGGGAAGAACTGTAGGTTTAATAATAGAAATAAAGATTGGAATCACTAGAGGGATATCCTTGAATTTTTTTATGAAAGCACTAGCACTCCAAAACAAACATTAAGGCATGCTTCAATCTTCAAACTAAAAGATGTATCAATAAATTAGACCCCCAATTAAATATAGATTTTCATGATCCATTAATTCTCCTTTAAACAACTGACATCTACAAAGAGCAATATCATCAACAATCAAGCAATTAGCACCCAAAACATAACATTATATGCATTCCAAAGATTTTGCTACAGAGGGCATCCCCTTTCGACACCAACAGTACTCTTGAATAAGTAAATGAAATCTTAAAAGGGTGTTTACATCTTGACAACCATTCTCCCATACAGTCTCAAGACAGTACTAATGAAGGTCTTTAATCCCATAGCCTTTGGAAAAGTAGATGGAACAGGTCAGATGCCTTACTAACATCCAGAAAAGAGAAAAGGACTTGAAAAATTCATTGACGAATTGACGAACCTCCTTAATGGCAAGAAGAGTAAGATGTGATCAATAATTTAACACCTCTCCTAAAGCAGGCCTTCCTCCTGATTCTAAAAGTACCACTATCCAAGTGCTTAAAAAAGCCTGTCTCCATTTTTGCAGTATAATGTTTAAGAAATGCTAGTACAATCATAATATTCCTGATATTTTTTGGAATTGAACTATCTCCTAATTTGTGAATGGGATGAATGATATGTTTAGAACATATTGCTTAAGAAATGCTTGTGCAATCATAACATCCCTGATATTTTTCAGGATTGAACTGTCTCCTAACTTGTGAATGAGATGAATGGCATGAGAAACCCAAGCAAATAATCTCATTAACAAACTTTGCAAAAAAAAAGTCAAGTGAACACCATATTTGAGAATCTCAGCTCAAAGCTCCTAACAATTTTCTACTCTACTAGTAAATAAATTCCAAATAAATAGCTTTCCGAATGTCAACAGAGAAAGGGAAAGCAAGACATAAAAAAACAAGCTGATGTGAAACATCATAAAATTAACTAGCATATGTGACGAATTTTGGGGTTAATATTCGTGTGGGGTTGGGGGCAGGAAATTCTCCTCTAGAGAACAATCCACCAAAAAAGCTAGAGGCAGTTAAAGGAGGATCCAAATGGAAGGCCATGAAATAGGACTTAACTCTTGTTTTTTACTTTTAAGGAGATTATTGTACTCACATGGAGGAAGCAGAATAAAGGTCATCAACTAAGCAATACCGAATCTCTAAAGCAATAATTTGTATTCTTCATCCTAACAATAATTCATGGGGCAAGAACCAAAAGGACGGGATGATTTCAAATAGTGAGCCATATTTACAAAGGAATCAAGCAATGTATGTCAAAGGACAAAAGCAAAGAATTAAAACTTCATCGTGACATTAGGAAGAGAATGGCAATCAAATATAAGGTGGGAAAGCCAAGCAACATAAACATTAGCATACCAACAATCAAAGTGGATCATGGTACAATGAGTGTTGGAGAAATATAGAGAAAGCCAAGGAATTGGAGATCATACGAAGTGTGAAAAACTAGAATGGAATGTAAGTAAAGAAAAGCTAATGGGAGATATTAAAAAAATTAAAATGTCAAGAATACAAAGATTTGTGTTGCAATACTTATATAAGCATACCAGGAGGTGTGCTTATGACTAATCTCTCTTTCTCCAAGGGCCTTACATAGTTATAATGTAAATTACTAGAGACTTGCCAATAGATGGCTACTTCAGTTAAAAGGTCGTTTAAAAACTTCAAGTTTATTTTTCAAGAATATTTCTACATTTAAGTACGTAATTTAAGGATTAGAGTTGAATATCATGATTATTTTAGTATTCTCACAAACTCGTTTTTATTTGAGATTTAAAAAATCAGATGAACCTTTCACAATTTAGAGCTAGTGATTATACTCATTCAATTTCTTTTGTTACGAATTCAATGCATAATACCACTTGAACTTGAAATCATCAAATAAATTTCAATCAATTGCTCAGAGGTAGATTCATCGGAGCTGATATTACAATTTAGGAATCAATTCTTCTTAAATCACTGGAATATTTCTGAGCAGAAACTGAACATAATGTTGGGAATCAATGACTGCCTCAAATAAACATAACTTTTCATTGCATGGACATTCACTAAGACTTAGGTGACTGCTAAATCAAAGCAACAACAGATTGCAAGGCAATGTCCAAGAAGCGCAATGTTTGATTGTAGTATTAATAAGAAACTTTGTCATTATTACTAGTCAATGCCATACAATAACATCACATAACAATCATGCAATGATAACTAAGTCATTAGTAGAAAATGAGTAATTACTAGAAAACCAAAGTTGTCATTCAGTCACCTAGGTTATTATAAGCTTCCGCATATGTTGGATTTGCCAATATAGCCTTTTCAATCATGCTTGCAGCAGCATCCATTTTTCCCTGCATATCACAAATACATCTAGCTTTCATGAATATATTTACTTCAAATGAATTATTGAACATGAGGCAGTAGTATGCTAAAATTATAGATCAAAAGGAGGACACACCTGAACAGTGTAAACCACACCAAGATTATTAAGCGATTGTGAAAAAGAAGGTTTGATTGACAGAGCCATCTGTGAAGTATTGGCAGACTTTGGAAATTAGATCAAAACCCCAGGATGCAATCTTGACTATAACAATTAAAAATACACGAGATGGATTAGGATATTACGGTTTTAGAAATCCAATCAACTGTCCACACATGTGACATTCTCAGTCTTGATGCATACCGTCATAGAATGACTTTAACGTTAAAACCAAAAACAGCAAATATATGTTCATGGGAAATTCACCTGGTAGCACTCAACAGCTTTATCAAGATTATCCCTGTCTTTGTAAATGACTCCCAAATTATTGCATGCTTCCGCACAATGTGGATTGAAGTGCAAGGCAAGCTCATACATCACTATTGCCTTCAATGGACACCAACAAACAACGAAAAAAACACCCAGTAGACACAATCAGCTTATCCATGCTAATATTTAGAAGATAGAACACATAACAAGCAAAAATGCCTATGTTCATGTTCAAGAAGGGGAAAAAATAAATGCATCCATAATGCAGATAAATGCAACATATTCTTAAATCCTACATGAGCGTAAAACTACAGAAACATGCAGCTAAATAACCAAGCAAAACCTATTAGAAACAAAATATGGAGTATCAGAGCATAAATTAGTTACAGATGATAGACTTGTCAGTCTGGGATTGGCATGACCAGATTCGGTATATTTAGTTCTCTGTTCAAACTCACCATGTCAAACTTCAGCAGTTCACCATATGCCACCCCAAGATTATACATTGCATCTGCATAATGCCAATTATAAAGCAGTGCCTTCTTGTAATGAGTTATACCCTGTTGTATATCTCCTTCAAGCTTCACCTGCATTTTGCATCACACTTTAGGCCTCTCAAAATTTTAACATTAAACAATGGCTTATGATTATGTTCAAGGATCAAAGAGTTAAATGACAAAATGAAAAATCCTAAAAGAATCACAATAAAAACCGAAATTAAAATCAACTCTAGATAATAGTATCCTGAATAATGTAGAACATTGACATGATATCCAACAGTAGAAATATGTGTGTGGCCATTTTCAAAGACAAATACATCTGATTAATCTATTAATAAAATATATTTAGTAGGAATTAGGAAACCTTATCGATGTTTGCTGTTATATGTGCAGTTACAACAAAGGCTGATATGAATTCATGATAAGTGTCTATTTTTCAGAATTTCAGACAAGCTCCAACTCATCTTGTAAAAGATCATCTAATATGTGTACAATTACATAAAAGATCAACTCACTCGAAAGCCCTCTGTACATCTGCAGTTGATGTGTGGCAAATTAATTGATGGCCAGCATTTGGTGAACAAGACCTTCTATAATGTCAGAGCAATGGACCTCAACAGAATAAATAAACGCTTACACTTTCTTGTCTCTCACACAGGCAGTAATGTAATCTTAAATCAGTTGCCATTTTGATAGAAAATAAAAAGTGCTAAATTGCTTTTTGGTCTATTGGAAGAGGCTGTGTGGGAGGACAGTGTAGAAAATGTTCAAATAATCATGGACGACCCTGCAAATTATCTGGTGGCATGCAAAATAGTATGAGAGATCTCCTAATATCTTTTGGTCTCCTTATGCAGCCTACTGCATAGATTTATTTCTATAGGACATCAGAAAACTAGGATAGATTAAACAGTAACAAGAGCAGTGCACTTATCACATCCCCTACACAATGAAATTCATTTCCTTTAAGGACCTTTATGAAACAGCAAATCTTGAGAGGTTCTTTTGTTCCCTGTGATTGTAGAACTTCCATTACTGCTAGGAAGAACAATGATGATCTTTAGCATGTTTTTCATTTTGAAGGATAGACCAGGCAATGATACAATTGTGAGAGCCTCTGGATAAGAGTCTTCATCTAGTCAATGGTGATAATCCCCCTATGGACTATTTTTATGAGGCTTGTCCTTCATGTGGCACTATTGGCAGCAAGCAGCAGCATGAAATTGATAAGCCTTTACATGCAGCTGGTTACTACTTGAGCACAGAATTCCTTAATGAAGAATCCTTTAATGTTGATGAATAACTGTTAGAGTGCCTCTTTGGCTGCATAGAGAAGATTGAACTAGATAATGAGGTCCAAAGCATAAACCAAAATAAGTTGCAAGCAAACAAGAGAGCAGAGGGCCTACTTACCTAAAGCATGGCAATCAATGGAAGCAAAATATTATTTCTGGGTAAATCCAGACTCTCAACTTTATTTTAAACTTTATTTCTAGGTAAAATATTATTATTTCTAGGTAAATCAGTATAAGAATAATTTTAAACTTTTTTAAAAACTGAATAATCAAAACTTGATAGTGCAAATGAACCATAAGCAAAATGAACACCAATTTTACATGGAAAACCCTTTCGGGAAAAAAACCACGGCAAAATATTTGCTTTTTTTAATAAGTAGGCACCAACCTATAGAAAACTGCAATCTTCGAATACAAAAATGAGCTTCAACTCACTGGAAGCACCAACTTCCCTGAGCACCAACTCAGTACAAGGCAACAACCTTTGATACAATAAGCACAATATCTTCTTGTGACTTTTTTCAATGAAAGACGAAAAACAGTCACATACAAAACTGCAAGCACTTTCTTTAACTCAGCTCATAATCTTCTCATAGATCTCCCTTTCAGTACTCTTATCAGTCTGCTACTTTTCTTTTTATAAATCTGCAATCAAATCTGGTTTTTTGAACTGATTTTCAATCATCCTTGTTTACACAAAAAAAGATCATCACATATAAATTCATTCTTCTGACTTTTTCTTTTTTTTTAACACTATAGTATCTTGAAAAAAATCTTTCTAATAAGAAGCTGCTGCAATTTCAACCTGATTGTTGTCTCTTTTTATTTTAAACTCATGGCATAAATCATACTTAAAATAAGACTGTTTTATGTTATGAAGCGCTTTTAAAAGCCATAAAGCATGATGCCTTTTGATAAGGATAGAGCGATTTAAAAAAGATGTAAAGCTTCTCAAATAAGGCATTTTCCAAAACAGATATAAAGCTTTAAAATAAGATATAAAGCACGCTATCTTTTTGCTTTCTATCTTTGCTTTCTTTTTGCATGCCATCTTTGGTCTTTCTTTTGCATGCTTCTTTTTGCTTTTTGCATGCTATCTTTTTCACTTGCTATCCTTTTCACTTGTAAATCATAAATAAATCAGATTGTGGCGCCAACATAGTCAGCAGGGCTTAAATTTGACAGTTGTATAGCTGTATTTAAAGATTTTAGCTGTAAAATACAATAAAAATAAATATTTGACCGTATTGATATACAAGTAATTTATTTTAAAAACTGTAAAAAAAAAAAATAATATGAAAATCTAACTGTATATATATATATATCTTTTATATTTGTTTTTTAATAGAATATATCCCAAATTTTTAGATTTATTTTTTATGAATATATTTATATATTCATTTTAAATATATATCTTTTTGATTTGTTTGAAATAATTTCCCAAATAGATATATTTTTTATAGAATATATTCATTTTAAATTTCTAGTTTTTTGCTTTTATTTTTAAATTTTTTAATAGGAACTTCTATTATTTAAGAAATAGATTTGTTTTTTATAGAATATATTCATTTTAAATTTCTAGTTTTTTGCTTTTATTTTTAAATTTTTTAATAGGAACTTCTATTATTTAAGAAATAGATTTGTTTTTAATAGAATATGTTCATTTTAAATTTCTAGTTTTTTGCTTTTATTTTTAAATTTTTTAATAGGAACTTCTATTATTCAAAGTAATAGATTTGTTTTTTATAGAATATATTCATTCTAAATTTCTAATTTTTTGCTTTTATTTTTAAATTTTTTAATAGGAACTTCTATTATTTTAAAGAAAATTCCCTTCCATTTGTGTTTTTAATAAAATATTTAATTTATCCTAGGCTTTTTCAACAGAGCTTTCTAAGCTTTTGCTGCACTTTATATTCACTTGGTAAAGCATTCACCAATTTGGGTTTTGAATTGAGAAAGCTCCAACTTTATATATAAAATTTTGACTTGCATTTAAAAAAATTAATTGTCACGTGACAGGTAATATTGAAGACTAAACAGTAGGAAAAAAATTCCTTGACAGGTAAGGTGGACTGTCAAATTTAAGCCTGATAGTCAACCACATTTGTATCGTTGCATGTATGAAATCGGTTATGGTTTCCTTTGACATCAATGACAATATTCTAACATACTGATGCAGGAACATCCAGTTGGAGTCCTTGTGGGACCCACTTCTCTAATTTTCAATTTCAAAATCTTCTATTTATTACTGGCTGGCAGTTTCTGGGCATTGCATTTCCCTAATTCTATGGGACCCACTAGCTTAACTTTTGGCTGGCTTACTCTTTTATGCTAGGCGATGAGTTTTCACTAGGACCCAATTTATCCCTATTGCCATTGTAGGAGTCTTGGCTTTAATTTCTAAACCTCTCATTGACACATTAGAACTTTGGATATTCAAAATGGCATAGAGGGCAGCAAACATTATCCATATTTGGTAATACCTGTAGTTGGCGGCAGACTCAAGTAAATGTCCCCTTAAAGAAGCAAAAGTATCCATCATGACCAGCCTTAACTTCGAAGGAACCGGCTCTGATACCAATTGAAGAGCACACGCTTATACTGAGAGGGGGGGTGAATCAGTATAAGAATATTTTTAAACTTTTTTAAAAACTGACTAATCAAAACTTGATAGTGCAAATGAACCATAAGCAAAATGAACACCAGTTTTACATGGAAAACCCTTTCGGGAAAAAAACCATGGCAAAATATTTGCTTTTTTTAATAAGTAGGCACCAACCTACAGAAAACTCCAATCTTCGAATACAAAAATGAGCTTGAACTCACTAGAAGCACCAACTTCCCTGAGCACCAACTTAGTACAAGGCACCAACCTTTGATACAATAGGCACAATATCTTCTTGTAACATTTTTCAATCAAAGACGAAAAACAGACACATACAAAACTGCAAGCACTTTCTTTAACTCGGCTCATAATCTTCTCATAGATCTCCCTTTCGGTACTCTTATCAGTCTGCTACATTTCTTTTTATAAATCTGCAATCAAATCTGGTTTTTTGAACTGATTTTCAATCATCCTTGTTTACACAAAAAAAGATCATCACATACAAATTCGTTCTTCTAACTTTTTCTTTTTTTTCACACTATTGTATCTTGAAAAAAAAAATTCTAATAAGAAGCTGCTGCAATTTCAACCTGATTGTTGTCTTTTTCTATTTTAAACTCATGGCATAAATCATGCTTAAAATAAGACTGTCTTATATTATGAAGCGATTTTAAAAGCCATAAAGCATGACACCTTTTGATAAGGATAGAGCGCTTTAAAAAAGATGTAAAGCTTCTCAAATAAGGCACTTTCCAAAACAGATATAAAGCTTTAAAATAAGATATAAAGCACGCTATCTTTTTGGTTTCTTTTTGCTTCCTATCTTTGCTTTCTTTTTGCATGCTATCTTTGGCACTTTCTTTTTGCATGCTATCTTTTTGCTTTCTTCTGCTATCTTTTTCACTTGCTATCCTTTTCACTTGTTGTAAATCATAAATAAATCAGATTGTGGCGCCAACATAATCAGCCACATTTGTATCGTTGCATGTATGAAATTGGTTATGGTTTCCTTTGACATCAATGACAATATTCTAACATACTGATGCAGGAACATCCAGTTGGAGTCCTTGTGGGACCCACTTCTCTAATTTTCAATTTCAAAATCTTCTATTTATTACTGGCTGGCAGTTTCTGGGCATTGCATTTCCCTAATTCTGTGGGACCCACTAGTTTAACTTTTGACTGGCTTACTCTTTTATGCTGGGCGATGAGTTTTCACTGGGACCCAATTTATCCCTATTGGCATTTGTCTTTAATTCCTGCTGGACCCACCATTTGGACATGGAGACTTTTTTTCCTTCGGTTACTTCTCTATTTCTGGGAACTTCGATTAGTTGCAGGCATTGTAGGAGTCTTGGCTTTGATTTCTAAACCTCTCATTGACATGTTAGAACTTTGGATATTCAAAGATGGCATAGAGGGCAGCAAACATTATCCATATTTGGCAATACCTGTAGTTGACGGCAGACTCAAGAAACCGTCCCCTTAAAGAAGCAGAATTTAAATGAAACGCAGCTAGTAAACGCAGCTAGTGTGAGGTAGTGGCACATCTTTATGAAGGAGATCTAATTTTAGTGCCTTCAACCTCAATTTATTAATTTAAGCACAGCAAGTCAAAAGGCTGGGACAGAAATTGAGAGAAAAGAAGATGATCATTGTGTTGAAGATTCAATGACAAAGATGAAAGGAACAAAAAGATCATTCTTGTTTTTGGGGGAGCTGTCAATATAAGAAATCTGGTATTTGTCATATATAGAGAAATCTGGTGTTTGTCATAGGTAGAAGTCCTGAGGTTTGAGGAGTTGTACGTGGAAGTCGTAGGCATCAAGGAGTCCTATATAAGTCATAAGCATTATGGAGTTACATGATTTTAGAAGGAAATTGTGAGCATGCAGTTGCTGCTAGTCATCCGTAGCTGAATCAAATCATTCATTCTGATGCTAGACGTGAGTACCAGCTACTGAGCTGGTCATTTCCTGTCATGGTAAACCTGTGAGGCTGTATGCCTGTAAGTAGGATTAAATTTGAAATGAATATGTCTGAACTTGGAATCTCTGGTTATATGTGTAATGGTTGTTATAACCGTTAAGTGGATTGGAGACTGTTTGAGCTGCTATGTGTGTAATGACTGTTATAACTGTTGAAGCTGTTGAGCCTTTTCAATGCTAAATGTTGCTGTTATATGACTGCTATAATTTTGAGATTATATAACAGATTACCTATATCAGAATCAGTGTACCCCGAGGGTTTTCAGCCACTCCCAGTGCGGATGGCGTTCTCGGGATGCTGGGACAGGGACAAAACATCCCCCCCGCCGTCCCGGATCTGCAAAGTTTCTTGGGGAAGTCCCAGGGACGCCCCTGCACAAGGGGCACATCACCTGGGAACGTCCCTCTTTCTGGGGACTCATAAACATCCTAGGGACGCCCAAAAGACCCCCGCGGGTCAACAAAAGTCAATAAAATATTTAAAAAATGCAAAAAAAAGGTCCAAAAAACACTTAAACATGAAACACCTAAACCTACGAATCAGTTCAACTCCTTCATACTGCCTCACGCCTCAAGTCTCACACTGAGTCGCCGACTGGGAATCGGGATACATTTTCAAATGGTTAGTATTACAGTTTACTATTAGGCTAATACTAATGCTTTCCAATGATACCTCCTGCATTTTTATTGCTTCTTCTCAATAGCATACCACAGTTTTTTGTCAGCTAAATCAATTTAATATCAGCCGTTGTAGAAGCTTCTAGACATAAAATACATGGTTACATGACTCTCTAAGAACCTGGCAAAGTCTTCCAATGTCGGAGCAAGCCCAAATGAGCTCTGCTGAGTACGTTCAGAGTCCAAGTCTGGTAATACAGTAATACTGGTCTTTACAGAAACTTTCTAGATATCATTTTTGGGAATCAACTTTGTGTTTACTATTGATTCAGAGCCAAGTTTTTTTGCCAAGTCTGAATCCACATAAAAAATTATCCTGCTGAGTCCTTGTTGAGTCCCTGTCTGCTAATGCTGTTACAAGTCTATTACAGTCTGCCATCTTTCAATCTTTGAGATTAGATATGCATCTCCAGAGTCCAGACCGAGGTTTAAAGTTTTAATGGCCTGTATGTCCCTTCCAACCATTTATTACAATCACTTTTTAACAATAATCAAACAGATTTGATGCATGCAGAGTTTCAGCCTTTGAGTATACATATAACCTATCCTCTGTCAAAGCAAAATAAGAATATATAATCACTGTACTCTCTATGGCGGAATGTAGGTACTCCACAAAGTTCAGATTTTCTGAGTGAAGAATCAAGAAGGATTCTTTCAAAGTGAATGCTGATTTAGATTTGGGGAATGAAATAGCAATTGATGAGGATGAGGAATCAAACAGCCAAACAGAAACCCCAGGCAGAACCACAAACAGTTCAAGTGCAGCTGCAAGTGTGTTAAAATCCAATTGCCCTTCACAGTTATCACAATATACCAAAGGGCCATTTAGCAAGAAAGATCCTTTAAAGCAGTATACATAAATATTGAACACAAATAAAGCACCTAATTCAGGCAGAAGTCGAAAATGGGAATGTAACATTTGCCCAGAGGGTAAGTGGAATGGCAGCATGACGATGACCAATGCACAGCATGACGATGACCAATGCACACTTATTGCATATCTCTGGTAAAGGAGTTGAGGGTTGCAAGCAGCTCAATCTTGAAATGAAGGCTGAGATGAGGTTCATCAGTTTCTAGTACACTGACACGAGGAGGTTCAGGTTTACCACCTTTATATCCATTTGGGGTGAGTGCAGTGGACTCAAGGGGAAAACAGAAAGCTATAGGATCATCCTCACCAAACCCAATCACAAATATGTTGAATAGGGAGGCTGCAGATGAGTCCATTGCCAAATTTTACTTTGGCAACGACATTCCTTTCCATGTTGCTCGATCTCCTTTGTACAAGGAAATGTTTGAGAAGGTAAGGCAAGTTGGTCCTGGTTATGGGGTTCCTAGTGAGGCTAAATTGAGAACCACACTCTTGGAAAAAAGTTATTCCAAGGTTATCTTGTTGATGGAGGAGAAGAAAGCCAAATGGGTGACACATGGCTGTAGCATAATCATGGATGGGTGGAGGGATATTAGACACCGTCCACTCATCAATGTTATAGTTTCATGCATTGATGGACCTTACCTCTTGCGAGCAATTGATTGCTCAAGAAAACACGAAGATGTCGAGTTTCAATTTCAAACCCTAAGAGATGTCATTGAGGAGATTGGTCCTCAAAATGTGGTGCAAGTGATTACTGATGCAGCAAATGTGCAAATGGGCTCCTCAATCCTGAGTTGGGTTCAAGAATCGTTGCATCAACAACCTTATGTGCCTTCAAACCCAACCACAATGACACAACAATACTTTGACCATCAAAAACCCTCGGCGCATCATCTATAGACTCTTGAAGCATCATCCAACATTTCACAAGGTTTGGAATCCCTAACATCAAATTCCTTCACGTGGATGGTATCTATAAAGACTCTTGAAGCAACATCCAACATTTTGCAAGGTCTAGAATCCCTAACATCAAATTCCTTCACATGGATGGTATCTTTGAAAGACGAGGAGGTGAGATACCCTCTCCTCAACGCACGCTTAAGATCTCCAAACGCAGATGGCAATCCTAAGACTTCCTTCCGTGCACACGAAACTAATCTCTATGCCTCCATCCATAGCTCCAAGAGGCTTTCCTCTTCATCTTCTTCAAACGGAAGATACCATTCGTCTTGCCCTCCATCATCCGAGCCATCATCCTCCTCACCTTTGTCCACACTGGTCCCACACCCTTCCTGATCTTGAGATGTTGAGTTTCAGTTTCAAATCCTAAGAGATGTCATTGAGGAGGTTGGTCCTCAAAATGTGGTGCAAGTGATTACTAATGCAGCAAATGTGCAAATGGGCTCCTCAATCCTGAGTTGGGTTCAAGAATCATTGCATCAACAACCTTATGTGCCTCCAAACCCAACCACAAAGGCACAGCAATACTTTGACCATCAAAAACCCTCGACGTATCATCCAACATTTTGCAAGGTCTAGAATACCTAACATCAAATTCCTTCACGTGGATGGTATCTATAAAGACTCTTGAAGCATCATCCAACATTTTACAAGGTCTGGAATTCCTAACATCAAATTCCTTCACATTGATGGTATCTTTGAAAGACGAGGAGGTGAGAAACCCTCTCCTCGACACACGACTGAGATCCCCAAATGCAGATGGCAATGCTAAGACTACCTTTCGTGCCAATGAAACTAATCTCTATTCCTCCATCCATAGCTCCAAGAGGCATCATCCTATTCGTGTTGCCCTCCATCATCCGAGCCATCATCCTCCTCACGTTCGTCCACACTGGTCCCACTCCCTCCCTGAGCAGGATTCAAAATTTTCCCTCTCTTACACTCCTTTGACACCATCGTTAAAGAAAGAAAGAAATGAAATTTTATGATGACAAAGGTGTAACAAACATCATCCTCCATTCCTTCATCAGGGAATTGCTCCAAATTATCAATATATATTACAAAAAGAGTGGAGGGCCTTTGTCTACTCTGCAAGAAATTACCCAGGTTATCAAAGATATATTACACAAAAAATGGGGCCCTCTAACCCCTCACATAATTCTTGTGCATGTTTAACTATGTTGGTATCAACCAATTGAATTCTTAAAAGGAAACTAAAGGTTAAAGAGCCTCTCTAGAGGTATCGAAACCCTTATTATCTTTGCTTTACCAGAGTTAATCACTTCTTTAAGGAGACACAAAAACACATCAAAGAATCAAATTACCTCTAAAGTCCCTTTGGAGATGAAGACAACACTAACATCTTTAAAGAAAAAATGAAATGAGATTTTATAATGACAAAAGTGCAACAAACATCATCCTCCATTCATTCATCAAAAAATTGCTCCAAATTATCAAGATATATCTAAGTTGCCAGTTCCGGTACAGGTTCAACGGTATGGCATTTTTTCCTTGGGTTCAGTACAATATATGTTGTTCCCTCCCCCATGTCTCCCAACCATCCTTTCCTATTCTAGGATATTGAAGTACCCGTTTCCACAGGGCTATGGACAAGGCATCACAACCATAACCTGAGCAGCCCTCTCCAAACTACTATAGAAGGGAAAGTAGCCAGCAATAGGAGAGGACGAAACTCAACTATCCAAACCATAGAAGTAGAAATCGCCAAAAAATCGCAATTTTTTGTAAAAAACGCGAATCGCCAAGTTAGGCGATTTTTTACCCTAAAAAATCCCCATTTTTTGGTATAAATCGGCATTTTAGGGTTTTCCAATGACTAGCGAGCGTCTAGGGTTTTCTGTTTCATTTCGCCTGTTGTATGCGTCTAGGGTTTTCTATATTCATTTACCCGTAATTCCGCCGATTTCCTCCGATGTTTAAATGACCTCAGACTGTTTTTCCCATGATTTTTCCGAACGAGTTTATAAATTTTTCCGGCGTGAATTTTATTATGGCGTGAGACAATTTTTCAAAAGTTCCCGAGTTTAGAAAATTTTCCGGCATGAATTTTGTTACGGCATGAGACAATTTTTCAAGCACATCATCTCAAATTTTCCCGACGTGAATTTTATTACAGCGTGAGACAATTTTTGCTCGAAAATTGTCTCACGCCGTAATAAAATTCACGCCGAAAAAATTTCTATACTCGGTCGGCTGATAAAAGTCTCATCAGGTTTATTAAATATATAATGTATTATTAAAAATTGTCTCACGCCGTAATAAAATTTCACGCTGAAAAAATTTCTATACTTGGTCGGTTGATAAAAGTCTCATAAGGTTTATTCAATATATAATGTATTATTGGTATTTATTGTTTTATTTATAATATTTATGTTATTAAGCATATATATTAATATTATATTATTAATATTTATTAAAATATAATAATATATTATAAATATTATTATATTTATATATTATATTATTAATAGTTATTTATTATAATATTAAAATATAATATTTATTATTTTATTATAATATTAATATCATTAATATATAATATTATTTGTATTTATTATTCTATTATATAATTTATAATATTATAATATAGTATTTATATCATTAATCTACATTTTTCTATATTAATATATTATAATAATATAATATTACATATATTATAATATTAATATTTATTATAAATATGATAATATATTATAAATATTATTATATTTAATATTATATTATTAATAGTTATATATTATATTATTAAAATATAATATTTATTATTCTATTATAAAATTTATTAATTTTTGTATTTTTCTACGTTTTTTTGAGATCCGATTTTTTCGCGATTTTTTCACGATTTTTTGAAAAAATCTTATACTTTTGATTTGCCGATTTTTTCCCCAAACGATTTTTGCTTCTTTGATCCAAACTATAGTTGCCGACTAGACCCTATGGTAGTTGGCTACCACCGATATAGAGGTAGGAAGGAATTTTATTGCCGACAACAAGAGAGGGCCAAACTATAGTCTAGAGTTTGCCCTACCACATCTATAATGGTCTTATAGAATATGGCTGATTGTAATGTCCCTGATGATATTTATCAAACTCACAGTTCTGCCTTAACTGGTGTCAAGTTTTTATTTAGTCAAACTAGTACTTGAAATTACAGATGTGTATGGAGTTCAAGAACAAACATGACAAACTGATGTATGCTGTAGAATCTAATGAGTAATGAAAAAAGAGTTTCACTTCATGATTACGATCACAACAGAACAATCGATAACTCTGACTTAAAATAATCTCCTAGGAAATCCTTTTGTACCACCTTGACTCCAATAACTTCATGATTACGATCACAACAGAACAATCAATAACTCTGACTTAAAATAATCTTCTAACCATGATACTCCACAATATCCCCCCTGGGAAGTAGCTTGAATCAGACTGTATGAGCACAGAGAGATGATCGCAGCAGTCACATATTATCCCAATATTCAGCGCCAACACTGCTAATAATGCTAGGATGTATGTACTCCACCTACTCACCTCATTAGACCAGAAATTCTCCGTTGTACTTGCTGATATAAAACTGGTCAAAGATGATGCCAGCAGCTGAAATATGTTGCCATGGCTATCATCTTGATTTCACTTGCTCAAAAATAAGGGTATGTTGGCTGGAAATTACTTGAGAATACTTTAACAATGGTAATGGACTGAAAACTCATTCTTCTTGTGATTGAAAGCTCTTCTTTGGCTGCAAGGGAAGTGTGGAATGTGCTGGAAATTTCGAGGACAGCAGATTTAAAGTTGGAAACCAATTTCATCATGGCCTTTGCTTCATGCATCTTGCAACCAACACTTATCCTTATCATATTTAGTTGATGGCATTCAACAAGACATTCCCATTTTGCAAAGATCTCATTGGGTAACCACCTTAGGAGAGTGACATCCAAGACAAACTACACATTATCATAATGAAGAATCTTTCCTAAGGGTAATCCCTTGTTTGCCATGATTAACTCTTCAATAGGAAGTAGCCATTGAAAGCCCAAATTTTTTCTTGTTCTCTCTAGATCCACGATATAAAAATCTTCACATACCTTGTGTCCTTTCAATGTGATCGTAAGTAATCGTATCTTCATGATGCAAGGAATAGTGAGGCCATTGTGGAATATCGCATCCTGTATGTGGCTTGGATCCAAAAACATCACACCATGCTTAGTTATGAAACCTCGAACATCAAAAAGACCTCTATCTTGCTTACCATCATCTAGCATCAAATACTCCAAGGAGATTATCTCTGCTTGGTCTTCAAGTGAGATGAGGTGACAACTTAGCCAATGTGTCCATTGTCCTTCAGTGACCACGCTGGTCTCTCCTAGATCCATCATGTCCAAGCCAAAAGTCCCCTTCTCATGACTACAAACTAACACATCAACGATCTCATCGATCTTGGAACAAAGGAGTTCGAATGTTTCTTGGTTAATCACCATGTAGTCGGTGTGTATCATTATGGAGTTTTCTTGATAACCTTGCAATTCATCCTCATGGGGATGCATCTTAGTCGAATCATTCTTCACAACAGCACAACTAATATCTTGCATGTCATCATCACATGGTCCAATCATTTCCCTACATTGCAAATCATTATTACATGATTCAATTACTTCCATACCTAAAAACTGGATGGATGTTTCTTGGATGTCATTTGCAGTTACTGACACATCTTCAACACACAATATCAGCGATTCTTCTTCCTTGGGTTTAGCAACTTCTTGTAATTCTGATTTTGATTTCTCTTCTGCTGTCATTAATGACTCTATGGGATCCTGCTACTTCATCTCCTCCTTAGCCTTTTTCTTATGTATTCATATAGACCTCTTTTGTCGGGATCTTCCTACCCGAGTACCTCCAAGTACCCATCAAAGGGAACACAAGCTTTTGCATGATCTGACAACCTTTGATACTGGTCAACAATTTTGGGGGCCTCAAGTTTGTACGATAACTCTTGAAAAGGGTCCATGTCCTCTTCCTTTCATGGTCTTTCGAGTCACTTTGTCTGGAATGCATTCAAAGTGATAGCCTTACCCTGCAGCTGGCAGGATCAAAGGCTCTGATACCATTGTAATGTCCCTGATGATATTTATCAAACTCACACAGTTCTGCCTTAACCAATGTCATGTTTTTATTCAGTCAAAATAGCAATGCACTTGAAATTACAGATTTGTATGGAGTTCAAGAACAAACATGACAAACTGATGTATGTTGTAGAATCTAATGAGCAATGAAAAAAGAGTTTCACTTCAATGATTACGATCACAGCAGAACAATCAATAACTCTGACTTACAATAATTGCCTACGAAATACTTTCATACCACTGTCATATCCTAGGTTGTTGTTCCAAACTTCTAATGCATTAATTACCAGTCCTTAATTTCTAACAGCATAATTATCCATAGGACCATATCCAATTATCTTAAACATACCACAAATGAACATATCAGATCTGGGATTAATGATGTTCTAGAGTTCCACATATATAAATCTATTGCAAAGCATATTCTTCCATACCAGAATAAATACGATGATGCACTTACAAGTTTTTCTACCTAGTTTAGTCTTGAGTACACAATGAAATAAGAAAACAAGGTAATTAAGCATCTACTGTGCACTTGACAGGAATCTGATCCTCCTTCACTGTTCCTTGTATGACCTGATATGACGTATTATATACTATTCTGAGTCATGCGCCTTTCTCTGCATTCCAATCAGCGGTCTAATATTGTTGTGGTATCAACTCGCCCTTACTTTAGCTCGCAGAAGATCCTGTACTGCTGTCTATGAGAGTCACACCTTAAATAAAGATCGCCTGATAATGTGTGTGCAGCCCTAATTCTAGATAGTGTTCACAGCACCAATGATATGTGCCTCTATGCCCATTCATTGTACCCTGAAATGGATATCAAATCAGATAGTTTGAAACAACCTGCTCCTCCTGAAGTGAAGTCGCCAAGGAGAAATATTTGGGGTTTCATCCAAATACCTCTGTGCGTTGATGCAGGGGTTTCTGTCCCAGTCAACAGTTAGGTTGTGGAGCAACCTCAGGTTACCTGAAATTGGATATAAAATCGGATGTCTAACAATTGAAAATGAGTTCACTTATATACCAATTGCCCAAGGTTAAAGAATTGAGTCGGCCTATGCATGTGAGGTGGCGCCAAGACTTTCAAAATGGGGTCGGCCCCAAATAAAGGAACTTATTATTTTTAATTTTTAACAATATTAATATTATAGTTTATTATTTAATATTATAGTATTATTTTTTATTAGATAGTGTCTAAAAACACTTTAAGAATTTAAAATAAACATTTTATGTTTCCCACCAACAAAGGGGACATAACACCGACATAGAGGTAGTGGGAAAATTTTATTGTCAAGGGAGGGCCCAAATTTGGAAAAAAGGGTAGGATATATATATTATGAATATATTTAAATTAATAATTTTATATATTTTAATATTATATATATTTTTATTTTTATTTTTATTGTTTTATATTTAGTACAATATTATTTAGTTTAATATAAAATTAAATTTTATTAATTATTAACATAAAATAATTTAATAAAACATAAGCTTCAAGTTGTGTTATTACAATGTAGCATTATTTGCAAAAGATGATAGTGACGTGGTCTCATATTCCCAAGTTTACTTAGAATAAAGGAGAGAGTGATGCTTTGTCTTTGTGTTGTGGAGACTGGAATTATGAGGTCCCTCATAGGTTGATTGAGGGCGAGTAAAAAGAGGTATGCAAGAACGAGGTTGCAACAAGTGTAAGCAAAGAGCGGAGTGCCAAAACAAAATTTTCAAATACTTCTATGATAACCAAAAGTCAGTGCAAGACAGAATTACAAATGACATTTTGACAAAGGCATCATTCTCGACAAAGCTCAATGACGTTGGCAATCAATGTTGGGAGGAAATGGGTATGACGAAGGATCTAAAGAGGTTTCAAGGAGAACATAGTATTTTTTTTATATGTATTTTAATTGTTTTACGCTCTATGAGCCTAAGGTCGAGTCTGGGTAAGCCCAGGGTACAACACTGCCATCCCAAGAACCTCATGGGTACATCCCAAACATGTACCAACAAAGTACTTAAGATGATAGGGTCGTGCCCTAGTTGAACTTAGTCCCATCCCATCCCACTCCCAAACCTATCCCATACAATAGGCGACGGGGTCATTATATGTTACAAAGAGTGGGGATCTCTGTGTACTCTTCAAGAAATGCCCAAGATTATCAATGGTAGAGAAAAGAAAGCAACCACCTATTGGTAGAGAGAGGTCCCACGAGAAGGATGTTCGGTAAGTAAGTCAAGTAAGTGGTGAAAAAGATGTCCCCTATGAATGAACCTGGAAGATGACCCTGAGATGTCCATCAGTGAACAGCAACCATATTTGATAAGTGTGGGTAGGCTGGAATGTTCGCCCACCTTGGTACACCCACCTCGATTATGAAGAGACCTTGAGATAGTAATGCTTGTTGTTCAAAAAAAGTGGGGCCCTATGTCCTCTTTAAAGGAAATTACTCCAAATTATCAATATATATTAAAAAAGTGTGTATTAGAGTATGCAAACCTGTTTAAGCCCTAATAGTTTTGTTGATGAATCCAAAATCCCCAAAAAGTATGCATGTCCCATTAAGTCTTGTGATAGCAACCTAGAAAGCTTTAGAATCAATCAAAAATAGCATGAAAACCATAGATTTTCTAAAATCAAGAAAACAACAATAGACCTTGCACAACCTCTGCTTGGTTTCCTGAATGCTAGCTCAGAGTGAGAAATTATGATCCAAATGCTGAAGATATTTCTGAAACCTAATCTGTCCTAAACCCTAAGAAAAATTTGTCATAAGTTAAATCCTTTATTCTACAGTGCGATTGCAGGTTGCAGCCTTTTATTCTATGGTTAGCTTTTTTGTTGTTCCCGGACTTGGTTTTAAGTTCTTTTGTAACCTATCCAATTTCTATTGATTTATAGTGCCTGTTAGTCCTTAGGATGTTTTAAAAAATTTACAGACAGATTTTACTCCATAATATCCATTAGAAGAAGTCGTAGTTTCCTCAGTTTTTAGACAGTCAATGCTAAAAAGCATATTGTTTATCTATAATTGTAAAGCTTTTTTTAAGAATATTTCTGCTAAAAGATGGGGAAAGAAAACAAAGGATATAACTTCATTGGATTTGCATATAAATCAATAAAGTGGTTATTTTATTAAAGATGTGAAAACAAATTATAAACAATAAGGCAACTATCAATTTCAGATAATTAGTTTGAATCAAAAGTATGATATATATATATATATATATATATATGAGGAAGTAAATAATAATCAGTTCAGACAGTCAGTTCTCCAAAGTAAGAAAAAAAAAATCCAAGCTCTTAAAGCACAAAATTTAAGCATCTGCAAATTCCAGTGCTCAATGCCAGCAATGTACGCCCTCATATGGAATCAACTCAAAGCCTTCACATAATTCATATTCCTTAAAAAATTTGGACTAAAATGCATTCTAGATGACACAAACAAAAGCTAAGGATAAAGATAACTAAGATGGAATAAAGCCAGGAAAGCTTCACGACATGCCTTGGTACCGAGATCTGTAAGAGCTATCGCCATGTTGTTTTTAGCAATTTCAAAGTTTGGCGACACAGCTAGACACCTGTCAAAAACAAATTTCTGGCACATCAAAAGCAGCTCTAGATCAAACATAGCTACAGTATCTTTACAAAATGATATGACATGCAATAATCATATAAATTCATACCTTTCATAACATGCAATGGCAGCATCCAAATCCCCACGATTCTTATATATGACACCCATGTTGCAATATGCTTCAGCATACATAGGTCTTTGCAATGCAGCTTTTTCATAGCAGCTAAGTGCCATATCATATTGCATCATTTCCGAGTACACAACCCCTAAATTGTAATAAGCAGGCTGTATTACAAAACATAGACAGCACAGATTACATAACTATATCTTGCATAACAGAAACCCAATATTGATCATGCTCTAGAATTCCAGTAAAGAGAACAGAAAGGACACAAATGAAAATACTATAAGGATTTGAAATTTCCAACTTACAGCATAACGCCCATCAGCTTTCAGCGCTTCATAATATTTCTGAATCCCTTCTTGGACGTTTCCAGCAAGTTTCAAACTGGTCCCAATATCAGTCAAGACAATTGCTAGGTATTCCGCAGCAGGCTTGTATGTGGGATCCACAGTAATAGCCTTCTGATATGCCTGCAACCAATAAAAAGATAGCAAGCAAATTCAAATCAATTATCACCTTGCACAAGCAAAGAATTTTATATGCCACATGCTAAATGGCAACGCCTAACAACTCATATCAACATATTAATTAGCAGATATGATACCAAGTTCTCCAGGAACCCCTGCCAACATGCTGGGTTCTGGTGCTTATCTGGATCCAGCCCCAGGGCTGACCATTCGGCTTGGGTACCCAGAGACAACCAGAGCCAAATGGTCAGGCCGGGGGCCACTTCCTGGGCAAACCCAGGGATAACCCACCGAGTTTTTAAAAGAGCGGATTTTTTTGTTTTGATTTTTTTTTAAAACAAAAAAAGAATTATAACAAAACCTAACTAACTAACCCGTGTGTATATTTTGGAGGATTTGGAGCTTGGTTAAAAATGGAAAAATTCTAAAAATAGCATGCGCCATGAAGGTCCCTATGGCCTCAAAGGCCTTACTTGATTTGGGCTTGGTGGCAAGGGCTCTGCCACTCAACCCTGCATTGTATCACGACAAAGGCACTGCCCTTAGACCCCATGAGAGGCAATCCGCCTCAACCCCGCTGGGGGCTGCCACCCCCAACCCCCAGCTCTATGTCTAAAAGCAAAAACTAGAATTGTTTTGGGCTGTGCCAGATGGAAAAGAAGCATTTTTTTCTGGAGCTTTTACCTATTACACCCCAAGTAATTGAAATCCATTTATACTCTTGGTTTGCCTAGTCAATTTCAAATCCAAGTAATCATACTATGATATAAACCATTTTGATTTTTCTTTAACATTTATGATTTGACATTTGACATTGCCTTATCAATTATCAACTATGTTCTCAAATATGTCTTCAATTGTGTACATCTAGTGCAACTTATGGCTATTTTTATGTATTTTTACCAGCAAAACCGGGGATGTATCCCCTGCCATTTTTAAGGTGTCCCCATATTGGGGACATTCTAGGGATGCGGATACACCTCGGAAACGTCCTTAGCCTGTCCCCTAAACCCTTCTGCTGACAAGAAACATTTCCAAATATCTGGGAAATGGTGGAGACAGACAGCCACCTAGAAAAGTCAAAAAAAAAAAAAAAAAAATCCCAAATTCTTCTTCTTCTATTGTGAAATACATGAGGGTTGTCACAAACTTAGGTATGATCATTTTGATATACAAAGTTGTTGTTTCTGCCCCTCCTGCAGTGAGAATAGCAGTGAGGCTGAGGACACTCAACTTTGAAAGGCCCGGCTTAACAGTGATACTAGTCAACACTAGTTGCTACAACCTTTGGGTTGATCACATGGACAAATGGAGTACAAAAAGTTAGAAGTCCCATTGCCTTTATCTGGCATTCATAATTGGTATTTTAGTCTATATTTTCCTTTTATGTCATGTCTCTCTGTAATGCCCCACCGAATAAAATAAATTAATTGAATTAGTGTTTGATGAGGCCAACCATATTCCTTTTTGGCACCTTGAGTTATAAAGTATAAAATAAAAAAATAAAATTGTATTTGAAAAATATGGCCAACCAACGGACAAGTCATCCCACTTGGAGAATTATGAAAAAGCACATCTATATATAAAGTCGTCTCCCTCCATGAAGATATGTGTCTTAGAATCGCTCCTCTCCAAGAAGGTATAAAGGATAGTTGTGAAGATTTGTGAAGAGGGTGTGGTAGAATCAAAGAAAAATCAGTCATACACCAGCAGATGTGTGAGGAATTAAAGCAGAAATAAATAAAGACATATAGAAAGATCTATAGCAGAAATAGAATGAATACAGCAGAAGATTATTTATTGCAGCCATTTGGAATAATTAGCCCATACATCAAGAGGTATTCTAATCAGCAATAATCTAGCAAACCTCTTAAGCAATCAGTTTTAAATTTAAGGAAGAGTCTTGCAAATAGGAAGGATGACCCCCCTTATAAAGTCGTCTCCCTCCATGAAGATATGTGTCTTAGAATCGCTCCTCTCCAAGAAGGTATAAAGGATAGTTGTGAAGATTTGTGAAGAGGGTGTGGTAGAATCAAAGAAAAATCAGTCATACACCAGCAGATGTGTGAGGAATTAAAGCAGAAATAAATAAAGACATATAGAAAGATCTATAGCAGAAATAGAATAAATACAGCAGAAGATTATTTATTGCAGCCATTTGGAATAATTAGCCCATACATCAAGAGGTATTCTAATCAGCAATAATCTAGCAAACCTCTTAAGCAATCAGTTTTAAATTTAAGCAAGAGTCTTGCAAATAGGAAGGATGACCCCCCTTCCGGTTCATGAGAGATGAGAGGATGCCCCCCTCTCATGCTATTATCAAGTTTGCCCAGAGTTGGAAGGATGGCTCACCTTGCCATGCCCTGGAGCTTAATCAAGGAGGATGGCCCCCCTTACATGCTCGCGGCAATATTGAGGATGGCCACCTCAATATTGCTATTTGCAAGTATTTCTAAAAAATTCACTATGTGATTGGCTTGAAGGGTTGTGCTATGATGTATTGACTGAATATTGTTTATGCTATGATGTATTGATCTGAATATTAATGCTGCTATGATGTATTGATCTGAATACTAACCATGCTATGATCTGAATATTGTCATAATTTTTTGATCTTTAATATATCTTTAATTTATAGTGACTATTATTGTTTGCAGGCCAAGAAATCAGGTACATCCTATAAAGGAACATTACACTCTCATCCCCTAATATATTCCTTCCAACATTATCATATTCCCCTTATTTCAAATTATGTCAGAAGATGAACGACAATGTTGGTAGATTCACAACTTTGGTTGCGCAATCGCATGTTTTAATGTGTAAGCACCGCTTGGCTGTTGGTATTTGGGAATTAAACATGACTAGCAAGCGACTATATTTTTTTTATTAAATTAGCTGATTATAAATTTTTATCTTTTAAGATAAGATATTTGAGTGCCTATATTTAAAATTTTGTTGTATATGCACATTAGTAATGAAAACTCAAATGATTAGACATTAAAATTTTGTTAATTTGCATGTCGACTCATGCAAATTCTCAATTAAACTCTAATGTTTCATAATATGGTTATATAATGAATATGGTGAATGCCTTATCATATGAATATTTGAAATTTTCTATATTTTTTATTTTCCCCTATTTTTTAAATTATGATCCCTATTGAAAATGGTAGAGCAAACCCATAGATTAAATTATTATTGCACAAGAATATCAAAGCATAAAATATATCATATTGATGTCTTTGAATAATTTACATTTGAATACATTTGGCCTTATAAAGCCATTCTTTTCCCGTAAAACTAACTTACGGGAATATAACTTCCCACAAACTAACAATAGCTTTATTTAACTATTAACTAACATTCTAACTTAACTAACATTTATTTTATTTATTTAGTCTAACCTATATACTAAAAGATGTGATAAACCAACAATCCCATGAAAAAAGACCTCCCATCCCCTGCCATCCCAGAAATGTGTCCCCCCATTTCCTGCTGCCCCCATCCCAGAAACTTGGTGGAACATAGATTTTTACTATACATATGGTACGTCTGAACCCAGCCGTACCAAACCCAGGGGGGGGAATCAGCAACTGCCAAACCAGAATCCTAAACCCAAACAGGCAACATAGATAGCAGCTATGCATTTACCTAAATTCTGAAAATCATACTCACCATGTAATGGATAAGATTTATTATGGTTTTGGGGTTCCAGAAAATATTGGAAATATTATGTACATCTATACTCTCCAAGGAGACATGAAAGCAAAACAAGCAAAAAGTTTTAGAGGGTTATTTGTTGACATTTTTTTCTGTCTGTAGATTTATTGAAGATTTTAAATTCAAAAATTTCCATCATAAATAGTATATAGAAAATTTGAAAACTATCTTTGTGAAGGAGAAGTACAAAGAGGAATAAATGCAAATACTTAATATTCAAAGATTCATTGTCAAAAGATGATAATGGAACTGGTACTTAATTTGTATATAAACCCCATGGCTAGACTTTGAGATATCAAGCCACCCTTCCATATTATTTTATTTAGCTTTATAGTTATTGATTTCTATTAATTAGGCATGCTAATGTCCTCCTCTTAAGATGCAATAGCCTCATACCATCATTAGCAACAAAGTTTCCTTGTGCCATTTACAAACTGTCACAAATCTCAGCCTTAATAAGATGAGAAATTTCCAAATAAGCTTGATGTTCCAATAGATGATTCATCCATTCAAATAGGTTGCCAAAGTGATGTAAGCAAGAGGTCTTCTTAAGCATTGTGTGACTTCCAGAATATGTGTTTGCAATCAGATTGAATATGCATTTTGGCAAACACTTTGCCAAGATTGAGGTAAAATATTAACTAATAAAGGTACACTTATATACTAGTAAATATCAGTTGCAGTAACCATTATGAAATATCAAGTATTTGACACTTCAATGATTAGGTATTAATCTTATATTATTAGCAATAACAATGACCATCAAGAGTCTCTAACGCAAAGAGTGCCTGTCACAAGAGTATAGTGTCACACACTATTGCCCATTACCATGATCTATTTCTGCAGGCAACATGTATGGCATTGGAATTTGTCAAGAATTAAATGTTGAAAATATCAAAATCGCCAAACTTTGCTGTCAATATCATCAACAATTTGGGCTCTGCTAAGCGTTTATGTTGTCATCCTTGCATTTACACTACAGTACTTCTGCATGTCCAAGTGAAATCTGGCAAAAGACCACTTGACAGTTGTTTTCAAGGCTCACACACAGGGAATTGCTGATATTGTCACAGACAGAATGGAAATTCATCATGAGCCATACAAAAGCCAGGAAATTTGAAGGTTTACATTGTACAATCAAGCAATGCTCCTGTTAATGCCGTAATTAGTAATCATGATCTGCTACCATTTGGTGTTTTGTCATGTGTTTCCCCTCTAAAACAATGACCTCCAGTTGGACCTGGACTAGCTCAAGACCCTACAGCATTGGAACCTCACCAAGAGTTTTTTGCATCGCCAATTTGGAAAAATTTAAGAAAGATACAAAACAAAATCTATCAACTTATAATGCTTGTCATTAAAACTTAAAAAAGTCTAAGCAATTGAAGGCGAGCACAATTGCAACCTACCCAATCCCAGTAAGAAAAAAGAACATATCAATATGCACTTTAATACTGGATTGTTAAAGTATGGTAAGCATGATTGCAATAATGGTGCTTATTGTCAAATGTCAATGAATTATGTCCGTGGTGGCCACAAAAAGAATTGGCTATATTTTAGCTTATTTAGTCTCATTCAATTCTGCTTCAAAATTTTGATAAAGCGACCTACCAAACAATTATATTTTGGGCTCAAGTTTACCAACTATTGTTTTTCCTGACTAATTTGGGGATTTTCATCCAAGATAAGTTATAACTACTTTTGAAAATTATTATAATGCTTTTATATTTATTTTTATTTTTTTGATACGGAAGAATCAGCACAAGCCAGACCCCATTTGTGAGGTCCTAATAATGTGGCCCATATAACCTCCAGCCACATGAGCTGACCTTGCTCAAGCAGCGGTTGAAGCCAGGGATTTGAACCTACAACCATTATCCGTGTCTTCCAACGGCTTAACCATCCAGTCTACAACCCGTGGTCTAAAGATTTTGTGTTATCAACCCCCTTGTATGGAATTTTAGAAATGTATAAAATACCTTGTATGAGTTTCTTAAATCTTATCTGAGAAGTTTTCTTAACTACAACCCATTCAAAGTTCACTGGATGAGAGAAGCCCTCTTGGACAATTTTGAGAGTTGTGTTGGATAGAGCTATTGGGGTTCAACTTCAGCTAATTAGTTCTTGGAGACCATATTGGGTAAAAATTATTAGTGACTCACAGAAAATTCTAGGGCTTTGCCATGTCCCTCCACATCACTCAATGTCAATGATAATTAATATTATTCTTATAATAATAAAAGTGTTTCTCAACACTATAAATATATAATATATTTTTTTTTTTAATTAATAAAAAATATATAAGTATTTTAGTAAAAATTCTAACACTCCAGGTCAGTGCCCTTTTTAGGACCCTGGGTCCTATTTCAAATCAGTATATATACAAGGAACCTTGGAGCATTTGGGGGTATGAATTTTGCTTTGATATTTTCTGAGTTCTTCAAATTCTCAAATGCTTGTAGCTGCCAGGACGAAAACCCCTGTGCTAACATTCTAGAGGTATTTGGATGAAAATCCAAGTACTTCTCCTTGGCGACTTCACTTCAGAAGGAGCAGGATGTGCTAATTGTTGAAACTTTATTTTCGGTATAGGAGGAGCGCAAAGTTGAAGGAAGTAGCAAGACACTAGACGCATCATTCCAATCCAGCACGGAGGTTGCAGAGTCTTACCTAGTTGTATCAGAAGCGAGTTCACATTCCACATTTCATGGAAGGATCAAGCCGCTATCACAAAGAGTCCACATTTATAAGCAACCATAAGGAAGGTGCTAATCATATCGGGATAGGATCCAATGGCATACATACACCTGCAATACACACCAGGTCACAAATCATAGAAAGCGTGAATCATATGCTAAAACTACGATATACACCAGGTCGTGAATCAAAGGGAAGCGTGAGTCATTTGCTGCGCAAATCTCATCGCTTACATAGACGAGCTAACTTCATCCTGCCACGCACATAGGAGGGGATCCCACACTCCGAAATAAGGAAGTATCTAAGGAAACAGGATCCGCAGGATTAGATTGCTCCCAGTCTGCCCACCTACATTCACTGGCACAAGAGCGCACAATCTGGGCACATTTAGAGAGAGGCGGAACTACATCATTCTCATCATCAAATCGTGGGGGTGACTAGTTAATACCAGATCCAGCAGGAACTTGGAGTTGTCATTATTCAGTGAGCGTATAAGAGTTGCTGAAGCGATAGGAGACAGTGCTACTTCTTAGCATTACACTGAGAATAAGGTTAAGGGTGGCTGCAGCCTATAAGTCAGTAGAATTGATTCATCGTACCACAGTTTGAATATAATATCTGTGAGTTCACAGAAATCTGGAAAAACATATTATACTGTCATTACCAGATCTGATTGAGCTCATTTTTTACCAGCTGGTTGTGCAATGCAACTATTTGATGTTATCATTTCATATTCTCATTTGATTGCAACTTTGGAAACTAACATATCGAGCATACATCTGGGTTGAATAAAGAATTAATATTACATAGGATATTACACACTTAACTTGCTCGTTGTTTGTTTGTAAGAGATCATTTTTATAAAACATTAACTTACAAGAAAGGAACAAAAATATTTAAAAGAAAATTGTTAATTTCCACAGAAACTGAGTCACAGCCACTAGTATAGCCCAAGTCATTGACTCAGGCTGGTTTGAAGACTACAAACACGTCAGCAAGGAATATGTTTGCTTTCAATTACACAGCCATTGAAATGGAGTCAAATGCCACATCTACAGGTGTCAATTCTATGAATATTTGGAAAGATCAGACAAGATATTTATGGCAAAGTTTTTGGTCAGGTGCATATTTTTTTATTTCACTGACATAAGTTCATTTCTGCCTGCAATCTGCTAAATAATAGACTATTCTTATGTCATTGAGGCTCACTGATAAGATGAGGAGGGTCCCCTTAAAGGTCTCCCAATACATTTTCAATAAATTTACAAAAACTTCTGACATCGACCATGACACCATTGCTTAGTAAGAACAATATAAGGAAGTTTGTTGCTTAGTTATAAATACACTATCCAATAAGCTTTTCTTCTACAATTGTCTGTTTTGAAGAAACGTACAGTTACAGAAGTAACAGCTCAACAGTAAGTAGCTCATCATAGAGCCAAGATATACCAAATAAATTCTTCAGCAATAATTTGGTGGGTGAATTGTCAAATGATTACAAACTAAGTCTCCTCAAAACACACTCAACAATAATCACAATAACAATATACTCAAAAATAGTTGTTTCATTCTAGAAAAGAAAAAATTGTGCAAATCAGATGAGCAATTAATACATTAAGCTTCAAATCAAAGCAAATACACCTATATTATACAGATGGTCATATCCTATATAGTTCAAAACATATCTCAGTTATTTTTGGAAAAGCTATTTTCAGAAGAAAAACAGTATTCAGAGGCTAGAAGCATAACATACCTCTGCTGCCTGTAACAAGTGTCCTTCGTCCTTGTACAAAACCCCACAATGTGTGAAAGCACAAGCATTCTGAGGATCCAATGCAATAGCTTCTGCAAAGCTCTGGAATGCTTGCTGAGTCAAACCTTGCATTTGGAGACAAATTCCCTTTCCAATATGAGCCTCAACATTACTTGTGTCTGTTTCCAAAACAGTTTCATATAGAGACAGTGCATCCATAAACTTGTTCCTCGATCGCAGGATATTGGCATATGAAAGTGCATCCTTTCCTTGAAACTTTCGAAGAGGAGAGTCAGCAGGGAGAGAAGAGGCAAGACTAGAACAAGAACTAATAGCATTCACTGAATGACTCATTGTTCCATCAGGTGCTTTCTTCAAGTGCTCATTATTATTGTCAGTTGGATCGTGCTGATCCCTTACACTATTCACTACTGGGGTCTGGGACTGACTGATTTGGGACTCTGTCCATGCCATAACTGGACACATCCCACACCTCAATGGCACATTCCTTGCTTCTTATATAATGCTACTACACAAATGTGTGCTGAAAACACAAAAATTCAAATTACAAACTAAAACAAGAAAGACTGTGATACAGAAAACCCAATTTAACCTCAAAATCACTAACTATCATAATAACAAGCAGAAGAGCATAAACGTGGAACAAAATCCCATCATAAGGATATGCTAATATCAGAACGCTTATACATTATGAATTTCACCCCTTGGAAACAATTTTTGTACCAATGTAAAAATCAAACAGTACCCATCAGCCCTAGCACCCAATATGCCCTTAAGTTACAAATTTAAATCATAACCATAAGCCCTTGTACTAGAAATCCCATCAACATAACTTTCAAATTTTTAATATAAATGATACAGAAACATCAATTTAAGCTCAAAACCCAAACTAGGAATTGTTTTTGCATCAATGAAAGACCGATTCAGCCCTGGCACTGAAACTCGTCACAACTTAGATTATAAAATAATGATACAGAAACCACACTTTAGTCTCAAAACCCTACCCGACACTGTTTATGCATCATGTGAAATTCAAACAGCATCCATTCCCTCAACATAATATATCTTAATAACTTTAAGTAGGAAGCTAATGATGCATAAACCCCAATCTCAGCTCAAAACCCAAACTACACACAGCTTTTGCAACAATGTAAGATTCAAACACTATCCACCAGCCCTGGAATCCCCTCCATGGAACATAACTTAACAAACCTAAACTAAGAGTTATTAATATAAAAACCCCAGTTGAAGCTCGAGATCCAACTAGACCCTATTTTTATGTAAGATTCAAACAGTAACCATAATCCTTGGTGCTGAAAACTCCCTATGCATAACATAACTTACAAACATAAACTATAAATCTAATGATAAAGAAACCCCAATCTAAGCTCAAAACCCAAACCAGACCCTGTTTTTGCACGAATGAAAAATTCAAACAGTAACCACGAAACCTAATACGAAATCCCCTCAATATAACTTGCTAACTTTAACTTTAAAACATAATGATAAAGAACTCCCAATTGAAGCTCATAATCCAATAGAACCTCAAAGTCGGACACTATTTGGTATCAACATAAGACTCAAACACTAACCATAATACCTTTACACTGAAAATCCCCTCCACATAACATATCTTAAAAACTAAACTATAAAAATTACGATAAAGAAATCCCACTTCATGCTCAAAACCTGAAAAAAACAAAACCAGACAATGTTTCTGCAACGAATACTTCAAAAAACAACTCACTGTCCATGGCACTGAAAATCCCATAACATAACATTTTCTTTTTCCAAAACAAAAAAAAACATGTCATGTTTACTTAAACAGACCATTTTTAAAACTCTGAAGCAAATGCCCCGAAATGCATATTTCTGCTTAACTGCTCCATTTTCCACCAGTCAAAAAACTAAACCCTAATTAAAACTCAAAACAGAATAAATGCAAAACACAAGTCAAATGCCTGCTTACCTGCAGACTGAAAACATGCAGATGCTCCTCCTTAAACCCCACGATAACAGTTCAGAGAAAAGGAAGAAAATCAGACCGACTGAAAAATATATATAGATACGTGTGTATATGTAGAAAACCGAGTGGACATCGAAAATACAGGGCCAGAAATGACAACCGGGAATGCGATATATACAGTGCGTATATACCTTTTTAAAATAAAATCAAGAAGCCTTCCATTCGCTGCAAAGAACGGCTCTGCTTTCTTCCTCCGCTAAACATAACGGCCGTTTAAACGGCGTCCCGTTGAGTCCCTCTACTAAATTTTCGCCAAAAATCCGATACTCCAGGTTTTTTTTTTCCTTCTTGTGTTTTTTCCATAAAAGACTCACATTTCTAAAATATTTTTATTAATAAAATAATTGGTGAGTGGGCCCCATTAGATGTGCACGTTTTGCAGTTGTGTAATAATGGCCATGGAAAGGCTTAAAGGGGTTTTAACTTTGTTACCTAAGCGATGATGGGATTTGCCACTAAGCCCTTCCGTCGTCCTCAAGAAATAATTTATTTCCTAAAGTTAGGTACGGCTTCTCTTTAACTAGAGACACATATTCATTTTTTTTTTTTTATATTATATTTTATTTTTGTTGGACTTGGTATGACATGCTTGAGCCACTAAAATATGCATGGAGGAGAGAGCTAAGAGACATAAGGGAAGAAGTCTTTTTTGTTCTTTGGGGGCTGATTAAATCAAATGCATATACCTACTTTAGCATAGATTAACTTAGATTAAATAAACTAGCACTTGCACCCTTTGGATGTTCAAGGGATACTCTATGGGAAGAATCAATGAATTTAATAATACACAAATAGATGTATAAAAATAAATTTATACAAGTTTTAAGTACAAACAAAGATGTTATTCAACAAATTTTTAAATTCATTTATAATAGATACAATAGTTCTATGAACATAATCAGTCCCATGTCATTGCATGATCAAAAATTAGTATCGATGTTGTATTGAGCAAAATTTCATAAGAGTTTCTTTTCATCTTTGTAATAAAATTCTCTTTTGTACTTATTGTGATTCTTGTGTACAAAAACATAATGTTGTCAAATGCAAAATCACAATATGTAATCATTTTCTTATGAATGAAAACCAAGCAATAAAAAATAAATTCTTGAGAAGGTGGACAATTCTTAAGGTTTTACTTTTTTTGGTCATCAATTGTTGACCTATGTGAGATAAACAATGTAATTGATTAGTTTTTTATTTGTATATTTTTAAAAAGAGGATAATCAAATATTAGAAAAAAAAAATCATTATTTCTTATTTGAGTAATATTGCAAGTAATTGTACATACCTGGATTTATCGTTGTGAGAGCAGTTGTAGGCTAAATTCTTTCGAATGATGATGTTGTAGGGATTTTTTTTCATTTTGGAGTAGCAATCGAAAGAGAATGCAGGCTCTATATGAAGGTCTTTTATAGACTTGACTCTAGAAATTGTCGTAAATGTGAGGCCTTGTCTTTCATTTTTACCAATATCGATTGTGGCTTTGCTTAGTGTAAGGCCTTGTGATTTGTGTATAGTGATAGCCCATGCCATAAATAGTGGTATTTGCCTATGATTGCCTCGTGATATAAGTTGTATTGGTATAGTTTTTGGGTTTGTTTCATCCCATGGTGGACCATTATAGTTTTCAAATGTTACTGTAACATATGTTGGCAATTCCAGTGGTTTTGATCCAAATTGGATATACAATATCTTTTACCTCTCCAAGAGATCCATTTACAAGTTTAGCTTGGATCCGTAAGTTTGTTGTAAGCATGACACATTGGCATTTGCTTATTAAAACCTCTTGAGGAAGTTGCTCATAATTACTAGTTGTACCTAATTTACGTTGTGTATTTTCTGCAAGACAGAGTGCAACAGGAAGATTTAGTAGTTTAAGCATTTTTTTTGGTGCAATATTACTAGCTTATTTGTTGCAAACAAGTGTATTGATCGGTCAAATTCTTCTTGTTCAGTTGTTGTTAGTTGCTTGTTTGTGCAGGTCATTAATACTTCCCAATCATGTTGTGTTTGTTCTACATTGCGCATGTTTTGTAATGTATGGCGAAATTGCATTTGAATTGGATCGTCATCTTGTTGTCTAAATATTGTTTGCAATGTAACAATTGTATTAAATTTGTGTCAAAGATTTATTGCGGTTGTGTGTGATAGGTTTGTCCATCACAGGTGGCAATTGGGCAAGGTCTCCTACAAGAATTGTAGAAATGTCACCAAAGCAGAGATGTGCTTGTTCAGGGAATGCTTCTCATAACCTGCTATCAATTTTTAACATGAGTTTTGGGCCAATGAAGCTCATCTCATCAACAAGAATGTATCGTATGTGTTTCATATCCTCTTGAAATGTTGTCAATGTTTGTCCTTGCAATGGTTGCATTTCTTTAATTAGAATCCTAAGGGTTGCATGTATAGTTGAGGCTTGTATGTTAAATGCTGCAATTCATGTTGGGGCGAGAACAAGGAGTGGGTTTTCTCTTTTTAGTGCTTGATTTTGAAGTGTATTTCTTATGCAACTAATTAAATAGGATTTTCCTGTGCCTGCAATTCCTTGTATGACCATATGTTGTGGTTGTTTTGAGGCATTATTTATTGAGTGGGTTGTAATGATAATAAGTGTTATTTGTTGTTCTAATGACAATGTATAGTTTTGACTATGCAAAGCTAAGGGGGAATGGACATCTTGTTGGGACATCTTATTTGTGTTTACTAATTGAATTGTGGCATCATGCAAAAGTGGTTGAACGTTATATTTTCCCCATTTGTTATTATTGTCAAAATCACATCGACCTAGCATTTCAAGTTCATTTAAATCAAGACTATTAGCAAGGCCCATTTGAGACAATAACTCCCATTCATTCATTTCTATATTATCTTGTAAATTCATCTCTTTATCAGAATTGTCTTCCTCTTCAATCACATGCTCAATTTCATATGTGCGATCAATATGCCATGCATTGTTTTTTTGTGTATTCATGTGCTTCCAATTATTGATGAATTTCTTCTTTGTTGAGGCCTATATCTCTATCAATTTGACGAAAATGTTTATATAGAAGTAATTCACTCCAACAGAAGGTTTCAAAATTTTCAGTCTTCTTTTGGAATGCTATAGAACTAGGGAAATACCTGCACTATTGCCTTTTCTATTCTATCTTGCCATTTGGATCCTTTGTGGTGAGCAATGTATGTGAAGGATCTTGTTGATTCAAGTAGTGTTATCATTTCATTTCTAGGTGAGATAGGTGTTGCATATATGATTGTATGTAGTTTGATTGTATCTCATTACCCGCTAGTGTTTTTTTTTTAGGTGACAAAAAACTTTCTTGCCTACATTCAATGATATAAACTTTTGATTACAAATCACAAGTGGTAATTTTTGTAACATATGACACATTTCTTGTGCTCCTATATCTCATTCTACAACAATTTCTACCATGAATTTTTGATATGCTCCTAAAGCCTGCTCTTCTAATCTTTGATTTGCACATATTCTTGCTAACATATTTACACAACTCTCTGATTTTCTTTCAACTTTAGATGCGTACTTGGTAATGTATTTGAGAACAAGTAGTCATGAGATAATAGGCTAGTAGTTTATATTAGCTCTCCATATTGAGAACATCTCAGGGTTATGAATGTTTAACCTGTCATCATTTCTTGATGGTTCGTAAGATTTCTTCCCTAATTCATCACATGACAAGGTGGATTTTTCTTGTTCTTTCCATGGAGCCTTGTATCTACATTCTACATGTTGCCCTTTCTTACATAGGCAAGTCCTCTCGTTGCATTTAGTGTGTCTTTGTACACGATTAATTAACTATTCGTAATCATTTATGGGTTGGTAGAGAATATTTCAAATGTGTTTAATAGGCATGGATCATCCATTGGAGTTCTATGTATCGTGTTGTTTATTTCAGACTTAGAACAAGGGTTCCAAGTAGTGACGTAGTTGTCAAAGAATTATTTTGCTCTATACACTTCTACATTATTTTCCCAATCTAATGTATCCATGTTTGGTGCATTTTGGAGCCAAAGGAATCCATGTATATGTGGAGAACCTTGATGTTGCCATTCATATCTATACCAGTAATTTTGTGCACACATGAGCTTCTCGATGACCTCACAAAAAAAAGTGAATCTTTGATGTAGATATAGGGATGTTGTGTGTGGGTTTTTAATCACGTCATCTGTGTGATGTTTGTTGGTGTGCAATGTAGATGTATTATTGGTTGCAAAAAGTTTGTGTAAATCAGGCCATTTTGTATCAGCTGCACTCAGTGTGAAGAACAAAGTCGGTGAACCTATTTGGTTTATCATATTTGTTAGATCACTATGACACTTGTTCCAATATGATCTTGTCCCCCGTAAAGTTGACCCAAAATGTATTAGTTCTTTAGCCAATTGATTGTCTAGTAGGCTATTTAAGTGGGAACGAAGGTCTTCGATAGTGGTTGGTATATTGTCTTCTGCTTTTATTTTGATAAATATTGAGGCAGTTTTTTGGCTACGATGACACATCATAAGATTTAGAAAAAAGTGTCTAAATCTTGGATGGCATGCAAATCTATTGTTATGAAATTGCATAAGGTGCAAGGCATATTCATGAAGTTGCACCTCCCTAGCTCAAGGTTGCATGTGTAGTGCATTATCGTTTGGAAATAGAGTAGGAAATGCTATGTCTAACAAGCCCTCAATAGTGTACTCGTTTATGGGTGTTGACCCAATGTGGGGCCAATCAATGATGTTATCATTTTCACTTTCTATTTGTAATGCTTCTTTAATGATGTGTAGCTCACGATGTCTAGTTGGAAGTCTTACCATGAATGATGTTGAATATTTTGTTTCATTTTCTTGATCATCTTGATTGTTGTCCACTTCAGTGTTTGTTGATGTTGATTCTTCAATTTCACTTTCAATTGTATGATGCATTTCAGAAATGTCTGTAGTAGAATCAGGTAGCAGTGCTAATGCATTGGCATCGATTTCATTATCTTTATAGTACAGGTCATTTTTTATTTTGTATTCTAGTGCATTCCTAACATGACTTCTCCTTACGTAGCAATCATAACTCTTCCCATGTGTATTGTTTCTTCAGATGATTAGTACATCCAAGTCTTGAATTCTATGTGGAAGAGATTTTGTTATCGTTTTGACATCTTGTGGGAAGCTAATCATGTGTCCACTATATTTGTATTGTCTGCCACGAGCGTGCGTAACTTGTATTATTGGATTTGCATGTGTAATGAGCATCTCTTCTACTTGAGTGAGAATTCTCAACACATTTGGTTGCTCACTTGGGTCCATATTATTAGATGCAGAGAATCAATGAATGCCTTTCTCACTAAAGCATCTTCTACAAATAGGATTGTTGTTTAATGAATGCACATTTATTCCAAGGTATCTTTCCTTACATATAGTACATGTTTGTAAGTTTGATAGTGCATCTATTCGATTTCTAAATTTTCTAGATGCATCCATAAAGTTAGTGGACCAGTTCATATCCATGTTGTTAGTTGAATTTGTGTTCCGTGTCAATCGTGTAGGTAGATGTGTTTGATATTGTTTACTAGTTCCATGTGTTAGGTTCGAAGTCACTATTTCGAAAGGAAAATAATTTTGTTGATTTTTGGAACTTTTAGAAGCTTGTGTTTGATCTAAGGCATGTTCTAGGTGTTGTGTGTGTTCCATCATATGATGCACACTTATTTCTCCTTGATGGTGAGCATAATACAAGTGAATTCTCTTATGAGATTGTACATCTATAGGTTTAGTTTGTGATGGTTGTCTCTGAGATTCTTGTAGATTTGAGTTGACATCTGGAAAAAAATTGCATAGTACATTGTTAGTGATGTGTAAATGAAATAACATGTAGAATAACAAAAGATATATTGTTGTCTATACGTTGTAAATTGAGAAACCATAAAATATTAAAAATTAGAAATGTTGATAATTTTTTAAGTATATGTTACATGAAAAGGATATATTATTCAACATGCATCTCCATTGAAGTATTATAGGAAATTACAATTGTAGAAGTTCCAATTGTAAGAATTGGATGTACATCTACTTTTTGTTAACATTTCACAAATCATTAATTTCTTTTAACAGAAAGTTGCTCTCATTAGTGAAATCAATTCTCTCAAATTCTAAGATCGTTGACTTCAACCATGCTTCATTATTGTATATTTCATTTCTACTTGAAAGGCTAAAGAGAAATTGTTTGAATAGTACATTTTAATAACCTCTTCACTATTTGTCTTTGCTTCTTGGTTGAACTATAGCAAATACAATTCTTTTGCAAGCATGCCAATGAGTTTGGTTGCTGCCTCTTCAAAAGTAACTGCCCATATAGTACATGTGTGATCTTGAAGCTTTATCTGAAGTACATATCTATAATTGCAATCTTCAAATGTAGCTACACTTTGAGCAATACCATGCTCCATCATTATTTTGCATAGCTCTTTTCTTACATTGTTTTCCTTCTAACTCAATAGGGCATGCTGGATAACAAAATGAATTAGACTTGATGAATATTACTGTTGCTTTTACAATGCATTGGAGAGTTTGTGTTATGTCTAAAGACCCATCCTGGATTTTGGTAATTGTCTTTCATGTAAGTAGTAGAGGCACATCCACCTTGTCTGTTGCTAATGTGAGAACATCATTCCCACTTTCTGCAATCTAGGATTTTAGTTGTTCCATTTCTTGGATATTAGTGTTTATAAACAATTGGGTAGTAACCAATGTGCTTACCACCTTGCCATTGTAATCAGTAACATGCCCATTTTTAACTACAAGCACAGTTGACTTTTGTAGATGGTATATTTCTTGGAGTTGTGCACCTTCCTTTTGAGTTGTTAATCCCCATAAAGTCACATTTATGGTGGAGGTAGACATATCTAGAAACTTTAAGCTCCTTCTAAGAACCTTTGTCCCATCTCTTCTTCTTATTGTAGAGCTAGGATCTATGCATACAACAATTCCAATCACATCAACAAAAGAATTATTGTTCTTATTCACAATCTCATTAATGGGTGTGAAAGAGAATTGATGTTTTGGAATTAGGAGGTCATCTTCACAAAGACTAATCCTTGAGCCATCAATTAAAGTAATTTCCATTTGACTATTCAACTTGTTGTAAAACTTATTGGCTAACTTGATGGTCCCACCAGATAATGTATATATAGCCCCAACTTGGATATTTCTAAAATGGAGGTATGCAACTTCATTGAAGCAAGTGATACATACTTCAGTGTGTTCATTATCAACAATATCAAATCTAAACACCTACCCATGTCCTTTCTTTGTGTTGAATTGGTGGATTTCTTTCTTCATAGTTACATGACCTTTGATCATCCACCGTGTTTGAAATGGATTCAAACTTTTAATAGGTGTGATAATTGAGGTAAACTCCTTCCTGTGTGGAGATGCATGTATTCCAAACATCAATCTCGTAAGAGTTGATTATGTGGATACATCATTATGATTTGGATTTGTAGATGGTCCAGATGAATTCCTAGCATCTTTTTGTACATGTCTCTCTTAATCTTGAAAGAGGAAGGTGGGATCACCAATGACATCATGGTTTGTCCATGTAACCTCTAGTTCAAAGATTACAATCCACCTATGTAAATAAAGTAAGGGGCAATATTAGTAATGAGTCATAGAAGGTATAAATGAAAATATTATATTTCAATACAGTCACTGTATTAAAATGGCTCACCTTGAGTTACAAATAGTGGGATAACTATAACTTGTGAGTTGAATTATTGAACCCTTCTGGATTGTCTTTAAAGTTATACTATGGTTATATTTTTTGGGCAATGTAGCTTTTTGTAGATGGATTCCACCAGAAAGATCTATTTTGTATCTACTTGTTGATTCAATGCCATGACCAAATGTTGCAATGCTCAAGATTTGGAGACATGGATGCACGTCTAATGTCCTGTTGTTCATCAATATGATTGCATTTAGTGTCAAGAGAGGAAGACATAACTTAAGGGAGATGAGTTATTCTTATAAAATACACTTTAACAACGAAAATATTTTAGTTGAATTACCAATGTTACGATTATATAAAAACATGAAATAGAAGCTAGTATGCATTTTTTTCTATAGAATGAAAAATACTATTTAGATAAAATTCCAACAAGATTACTAAATATATGTAGCATAAAATAGACTTGTACAATTATTGTTATCCTAGAGAATTGAAAATAAGTAACTTGTAATGGTAAAGGAGACTATTTTTTGAAACAACATAAGGTACAAGAACATACCTAAAACCAACAATGTCTTTGGAGTACTCACGAGGAAATATCTGATTGAAAAAAATTTGATCCTGTGGATTAAGAAAAAGTTAAGAAGGTAGTGAGAAGTAGAGCATAGTAGAACAAACATTCAATTCCATGAAATTTGGACTCGATACTTAAGTAGGCCTATAAATGCTACATTTTTTGTTTATCCAAAGCATCTCATGAGACCTAATCTTATGGTAAACATCCAATAATGGGTAGTCCTAACTACACAAATGCTACAATTTTTGTTTGTCCAAAGCATTTCGTAAGAGTTAATATGAAATTTAACTCTACAAACAACTTAAAAAGAAGAAGGTAATGAGATACATTTATTTAATAGTCATTGTTAATGTTTCAATGGAGTTTCCAATGTAGAATAAAGAAGAGCCTTGTAAATTAGAGAAATAGCTTACATGGGACTGCATAAAAGAAGGTGATGAGATACATTATTTTAATAGTCATTGTTAATATTTCTATGGACTTTCTAATGTAGAATAAAGAAGGGCCTTGTAAATTAGAGAAATAGCTTTCATGGGACTACATACTATTGGGGGAAATAGCATTTAGAGTATTTGAGAAAAAAACATTAAATTATATATAGTTTAATAGAGATCTTTTTAATGTATCTTCTAAGTGCATATTTAAGATTGAGTCAAAGAATTTAGCATATAATTTTATAAGAATTTTTGAAAAGTAGCATTAAAAAATGAATAAAAGTTAAGTACATATAAAATGAGGATTTTATAAAAATAAATTGTAACATTTTATTTATGTAAAAGGGTTAAAGATTGTTTAATTAAAACCAAGCACAAAAATGACGAAGTGGAACATTTTATTTATGGAAAAATGCTATCAAAAGTTCAACTATTGGTACATTGCATATTACATAACAAAAGTCTTTGATTATTCCAATGTGCATTATATACATGTAAAATAATAAGCACATAAGTTATGATAAATAAGTGCAAGAAAACATTAAAAGTATATTAAGAAATTAATACATTTAATTTATGTGTAGATGCTAAACACATAGGATAAATTATTATTTGTTGATGTAAGATGAGCAAATAGTGCAAAAAAAAAAACACTAAAACAACTTCTAACATTTTATTTATATAAAAGAGGTAGTACAACTTCAATTGACGGTAAACAATGTAGGGCATAATAGTTTTATGATACTACATATAGTTTATATAGTCTTGAAATACACGATTTACGTAAAAGGGGTAGTACATATTCAACTATTGGAAGATTATATAGGGCACAATAGAATTACTATCATACTACATATTGGTCATGTAGTCTTGAAATGCACGAAGAAGACAAGGAGTATTGCCTTGTCCAAAATATCCATCATAGTAGATTTCTCTCAGGAAAGTGAGAAAACCAACTAATTTCTCACATGTTGCATGGAATTTATTTGTGGTTTACTGCATTGCTATGACATTGGACTGTTGCACAGTCCGTGCATGTATGCTAATTGCCTTTACTTTTTGAACAATCTTATTACAACTAACTGTAAGACACCTTGCAAAATTTTGGATTTCAATTTCATAAAATCCATTCCAATTCACTAATGTGTATGACCCAGTTGATGATGTTGGAACATTCGTTGTAACTAATGGGCTTGTTATAGTGACTTTAGGACCACTAGAAATTTCAATTATCTGAATTGGTTGTAGAGGATTTTTGATAACCTAAACAAAAAAATGCATCCACAAAAATGTCAATTTCATGGATGAGAAAATTGTTAAGTATACATACTATCTTTGAGTACCACCAACATAAAATTGTAGGCGCATTCATTATGGTTTATCATGGTTATCATAACTAATTTTTTTTTTTGCATATAAATTACAAAACTTAAATACACATTAAATATATTTTCGAGTAATTGAGAGTAATAAATGCATATTTAGAATTTATAAATCAAATGCAATAATATTATATTAAATTTGTAAAAATATAAACAAGATTATTTTCTAGTAAAAAAAATAGCTCTATAAACGTACTTTCAACATATATTTATATCAAAGCAAAAGATCAAATTTTTCAGTCAAAATAAAATGTGGACATATATTTATCAATATTTTTCTTTTCAACTGTCCAACCTCTCTAACGTTCCAGTAGACTACCAAAATAGATAATATTAAAATAAGTTCTGCAATTCCTTAGGGTCAGAACACAGATGAGATATAGAGTGGGAACATCAAACTGGAGCATTATTTATTAAAAATCTAATGGGTATTCCAATTATGCAACTAGTCAATCTTTGGGCAGACTCCTACAACGATCAACATCATCTTTCCCTCCAACTGTTAGTCGATATGTGGTATTCAATTAATCAATCAACAAGACCTATGATTTATTTGACTTTTTGTATGTGTGATTACATGAACCGAACTAAACCTCCACTATGAAAAAAATTATAACTTTACCAACATTTTGAATTAATCACTGTAATCAGTGCTCCACATGATAAATTACAATCCAAGAAACCTAAAGCAAAAATCCTTTTTCTCTAACCATTAACCTTGACTTCCTAGCCATAAATTCAAAACCATTCCTCCATATCAATTTCAATTACCACAGTTGAGAAATTAAAACTTAACAATTCATTTAAAACAATTTCAAAGTAAACATTTCAAACAAACAATCAAAGGATTCATAAGATGACTGAAAAGGAGCAGGAAAAACAAATAACCTAATCTTTTTCTCCTCATCCTATAATGGCAATGGCAAAGGCAAATGAATCTCCTCCTCATGTGATTCAATCCATGTGTAGCATAAATGCTTAAGGTTTTTATTATTGTTATTATTATTACTATAGTTGGTGATAAAGATAGATTTCCCCAATCAAAGGGAGAATGACTATCAAGGCTTAGTTTTATAGTCATCGGTTAAGCGATAATGGAATAGACGAAGTCAATCCATTGTCTCATACGCGTTTGCAGGGAAGGCAGGAATTAATTATTTTTGTAATCTAAAATTTGAGGCTAGAATCTTAGTCAACTAACTTTCTACTCATTCTAAACTTGCCTTGCTATAAAACTCAGTCAGTTGATTCTCACTCAATTGGAATGCATACTTTTATTGCAAGATTGAAAGTGTAGCAGTACAAAATAACAATAAAGTCGAAAGGGAAGTTCTTCATGATTAAAAATGTTGTCATGATTAAATTTTATTGATATTATATTGTGTCATGATTAAATTTACTCCTGCTAATAACAGAGTTTTATGTCCCTAAGGATGCTAATTCTTATGAAAAACATGCATTTTTTACAAGGTTAGTAATAAGTGTGTTTGTTGAGACCAACCTAACATCACCATTAATTTGCTCATATATTTGCTAAAAAGATCATAAATAATTCAAAATTTTACAGAACCTAAAACAAATCTTTGCTAATGGTTCATAAGAGGCATTGTTTTAATCGATGCAAAGAATCTTCATTTTACAATAAAGATAACATATTCTTGGTCTTTAACAATCATATCTCTTAAATCTACATATAAAAAAATTTCATGAATATGTGTTTGTCTTGATTCTATCTGTGGCTAAATAGGTCACAATTGTTTTAGACATCGGTTTCTAGTCCATTGAGGAAGGATGATTACATATGATAGGACTAAAATAATATGGATTGATAGAAGGAAATTTACAAATATTTATTATTTTACACTGTTAGTAAACAACTGCGCATTGACTACAACTCAGTAGACATGTTAGGTGGTACAACAAGGCGCATGAATATGCACGCCAATTGTTTGACATAATGCCTCAAAGAAATGTGGTTTCATGGAATGCCATCATTACAACATATGCACAAAATGAATTTTTTAAGCGACTTTTACAATCTTTCGAGCAAATGCAATTGACAGATGTAAAGCATGATGCTCTACAATCTATCTTTTAAAACAAAGAAACATGGATAATAATTGGAATGTTGTGAATCTAGGTATCATGGTCAATTTCTATCTTTAATAAGAAAGTATTGAAACAGTTCAATTAAGTTGATCCAATCCATGGCAAGGAGTTTATTGCTTTTACTAGTACTTATTTTCCATTTGTCTTCTAAACTTTTACCATTTCTCTATCTTTGTCGATACTTTTTTTCCTTCTATCTTCTATTATATTCAAAATGCTTTGCATCTTTATTGCAAACAATGAAAAACCAGTGTTATTTGTTTTTACATTCAAAATTTGTAAAAGTTTAGAGCATGATGCTCTACAATCTATCTTTGAAAAGAAAGAAACATGCATTTCTAACTATTAGCTAGTTTTAATACACAAATGTTTGGCTAGATTAAACTAGTTCAAGGACATCCCTTACACCCAAGTTTGTCATATCCTCCTGTCATTCTTGAAAGCACAACAACCAATAGAATGGACAACAAGAAGTGCAATGAGCACCACAACATTGACAAGAGCAATGATTTTCTAGTCATCCTTCACATTTGCAACCATGCTTGCTCTGTAGGAGTTGCAGTCAAAGCACAACTTGGTATCATCATGGCTCCATATCTTACAATCACTATCCTTAGAGGCATTTATTGCTTTGCATTGATTCCAATGTATGACATTGTCAGGGTGGAAGCTATAGGTGGTTGGAGGTTTGCAAGAACCAAACTATACAATTTAAATTGAAAGCCATCAAATACATATGACCAGAATGAATTTTGCAGGGTTGCCTTGAGTTTTGTCATTGTTGCAAATTTTAACTTCTATGTTTGATTTATGTTGAAAATAACCAATGTATTTCCCTACTCGCCTTATTTTTTGATGCAACATCTCACTTGACACTATAAAAGGAAATTTAGTTCCACATTGTGCATTCCCAATAGGAGGCTTTAGCAGAGTATAACAATGTACAAGCATATAGTGAATGAGCTATTGGCACAACGAAATCATATTTTGTTGCTACCAATGAGCTTTACAACCCTGTAGTATGCTTCATGTCAGTCATTTTATTTAGCAGCAATAAAAATCCCTTTTATTTATTCTACTACCAATGAGCTAAACATCCCTATGGTATGCTTCATGTTAGTCATTTTATTTAGTGGCTATTTAATTCCCTTATATGTAGGGGGTGATGATTGATTTTTTTTTCTTGAATTCAGTTGCTCTATGTTTGAGATGATTGCCCATCAATTTGCATCACTGACGTACTTGTGTCAAGATTATATGAAATTTTATCCAACAAAGCACAATGGACAGGGAACTTTTACAGACAAACCCGTTGTATGCAATTCATTTTCTAAATAAACAATAACATTGATATTTATATATAACCTCTAAGCTTTTCTATCCTTGTTGTTACCAGTCATTGTATTTTCCATTGTTGCAGTAGCTCCACATATTCCTTATGACTTAGAGTTAATGTCATTACCAACCATTATATTTATACTTAAGTTGGAAGCCTTGCTATCTATACATGACCTTGGCAGGGACTCCTACTGCAACATAACTCTTGTCTTGTAATATTCTTAGTCCACATTTAGGTATCCATCTCAATTGCTTCCATACTCTTATTTGGAATATCCATCTTTATCATTAGAGAACCTAACTATTTTAGGTGATCAATATCATCTAAACAATTATAAAGCTCTAAGAATTGCTTTATTTATACAATTTGGGATATAGGTTGATCCCTCCTATGTTCTGTGAAAATTGAGAAATCTATGAGGAGTTTCATTTGTATGGTAAATTGCTTACCGTTGAGGCTTCCTTTACATCAAATGAAAAATAGGCTTGACCAAACACTTCCTTTTCTATGCGGTGTAGTGCATAGGGTTCCACCTGACAAAAATAGAAATAGTTCTCGTAATACTTTATAACATGAAAACTTAGCTCAACCCAACTCCAAGGGTACTCTGCATATCTTTTAAAGAAGATGATAATGGGACTGTAGCATGGCAGATGTTGGTCTCAATGGTAGAAAGAAAAGAATCTCTTCTAAATCAAGGAAAGCTAGCATTCCCAACACCTTACGAGAATCATAAAGCTAGCAAGCCAAATTTTGTTTGATAATGGGGCCTCTATGATTGATGAAGACATCAAACAATCTTTTTGATTTGGAAACCTTACTCCTTTTGATATCAATGGCATCTTCTTCATCAATGACATCATCCTTTTGGTGGGATGATGAAGAAGATGCCATTGATATCAAACCATTAGCACACCTAGAACATGGATTTATGTCAAAGAGGAGTAAAGTGAACTATACATGATTGGAGTTAGTATCGGTATAAAAATCACAAGTGATGTAGATGGTGCATTCCTTCCTCAAAGCGATGGGAAAGAAAAACATTTAGGAAATAGAGAAAGCACCAATTTGTACAAACAAAAATGGACTTGATTTAGGAAATAGAGAAAGCACCAATTTGTGCAAACAGAAATGAATTTGATTTAGTTTTTTAAGTAGAAATGAATGGATAGTGTCGGTTTGAATATCTCTTGTCAACCAAAGGACGATTATGAAAGAACAATGTTATAAAGAAGAAAAAATTAGTTACAAAGAACAACATTACAAAAGAAAAGGATTACAAATAAGGTTCGTATAGGTGGCAAGTTATAGTTTTTTTTGAGTTGAAACAAGAAAATTAGAAAACTTAATATTAGGAACGTTTTTGGTAGTTACCAAAAAAAAATTAGTATATAATGATATGTTGGCCAACTAAAACTCCTCCCCTTAAGAGACTTAAAAAATACTCATTACTTAATATGAAGTTTAATTTGAAGTACTTATCAAATAACCAACAAAAACGACGCTCTCATCCTCCTCCCATAGTGCTTTTGAAACCCTTGTTTCCTCTACATCAATTAGAGAAAATCGTGGCACTATTAATGATGGTGGCTCTTTTATGGGGAAGAAATTTCTTGTGGTACATGTGTGGTTTCAACTAGTGCTCACCCTCTTTCTAGGATTTCCTTTGAAGCTACAATATCTACAATGGATGCAATGTCAACTATTGATCCCTTGCCCAAGCATTTGATGGGCGCTAGCTTGAATGGCTCGAAAGCGTATGCAAAAGTTTCTATGATTTATATCAATGCCAACTCGTCTGTGGTTTGTAGTTCATATGAAGATCTTCCTAGAAATAAACCCTCTATGAATACTTTAGAGATTAGGGTATAGTAAGGTCTGAAGGGGTTGCATTCAAAAGGCCCCTTTAACTACACTAAGTACTCTCCTTTTTTGGAGTTTGCTGAGGAATTTCTTGAAGGGGAGAATTTTTTTCCTACACATGGCTTCATTGGTTGCTTCAATCATCTGTAGTCAAACCTTCCATATTTGAACATGTGGATGTTTGACAACTAGCGACCGCTTATGGAAGATAGCCTGGAAATTTATCCTTGTGCTTAAGGGTTTCTTGTTTTAGCATTAGAATCCATAAAAAATTGGGATTCTATTCTTTTCAATCATTTCTAATTCTCGGTTAGCACACTCTCATGCTAAAGCCATTGGCTCTCATTCCCTCCACATAATCTTTTAGTTTCATGTCAATTTAGGTTTGCTTTTCAAATCTACCGCTTCAATTTTAGCTTCACTCTTTCTTCAAAGCAATCAATAACTTGTTAGGTAGATTTGTTACTATAGATAAGGTTACTTCAACATTTACTCACACAACTTATGCTTATATTCTAGTTGATCTAGATATTTCAAAGGATGTTCTTGTAAACATCACCTTGAAAGTTATAGGACACTCTTGGGTTCAACTCTAGGACTATGAAGGGCTTACATTATATTTCCATAGATGTTATGATACAGGTCATGTTGTTGCAAATTATCCTATTAGAAAACGCAAATTGGTATGCCATGCCACATGGTAGAAAGATGATCTTCCACATCATCTCTTTGTTAAAGCAACAAATGTAGAATTGTGTCCTATGGATTCATCACAATGTCAAAAAGATAAAATGTCTACCATGATCCCTCAGGAGGCAGCATCCTCTTTGAGTAAATCTCCCATGCAGAAAGAATCTCAAGGAAGTTGGACTCACTAGGTAATAGATGCTTCCCAACCATCAATCAATGATACAAGGGATGATGAGGGAATTTGGACTCATATGCAAAAACACACTAAAACACACAATAGATAGGAATCAAGTTCACATTATATGCTTCTCCTCTCACATGATGTTTTGGTTGGGAAGGGATCAAACATAATATAGTTTATTAGGTCCTCATGACTAGTTCTGTTTGACACTTTTTTCTTATGTCATTTGTCTCCTTTGTTTGTCATGTTAGTTTTTGTCATATCTCTATGAGAAATCATTCTCTTTGCCCATTTTGGGGGCTTTAATATTTTTTAAATTGTAGTTTTCTAATTGTTATGGAGTAAAAAGTGTCCCTATACCTTTTTACCTCCTAGTTTAGCTCCTATGTCCTCTTATTTACATTATGCAAGTTTAATACTCATCCCGGAGCAATTTCCCCCGAAACCCATGTCAAATGGGACTTAGGGTCTTATGCTAAGCACTTAAACATGACCTAAATGTGCCTTGGGACTTGGGCCCCCATGCACAAGTTTGGCCTAATTTGTAGAGATTAAAACAAATTCACGTCGACTTGGACCCTCTTACAAGGTTTCCCTTTGTCGGCATTCCTAATTATAATTATGAATGTTAGCAGGAATGCATATTTAAATAGGTTTATAACTTCATTTTAATGATGGATGGATAATGTGAACTTATGATATTGAGTAAAGAACATTCAAGGCCTTCATTATGTTGCAGAGAAGAATTATATTGTTATTGTGTTTATTTGTTGCAGATTTGGCTTCATCAATCTATCTCCTGATAATTTGAAGGATCTTCATCTCCGTGAGGGCTTCACCTCTAAGGTGACATCTATTTGTGCTTCAATCATTTTATTTCATCATTAGATTTGGCCTCTGCCCTCCATGGGCATGCACTATATCTAACAACGGTGTTGGAAGACTTGAATGTCCTTCTAGGGCTTGACCGAGGTAAGCTCCTAAACACCACAACCCCCAAACCATTTTCTTTGTGTTTGCAGGTTACAGGTGCGGGAGCTGGAAAAGTACAAGTGCAGAGCAATAATTTAAAGCAAAGATTCGTCTCTCTTGGACTAGGGTGCCCACCTTGTAGTCCTCTCGACAGGCTTTTTCCCGAACTCAGGATTAGGTTACAGTCTGACATATCTCACTGCTTCGGATCTTCAGAAAAACTACCTTATCAAACTTGGGCACCTGCCCTGTAGTCTACAAAGTTTTCAATTATGGAAATCCAACTTCTGGTATGTTTCTGATCTTTCCTGAGTTCTTTCCTGTCTGGTTTTCTGTACCATTATGTTCATCTGTATATATGATTGCATTATAATTAGGGTTTGAGGCCTATTTGATCTAGGGTTTGATAAATCTCTCAATCTAATCTATCTTTCTGTATCATTCCTGAGTACAAAAACCTATAGCTGAGTCCTCGTCCATCTTGTAGTGACTTGGCTTGATTTTGTCCTTGAATGTTATTGTGAAAGGAGGGTTTGATTGGATACACCTAAATACCATTTTGTACCTTTCCCACTTTTCATACATAACACTAATAAAAAGGGAGAGCACCCTTGTCACTCACTTTATCTATTAAAAAAACAGACACCAAAAATAGCAATTAGATCAATCATGAATTTGAACATCCTCATTCAAAAAATCAAAGTCCTCCCTCTTAAGTGTTAAAAACCACAAAATTAGCAATGTCGCCAACCCTAGATCGTCAACATGGGGGATCTCACAAAATTTGATGCAACTAAATTAATAAGACCAAAAGTTAAATATGGATTTGAAAGCATAATCATGACTTGATTTATCCTTCTAATGCTTTCAAGGCTGAGTCACTTATCCAAAATTGCTTAGGAAGCAAAAAAGGTATTAATATCATCATCACAAGGAAAGGCTCTAGAGGTATAGGGATGGAAGAAGTATGTGAATATGGAACAAAAATTTCAAAACGAAAACTATTATGAATAATACAAAAAGGTATGTGCACATGCACCATAGTTTGACCTCCTAATATTTTCAACTCCAAAAGAAGAAATTGTATTATTTCAATCCTTTAATCTTACTCTTCAATTTATTGGCATGTAGGATCTATAAGTTATTATCCACTTAATGGATTACACTTGGAGATATTTGGGTTTCATGGTGTGCTCTTTTTGTAAGAAGATATATTAAATGACTAACTCCTAGTTGTGTTTTGAAAAAGTATTTAGTTCCCTTAGGGGATAGGGATAAGGTCCCTTGCTAGAGGCCTCCTTAGTTTTTTTTTGTTTTGTTTGAGAAGAAAGTTGGCAACTTCAATTTTCAAAGGTTTGCCTCTATAACTCCTCCTGAGTCCTACCTCAAAAAAACTTAAACCTCCTTGAGGAGGATAGATGGGGGCCTAAATTTAGAATAATTAACCTCCCTTTGGCAAGTCACTAAGTGTAAGCTAGTCCATCAATTAGCTAGACCTTAGATTCCTTGGCTTTGATCAATAGAAAATGAAGTGCATGGCATCATCCCTTATTAACATAGTAGTTAGCTTCAAAAATTTTGATTCATTCAAAAAGTCAAATCAATTGGAACTTTGGAATTTTCAACAAAAATTAGTAATTTTTTTTATAGTAATCAAAATATCTATATCAAAATCAATAAATGAAACTCATCTCCCCATCCACTCTTGTCCTTGTCCTTGTAAGGAATATTCTAAATATAATTTTCAATAAAAAATTGGAATGGGGTGTTGGAATTTGGGCCGTGAGGTTTGGGCCCCATAACTCTTGCATGTTGGCTCAGGGTTTTCCAAAACCATTGAATGGTTTCTTGTTTGTTTCTTCTTAGCGTTTAATTTTGCACCTTTTCGGTGATAAAGAAAATTGGACAGCGTGTATAGTAGAACTGTTCGTCAAATTTGGAGGGTAATCTCCCTCAACAAAGAAATTAAAAAGACGTTTACACAATAACCTGTCTTTTTGGTTTCTCAGAGCATGAGCACAAGGCAATTGAAGCTCTTCTGCAAGGCTATAAGATTTTTCTAAAATATTGCAGAAGAAAATAACTAAACTTTATCAAAATATAGTTCCCATTTCTTTGAGTAAATCCAGAGCATAAAGAAATCAAAGAAACAACTTGGAGATTTCAACACAAAAGATCAATGAAGATCTGACAACAATCGTTCACGCACAAAGTCATGAACAATTCTTTCAACCTTTGATAACAAGATAGATCTCAGAAACCATGATGCATATTTTCATTAACTAAAGAATAAAAACAAATAACACTACTTTGAACAATAAAACGCGAGCAAAAATTACTCTCATCATTTACCATTAAGAAGTTTAAGTGTGTAGAATACACTTATTTATACCCTAAAAAGCAAAGATGCAAGGAAATAAAGGGAAGAGTTAAATGACACTCTTCACTCTAGATCTAATGTTGCATGGGAAGCATGCAAGCTTATTAGCAATTAAAAACAAAAATATCTTATCATGCAATTCAGTTAACTGAACTTGCATGTTATTACACAATGAGTTCCACTCAAAGAAAATTTACATGATCTCCAAAACCAAAATCCAAAAATAGATTTAACTCTAGAAAGCAAAGTCAGATCTTAAAATAGAAACTGCTTTGGAAATCTCTCCCACTGCCAAAAATAGATTCCTCTTGTAGATAGTGAAAAATTGGCTAAGTCTGAGAATTGAGATTTCTCTCAAATTCATCAACTCTGGCCTCATTGGGTATACTAATAGAATCTAGATGAACCGTCCTTATCTGTAGGTTGATGCCAACATCTTCAATGGTCTTTGCTAAATCTTCATATTCTTTTTTAGCCTTATCGAATTCAATGGTGACCGAGGAATATTGCATGGTGGCTTTTTGGCTTGGAGGAGTCTTCCCTGACATTGCCTTACCTTAAAAATGGCCAATTTAGATCTTTGTATGCTCGCTATCCAAGAAAATCAGGTTTCCTTCTCATTGTCCAAACTTTGATTTTTTTGTGAAAAAATATATTTTTTGGCTTTAGAAAGTGAAAATTTGTATCTGCAACCTCAAAGATTCATCGGATTTGAGCTCAGATAGTTAAGGATGATGGAAAATGCTTTTTTCCTGAGGTGGGTATGTGATACAAATGAGAATTTTTGGACATATAGGCCTCGAAAATCACTTTACTTTTGGCTGTAGGTGGTGATTTTGGGTATGAACAATCATAACCAGCAAAGGAAAATCTTGGAAAATCTCCAGAAATGGCCTCCAAGACTTTGGCGCTGCCTTTTATGCATGAAAATGGGCCTTGGGATGATGGAGAATGAAGAAAATGATGCCATGGAATGCTCAACTTGCCTTTTATGTATATCGCTGGCCCAAAAAGTGCTTTAAATCTACCATTAGAAAAGCTTGAAACCCTCAACAATGTCTGCCAAAGCAAAGAAATGGTCTCGTCATGAACAAATATGCCTTGGAATGCAGGATGAAGGTATAGAATGATGCAAGAATGTGTAGACCTTGCCTCGTATGCGAAGATCCACTCCTCAAAGCCTTTGAATCTGCCCTTTGTAAGCTTTCAATCCTTCATTAATGGCCGCCGTGTGTGAAATACAACCTTTAGACCCATCTCTTGCCTTTGGAAAGTGACAATAATAATGCATGAGGTCTTCTTTATAGTGAACGCCACCTCTTTAGGGTTTCCAATGTGCCCTTCTCTAAAAATAAAATGCTCTTATTTTGGCTCCATGCACAAATAAAAGGTGAAGAGTGAAGCCCGATTTATAACCTTCAATTATCTCTCTCTAGGCACCTACCTTTCTCTCTCCTCAATGCCCTCCTTATGTAAATTTTGGCACCTAAAAATGGAGTGCTTTTAACTCAAAATGAGTGCCTTTTTTCATGTGTCAAAAGGCATGGGTTTTCGCAATTTTGAGCGCCTTTTGGAAAGGTGAAAAAGGCATGGATTTAGGGTGAAATGAGTGCCTTTTTGAGAGGTGAAAAAGGTGTGTGTTTTGGAGGTTTTGAGTGCCTTTTGAGGTAGGAAAATAGGCATGCAAATTGGGCAATTTAGGCACCTATTTTAGGCATCAAAAAAGGTGTGGGATTTCCATGGAATGAAGTCTTTTTTGGAGGAGAAGAAAGGCATGTGTTTATCCCAATATAAGCACTTTTTGCAAGGCCTCAAAAAGGCATGAGAAATGCCCAAGAAGGGCACCTTTTGCAAGTGACAAAAAAGGCGTGCGTTTAAGGCAAAAGGAGCGCCTTTTGTGAAGACACAAAACGACGTACAAAGTGAGGAATATAGGCACCTTTTGAGAGAGTAAAAAAGGCATGGGTTTTGGCTAGAATGGGTGCCTTTTGAAGATGAAAGAGGATTGCCCTTGCCAAGGCATCTTGCCTTAGAAACTTTTGCCCATTCATTCTTTTGAAACTCATGATCTTTTGCCTTGAGATTTCTACAAAAACCTCATGATTGGTTCATCGTTTCCATGCTCATTCATTATGGATTTTGACCTTGAGAAACTTTGAAATTTGCCTTGAAAATTTTGATGGAGGTTGCCTGAATCACTGTCATTCGCCTCTGCTTGCAGAGCTTCCTTTTGCCGTAACTTCATCTGATGACGGAATGTCTTGAAGTTTAGAAATTAGGCTCATATGATCCGAAGCTCTCATTGAAGCCTCTTCTCCATGAAATATACTCCAAGATGGATCACACTTTAGCCAAAAATGCTCAAAAATGCCTTAGGTTTTTTTCCAAAATTTCCCAAAATTTCCCAAAATTTCAAAAAATTTAAAATTGAATTTTGATTTGCCAGATGTATTTGCATTGCTTCTCTTGGTTCCTTTATGTCATTTTGACCTTTGATCCATCACTTTGGCCTCTGCTTCTAGGTGTTCTTTCATAGTTTCAGGCCTGATTGGCTTGCTGAAATCTCCCTCCATTTGAGCCTTGGCTCACTATCTTTTGATATGTCTTGTACTTGCAAGGTTAGCGCAGTAATGACAAGGCTACATGGTGCTTGGGAGGTGTGTTTGAGCACATATACAAAAAATTTCGTATGGGTATAACATTAGGCTCTATTTAGGGACCATGGTGTATACTTGCAACATAGGAGGACCTCTGAATATTTGGGTTTATAGAGTAGATCAGTGTCTTATCAGTTGGGCAATAGAGTCAAAAAAATTTCCTAATCACCTAGAACAAGACTTTTTCCTAAAATCACCTTTAAAAACTGTTAGCGTTTAATTTTGCACCTTTTGGTGAGAAAGAAAAATGAACGTGTACAATAGGATTGTTCTTCAAATTTGGAGGGGAAGCTCCCTCAACAAATAAATTAAAAAGATGTTTACAAAATAACCTATCTTTTTGGTTTCTCAGAGTACGAGCACACGGCAATTGAAGCTCTTCTACAAGGCTATAAGATTTTTCTAAAATATTGCAGAAGAAAATAACTAAACTTTATCAAAATACATTTCCCATTTCTTTAAGTAAATCCAAAGCATAAAAAAATTGAAGAAACAACTTCGAGATTTCAACACAAAAGAACAATGAAGATCTGACAAAATCGTTCACGCACAAAGTCATGAACAATTCTTTCAACCTTTGATAATGAGATAGATCTCAGAAACCATGATGTATATTCTCATTAACTGAAGAATAAAAACAAATAACATTGCTTTGAACAATAAAATGCGAGCCAAAAATTAGTCTCTGCTTGTGGAGTTTCCTTTTGTCGTAACTTCTCCATCTGATGACGAAATGTCTTGAAGTTTGGAAATCAGGCTCATATGATCTGAAGCTCTCATTGAAGCCTCTTCTCCATGAAGTATACTCCAAGATGGAGCACACTTTAGCCAAAAATGCTCAAAAATGCCTTAGAATTTTTTTTAAAAATTTCCAAAATTTTCAAAATTGAATTTTCATTTGCCAGATGTATTTGTATTGCTTCCCTTGGTTCCTTTATGTCATTTTGACCTTCGATCCATCACTTTGGCCTCCGCTTCTAGGTGTTCTTTCATAGTTTCAGGCCTGATTGGCTTGCCGGAATCTCTCTCCATTTGAGCCTTGGCTCGCTATGTTTTGATATGTCTTGTACCTACAGGGTTAGCGCAGTAATGACAAGCCTACATGGTGCTTGGGAAGTGTGTTTGCAATGTTTTAGCTTGAATGTTTTATAGTTGTTAAAAATATCAAATTCCTTTGATTGTTTAGATGAAAGTTGAGGCACATGAATTAAATTAAGTAATTAGATGGTAAAATTAATGTGGGTAAAATAATATAATGTCTTGTCCTCTTCTTAACCTTTAATGTGTATAGCCCACTAAGTTATAATAATATAAATTAGGGCTAACATGAAAGTAGGGTAGGAGACATTTAAGACACATTGATAGATGATGAGTTATGATTGAAAGATAGATCATGAGAGGCAATTTCTAAATCCACACCATCCTCATGTGAATTAGTTGTAGAGAAATAGGAAATGAAAGCATGAGCTAAATTCATGAAGAAAGTGTAGAGAAAATAAGATAAATCAAACCATTGCAAAGATCTACCACTCAAGTGTAACCAAATGTCACTAATCAACAAGATGTCATCATCTAAATGTTCATAATTAGCAAGTAAGAATGATTACACATGAGGAAACATTGATAGACCCATCATGTAAAATTTCTTTAGTGAGGCTCATCATGTCATAATTCAATGTAGGATAAGACAACATAGTATCAATGAAGAACACATTAGAAGATAATAAATAATCATCTATTTGTAAGCTATCACCATGTGTTGTTGAAAGGTTGTCACAAGCATCCATAGATTTAACATGAGATGTAGAAAATGATCATCACTATACTCATGATCATGCTAATTATGAGAAGGTGATTCCTCTAGAGTACATGATCACTTGACATAGTGCTATCATGACATGTAAATGATTTATTATCAAAAGGTATAGTAGTGTTATGTATAGGTGAAGGAAGTGTAATATCATCAATCATCATAGTAGATATATCACATGATAAATCCTTGCTAAGTAGGTGTTCATCATTATTAGAAGGCATATGATCATAAAGGAACTTGTATGGGTAAATGATATATCTCTAATAGTAAACAGTAAGCACTAACCAATTATATGAAAAAGGGAAGAGTTATCACATGATAACATAACATGTCCATAGGAAAGACATTTGCATACAAATCATAGAAAGTCATGAGTAGATTAAGGATGGATGTGTCACATGATATGAAAGATAACACATGTTAAAATATAAGATAAATATATCATCATAAGTTGAACACCAAGTGGTCCCTTTAGTCACTCAATTTTATTTGGGCTAATTTTTTCAAAGAGTATGGAAAGTATCTGTGGAGCTCAAACTTGCCCACTTTGCCTAGTGTTTGCTTTACTTATGCCTTTTGATTGGCACTTGTTTGATAAATCTTGGCTTATCTAATCAAAGATGTTCATTTTGTGGGCAAACAAAAACCTTTCTTCATATTTTCTAATTTTGTGTTTATGTGCAAAATGTGTGGTGTGGATCCATGATTTTCCAACCTCTAAGACTTGAACTCTTTATTTGGTATAATATCCTCATTAGTAGGGCTAAGTTTTTAGTAGAGTTGTCCTAGTTAGGGCATGATTTTAGATTAGAAATTATTTTTTGTGTATAAAGATATAAATTCTATTGTTTTGTCTCACTTTGTTATTGATATCAACTTTTCTATTCACTCCAAATTGCTAGTGATTTCTAATGTGCACGTGCAGATCCAAGTGTAGGGTAGAAAGATGGAATTGGAGGTCCAACTTTTTGAAAGGTTCTATAATTTTTATCATTGTGGGAATGCCTCTTGCAATATGGATAACATTCTACTATCTTTATCATCCCATGCGAAATAGCCATGCTAAGATCCATGGCACAACCACTTTATATCCTCTTGGTGCTGTAGACATTTGAAAATTGTCACACCACTTATCGACTTCATATGCATAATTGGTCAACTTAAATTGAACAATTATCCATTCCATCCAACATATATTAATTAAATCTTTTTTTAATTATTTAATCAATATTTTCCCATCCTCTCTTGTCAGCGAAAGTCATTCATCATCTCATTTTCCTCTACTATAGTCCAAAAATCAAATATTTATCCCAAAGACTATAGTTCCTATCCACCTATTTTATCCATTTTTATTAATTTTAGTAATAATCATTAATCATCCCTAATCATGTGCACATGGGTTAATTTAGATTAATCTAGGATTACATCTCCCCATGTTTCTAGAAGTCCACTTGGTATTCCATGTACATGACAAATGGTACTTTGGAAGCACGGGCAAATCTTCCAAATAGTTCTATTTCTCCTCTCACCAACTCCATGTGTCACTATTCATCAAATTTAAAATTCCATGTGGAACTATTCCTCTAATTTTAAATTCCACATGTCCTCTCATCCTAATTTTAAATTCCCCACAAAATCCAATCCTTACCTTTTCATAAATGAGTCCTTGCATCTCATCCACCTACTTAATCTTGGCCAGTCATCCATTCAACCCTTCATGCTCCACCCTTTATTTCTTCCTGAATCTTGGAGCTCCACTCTCATTCAATCTCCTCTTGACACTTGTCCATCTCTCCTTGCTTAAGAGATATCAAGTAATGTGAACCCTTGATCTCCACAATCAATCATAGCCCTCCATTTTGACCTCCAAAAATCTATAAATTGGGATCTCCTCCCCTCATTTTCACAACACTTTTGAATACAAGGAAAATTTTCCCTCTATGAGAACTTGACATCTACTAGTAATTAGTTTAATCATATCAATTAGGACATATCAAGAGTTTTGCATGATCAATTAGGGTGCAATTATGATAGTTTACTTGTATTGCTCTTTAGTTTAATCTTGAGGTGGCATACATTAATTAATGGAGTAAAATTAAGCTAGTTTAATTTATTCTATTTAGTTCATTTTCCACTTTCTCACATTTCTGGTACGCCTAGTGGGACCCCCACCACCTAACCTACCATTTTTGTGTGTTTCTTGTTTGGTGTTGTCATGTAGGTTACAATCTTGCCTATGCCTGTGGATCAATACCTATGTCTCTTCTGTCAAAGCCTACATCTCTGTTGTCAGTGCCTATACCTTTACTGTCTGCACTTGCACTTTGTGTTTCAGTGCTCGTGCTTCTGCTATTAGTGCCTACAACTTGAATTATATAAATACCTATGTTTATTAATCTTATCTGTTTTGCAAGTCATTCTCGGTTCAACGCTTGCATTTTGTCAATTAGTGCATGTGTCTTTATGTTATTTTAGTTATTTCATGATTTGAAATTTGATATCTAACGGCTATGATTAGCTTAAGTAGATCTTTGATAGGTATTAACAAGTTGTTTTGTAGGTTTAACTCTCTATTTTATAGGTTGTCCATCTGGTTGTAGGCCACCCATCATCCCAATGTCAAATCAGTGCTAGTACATTTGGGTTCAATGCCCCTGCACTTAGGTATACTCTCTAGTTTTTTATGCATACATTTACTATATTAACACATGTGTTTTGTTTTAGCGCTTGTATCTATCATTGTAGCGCATGTGTGTCAGTTTTAGTGCCTGGGTATTCTATCTAGTAGCACCTATACAATCTTTGTCCATGCCTGCGTTTGTCTTAGTTCTAGTTTTGGGATAACATATTCTCTTGGACTAACTTTTGCGATTACAACTTTTTTTGACTATCCAAGATAATCACAAGACTACTAATCATTTGTGGTTGTAGTCTCACAAGTCAAAGTATTTTTTTATCACTGGCTTAGGCACTAAATTAAAGTAGAAGGGAATTAATTTATTTCTTTGTCTTAGGGTATTAGAAGGTGTATGCTCTCCCCTCACACCTTTGGGTGATCTTGGGGATCAAAATACTTCTTTCACTCTCTTTGTTCATTGTTAATCCTAGGGTGTTACTTCACATATGCTATTCTCTTACGCTTCATGTTATATAAGGTGTCAAAAGTGAGTAACATTCCTTCCCATTAGGAGGCCTGCTAGGGGATTTCATTACCCCTAGGGATAACCTCAACCACACATACCAACGGGTATATAAAGAGGGGAGAGTGATAGTAGTACCTTAATGTTGAACACGATTGGTCCAAATTGATCCCTAAGACCCTCGATCCACTTAGACTTGGTTTGGTGATGTTTGTGGCTAGTCACTTGGAATCATGTTCACGATTTGGGCCCCTCATACCTTGTGTATATAGGGAACTCCTTAGAAGCCTTGTAAAACCTAGATTAAGTCCATCAACCATCATATCTTGTGGTACACCGTTGCAGTAAAAGGGGAAGATGCTCACACATACCGTCATACTTGAGATAGGGTCTACTTTGGGCAAGATAAAAGTCTCTAAGGTAAGGGGTATATGGTGGTACATGACCATATATTACCTATCTATCCAAGCTATGGAATTATGGTATTAATGGGAGTGGGAATCTCTTCTCTACTTTGAGTTGGGGTTGGCCCACAACCATTTCGTGAGATCCACAAGATATGGCACACCTACTTGACTAATTTTAGGCTTGTGATCAATTTTTTCCATGTCTTATTTGTGTGAAACCCATGAAATCCATATAAGCCTTATTCCAAAAGTATTAAATCAACCATAATGTTTGATTGTTTATATCTCTTGCCAAAAATCCATCCATCGAACACCTCAAGTTTGCAAAATAGACCTTGTTAGTGCTTGCGATTATTTTCCAACACTTATGCTATGAGTTTTAGAGCCTCTTCCTGACAATTCAGTCCCCCTGACCTGATCTTTCACATTGAGACAAACATTATTTAGCACCCTTGTAGTTAGGATTCATGCATGTGAAACCCTGTCGGTGCCTGTGACAAATTCCTTAGCGCCTGTGAAAAAAATTAAACATTTACATCATGTCTGGCAGCACCTGTGACTCATCAAACCACACTTGTAACTTAGCTATTAGCACCCCTGACATTTCTGTCAGTGCCTGTGACTCCAAGTCACTTAGTGCCTATGCTCTATCTGTCAACACCCATGAAATAACCTATCAACGCCCTTGACCTTTGTCTTGGTGCCTGTGCCTGTAATCTTAGACAACCAAAAGTAGCCTCTTCCAAAATCAAAATTAGACTTTAGGCTAGCCTCCAACATCTCATATATCCATTCACCTCGTCCCTAAAACTACATAATCACCTTCACATTCCCGCTTGACATTAAAACATTATACTTCCATTAGATCATCTCCATTCTCAAAAATCACATACGCCACATCTATTTAGACCTAAGTCTTGTGATCAATACACCAATTTGGCCTTAATTCATTTTCATCATTTCCAAACTGCATCCTTCACCAAATCCAATTTACCAAACCAAATCATCCCATTTCCCCATCAAATCAAATAATCTAAATCAATCCTATCCAAATCAAATCAAATCCTCTCATCCATCATTACCAAATTTGCTAAAACTAGAATCTAGATCTTTCATCCATCATCCTCTAGTTTGCATTAGGCTTAAGAATTTGCCTATCTTAGATTTAGTGTAAATTAGACCCTATCCCACTTGGATAAATTAGCTTAGGAGTTTAGACTACTCCTAAGTTGGTGGACTCCAAGAATTGTGTTTTTCTTGGTGCGTCTTGTCTATCCCAAGTAAAACAATTCCATCCTCTTTTTGCTTAGGCTCTTTGTCTACCCTAAAGTAAGAAAGGATAAAATCCCCTTGTCATTCACAACAGATCTAGATTTGTGCTTAAACCATATTTGGTAGAATCATAATTCATCATCAAAGCCCTAAACGTCAATAATCCTACCAACCATTCATCTCCAAAACTAATCCTTGCTTAAGAGCTTAGCCTATCTCAAGTAGGATCCAAACCTCATTCTCTTTATCAAACATCCACACATAATATCAAAATCTTCAAATCACGCCATCATCCAACACAAATTCACCTTTTTTATTCCTCCTATCACTCGATCACAAGCAAAGCTCAAAACGGATTCTCATTACCAACCCATCTCTCCACATAGCTCTACCACAAGCAATATAGAGGGATACATCAATCAACTCAAAATGGGAGAAGCCTCTATACCCACTTGTGCGTATTCACCTACATTGATTGACTTTCTCATTGAGAAGAGGCTACATGACAAATTCAATCAATTCCTTGAAAATCATAAAGACAAATATCTTGAACAACTCATCAACCATGGAGCACATCTCCCTCACTCTTTTGACTAAGACAAACTCAAGACACTCTTCCATGACAAGCCACTATCACCCATTTATAATCAACCATGGGGCTATGTCGTTGATCCCAACAATCCAGTCTATGATAATCCACGGGCCCATATCGCCACACCCACCAATCTTGTTTACACAATTTACCAACACACAGGAAGTAGTGCCATCCCACAATCACAAGCATCGAACCCTCCCAATGGCATGCCACCACACATGATGCCATATAATCCCCCAACTTCCATAAACATCACCACTAATCCATTCAACTCAAAAATGTCTCCGCTACTCCACAAAACACAAATAATGTCATTACCATTCCATAATCACTTCCACCCTTAGTCATCCCCAAAGGACAAACATAACTCAAGAAACATTACCAGCTACCATACCTTCACAAACGCTTGCCAAAACACAACACCCACTTACATCACAATGACCACATCAATATCCACCCACATCACAACTTCCCATGACACAAAATCCCTTGGTGAGATATACACATCCCACACATGCCCAACCACCACAAACCTATTATTCCACTACCCATCCACAACCACCCAATACTGCATCCATGCAACACCAACGCATCGCCCAACAACATCAACCACCGTTACAATCACAAGTATACTACTCTTCCACTTACACCCAACCGCCTAACACTACATCCATGCCACCTCAACATTAAATATATGGATCCCCTATCCATTCACAAGACATGGGTCCATCACCATCCTATCAAGCATATAATCCTCAACAACAACACCTCGTCCCACAACACCAACCATCATTGCAACAATCAACACAATCACCACCTCTTGCCAACCCTTTTGATTAGGAATGACAAGATATGAAGAACGCACTTAAGAACCTACAACTAGCAAGTCAAAAGAAACAAATGTTATAAGTTTGAAGACTTGTGTCCCTATCCCTATGATTGATCTATATCATTGATCCCTTTCCCCCAACACTTTTAAATCCCAAAAATTCAACAAATACAAAGGAAAGGGATACCCCCATGATCACTTCAAGGAGTTCTTCATGGCATGTCAAGAAGTTTTCTACAATGACCACTACCTCCTTCACCTCTTTTCACAAAGTTTGGGAGGGCAAGCAGTTGAATGGTTCATGCATATCCCCCCTAGCATTATTTGCTCTTTTGTTGATTTGTCAAAAAAATTGTAACCCACTTTTATTACACTGTGGAGCATGAGATCACTATGCTTGATCTTTGCAACACGAAATAATGCAATGGCAAAAGTTTTGTTGCTTATATGCAAAGGTGAAGATCCCTTGCTAGCCACCTTCCTTGGACTATACCCAAAAAACAACTTGTACATATTTTCATCCAAAATCTTAACCAAGAGATGGAGTTCCACCTCCAAGTGCATTGTGTACCCACCTTTGATGAGATCATCGAAAAGGGAATTACCATAAAAAAGGCTCTTATTTCTAAGGGCTTGATCAAACTTTACAACAAAAATGACCATGTCAAAACATCCAACGACAAGCTTAAGTTTTGGGCCAAGAACAAAAACACCATTAGTGATGGTGCCACTTATTCTAAGTATATTCAAGTAGCCACACCCAAACCAAAATACACCCAAGTGGTATAGAATGTCTCAAACAATGTCTTAGTACCACCTGGTCAACCAAAACGAACTCCCCCCAATAATCTAAAACATAAATACACTTCTTTATGGGAACCTCTTGAAGTCGTATTCCAAAAATGGTACAAGCTAACATGGTTGTGTTTCCCACAACCAAACCTTTTGATGAAAACCATCCTAAGACCACGTGGTATAAGGGCAATGAGTATTGTAAATATCATCGCATTTAGGGACACTCCATTGGAAAACACATGAAACTAAATATTACATCCAAGACCTTGTTGATTGAAGTGACATCCAAGTGGAAGGAACTGGAAATACTTTCCCAAATAACAACTTAGGAGTCTAGCAAGAGCAACTCCCTAACCATACCAACAATTCACAACTCTCCATAGCCAATCTCCAATCCTCCAACTCTAACCCCAACAACCAAGCCAACAACATCAGTTATAACCATTCTCCTATGTATGATAATGTAGTTGGTCAAATTGATTTTGATTCCACTTGTGTCTCCACCATCAGGCTAAAAAGTAAAGCCCCAGAATGTGTTATCACCATGTGGTGTGGATGGGTAACCATCAAAGGACCTTATCCACATTCCATTACCCCAACATTTGAGTATAACCTCCTTGATCACCTTGGGAAAATGCCAACACATATTTCTATCCTAGAACTTCTCAAGACATCCTCCATCCACCACGATATACTTGATAAAGCTCTCCAAGAGTCTTGAGTTCCTACCGACATCCACCCTGAACAATTCCAAATTTTGGTTGCCCAATTTTCATCCTCCTACCATCTCACCTTCAACCAATTCAACATTGCACACATCGACCCATCTCGTAAAAAGGCCCTCCATATACTCTAAGTCCAAATGACAAACCATAAAGTCAAATGAGTCCTCTTGGATAATGGATCTGGATTAAACATTTGTACACTAAAGTTCATCAAACTATTGGGGTATTCAGTGCACAATTTAGAACCCTTGGTCATCTCCATCAAGGCATATGATAACATAGAGTGAGAATCTAAACGCACCATTTGTCTCTCAATCAAAGTGGGTCCTATAACACTACCCAACTTATGTCATGTCATTGGTCTTGACCTTCCCTACAATCTTCTCCTCAACTGACCATGGTTACTAATGAGGCCATGTTTTTTCTTGTTTTTCTTACTTTAAGTACCTATTTCCTAAGACATTTCCAGGCTTCTATATACACTAATTATTTTTATGATTATCCTTAAGACATTAAAAGCATGGAGATGGGTATATAATGTGTTGTTATTTAATTATGGGTGAATGGTTGATTGCTCATGAAATATGCTAGTACTTTATGTTGATTTTAGTGATAGTGATGCATAGATACCATGTGATGTACTAACTCCTCGTGCAACAAGAACATGGCTTCATGTCATGAAGATCACTAGACAACCCGTAGCTGAAGGAGATGCTGATATCTACAATAGATGGTACAGGCACCTGCAACCAAATGAAGAAGACCCTAAATTGATTAGTATGAGTAATCCATAACTCTCCACTTTATGACAATTATCCTGCGACAGATGATGTAGTCTTAAATAGCGGAGGAATTTTATATCATTCTCTATGTTCTGTTTCTCATTTTGATTGTTCTTCATGGATACCAAAGGAAGAGTTACAGTAGGACTATACCATCTATGCCACCTTCATGTCAGTTTAGTTTCCTATTTCTAGTTTGCTTTGTAATAAAGTCCTTTTCCTACATTATTGGATAATGGACAGTTATAAGATTGATTGTTTAGTAGTTTTATTCAAATAGACAATGTTGATCCCATCTATGGGAGATTAGATTTTGCTTCATACAGGTTAGAAAGAGATATAGTATCAGATTTCATTGTTATATCTTTCGATTCAACATTCAATAAAAGAATATATGTTTTGAGTTCTACCAATGATTACAAAGATACAGTAAAGATTTAGCTAGATTTCATGGGATCATAGTTACTCAAGCATGCCACTTGAGGTACCATATCTCTCCACTTTGTTTATATGTTTAGTTCGTGATCGTATGTTTATATATGTGTGATTATTGTATGTTGTAATGAGTTATGTTATGAGAATTAGTTAGACTTTGATAATATGTGTTGTTAAGTCTTATTGAGTCAAGGTGATCACTGAACCAACTGTTAGCTACTCTTTTATCTAGAAGTTACATAGGACCATTTAATTACTGTTGTGTTGAATAAGCTTTAGGTATTTCCTACCAATCCTAATTACTCAGAGTATTTTCAATCCTTGCAATTGGAATTGTGTTTCCTTTAGTTAGATTATTCCCTTACACAACCTCTAGATTAAAACTTAGAAATCCTTAACTATACACACAATACATGCATCATCCAAGAAGATTACGATTCCATGGTTTGACAATGTAAATGTAACACATTATATAGCCAGTAGGTTGCTTGATATAGGATCTATTGGTCCATTGAGTACTGTGCATGCCCTTTTTGCATCAATGTATTGGTTAATAATGGAGTTCAACATTTTTGACGCCGTTGCCAGGGATGGTGCTAAGTTTTAGAGTTCTTGTTGATTTATGTTTGTACTTGCTTTACTTGGGAATAGTATTTTTTAGCATTTAGGATCACTTAGATATTCAATCCATCTCCAAACTATTCACTAACATGGTGCTAGAACAGAGCCATTAGATCATACATTATTGTATGCAACAAGCAAGAGACCATAGAGGGAGGTTTCTTCCAACCAGTTCAATAGAAGAAGAAGAACAACACTTTGAATTATCCCTTGGTCTAGAGAACACTGAGGATTTTGAGGATATTGCAAGTTGGAACCAAGGCATCATGGCATAAGAAGCAGTAGAAAACCTAGCTGAACCAGTTACCTTTGCCTTTCCTATTTCAAACTAGGAGAGAGCTAACACCTTGAAAAATATTCCTCCTTTAGCTCTAGCAAACTTTCATGGGCTAATCACTGAAGACCCAGATACATTTCTCTTTGAGTTTGATGTACTCTGTAGGAGTTATGATTACACTATAGATGCATACAGACTCAAACTCTTCCTAGTCACCCTTAAGAATGTTGTATTGTGATGGTTTATGGGTTTCGGTGAGAATTCAATAACCACTTGAGGCACCATGAAGGAGAAGTTTCTATAGAAATATCATGATTATTGTCATGGAAGATATGAAGGGGGATGACATATTTATGATGTCACAAAAAGAAGATGAGCCCCTGGAAGATTATGTTGAGAGATTTTAGTTTTGCCTCAAGAATTCAAGATAGAATAGGCTCTCTCCAGAGTCACTCAAGCTGGTCTTCCTAAGAGGTGTGAGCAAAGAATTTATAGATACATTCAATTTAATTAGAGTAGGAGATATCTTTCAACTCAGATTTGATGAAATCTATCAAATCTACCGAAACTATTCATGCTCAACTTTAAAAAAAAATAAAGGTTTTAGAACCTTGACTTCGAGTAAATCATCCACTGGAGTCTCTAGAGTAGAGCTCAACAATCTCTTGTCAAACATGAAAGAGGATATCATAAGCCCTTTGGAAGCACAACTGGAGACTCTACACATAAAGAAGAAACAAGAGGTATCTGAAGCAACTTTGAGTGAATAGTGTCCACATTGTCGACAAAAGAAGGCCTATTGTTGATGCAAGGGTCTTGCTAATATTTTTGAGGGAAATAATGAGAAAGCAAATTTCTGAGCTATAGAAGGTGAAGAAGGTCAAGTGTTCTACATTGCACAATGAAGGCCATGGTAGCAAAGACAATGTATGCCTCAGGACCCCTTAACCAATTCCATGTCATTTACACCACTTGTTTCAAATCCTCATAATTGGAGCAATGCACCTTGGAATAACTGGCCAAATTAGCAATGGGCACCCATGCCACCTAGTTGGACCTAGTAGCATGAGGTATGGCCACAACAACCATCCCAATCCTCAAATCACAATCCACAATGGTAGGCCAACCAAAACCCATGGCCACAACAGTGGCATGGGAACTAAACTTGGCAAAATCCAAATATGAACTACCCATAGCCACAACAAGCCCTGCCTCAACAACATGCCCTTATGCCAAATGTAACCTCACCTACTCCCGTCCCATCTAGAGCCACTAAATTACCAACACAACCTGCACCTAACCCTAATAACAAGCATATTTAGCAGACATATACTAATGAGGTCGCCCAATACCCAACCTATATGGTTGAAGGTAGTGATGTGCACCTGTGCTCAAGAAAGATGCTTGTTGGACCTCCATCACCACTCATCACAGAACTTCCTGATGAGGAACAACCCTCCGTCACTGACAACCATCTGAATAACCAGCAGAAGCCTTCTGGGAAAATCTCTCCACAGGAAGAAACCATTACCAGGACCCCTCCATTTCTAGAGAGATTAAAAATGCACCTTCCACCAATTCCATCTAAGCCTGATTTTGATTTCATGGGGCAACTAAAAAATGTTTGTGTTAAAATTCCCCTCATCCAAGCCATCAAAGATGTACCCATATATACCAAGGCTATAAGGGAGTTATGCCTTAAGAAACTAGGAAGGAAGAGAAAAGATCCTCAAACAATGCATGCCATAGGACAACTTGCTGATATCATGTTAGGTAACTTGGCTATTCCAAAATATGCAGACCCTAGAAGCCCTGTGGTTGATGTAAACATTAATGGTACCCTTATCAAAAATACCTTGATTGACCTAGGTGCAATCATTAATGTAATGACAAAGGAAATAATCAATAGCCTTCAGTTAGATAACCTCAGACCTATTCCCATAGTACTCCAGTTGGAAGATAGGTCTACTGTCAAGCCAGAAGGGGTTATTGAAGATCTTGTAATTACATTAGATTCATGGGAATATCCTACAGACTTTATGGTCTTTCAGCCCAAGGTCAGCCTAGGAGGATATGCACTCATCCTAGGGAGAACCTGGTTTGCAATAGAAGATGCCTTCATAGGATGTCGGTCAGGAAATATGATAATTTCCAATGGGAATGTAACAAAGAAATTGGTCCTTTATCCACTTGCTCAACCTTTTGCTGATATGGATCAATCTATTTGGCTGAACCTAAGGGATACTGACCAATATTCTCTTCAGAAATGAATGATAATTGAACAAGACCCACTATTGGCTATCTGGGATGAAGATGAAATGCTTTCCAATGTCATACAAAACAATTATGGAACAGGCATGCAACAAGATCCATGTCTAATATGTCTGGCCTACCCTCCACACAATATTCTGCCCACAATCAACACTCCAGTCTATGCTTCCACAAGTAGTATGTTTCATTAGTCGTTGCCTCATAGTTGTAGTCTCAATTTATCTGGGTTGGATATTGCCTATGTAATGGCCATGACAGCAGGCAAGACACTTAACGTCAACATTGAATTGACATTTTTCCAAAAGGCTAAACTAATAAAAATGTTTCAAAATCACAAGACAACATTTGCATGGGACTATCATGATATGAAGGGCAATGACCCTAACCTTTGCATGCATAGGATATACATTAATGACGAGTGCAGACCAGTTAGACAGCCTCAACGGAGGATGAACCCTGTAGTAAGAGACATAGTGAAGATTGAATTGCAGAAATTGTTGGATGCAAAATTCATATATCTAATATCAAATAGCCAATGGATATCTCCACTAGTAATAGTACCCAAGAAAGGAGGTAAGTGGCGAGTTTGTGCAGACTACAGAAAGTTAAATACTGCCACTAGGAAAGATCATTTCTCTCTTCCTTTCATTGATGAGGTCCTAGACTCCTTGGCTAGGAAAAAGTACTTTTATTTCCTTGATGGATTCAGTGGATATAACCAAATCAAGATACCAAGATAAGACCACATTCACATGCCCATGGGGACATATGCCTATTTTGTCCTTCCATTTGGACTCTGTAATGCACCTGCCACATTTTAGAGAGCTATTTTAAGAATCTCTGCTGACCTTGCCCATGACTCTATGGAAGTATGTATTGATGATTTCACCACTTATGGAGAATGTTATGAGGAGACCTTGAAAAACCTTGAAAATTTACTACAAACATGTCAAGATCATAACCTGTCCCTTAGTCATGAAAAATGTTTCATGATGATGCAAGGAGTAGTGCTTGGTCACTTTGTGTCCAAAGTAGGCATTCAAGTGGATCCACACAAAATCAAAATCATTTCCACATTACCTATTCCTAAAAAAAAAAGATGTCAGAAGCTTTCTAGGTCATGTAGGATATTATAGAAGATTTATAAAGGACTTCAGCAAAATTTCTACCCCTTTATTTGTCTTACTCTCTAAAGATGCATAATTTAAGTGGACAACTGACTATCAGTTATCCTTTGACCATCTCAAAGAGTCATTAACAAAAACACATGTACTTAGAGGACCTAATTGGGCAATACTTTTTCATACACATACAGATGCTTTTGATTTTGCTATGGGAGCTATGTTAGGATAGAAAGAAGGGAATGTGGAATATGCAATTTACTACATCAACAAGAATCTTCAAGGTGTTGAACTTAACTTTACTATTAAGAAAGAAATGTTAGATGTTATTTATGCAATCAATAAGTTCAAGTATTATATCACTAGGTATCCTATTTTCATTCACACTGACCATGCATCAATAAGATATCTTATGAATAAACTAGTGGTAAGTGGCAGATTGGTTAGATGGTTGCTGCTCCTTTAGGAAATTGATATCACCATTATGGACAAGCCTAGGAAGGCCAATGTTGTTGGTGACTTCCTCTCCAGACTCCCTACTTGTAATGAGGACTGAGTCATTGATGATTCTTTTCTAGATGAACATATATTTGCACTGACTATACAAACTCCTTAGTATGCAAATATAGCAAATTATCTAGTCATATGAAAAACACCTCCACACCTCTCACCAAGAGAGAGGCACCACCTTGTGGAGCACAACTTTCCTTATTCATGTGTATTTGGATACCTCTTCTATACAAGTCCTGATCATATTATGAGAAGGTGTATTAGAGAAGATGAAGTATATGACATTCCCCAAGCATGTCATGATGAACCCTGTGGTGGACACTTTGCAGCTAAGAGGACAACAATCAAAATCTTGAATACCAGGTATTATTAGCCAACATTGCATAAAGATATAGCTCTCTATACAAGAAGATGTGAGCAATGTCCATGGATGGACAAACCTACAAGAAGTGATGAAATGCCTCTACAACCACAACTGGTGCTCACATCTTTTGACAAATGGGGCATTGATTTTATTGGATCCATAGATCCATCCTCTAATCACAAAGAATATATACTTGTTTGTATTGATTATCTCATAAAATGGGTAGAGGTGAAAGCTTTGACAATAGCCAGAGACAGTAAGGTAGCTACATTCCTCTATGAGTAAATCTTTACCAGGTATGGTGTCCCAAGGGAGATAGTCACAGATCAAGGACCACAGTTTACATCCACACTGATTTTTAGCTTTATTCAGAGTATGAAATCAAACATAAAAAGTCAACTCCCTATCATCCACAGTCAAATGGTCAAGTTGAGGTCACTAACAGAGAGCTTGAGGCAATCTTGACAAATACAGTTGCCTTACATAGGAAAGATTGGGTAGCAAGATTCTCTGAAGTAGTTTGGGCATATAAAACTACATGGAAGACAACAATAGGGTACACACCTTATGAGTTAGTTTATGGAAAGAAAGATGTCATTCCTATTGAGTTTGAATACAAAACACTGAGAACAACTGTTCAAATTGGTATGGACCTATCAATAGCTCAAAAGGAAAGATTGTATCAGCTTAATGCCTTGGAAGAGTTAAGGATGGAAGTAGTTCATCACACTGAACTAGTACAAAATCAGAGAATCAAATGGAATGATCAATATATCAAAACAAAGGACTTTTAGGTAGGTGATTGGGCACTTCTCTATGACTCCAGGTATAAAGATCATAAGGGCAAATTGTAGACTAGGTGGTTAGGTCCTTATGAGATCAAGGAAGTTTTCCCAAATGGTTTAGTCCAATTAACCATGATTGACCAAGTTAGATTATCACTAATGGTTAATGGACATCAATTGAAATTGTATAAGAAGTATTTGAGTAAAGATGCATTTCTCCAACAATTAAAGGTAGATATGGATAATGTAGTTCAATAGCCTCCCGCCTCAAGTGAGGCCTCTAGCCAAGTAGCAGCTGAAACTAATGTTCTAGCAATAGATCAAGTTGCCAGCTTGACTAAAGTTCCACAAACCTTTGCCTCAGGTGAGGCCTCCAACCAGGTAGCAGCTAAAAACAGTATTCTAGCAACAGATCAAGCTACTAGCTTGATTGAATTTACACAATAAGTTTGAGTTCTACACACTTTGTACATAAATAAACTCATAAATCATAACAAAAATTATATTAAAAAACACAAAACACACACATCACACAACAATAAAATAAGGTTATCTTCCAATTAGAAGTTTAGGCTCCATCACTTCAGTTACCATTATACATTAGAGCTTTCCTTTGGCATTCAACGACTTCACTGAAGGGACCTATAGCCAATGACAATCTACTATTCCTTGGGACTTGTATTTGATGCACTCACAGCCAAGGGTTGTCATTCACTTGGGACCTGTAAATGTTGCACCTGTAGCCAATGCACACGAGACCTGTTCATTTCACATTTTGATTACATGCATGCAACCACTACTACTTGCAACACCTTTTCTCACAGCATCTACATGCTGCCATCTTCCACTGGCTTGTACTTTCTTGCTACATGTCACACAACTACTGCACATTCCGTCAGCACACCTCTCCACTATCACATCATTGTGATTCGCTCTGGCTTGTTCGTTGAGCACATCAACTCAATCCACCATGCAATCATTTTTCCATGCAACAATTCCAATTTTGACATCACCTTAAAGGTATTTATCTCACTATTGCTTTAACTGACATTTATTGCTTCTTATTTTATGACTTTCATAATTTGCACATCATTAATTTTACATATTATATCACTTCGACATGCTTTAAACCCGTTGCTCCGTACCATTGCCCTGTCTTCTCATTTGAGGACAAATGAACTTATAGTTGGGGGGGATACTAAATTATTTTATGTACATTCAAACTTCTTAAGTCCCTTACTCCATAATTATTACCATATGCCGCATAACATACAAGCCAATAAACTAGCAATTGGTAGATGCAAACTAGTAATAAGGGTCTAGTGAGTAGAATTGGATAGAGAATAGGGGATTGAGCATTTTCATGAGATATCATGATGGGTGGTGATCTAATCAGGAGAGATCCTAATATTCACTCAACACTATTAACTGACAGGGAGTGCATGCCTATTTTTTAGCAGGCAGGATGGTTGGAGTATTTTCTTAGGATAACAATGTACAATGAAGACATTACCCAACAATTTGCAGAAACATTCTAGAATGAGGAAGCTATAGCGAAAGGCTTACAGGTTGACGTGATAATTGTAGCTACTATAGCTGAAGTTATAGCGCTACAGGTAGTTAGAGAGTAATTCCTTGTACAAGAGCTGACACCATTTATGCAAGGGTCAAGTTCATACAACTAGGTGAAAGGATAGAATCTAAATCTCAAGGTACTAAATGAATCTCTTTACCCTGGTTATGGGCCTCTGTTGCTACCTATATTATTAAAGATCTTACCTATGATGGGAGGCAAACTTTGCTTTATAATTTGTATTTCAAACTTTTGAGCCATCTCTATCACGGAAGGGTAGTGAATGTTCTAAATTTTTTGTTCTATTTGTTAAAAAGGATGTTTGCTGAATATAGAAGGAAAAATTGACAATCTTTATTATCTCATGGTTTAGTTGTGCTATTAGTAAAGAGGAGTTCATATATTCAGTACCCTAAAATTGCTTAGGAACATTTTCTTGAATTAATCATGTTAATGAGGGACCTGTGAGGGTTGAACCAAAGAGAGAACAAGAGGCACAAGTAGGAAATTACAAACATGGGAAGAAGAGGAAGCACCTATGACCTCTTCTCACCCAGAAGCTTCACCTACTTATTGCCATGCAACTGTTGAGGAGCATCTAGCTCCGAACTTTGATAATCCTATTGAAAAACTTGCTAGTTCTTCTACACCTACAGTCTCACCAATTTCAACTACCTTGCTAGGACATGTATCCTCACAAACTTCTAGATTCAAAAAGAAAAAGTCAAAATGAAAACTATAGCCTGTAGCTTCTAGCTCACCATCTGTAGCACCTGAAATTGCCTATGAAACCCTTTTTGTTTCAAAGCCCGCCAATAAAAGGAAATCATCCTCTTCTTCATCCAAAGTTAAGAGGAAACAAAGAGTCCATACTCAATCATGTACGTATTTAGACTGCCTAAAGGAGAAAGAACTTTTAGGGGAACATGAAAAGAAGAATGTAGTTGATATTCACACTAATACAGACTACAAAAGGGAGCATCTGTTTGTTGATAGAGAGCAAAAAAATGTGGATTACACACTTGTCCTAGAGTTTGATGCAGAGTATAAGGAGGAAGATTTATATACAGCCAGGAAAAAGCATCAACCTCCCCCTGAAATTGAAAAACCAGATTTCTCAACCTCTCAAGATGAAACATAGGAAGGAGAATTGTTGTTGGATTCTAAAGGCACAACAGAGGATGAGAAGGATGAGTTACAACTAGCCTTGTAGAAAATTGTAGAATTGGAGAAGCAATTGAGGGATTATCAACAAAAAGAGTCAGGGTTAAATGAGTGGGTTAAGAAGTTAGAGGATTAGCTACATGTCTTCCAGAAACAAGGTTCAGGACTAGAACATTTGGCCTAATTGGCCATCATAGAGATCAACAGAAGGAATCTAGAGCTCGTGCAACCAAAAGACTAGTCTTAGGAACCTGGTCCACCCACCTTATTTATAGTTACCATGCAACTATGGAATGAGAGATAAATTAGTAATAGAACAAGGTGAATTGGAGGAGAAACATAGCAAGGAGACAGAAGTGAAAAACATAGAAATAAAAAGGTTGAAATTCAAAATAGATAGACTGGTAGACATGACTATTCAATTGATGAGGTGTCAGCCACCTACAAGGGTTTATGCCCTCTATCTACAGGAGCAATATTTGATCTTTCAATTTAGCCAACTTTATAGTGATGCCCCTGTCTCCCTTTTTACACCTGCCTTATTTCTAATATCTTACCAAAGAGCTACCCCTGAAATGCAAAACCAACTATGTGAGTTCTACCTACATGAATTTGCCATTCCATATGACACTCACTGGAATCCCATAGTTGTTATCGAGGATGTGCAATTGAAAGACCTAGCCTCATTCATTCAAAATGAGCATAGGAGGGGAGAGTTACTATAGTAGTATAGGGTCATCCCACAATAGTGGTTTACACTTTTGTGGATGAAGAAAAATTGAAGGTGCCAAAAAAACTATAGCAAGCACCTTTGAACGAAGGAATTTCCTTCGTTTGAAGGTCTAGTCAGCCTTATTAAATCTTAAAATAATAAGGCCTTCGTTCGAATGGGATCTCCATTTGAAGGTCTTTGGGTGCCAAATTAAAACAATAAAATAATACCTTTGATCGAAGACCCTCTTTGATCGAAGGTATTATTATTTTTTTAATATTATTTTATTATTTAATTATTTTTAATGCAAGGCACCTTCGTTCGAAGGTGGTTGTTACGGGGATGTATGCACCATGTTTGGATCTTCGTTTGAAGGTATCTACACTTCGAACAAAGGACGTCACCCACCTTCGTTCAAAGGGATCTTTGAACGAAGGCCCCCACTAGACACCTTCCCTCCTTCCCTTCCCTTTTCTTCTACAAAATTTTGGCTTTCGAAGCCCAGATGAAGGTCCAAATGGATTCACCTTGCCAAACCAAATTGGTGGATAACAGTCCTTGAAACGAGCTTTCCAACGAGTATAGTTTTGATATATTTTGATTTTATTATGATTTTTTTTAGTTTTACTAAACATAGGTTTTTCACTGAACATCAAGTTCTCTATTCTAAACACATGGAAAAATAGTAAAATTAGTGAATTTTTTTTTAAAAAATATGTATGCCCTAGGTATTGATGTCCTTGTTTCAACAAAAAAAATTAAATTTTGATACATATAGAAAAAGTTATGTTTTATGGAATATGCCTATGTCTAAATTATAATTGGGTTGACTTCAAAACTTAAAAAAAAAATTCAACAAAAGATTATGAAACCAAATGCATGCCCTAGATATCGGTATTATCAATCTAAATTCAAAAGAATCAAAATTTTATCTTTTGTAGAAAAAACATTGTGTTATGGAATAGACATCACTTTAAAAAAATGTTATTTACTATTAAAAACTAATTATCAAAGGAGACGCAAAAATTTTTACAATTTAATTCCAATTTTTTTTTATTTTTTATTTATAATCTACAAACAAAATCTCACAAATCACTAGTTTACATCATCTTCAAATTCCTAACGGTTTAGTGGCTATAGGTGTCAGAAAGTGAAGATTTAGTTCAAAATGTTAATTCAAATGTCAAGTTTGGCCAAAAAGTGTAACCCACTATTGTGGGATGACCCTATAATGAAAGAGAGAAGTCACTTCCTCTCAAATTAAGGGCAGAAATCCACAAAAAATAGTGGAGGAATGGGTGGACCTGATTGAACATCAAGAGGTAGAAGATAAACTCCTGGAATGTAGAGCCATGGACTACAAGAGATTCAAGGAGTTGGCTGAAGGAATTGGTAAAGAAGCTTTGGGTTTCTCACAGGGTAGATGGAAAGAATTGACACCAACATTGCAAAGGAAAGAGCCTCATTTAGTATATAATCTCTCAGTAGCAATCAACAAGACATAAAGGTATATAAGATCAGCCAATGAACATGGGATAACCTAGCTACCATTAATATTCCATCCTCCCCTACTGCTTTATCATATTTCGCATTAGATGGGGTAGAGGACAAATCAGGCAGTAGAATGAGCCAAGTGGAACAGGTTGGCAGAACAGAAGGGCTTCTACCTCAAATTGAAAGGAAGCAAGGTATGTGGAACACACTTCCTACACCGATCTAATGAGAGAAGTAGTATGTAAATTCTTTTAAATCTTTATAGTTGTAGCAATATTAAACATATATGAGAGATATTACAACAACAAACACAACACAAGAATGTAGACAGAGAGAAAGAGACACAAGATATATCATGGGGAAAACCTTTTCAGGTAAAAAACCCCACACTCCAAAACCTACACAATGTATTATCAAAACAAAGAATGTTTATAACAAACTTGCAATGCAAGTCTTCTAGGAGTCTTCAACACTCATATCTAGAGATATTCCAGCAGCATAACAGTACTTGTCAATCACACTAAGCATGTCCCATCCAAGCACCTGTTTTTATAGAGTTTACAAGGCAAAATATGAACCTTCTAGAGATGGGTGTCCATCTTGGCCTTATGGCCCAAAACCCATGCCTAAGGACACTTGTCCAAAATTACAACATGGATTTTACACTTGTCGCAACACCCCATCCCAAAGTGGGTGCCTAGTCCCAAGATAGGCTATGACACATGCCCTTATGCACCTTACAACTGTCATAGAATTTGTCATACATGATAGCTCTTACAGTTGCAAGATAATCTGTCATAACTGCCTAAAAATAGCATTTTCCTCTTACATGTCATAAACCACCTTGGGCACCCAAAGATTCCTTCCTCAAAGATGCTCTTCAACACATGTCTTTACCTGTCATAGAATCTTCTATTCTCTACTCTTATGTGTCATAGAATCTGTCATAGGAATCCGTCATAACACTTATTTGTCATAACTCCTTACACACTACACAAGATTACAACACATGGCAGAAAATCTCTACCACAATATTGGATGCCTATGTCCACATGGGATGTCATGACCATCCTAGTCACATTACAAGTGGAGTGACAACTCACCATGCCACTTCACACTAAATGACAAAACAGGATGTGCAACATAAATTACATAATAGGCAAATAAATAAATACATAAATAAATAATTAATGCTTGGAATTACTAAGGTTGAGACACCTTAATTCCTGACACAAACATGCTAGAGGAGTAGAAGAACCTACATATTACAAGGAGATAGCTCTTCAATACAATATGAGACTTTGGTTGCTGGAGGACCATCAACATGATTAGTTGGGGGGTGTGATGAGGCCATGTTTTGTCTTGTTTTTCTTGCTTTAAGTACCTATTTCCTAAGACATTTCCAGACTTCTATATACACTAATTATGTCTATGATTATCCTTACAACATTGAAAGCATGAAGATGGGTATATAATGTGTTTTTAATTAATTATGTGTGAATGGTTGATTGCTCATGAAATATGTTAGTACTTTATGTTGATTTTAGTGATAGTGATGCATAGATACCATGTGATGTACTAACTCCTCATGCATCAAGAATATGCTTTCATTTCATGAAGATCACTGGACAACCTGTAGCCGAAGGAGATGCTGATATCCATAGTAGATGATACAGGCACCTGCAGCTAAATGAAGAAGACCCTGAATTGATTGGGATGAGTCATCCATAACTCTCCACTTTATGATGGTTATCCTTCGATAGATGATGCAGTCTTAAATATTCGAGGAATCTTACATCGTGCTATATGTTCTATTTCTTGTCTTGATTTTTCTTCATGGATACTAGAGGAAGAGTTATAGTAGGACTTTACCATCTATGCCACCTTCACGTCAGTTTAGTTTCCTATTTCTAGTTTTCTTTGTAATAAAATCCTTTTCCTACATTGTTGGATAATGGATAGTTATAGCATTTATTGTTTAGTAGTTTTATTCAAATAGACAATACTGATCTCGTCTATGGGAGATTAGATTTTGCTTCATACAGGTTAGAAAAAGATATAGTATAAGATTTCATTGTCATATATTTTGCTTCAACATTTAATAAAGGAATATATCTTTTGAGTTCTGTCAATGATTACAAAGATACAGTAAAGATTTAGCTAGAATTCATGGGATCACAGTTACTCAAGTAGGCCACTAGAGGTACTATGTCTCATCACTTTGTTTATATGTTTAGTTCACGATCGTATGTTTATATATGTGTGATTAATGTATGTTGTAATGAGTTATGTTATGAGAATTAGTCAGACTTTGATAATCTATGTTGTTAAGTCTTATTGAGTCAAGGTGATCTTCAAACCAACTATTAGCTACTCTTTTATCTAGAAGTTACATAGGATCATTTAATTATTGTTGTGTTGAGTAAGCTTTAGTTATTTCCTACCAGTCCTGCTTACTTAGAGTATTGTCAATCCTTGCAATTGGAATTGTGTTTCCTTTAGTTAGATTATTCTCTTACACAACCTCTAGATTAAAACTAAGAAATCCTTAATTGTACACACAATACATGCATGATCCAAGAAAATTATGATTCCTTGGTTTGACAATGTAAATGTAACACATTACATAGCCAGTAGGTTGCTTGATATAGGATTTGTTGGTCTGTTGAGTAGTGTGCATGCCCTTTCTACCTCAATGTATTGGTTAATAATGGAGTTTGATAGTTACATGCCATGCAAGCTATTTCCTCCACCCACCATTAGTGTCTAAAGTTCCCACACAATGACATCGAAGTCACCATTACCACCGATCAACAATCCTTTGAGTATTGCAAAGCTTTGGAAGTCATCTATGATAGGCAATAGAACTTATGAGGAAAATATCAAAGACACTTCATCCACTCTATCCAATCCCTCCCATGCATCCACATCATCATCCAATCTGATCCGTCAAATATCCCAAGTCAAGATCATTGACAAAGGGTGTGGTGAATATGAGCTTCACAATGCCTTTCATGTGGGACAATTACCTTTGTCCCCTCATTCCTATGGTCTCCAACTACAAAAAAAAGTCCAAGAACAAAACCATAGGTCAAATGACATAATCCCTTTTGTTCCATCAAAGGTATCCTAAGAGAAAGAAGAAATTACAGATTCCCTAAGTGATTGGTTATATCATGATGAGACAAATACAACACCAGACCTTGAATATCTCAAAGGAAAATATCCTATGCATTACCAAATGTCTACTAATATTCCCTATCACGAAAAAGGACTTGGCATCAACGAACAAGGACCTATCGAGCCTATCCCAATGGAACCAAAATCACCAAAAGCATATGCCAAGTACTTTGGCCTAGGATATGCACAACCTATTATGAAAATCCAAGGTCCTAGAACTTTGGTAGATGTGACCGAGTCTTCTTATGATATTGAAAACATTGCACCAACTATCATCATAGCTTCCTGTGAAGATCTCGATCTATCTTGCTTATTCCCTGACAATTCCATCTTCGCCATTGACTTTCCACTTGTCCATCCTAATCTCATTACCTAGATTCAATAAGGACCACCGCCTCTCGACATGTTCCAAAATGATGAGGCCATCAACACATTCTTGGAACTTCGTAGCATCTCAGGATATGAAATTTGTCTCCATGTTGATACTTACTTTGGGGAATAGGAGTTCCTTAGTCACAATAAAAAATAAAAAAAATGCCTCCTAGTGAAAACCTTCTTGATGTGCTATTGGATGTAAAAGAGAAAAATAAAGACGCATCTCCTGGTGGAAACCTCTACAAGGTGCTAGGAGATGAGGAACTCCACCTTCCCCCATACATCCACAATGGCAAAAACACTTGACTATCCTCATTGAAGCTACACAGGAGATCAACCTCGGCACCGAAGAACAACCTAAGGTCACTTATTTGGTAGAAAGTCTTACACTTGAAGAAAAGCTTCATATGTCAGTCATTCTACAACATGCCTAGGATGTCTTTGCTTGGTCCTATAGAGATAGTCCTAGCCTGGATCCTTCACTAGTGGTGCACCACCATGTGGTACGACCTGATGCAAAACTTGTCAAGTAGAAACTTAGAAAAATGCATCCACAAGTCATCCTAGTCAAAGAAGAAGTACAAAAGTTGATAGAGGTGGGCTTCATCCATCCTATTGATTATCCTGAGTGGGTTTTGAACATTGTCCCTGTTGCTAAGAAACCTGGGGGCATCCGAGTCTACGCTGATTTCAGAGATTTAAACAAAGCATGCCCTAAGGATGTCATTCTTCTCCCTAACATTGATATCATTGACCTAACAATAGGACATGAAATGTTATCTTATGTATGGCTTCTCTGAGTACAATCAAATTAGACTCGCCCCTAAAGATCAGCACAAAATGACTTTCACTTGTCCTTGGGGTACATATTGTTGGCAAGTTATGCCCTTTGGCCTTAAAAATGTAGGAGCAACATATCAACGAGCTATGACTATCATCTTCCATGCAATGCTACATAAAATCATGGAAAAGTATGTGGATGAACTCCTTGGTAAATTAGTAATAAGGGTAGTGTTGTCGATGAGGATTGCACCCTTATGCAAAGTTGTGAAACTCTGCAATCCTTCGAAACATGGGGATAAACTCAGGTTGTGGGTGACCTATAATGAGTTTGAACCTCCAGATTATGGGTTGGTTCCCTTAAAATGTTCAATTTGAAACTATGATTTTTTGATTTGGAAAAAGGTAAGGAGGAACTTTAACTTAATAAAACTATAAAATTTTGGTGATGAACCTAGTAATGATGGAAAAATTACAAATTTGATTCACAATAGACTTCATAAATCTTATCCACACAATCCAATTTTGGCAAAATAATCACATAAATGTTTCTAAGGAAGGATGGAAAATCTATTCTTTATGAAGGAAAAGGATTCTTCACAACATGAAAGAAAGGATTTTAGTAACACAACCTAAGACCTGAAAAGTTGCTATAGGTGGGCTTCATCCATCCTATTGATTATCCTGAGTGGGTTTTGAACATCGTCCTTGTTGCTAAGAAACCTGGGGGCATTCAAGTCTGCGCTGATTTCAGAGATTTAAACAAAGGATGCCCTAAGGATGGCATTCTTCTCCCTAACATTGATATCATTGACCTAACAACAGGACATGAAATGTTATCTTATGGATGGCTTCTCTGAGTACCATCAAATTAGACTCGCCCCTAAAGATCAGCACAAAAATGACTTTCACTTGTCCTTGGGGTACATATTGTTGGCAAGTTATGCCCTTTGGCCTTAAAAATGTAGGAGCAACATATCAACGAGCTATGACTATCATCTTCCATGCAATGCTACATAAAATCATGGAAGAGTATGTGGATGACCTCCTTGGTAAATCAGTAATAAGGGTAGTGTTGTTGATGAGGATTGCACCCTTATGCAAAGTTGTGAAACTCTGCAATCCTTCGAAACATGGGGACAAACTCAGGTTGTGGGTGACCTATAATGAGTTTGAACCTCCAGATTATGGGTTGGTTCCCTTAAAATGTTCAATTTGAAACTATGATTTTTTGATTTGGAAAAAGGTAAGAAGGAACTTTAACTTAATAAAACTGTAAAATTTTGGTGATGCACCTAGTAATGATAGAAAAATTACAAATCTGATTCACAATAGACTTCAGAAATCTTATCCACACAATCCAGTTTTGGCAAAATAATCACATAAATGTTTCTAAGGATGGAAAATCTATTCTTTATGAAGGAAAAGGATTCTTCACAACATGAAAGAAAGGATTTTAGTAACACAACCTAAGACCTGAAAAGTTGCTAGAGGTGGGCTTCATCCATCCTATTGATTATCCTGAGTGGGTTTTGAACATCATCCCTGTTGCCAAGAAACCTAGGGGCATCCGAGTCTGCGCTAATTTCAGAGATTTAAACAAAGCATGCCCTAAGGATGGCATTCTTCTCCCTAACATTGATATCATTGACCTAACAACATGACATGAAATGTTATCTTATGGATGGCTTCTCTGAGTACAATCAAATTAGACTTGCCCCTAAAGATCAGCACAAAATGACTTTCACTTGTCCTTGGGGTACATATTGTTGGCAAGTTATGCCCTTTGGCCTTAAAAATGTAGGAGCAACATATCAACGAGCTATGACTATCATCTTCCATGCAATGCTACATAAAATCATGGAAGAGTATGTGGATGACCTCCTTGGTAAATCAGTAACAAGGGTAGTGTTGTCGATGAGGATTGCACCCTTATGCAAAGTTGTGAAACTCTACAATCCTTCGAAACATGGGGACAAACTCAGGTTGTGGGTGACTTATAATGAGTTTGAACCTCCAGATTATGGGTTGGTTCCCTTAAAATGTTCAATTTGAAACTATGATTTTTTGATTTGGAAAAAGGTAAGAAGGAACTTTAAATTAATAAAACTGTAAAATTTTGGTGATGCACCTAGTAATGATGGAAAAATTACAAATCTAATTCACAATAGACTTCAGAAATCTCATCCACACAATCCAATTTTGGCAAAATAATCACATAAATGTTTCTAAGGAAGGATGGAAAATCTATTCTTTATGAAGGAAAAGGATTCTTCACAACATGAAAGAAAGGATTTTAGTAACACAACCTAAGACCTGTGATATCACTATGCTTAATACTTGCAAGTAAGAATGAGACAATAATTTTAAAGGTTTTGATAATTAAACACAATAAAATTTCATCAAATCACTCATACAAGTAGCATTAATGGAAGGTAAACACTTGATTTCAATGAAAACTGAAAGAAAATATTGCATAAAAGAGAAGAATGGAACTTGTAACCTGCTGTAATGTCTATAAAATCTATAATCAATGAGTTATAAAACTTTCTTTCTCCCTCAAAGTGTAAAGAGCAAAAAGGCAAGAACTTGAAAAATGAGTTACAAAACCTCTTGTCTTTCAATGTGTAATAGAGGAAAGAATGAAAGAACTAGCAAAACCTAAGTTTTGCCTTACAATATATAGCCTGCTCTCTCCAAGAGGTATGAAAAATAGAACTACAACTAACTGCTTCTCTAAAAATAATCTCTCCAAAGTGATCCACGAGAAAACCAAGAAATTCCTAAAAATAAGGTTCCAAACTGTCACAAATTGAGCAAAAATAGCTCCAAGTTGATCCCCTCCAAATGTTTGACCAAGAAGTTGACCAGGATTCCTCAAATTGCTCCCCAAATCATGCAAAAAGTCCCTAAATGGCCTCAGTTAACTCAACTCATCTTTTTGCATGATTTTGCATTTGCAAAATTGATGTGAGTGGATATTAAAGTAATTAGGATAATTACTTTACTATTAGTTACAACTTGCATTATTTTATGATTTTACAACTTGTGAAAAATAATAAAGTAATTTGAAAAATATTACTTTATTATTCACTTACATTGATTTAATTGTAAAAGCATGCATGATGAAAAAGAAAATAATTTCCTTATCTCTCCAATTACACTTGCCTAATTTGCATGATTTGAGCAAAATATAGGTCCTAGAAGAAAACAAAATCCCCTTATATCTCCATGTGAGAAAAACACCTAGTTTGCATGATACATATACTAAGGCAAAATTTCACCCTTATCACTCCACATGCACTAAGGAAAACATAATGATACACTATGCCTTATTACTCCATTTACAATGTCAAAAATACCACCTCACTGCCATATAATCCCTCATGCAAAAATCAAACTCTAATCATAATCCCCTGCCACCTTGCTCTTATTTTGTCTTCATGAAAATACACCTTTCTTTCTCAAAGAAACTCCATCATGCAAAGATAAAAAAATAACTACAAGCCCCTGCCACCTTGTAACCTTATATTGTCTTCATATGAATTCTTACCTTTGACTCTGGATGGTAAGATCACAAAGCACAAAAACTCCCTTTGACCATATTTGGTCATCCTGCATGAGTTTTTATTATGAAAGGGAATCTTTTGATCTTTGAATATTTGCAAGATGTCAAGGCATAAATTCGACCATGCAAGGCTTTGAGGATCTCGACCACATGATAGTTGACCACAAGAAAAAGATCATTTGAAATTTGTATAAGGCATAACCCTTACCCTCTAATGATACTGACCACCCTTTGACTTGGGAAACAAAAGTAACAGGGCACCTGTCAGCCTTTCCATACAATGATCACTAGGAATCTCATTTGCTGAAGTCTTGAGCACGGTGGCATTTTGGATAATGTAATGATTTTTTGATTTGTTAAGTCAAAAAATAAAAAAATGAAAAGAAGCTTCGAACAAAAGCATTGGGTAAACCCTAAAGTCTACCTCATTTTCATTTTGGCATTTCTTTGTTTTAGCTCTACAACCATTTCAATGGCCAACTAGGGTTTGATGATTCTCTGGTTTTCTCTCCATCTTCTTGGCTCTTCAGTGGTCAAAAATCTTGCATTTTTGAGTAAAAAGAATGACAAGAACTTGGTGAGTATGGATATTGAAGCTTTGATTGGCAGTTGCATTTGATTCTATAGTTCTCTTTCTCAAATGGCCATGGACATATTGGTTTCTTCACTCTTTGCAAATCTTTTGATATTTCTCTTTTGATTTTTGTCTTTCATATGCAAAAACTAAGACAAAAATGATAAAACCTCAAAAGAGGGGGCCACGGCCATGCTTCTCCACACTCTACAAATGAAAATGTGAGTCTCTCGTTCTCTTTTAATGTATATTCCTTGACATGGCGACCTGGAAAAGATAAGGTTTCTTTGCAAAAATTGAAATGGGTATTTCATGTTTAAAGAAAACATTTCTTCTTCTGCTATGGTCGTGCCATTACATGTGTTCTGTAGCATTTTCTTTGACTTCTGATGTATCTTTACGTGAGGGTTTTTCAATATGAAACAAGGGTTTCATTTCAATTTGTGCACAAAATACTCCTCCATACCACGACCATTTGCTTCATGTAGGTGTTCTCTTTACCAGAATACAAAAAAGAAATAAGGGTTTTCAAATATTGAGATGGGTATCTCATTTCTTTTAATAAAAACCTCTTTCTGTCACAGCCATGGAAGTAGATATATCTCTGCAACTCTTTACTCTAAAAATGAAACAAGGGTTTCCATTTTAAATAAGGGTTTCAACTTTTAAAGCATAAAAAATGCTTTTCCTGTCACGGCTTTGCCAGAAGATGCATTGTATTACTTTCTTTCTTTTGTAAACACAAAATGGCACTAGGGTTTCTGAGATATGAAGAGGGTTTGCATTTTTCAGTGTATACAAGGACTCCATTATCACGGCCATGACATATATCTTCTTTACTGTGCATTTTCCTTCTGTATATGCAATAAAATATCAGGGTTTCAAAATCTAGAACAACAATTTCAAATTTTAAACACAACAATTATTTCTTCTTGTCTGGTAACTCGACCTTATGGTTCTGTAGCTTCTCTTTGCCAGTCCAACTTTGCTCATTCTCTTTATTTATGATTGTCACTATTAAAAGACACTCTATCTTTGTGTTAGTCACTTACTTTTCAATCAATGATATGAACACTTATTTTTATTTCATAGTTTCTCCTGTAGTGACTTACTGTAGCTATAACTCTTCATAATATTGGTCTTTGATGATTCACTTTCACTTGACTGTAATTACAGAATAGAAAGACATGAATGTCTTACCTATACTAGATAGAAGCATGGTTGTAACAAACATATGATCTTATAAAAGTCTGAAGCCATGTCTTTTTACTTTACTTTCTGTGCATAAAGAACTTCCTGAAGCACATACTGCTTTTGTCTCTTATCATTCAATGCTTTTGATATGTTCTCTTCCATATTCCATTGTGATAGTTATAACTAAATGATACTTTTATATAACCTGTCTTCCACTGTAGCTTCAAATGATAAAAAACTTTAACATCTTCAAGGCATGATTGTTCACCTATAGCTGATGTTATCTGAACCTATTGATCTGCACTTGTCTTCTTCACTTGATGTATTACTTGATTTTATCGTTCAATCCATAAACATTAAATGCATAACTATTCACACTAATTTGTAGCTGTTCATTATGTATATAACTCTCAATCATGAATGGCCTATGTATCAACACTGAATTTGAGAGTTATGTTTCATTATGAACATCTACAGATAGGGATTAGCTTGATAATGTCTTTGCAAATTGATACTCTATTTGATCACAAGTCTGTCCTTAATTTCATTTGCATGCTTCTGTCATATCTTAAGTCTGATTTAATGAAACCGTGGAATGAAACATGACAACAATAAGGCATTTTAATGATGGTATAAATAAGAAAAGTACCTTTCATAGCTGCATTTCTATTTTCTGCAATCTGTCAAGTTGATTCAGGCACTTTGAATATATCTGATCTGATTTAATCAACTATAATCAAGGTGAACATAGTTTATAGGAACAACTTCTCCTTTTCATGATCATGATGGCACACTTTTTCTGCAAGTTGATTTTATGATGCATAATATATCTTAAATGATGCATCTTGTCTTTATTCTGATATCCTTTTCACATGAAATAGAAAAGGGAAACATGCTGGGCTCAACCCTTGTGGGAGCCACATTTTATCCACATGTTTTAATGTCTTCAAATCAACAACATTGCTTTTCCTATACCTGCACAGTGAACAAACAAGTTAGCATAAAAACATACCTTATGGAGTTGATTGATCGTCTTATGATGCTCCGATTTATTTCATATGACTGATTTGACTCTTTCATATGAAATGCATGATGTGACAAGTTGATATGTCTATTTGCTAAAAGATATGATAGTCTTAAATATCCGGAGCTCTAACAAGACTTTCCCCAATTTTTTACTGGTACACTTGATACAACTGGAGCTGAAGATAAAGCTATGAGATCATCCATCAACAAGTACATACGCCAACAAAGGATATCAACCTTGCTTTCAAGCAATGACGGCTATTTAATATTATCATGTGTTCTTTCTCATTTCTTTTATCATCAGATGTATAGCTTGCATATGTCTGCATTGCTCAGTTTAGTCACTCCCACGGCTTGTGTGGGACACATTTGAACACTTCTTTAAAACATGATTAGTTAAATTATCTTATGCACTTGATTTATGTATGTTTCTTTTTGATCAATGCATAGGATAGAATAACTAAAATTTGAATGTATGTTCCAAAAAATGATATGAAATGACAGTTCAAATGAATACTTTTCTTTCTTGCTTTCAATTATGATCATTTGAATAATCAAATTGTCTTATAAATCTGAAAGATAAAATCAGTTAGATCAACTGTCTCTCATTGACTGTTTGATTTCTTGACATTATAATTCACTTGTCATGATGATTTGACAGTCCTGATTGGACTATTGAGTTATCATGACAACTAATCATTATTTTTGCTTTGTCAAGACATCAAATATTCACTGAATGCAAAACTTAAAAGTTCTCTTTTAATCATTCTGAAACAACTGCAAATAGGTCTAACTAAATTTAGTGTGAACAAAATTTAGTAACATTTCTGGCGACCTCTCAGGGGTGTTTGCCTGCTAAACAACTTAGAACTAGTAGCCTTACAATTCCATCGGGCATATGAGTCTTTTCCGCCCTGAACTTTGAAAAACCTTATGTAACTCAAACTGATAGAACTACAATAGCAACAAAACTGAAACTGAAACTAAACTGACTTGCTTAAAACAAAGCCAATAACATGTGCAAAAGCATTTCTTGGAAATGAAATACTGAACTAAAATTCTACTCTACCCTACTCTAACCAGCAAAAGATGTTGGTCAAACAAATCCTTTAACTGTTTGGTTAAAATAGATTCCCTTTCTCAACAGGGGACACTGATTCACATGCTTATGGATGTCTAAAATTAGATGAAGTACAAGAAAGTACTCAGCAAATTTCTGCAATGCTTCATAAAAATGTAGATAAATTCACTCACCAATTGAACTTGATCATGTAAACCTCTGTCATGGGGTAAAAAGATGATCTAATTTTGTTGTTCTAAGGCTAAAAACTTCTCTGTTCATACAATAGCAATCTGTACATGCTTCTTTAGCTCTCTGACAACTAAATCCCTGATGGGACACCCTCTTGCAATGATGAACTTTTTGCTCATGCTCTTGATTTCCTTATTGAGATCTGCTGTCCTATTTTCACTTGCAATTTCATTCTAATTTGAAACAATTAGCTCATATGAATGAAATGAAGAAAAGCTTGACTCTTTGACCTGATCCTATTGATCACCTATTGCTGACTCATCTGACATTACTTGATCATCAACGTTAGAACAAAAGATTTCTATGATGCCTAAAAACATGTTCTCATCTAACTCACAATCTTGCATTGATTCCAAATGAGTTATATCATCCAGTTGTTCAATACTAGGCATAGATTTAGGAGGTTCATCAAATAAGTCAGCTAGCTCATGAAACTCAAGCTCCATTTCTTTTACAAAAACATGTTTAACTTGCTCTTGTTTGCCATCTAAATTTGACACAAAGGACTCAAGATCATCCCAAAATGAAACTTCACCAGATTCCTCTTGAATTTTTGGTAAAAGGGGACTGTTTATTACCTCATAACAGCTCTCAACTAGCCATGTAAGTTGCATGATAGGTTTACATTCATACTCTTCTATTTGATCCAAGATCAGATTGTCAGACTACTTAGCTTCAATCAACAACCCTTCTGCCTATTTGATGTCTTCTTATTGTTCTGTTATTTATGCCTGTGGTATGAGCTCTTCATCTGGCTCAACAAAACTAGGTAATTGGTCAAACAAAGAAACTAGTTCCTCCTCCTCACACGGGGCTTTCTCCAATGAAATGGGTAATTGGTCAAACAAAGAAACTGGTTCATCCTCCTCACACAGGGCTTTCTCCATCGAAATGTGGGCAACCTGTCTTTGCAATTGAAGATTTTGCCCTTCCGATATTTATATTCTGCTTTCATTCATCTTATACACAGCATTAGAGAACTTTTCAAATGATTCAAAATGTAAAGGATTTGGAGTAGCAGTGACCTCTTGCTCCATATCATATGCGTTATGCTTACTTTCAGCTGGGGACACATTAAAAATAGTAGCAACTTGTTGCTCCACATCTAACTTTTCTGATTTGGTGGGACAAGAAGGATTGCAAGAAACTTCAGCTGTTGGGTTGAAACTTGGAATCTTGATTGGATTGGGCTCTAAAACTTTTTGCTCTTATTCACTATACCAACTTGGAATCTTGATTGGTTCAGAAACTACTACCTTTTCCTCTTCCTGATTTTGGATTGGTATGGAAGGGGTAGCCTTAATAAGATTTGACATTTAAAAATCAGGATGTTTGGTCCAAGAAGGCTGCCATGGCTGCTCAAAACTATGATGACTTGGTTCAGATAGTTGATGTGACTCATACTGAGGATTAATGGTCTGATTTTGAATGCAAATAGGTTCCTGATCAAAATCACAACTTCTAAAACTTGAAATTTGATACCTACTAACCTCATTTTGAGAAGGCTAATCTAGAATGCATGCAACTGTCCGAATCTCTTGCTTGTGTATTCATGCAAGCAAATACTTCATCTGTGCCTCTTTTGCTACTATTTCCCTTCTACGACCTTCTTCAAACTATATCCTTTGTGCCTCCAACTCCTGCTCATGAAGATAGGCTTGATAATTTAGTTCTTCCTGCTGCATGTTATATTCATTCTCTCTTTCGAGCTCTAACATCCATCTCCGATAATCCAAAGTAATCTCCCTAATGCTCATGTCGATTTCATACTGAGGCTGATCAACATAGAAAGTATGTTGATTGGGAATATAATTGTCATTTTGGGACTGGTTATGAGCATAGGTAGCTGCCAAGAAGGCTGAGCAGGGGTGGGTGGGCGGTAAGCATATTGAACATGCTGGTTTCCTTGAGAAACCATAGAATTTGGGTTGAAATTAGCATCATGGTTAATCTGATATGGTTGATAAGATGGTAGATTAGCAGCATTTTCATGATATGATGGATGATATGACATGTTTCAATAAAATGTAGACATGTTTACTCATTCAAAAGTTGGAAAACAACTGAAACCTGATCTTGTGAATCCTTCTTATAGGCTATAAAATCTTAATTTATTCAAACCTAGAAAGTTAGAGTCGCCAGGTACTTGAAAATAAACCTCTAAAAGTCTAAAAATTCTGTTGTTCATACCAAAACATTAGAAATAATTTCTTCTTGAACTGAAAATTAGTTCAAAGTCCCATCGGGTGTGCCAAAAACTGTTGTCGATGAGGATTGCACCCTTATGCAAAGCTGTGAAACTCTGCAATCCTTCAAAACATGGGGACAAACTTAGGCTATGGGTGACCTATAATGAGTTTGAATCTCCAGATTATGGGCTGGTTCCCTTAAAAAGTTTAATTTGAAACTATGATTTTTGATTTGGAAAAAGGTAAGAAGGAACTTTAAGATAATAAAACTATAAAATTTTGGTGATGCACCTAGTAATGATAGAAAAATTACAAATCTAATTCACAATAGACTTCAGAAATCTTATCCACACAATCCAGTTTTGGCAAAATAATCACATAAATGTTTCTAAGGAAAGCTAGAAAAGATATTCTTTATGAAGGAAAAGGATTCTTCACAACATGAAAGAAAGGATTTTAGTAACACAACCTAAGACTTGTGATATCACTATGCTTAATACTTGCAAGTAAGAATGAGACAATAATTTTAAAGGTTTTGACAATTAAACACAATAAAATTTCATCAAATCACTCATACAAGTAGCATTAATGGAAGGCAAACACTTGATTTCAATGAAAACTAAAGGAAAATATTACATAAAAGAGAAGAATGGAACCTGTAACCTGCTGTAATCTCTATAAAATCTGTAATCAATGAGTTACAAAACTTTCTTTCTCCCTCAAAGTGTAAAGAGCAAAAAGGCAAGAACTCAAAAAATGAGTTACAAAACCTCATCTTTCAATGTGTAATAGAGAAAAGAATCCAAGAGGCAAGAAAAATAAAATTGCACCTAACTGCCTCTCTAAAAATAATCTCTCCAAAGTGATCCACGAGGAAACTAAGAAATCCCTGAAAATAAGGGTCCAAACTATCACAAATTGAGCAAAAATAGCTCCAAGTTGATCCCCTCCAAATGTTTGACCAAGAAGTTGACCAAGATTCCTCAAATTGCTCCCCAAATCATGCAAAAAGTCCCTAAATGGCCTCAGTTAATTCAACTCATCATTTTGCATTTACAAAATTGATGTGAGTGGATAATAAAGTAATTAGGATAATTACATTACTATTAGTTACAACTTGCATTATTTTATGATTTTACAACTTGTGAAAAATAATAAAGTAATTTGAAAAATATTATTTTATTATTCACTTATATTGATTTAATTGTAAAAGCATGCATGATGAAAAAGAAAATAATTTCCTTATCTCTCCAATTACACTTGCCTAATTTGCATGATTTGAGCAAAAAATAGGACCTAGAAGAAAACAAAATCCCCTTATATCTCCATGTGAGAAAAACACCTAGTTTGCATGATACATATACTAAGGCAAAATTTCACCCTTATCACTCCATATGCACTAAGGAAAAATAATGATACACTTTGCCTTATTACTCCATTTACAATGTCAAAAATACCACCTCACTGCCATATAATCTTCCTCATGCAAAAATCAAACCCTAATCATAATCCCCTGCCACCTTGCTCTTATTTTGTCTTCATGAAAATACACCTTTCTTTCTCAAAGAAACTCCATCATGCAAAGATAAAAAAAAATAATTACAAGCCCCTACCACCTTGTAACCTTATATTGTCTTCATATGAATTCTTACCTTTGACTTTGGATGGTAAGATCACAAGGCACAAAAACTCCCTTTGACCATATTCGGTCATCCTGCATGAGTTTGTACTATGAAAGGGAACCTTTTGATCTTTGAATATTTGCAAGATGTCAAGGCATAAATTTGACCATGCAAGGCTTTGGATTGCACCCTTATGCAAAGTTGTGAAACTCTGCAATCCTTCAAAACAGGTAGAACATCTTAGAAGTGCTTTAACACATCTTTGAATGCCTTTGAGAATACAAACTCTGCCTTAATCCAAAGAAATATAGCTTTAGGGTTACATTAGGTAAACTTCTAGGCTTCATTATATCTCATCAAGGGATTGAAGTTGACCCAACAAAAGTGATAGCTATCGTGGAAATGCCACCACCTAAGACCTTCAAACAACTCCACAATCTTCAAGGTAAGCTACAAGCCATCTACAGGTTCATTGCTCAACTTGCTAACAAATGCCAACCCTTCTCCCTCCTACTTTGAAAGGACGTACACTTTAAGTGGGATGACAACTAGTAGAAAGGATTTGATCACATCAAGGAATATATAACATCACCCTAGTCCTCATGGCACCTACTCTAGGCAAGCCCCTATTATTGTACATCTTAGCAACATCAGTAGCATTGGGGGCACTCCTAGCATAACACAATGAAACTGGCTAAGAAAGGGCCATCTACTATGTTAGTAGGCCTTTGGTTGGCTATGAGCTTAATTATACTCCTATGGAAAGAGCATGCCTAGCTATCATTTTTTAGTTCTCCAAAAGCTTCGACACTACATGCTAAGTCATCCTATCAAGCTCATTTCAAAAGTTAACCCTCTCAAGAACTCACTTTCCAGGACCTCTCTTACAGTACAAATGGCTAAATGGGTCATGCTACTCAGTGAGTTCGATATTGAATATGTGGATCGAAAAGCTATTAAGGGATAGGTTGTGGCTGACCAACTTGTTGAAGATCCTCTCATTGATCACCAACCTCTAATCATCGACTTTCTAGATGAGTACATCCTTATAATGACATAAGCAATTATCTGCAAACTTTACTTTGATGGTTCCTTCACAAATCATAGTTCAGGAGTTGGAATCCTTTTCGTCACTCCTCAAGGTTACTATATTCCCAAAGAATACAGGCTCACTTTTCCTTGCACAAATAATACAATAGAATATGAAACCCTCATCATTGACCTCAATACCACACTTCAATGGAATATTTAGTAGTTACAAGTATATGATGACTGGACCAATTGGTCATAAAACAAGTCAATGATGAATATCAAACCAAAGACAACAAACTAGTTTCCTACAAACATATGGTTGATGAATACATACTTCAGTTTGCCTACATCTAGTTTGAACAAGTAACACGACTCAATAACAAAGCAACAGATGCCATGGCTACCATTGGGTCCCTTCTAGACACGCCTCATGATAACCACAAGTGTGAATTCCTTGTGGAACAACTAATCATGCTAGCATACAAGGTTACATAATCTAAGTTTATATGTGAAATCGTTGGTCCTAAATCCCCTTGGTACCATCATATCTACACCTACCTTCAAAACCATACCATCCTACCTGATTTCTCCTACAAACAACAATGAACCCTCATTTGCCAAGCATCCCGTTACATTATCCTTCTGACACACTCTATTGTAGAAGCTATGATGGCACCTTACTGTGATGTTTAAATACAGAAGAGGATAATGTTGCACTACACGAGGTTTATGCTAGACTTTGTGGTGCTAACACAAGTGGTATCATCCTAGCCAAAACACTTCTACGCACAAGATATTATTGGTTGATGATGGAACATGATGCCTGTGAATATGTCAAGAAATGCAAGCCCTGTCAAAATCATAGAGATCTTATTCACGCTTCTTCTCAAGCTCTATAATCAATAACAACACTCTCTCAATGGGGCCTCAATCTCATTGGAAAGATACACTCTCCATCCTCTGACAGTCATAAGTTCATCATCATTGCCATTGAATATTTCATGAAGTGGGTCAAATCCACCCCTCTCACCTTCACCATTGGGTCTCAAATCACCAAATTCATTCTCTACCATATCATTTGTTGCTATGGCATTCATGTCACTATTGTCATAGACAATGGCAAGCCCTTCAAGAATCTTGATGTTCACACTCTTTGTGAACTTTTCCACATCCAACACCACTGGTCCAATCCATATTACCCCCAAGGAAACATCCAAGTTGAGACAACTAATAAATCCTTACTAAAAATCCTCAAGAAAGTTGTCAATGAAACTGCTCATGACTGACACCTCCATATACATCTCGCCCTTTGGGCATATTGTACTAGCATCCACACACCTACTGGAGCCACTCCATATTCCCTCATCTTTGATACTGAATCTATCTTGCCAACAGAGATCGAACTTCCCTCCTTGTGCATCTCTTTGCATAATCTCATCACAAAGGAAGATTATCATGTTGTACACCTAAAAGAACTAGAGCTCCTAGATGAATGGCACCTCAATGCCTTAAATCATCTCCAGGCACACCAAAACTGGCTCTGTAGGTCCTGCAACAAGAAAATTTGTGTCAGAGAATTTGTGGTAGGAAATTTAGTACTAAAAGAAAATTAGAAAAATCTTCAAGAATGACACAAGAAAGGCAAGTTCAAACCCAATTGGTTGGGTCCCTACATAGTTAAGCGGTCCTATACCTAGGCTGCTGAATACCCCATCAAAAAAAAAAAAAAAAAAAAAATACAAAAATAAAACCAAAAATAAAAAAAGACCAAAAATAGTAAAGAGAAATAATTCATCCTATGGTGAAAACCACATCTTGTGGCACCTTGGATAAGTACCATGATGAAAACCTATTTGCAAGTGTCATGTGTAGTATCAAACTCGATCCACTATTCATCCCCTTCCATTATCTCCTATTCCACCCTCACTAAATAAATGATCTTCATCCCATTTCCCACTTCTAGACTAGAAGTTTGTGCTAGATTGTTGTTTTCTGACACCATCTGTGTATAGGGATAAAATTGAGATCAAATGATATTCAAAACAATGAAATAGTCAACAATTCAATCCTATAACATAAAGAGTTCGATCTAAGTTAAAAGCCAATATTAGTGAATAAATCAAATAAAAACAAGAAAGCCTTCACCTAGATTGTATAGTTCTCTTTATCGAATGTAGATTGGTCAATAACGTTGTGAAACCATGTTTGCAACAAGCGAGTGTAGGTTGTATTAGTGCTCAAAAGATCAATGTCAAAATATCATAATGTGCTCAACGATGCGATGTATGCTTAATTCACTGTTAAGGAATGTCTGAGAATAAATGATCGAAGAGGATTTGTGAAGGAGATGAGGGGGGTTTATATAGGTTTCAATAAAGATCGATCAACAGTCCAGATAATTCAATAGAATCAACGGAGGAGATAAATCTAAAATTCATGATGAATGTGCACCTGACATGTGTCACACAAAAAGATATTTTTATTTGAGTTAATTGCTTTTTTGATAAAGATAGAATTGATTTCATAAATTAGAATGCTTTTTTCTAATTTAAGAGTTGGCGATAAAAACAAGATTGATTAAGTCAATTAACTTAACTTGTAATTTGCTTTTTGCATGTTTTGAGATAAATTAAATAATAAATTATTTAATTTTGTGTGCATGATGAACATGATTTATTTTTAGAGGAATTGAAAGATAAAAAAGCAAATTAAATAAATAAATTTATTTAATTGTTGCGCAAGTTTAGAGGAATAAATAAAATATTTGATTATATTTTATTTTTAGAGATTGAGATAATTTAAATAAATTTGAATGATTTATTTAAATTTGGAAGAATGATTGAATTAATTAAATAATTAAAATTATTTAATTGTAGATGAGATGATTTGAAGGATAAATTAATTAAATAATTAATTTATTCAATTGATGTTGATTTGAATTTTGGAAGAAGATTTTGATTTTGATTAAATTAATTAAATAAATAAAATTTATTCAATTAATATTGAATTTAGGAGATTTGGAAGAATTTGATGATTTTGATGAAATTAATTAAATAAATAGAATTTATTCAATTAACGTTTGAAATGCAGGTGATTAGACAAATTAGATGAAATGCAAGCGATTTGAAGACATGGTCATTTTAGGGTGTCTACATTTTGCCCCTCTTTAATGCAACACAGTTTATAGCGTTGCTTCAAATAAAAAAATTGTTGAAGACATGATACAATTTTTTATGCCCCAGTGTAGCTAGCTGCCCCTATGTAGATAGCTTAGGTTGCCCCCTCGAGAGGAAAGATAGGGAAGTGATAGAAGGATTGGGTTGACACTCAACTAGAAGAGTGCATTTGAGTTAGATGAGGTTAGAAAAAATGAAGGTTGACACGAAGAATAAAAAATTTGCAGACATGAGGATAGGTGAGAAAAGGGGTGGGAAACCATTAGGGTTGGGACACTATAAATAGGTCCAAGAGGGTCCACACAAGTCATTTTGCACACCTAGAGTTATCAAATTGAGAGCCTTTTGCCTCCTAGCTTAGGTTAGAGCTCCACGCATAGTGTTAGTTCAGTGCTTGCAAAGATGCCGATTCTAGTGCATAAGCATCGGTCAGAGCACGTCAGGACATATGGGAGACCAGCAGGCATGCCGAGAGCGGTAAGTAATCGAAAACCTTGTTGTTTTTGAAATTTTTAGGTCATTTTTTAGGAATTTGACAATTTTTAGCAAAGGCGCTAAGTTCGGGCTCAACACTTATGTTGTGCAGCTAAACGCCTTGCCGAAAAACTCAGCGCGTTTGTGTTTGGGTCTAGTGCCTCAGCGCTATTGGCAGTGCCGCAGCACTTATGGTAATGCAGTTAAGCGCCTATGGTCTAACATATCAACCTTGTTGGTTGAATAAGTGAGAAAAGCTTGGTGCCTTTGCTATAGCAGTAACGCACCTTAGGTAGCACAGTCAAGCACCTGTGTAGAAAACTCAGCACCTGGCAGGTGTGAAAGGGCACCGCCTATGCAAAGTAGTAAGGCACTTTTGGTCTAACAGTCAAGCGCCTCTGGACAAACCTAACCGCTTCTAGTTTTGAAAGCAGTTTGAGCTAGGTTAGGCTTGAGAAATGTGTTTTTGACTTAGGGTAGGGTTGACTAGTTTTGACTTATGGAGTATGACATGTGTTTGACTTAGGATCAGGCCGAATTGGCAATATGTTTAACAAATGGTCGTCATGGATGCAGATTACCTTACCACCCTTGCAATCGTGAGAGAGGCACTATCTGATAGCTGACTTAGTCATTCAGCTCAACGAGGGTGAGGAGCTCTTCCTTGAGATCATGGGACAGTGGCATGTTGCACATCTGACGCCCATTAAGGTGAACTTGGCTCTTTTGACAGCTGTGGAGAGATACCGCAACGAGACCTCCTGCTGTCACTTTCTGATAGGGGAGGCCACAGTTACTCTAGAGGATGTTTGACGCATCTTACAGATTCCTATTCAGAGGGCTCGAGATGACTATGACACCGAGCGAGGAGAGGTAGGCTTGCGAGAGGTTTTTATGACCAAAGACCTAGGTGTGCAGGATCGGGAGATCTGATGGGCCTGAGTACAAGGACTGTGCGATAGGATCAGATGAATTGTAGTATAACTGATAGGAGGATTCTTGTGTCTAGATAGACTGTCGAGGGGATTATCAGTTGGATGGGGCACTGTGCTTTTAGGGATGTTCACACATGGTATTCGATATGCATGGGGACCATGTGTTCTTGGGCAGCTGTACCATGATTTACATGATTGTGTATATAGAGGAGGGAGCAATTTATCAGCAGGAGTTACACTTTTGTAGGTATGGGCCTGGGAGCACATCCTAGTTATTAGACCGATCTCACTACGTCGCTGAGACTACGGTCAGCCATATGCATTTATGTATAAGGGATGATTACACATCGGTGGATGGGTTCAGTGAGCTACTGGTGGAGGCAGCTTGATGAGAAGGACATCTTTGTGTGGTGCCCATGGCTAGAGTGTGAGATGTGGGATGATGATCATAAGGAGTTAGTCTACTGCAAGTAACCTAGGTATTTGTTTGGCAGATGCATAGACACTATTGAGCGGTACCTTTCGGAGAGGGTACTGAGACAGTATGGCATTGCACAGGGATTGCCCATTGGTGAGACCATATTTGCCCGGACTAGGAAGGAGGTCGATGATTGGGGACCAGAGATTGGAGTGGATGTGGCATTAGTAGATTTATGGACACTTGCCCCAGTGAACTAGGATTGGATTACAGGGCCTATTGATCTAGGCACACTACTAGCATATGACACTTACTGGTAGGCTCAGAGGCCAGTTAGGTTGACGAGACTGGGAGTAGTGGGTGCAGTGCGAGAGGTGGTAGTGTTAGGGGCAGAGGCGAGGGCTAGGAGAGAGGCCCTTCAACAGGTTGCAACATAGGGCCAAGTAGGTGGAGATGGAGGGGATGAGGAGGATGTGCCGATGGTAGAGGCAGGAGGACAGTAGGGTGCATTGCCAACAGAGATGCGACTACAGCAGGCACAGAGACATTTATAGGAGGACATAGCGAGGAGGACTTGCTTGGAGCTGCAGATGGTCTGCATGTGGAGGGACAGAGATGCAGCCCCAACAAAGGTCAGACAGGCCTAGGCATAGGCTCAGGTACATGCATAGGCAACATCATAGGCATAGGCGGCACTAGCAGCTGCATAGGCAGCACCAGCACTAGTAGATGACAGGTAGATTACCCAATTGACTTTAGAGAGGGACACAGTAGTATAGCTACGCTTGACGGCAGAGGCCACCCTATAGAGGGTTAGGCAAGAGAGATGAGGCACGCTGCGTACTGGGTGCTGACCAGAGGGTACTGTTCAGTGAGCTCACCTATGTGTAGGGAGAGTTATTATCAGCAAGCAGAGAGGCCGAGTATTATAGGGCTCTCTACTTTGGTGCTATGCTGGTAGATCAGCGAGAGCTGAGCTACCAAGAGAGGAGTAGGTCAAGGGATTCCTCGTCATGCAGGATGAGGCAGTCATTATCATTAGTTAGAGGACCTTTCGTGCCACTAGGTGGAAAAGGACTAGCAGGGGGACCTTCATCGAGTGCAGGTGGAGGACAAGGATCACAGCAGGCAGGTAGCTCAACCCACTAGCTGCCACCAGAGCATGTATATATTGTACCATTTGTCTTGTATGATTGACATATTTTGTATATAGTTATTGATGCCTGCGTGCATCTGATGTATACTATGGGCTCTTTGATAGCCACAATGTACTTTTGGATGTACATATGTACTTTTGATGTATATACGGACATTCATATTTTGATTGACCACACACATGATTATATATGATGACATACTGATTTTATGCTTATTGATGTTCATGCTTTGCTTTTTTTTTATTCACTTATATATGCTATGGATGTGATGACATGTATTTATGATTATGTATTCATGTGATGATGTAGATGCTTATAGATGTATGACATATGTTGACATGATGATGACATGATGATACTTTAGATGTATGACATGCGATATCTAACTTGTGGTTTTGTAGATATGCATCAAACGGTATGAGAGATAGGAGACTTTGGAGATAGAAGAGAATATTTGATAAAAAAAGACTGCTGATCGATCTTTGCTTGAAATTCTATATGAGGCCATGGATGGGCAAATGGTTGATCTTGTTGCAATGGTTTCGCAGATGTGTATAAAGAGCAATCCTTATTTTTGATATAGCACATGGATAGTTTGCCACCAAGGTATAAATGACCAAGGTGCTGTAATATTTGAGTGCGTGGACATTAACTCTGCAAGCAAGCGGTTTGAACTTAGATCCCTTAGACATCATATAACCTTGTTTGATATGTGAATGATCTATAGTCTTAAAAAAAACTTCAATACATAAATGCAAGAAGAATATTAATATGTAAGATGCTAGGTCAAAACACACACAAGATAAATATGCTGCGAAGAAAAATACTAAAGATCATTCCTCAAAAATGGCACACAAAAGAAATGACTATGCCCCCAATCCGTACTGCATCACAACATACCAAGATTATAGATAAATCAAGGTAGTCTTGAATAGGTAATAGAAAAAGGAACAAAAAAAAGATAAACCAAAAAGCTATTTGACTGACTTTCAAAGTAAACATACAATCAATATATTCTCTTGCCAAAGAGGTTGCTCATGATAGTTTGATAGGATAAATAACAACCTTATTGTGGGAACAATGTGTTTGTTAAAGGGTGTTATCTGCTTAAAGGATAATGTCTGGTTTCAGGGAATGAAACATGTTGTATAAGACATCTAGCCTGATATTCTTTCATGGAACATCCTGTATAAGACAAGTTTGTTTGATTTGTTTGAGATCGATTTAGTTGATGTTGGCAATCGATTGTAGGACAATATATAGTTTTGCAAGTAGGTTTCTTTTCTTTAGGTTTGTTAAGGACTTTTGCTTTGAAAGGATGTGTGTGGTTGTTGTTTTACTATTTGAGTTAGTCAAGTCGAGGTGAATAGATTTTGATAAACGGAAGACTAGAGAGATGACATATTAATGGATTGAGATGGGCGAAGAATGATGAATCGCATGTGCCTGAGTACTGGAAACATCCTTCGTATTCTAGATTGCCTACATACCCTTTATCCATGGGATCAAGGCACATTACAAGGAAAGATGAACATGATAATATGTAGTTCTAGCTAGAGTGATGAGTGGGTCAAAGTGATTGAGCTTGGGTTGGGGAAATGATGACATCTCATATACTTGAGTATTGGATACGTCCTTCGTATTCCAGACTACCTACATACCCATATCCATGGGATCAAGGTACCTTAAGATAAAAAGATGAGATGATATGTAGTTCTCGTTTGAGTGATGATGTAGGATAGTGTCGGATAGATAACAACCTTATTGTAGGAATGATGTGTCTATTAAAGGATGTTATCTGCTGAAAAGATAATGTAAGGATGCATTTGTTTCAGTGCTTGTGTTTTTATTTTGGTTGCTTGTGTTTGAAGGTTTGAAGTCTTTTGCGAACCATGAACAAGGATCCATTCCTAGACCTAGGTTAAGGAAAGAGTTGCCCCTATTCGGGTAGAGGAAGACATAGATAAGTTCGACATAGGATAACTGACGATGGACATTGACAAATTTCCAAGCTATTCTAGATAGGGAGATGGAAATGCAAACAAGGTCAATGGTTTTATTATGGATGGATGGAATGAACAAGACTCGATAGATGATGGATGCCGACTCTACACATAGTGCCTGTTTTCCAAGTTTTCACTATGGTACTTATCCAAGGCACCTTTATACCTAGTTTTCACCATAGGACGGATTATTTGTTTGTTTTTGTTTTTACTTTTTTTTTTGAATACTCTAAGGATTAGGCAAAGAACTTCTTGAGATGAACACTGTTAAGTGGCTCATCTAGAGGAATTCCTTTAGGTGTAGCTAAAGTATAATCTCCTGATCCATATGTTGCTGTGATAACAAAGGGTCCTAACCAATTAGGCTTAAACATGCCCTTCTTTTCTCTATCTGCTTGATTTCTTTGATTTTCTTTTAAGACAAGATCCCCAATTTGAAACTGTCTTTCTTTGATCTTCTTGTTGTAGTTGTGCCGGAGACGGTTTTGATAGACATGGAGATGATTAAGTGTGAAAAGGCACCTCTCATCTAGTAGTTCTAGCTCAGCTAATCTGGAAGTGTGATACTCCTCTCCATCAATCAGGTTCTGCATGGATACTTTGAGGGATGGGATCTCGACCTCTATAGGTAGAATGGCTTCAGAGCCATAGACCAAGGCATAGGGTGTGACACCAGTTGGTATTATGAAACTAGTGTGGTAGGCCCATAAGGTGGGATTGAGTTGTAGGTGCCAATCATGACCAACTTCATTGATTATTTTCTTGAGGATTTTTAGAATAGTTTTGTTGGAAGCCTCAGCTTGGTCGTTACTCTGTGGATAGTAGGGAGTAGAAAAATGATGTTTGATATTGTATTGTGTGCACAAGGCACGAACATATTGGTTTTTGAATGGTCTCCCATTATTTGTGACAATGGCTTGAGGGATACCATATCGGCAAATGAGATAGTTAAGGATAAACTTGGCTATTTGCTTACCGATGATATAGGTCATGGGAATGGCTTCAACCCACTTTGTGAAGTACTCAGTGGCAGTAATGATGAATTTATGGCCATTGGAGGAGGATGGGTGGATTTGTTCTACGAGGTCGAGACCCCATTGTGAAAATGGCCATGGAGTTGTCATAGGTTGTAATTCATGAGTCGGTACATGAATCAAATCTCCATGCTGCTGGCATTGTAGACAATTCTTAGCAAACTGCAAAACATCTTGTTCTATTGTAGGCCAATAATACCCTGTGTGGAGTATCTTCTTAGCGAGGTTAGGACCGATAGAATGTGTGCCATAGACACCTTCGTGTATGTCTCATAAGGTGGCATCAACTTCTTCCGCATCAAGACATCATAAGAGGATACCATCAAGACTTTGACGATATAGTGTATCACCCAGAATGGTGTAACAGGAGGATCAACGAATAAGGGTTTTGCGTTGGTTTGTGGATAGGTCAATGTGAAAGGTACCATTTTTAAGGTAGTTATATATATCTTCGTACCATGGGGAATTGGGACCAACAAGTTCGTAGATGATTTCAGTAGTTGGAACATTGATGGCTGGTATCAACAATTGCTCAATCAAGAACTCACATTTTTGTGTGTTTGCAGGCACATCTATAAGTGACCCCACAGAAGCCATAGAATCTGCAGCTTTGTTGTGCTCTCTTGGAATCTTCTCAAAGGTGATGCTAGAAAAGAGTGGTTTGTAGGCATTGTAAGGGACTAACTTTTCATCCTTAGTTTGGTACTCATCTATGACTTGTCGAATGACTAGTTGTGAGTCTCCACACACTTGTAGTTCTTTGATGTCAAATTAAACTGCTATATTTAGACCTATGAGGAGTGCTTCATACTCAGCTATATTATTAGTGCAAGGAAATGCCAGCCAATATGACTTTGGGATATAAGCATTTTGAGGCGTGATAAAAAGAATGCCAGCCCCTAATCCATGTTGTGTGTAGGAACCATCAAAGTATAATTTCCACATTATTGAGGTAGAAAGAGTGAAGAGATTCTCATCCAAAAAGTCAGAGACCATAGGATGTACATCTGTCATAGGTGCTTCTGCTAATTGATTTGTTATGGCTTGTCCCTTGATTGCTTTGTGGTCCACATACTCAATATCAAACTCACTAAGGATCATGACCCATTTAGCTAGTCTGCCTATGAGAGCTGTTTTGCTAGAAGATACTTCAATGGATCAATTTTTGCTATGAGATTTGTATGTTGGTTTAGCATGTAATGCCGCAACTTTTGGGAAGTGAACACTAAGTCCAAACAAGCTCTCTCCATAGGTGAATAATCAAGTTCATAACCCACCAAGGTTTGACTAATATAATATATAGCATGCTCTTTTCTAGCCTCATCATGCTGTGCTAGAAGGGCCCCTAGGGCTGCAGTTGTAGTTGAGATGTATAAAATCAAATGTCTATCGACAATTAGTGGTACCAAGACTGGAGGTGTAGCTAGATACTCTTTTAGTTGATCAAATGTTGTTTGACACTTATCATCCCATCGAAATGAGAATCCTTTTGGAGCAAGTGTTGAAATGGTTGGCATTTATCTGCTAGCTGTGAGATGAAATGCCTAATAGATTGTAACCTTCCTTGAAGACTCCTTAATGCTTTTAGGTTCTTTGGTGGAGGCATCTCCACTATAGCCTTGACTTTTGCAGGATCTACTTCAATGCCTCTGTGAGATGCAATGTATCCCAACTATTTTCCTTATGGTACCCCGAAGACACACTTCTTTGGATTGAGCCTTGATATTTCTTGAGTCTGTCAATGATTTGTCCTAGAACTTGTATGTGATCTATCCTAGAAGATTTTGCTAGTATATTGTCCACATAGTCCTCCATGATGTGATGAAAGAGGTCATGGAATATAACTATCATTGCTTTTTGATAAGTTGCCCCTGCATTCTTTAGACCAAATGGCATGACGCACCTACAATAGGTACCCTAAGGACAAGTGAAAGTTGTTTTATGTTGATCTTCTTTTGCTATCATTATCTGATTGTAGCCAGAGAATCCATCCATGTGAGAAAGAATTTCATGACCAGCGGTCAAGTCTACTATGAGATCAATGTTCGGTAATGGAAAGTCATCTTTGGGACATGCTTTGTTAAGATCTCTAAAATTAGAACACATGCGGATGCCCCCATTCGATTTAGCCATCGGTACAATGTTTGAGACCCATTATGGATAATCAATAGGTTTGATAAAATTTGCATCTAATAACTTTTGTATCTCCACCTTTACCAAGAGAGCTATCTGTGGATGCATCTTCCTCAGCTTTTGCTTGACAGGTTTAACTGTTGGATCAACTGTGAGATAGTGAACTACTAGCTTAGGGTCTAACCCTGGCATATTAGCATAGGTCCACACAAAGTTGATGGTGTGCTAAAAGAAGAAGTTGGTAATATCCTCATGTTCTTTCTCTAATAGTGATGCTACTAGGAATGTTGTTCTAGTATTTTGTTCTGTGCTAAGATTTATCTCTGTAGAGTCTTCCACTAGGAGAGCTGATTTCTCTTGATACTTAAATGGTAGGGGAAGGTCAAATCCTCCATCCTCAGGTGCCACAGTTGGGTTTTCACCTTTGGATAGTCCTTTGTTTTTACTATTTTGTGATCAAGAGGTGCCATAGCGTGGTTTTCACCTAGAGATCTTTCTTTATTTTTGTTTTTGTGATTGGAGGATTTGGCATTCTCACCAAAATAAGTAGTTTTCTCTAGTTCCTTTACAAAATTGGATTTGTGATCACCAAGAGGGATATCATCTTGAAGTCCAATGAACTCTACAATAGCTTCATCATTCTAAAATACATCTAGAAGGAGGGTCCTTTGTTGGTCCCAATCGATAAGTTTAGGGTAGACTAGTGTTACGCTTTGGGTTTTTATGTTGGATGTGAATATGGGTGATAGCATGAATATGGAGGATTCTGTGAAGAGGTCAGTCATATGGAGGGAAGAGTCATCAATGATATCCTCTTTAGACGTCGAATCAACGAGAGAAGTTTGTGCCACCTTGTCAAGAATACCCTCAATGTCCAAGGGGCATGGAACCTTCCTACCATAACCTAACCCATTTTTGTCTAGCTTCTTTTGCATAACAATGGGTTCCACTTTTCCTTAATTATGTTTTCCAAGGCCACCTTTGCCTTTATAGCCCATGTTTTTGACAATCCTTAGGCCATTGCCATATTGCTTGACTGGTATGGTGACTGGTTCCTTCTCCTTGTAGAGCTAAGAAGAGATGTCTTCAATAGTTTCCTCTACCAATAATTTTAAATCTTGGAATTGAGTTAGGGATGTTGGGGGAGGAATAACTGCTTTCTTAGTTGCTTTGGCTATGGGCGGTTGGCTATAGGATTTAGGAGATAGGGACATCCATCCTACACAACAAGATTTTGAGATCTCATATTCTGCAAAGCCTATATCATGGATGTCAACTTTGATTGCAGGAATAGGAGTAGGATTGGGTTCAACTGCAGAGGCTTTTGTCAGATTTTTAGAATTGATATACAATGGGGATTCATGGGCTTTGTCATTATTGGGCACTTGGTTGCAATTCTTATAACTGTCTTACAAGACACGATAGAATTCAAAAGGATTAGGATCTCCTGGGATAGTGATCTCTGTACCATTAAATGGGAACTTGAGAGACTGATGGTACGTAGAGGGAACAACTTTCATGGCACGAATCCATGGGCGTCCTAGGATTATGTTATAAGGGAGGTCAATGTCAAGGACTTGGCATCTATTTTCAAGCATGACGGGGCCTACTTGTATAGGCAAGTGGATAACACCTTCTGACTGATATTAAGCATCATCATACCCCTTGATTGTAATATTGTGATCAATGTTAACATGATCCTTAGAGTATCCCAATTGTTTGAGTAACTTTAGAGAACAGATATTGAGACCAGCACCACCATCTATAAGTATCCATTTGATCTTGCGGTTATGGATGACAATCTCAATGTGAAGGGCATCATTATGACATGGATCATGGGATGGGAGGTCCTTCTCAGAGAAGACCACATTGTAGGGTGAGGCAATGTTACCTATTATAGGTTAGAAATCTATGACCGCTATGTTGGTAGGAACCAAAGACTTTTGTAGGGCTTTTTCGAGCACAACTTTATGTGCAGGTGACGACCTTAGTAGATCCAAAATGGAGATCTATGCAGGGGTTTTCCCTAGATGTTCGACAAGATTGTAATCAGATTGAATTGTGAGACTTGGTGTAGGACCATGAATGGTGACACAACCATGACGAGTTGTAACCGCGCAATCCATAGATTTGCCTTTGATTGTGAGGGTAGACACCTGACTCTCTTCAAAACAACCCACAATAGAGTCATAGGAAGTTGAAGCTTTGTTAACACCTTTACCTTTATTTGAAGGTGGACCTTGACCATGATTAGGGAATGGCTCATTGTACATATTGAGATCCTTGTTTGTATTTAGATTAGGGGGATCACCGAATGCGATTTGTCCTCTATCAATAAAGTTTTGGATCAGGTGTTTGAGTTTCATGCATCCTATGGTTCGGTGTCCTTTTGTTCTATGGTACTCACAAAATTCATTTTCTCTATATCGTGAGGTTTTGTAAATAGGTTCACCATATAGGGGAGCATCTGGTAACATGAGGAGTCCATTGTTTATAAGTTTCTATAGAACAGTCTCTATAGGCTCTCCCAAGGGAGTGAATTGACATTGAGGGTAATCTTGTTGAGGTTGCTCTTGTTGTCATTGTTGTTGGTTTGGTTGTCTTTGTTGGTTTTGTTATGGTGAAGGTTGACTTGGTTTTAATTGAAGTTGAAGTGGTGTTTGCAGTGTTTGGACATGCTTGGAATCCACCACACCATCATTGACCATGTTTTTGTTCTTGTTCCAAAACTTGGGCTTATCATTTGTTTGTTGTTGAGGAGCATTGTCTTTAGTTTCTTTGAAGATTTTGATCATGCCTTTAGCAATGAGGTCCTTTTCACTGTTGATGCCCTTGTAGGTAATTTCGTTGAAGGTTGTAGCACTAAGTATTTGCAAATGAAAACCTAATTATTGATTGAGGTTCTGCACAAACATACTCACTAGTTATTTTTCAAGTATCTCGAATCAGAATTTGCTAGCCATTTGTCTCCATCTTTGAAGGAAGGAGATGAGAGTTTCCCCATTTTTTTGTTTATTGTTGCATAGGTCAGTCATAGAGACCTCATGCTCTGTATTGTATGAGAAGTGAGTGGCAAATTTCTCCGCAAGCTCGTTAAAAGATTTATACCCGTGGGTAGGTGTGAGAACCATTCTATAGTTGGACCTCCAAGACTTTGAGGAAAGATGTGTATAAGATATGTGTCATTATGTGAGACTTTGAAGCAAGCGAGATAGAATTCTCCAAGGTGGTCTTTTGGGTCTCCTTTTCCTTTGTATTTATCAAACTTAGGAATAGTGAAATTGTGAGGAAAAGGGATCATGGGTAACGACTGATCAAAAGGGTAAGGACAAACGTCTTCCAAAGAGAAGGTTTTCTTGGTGTGGCCAAATGTTAGATCAGCTAGTTGTTGTTTAACCTCAGCAAGTTGTAGCTCCATAGTTGTTGGAGGTGTTGGAAATGTCTCTTGTTGAACTAGTGGTGGTTGTTGTTGCCCATATGGAAGATCATAGTGGAAGTCATCGACATTGGTGTTGTAAGGGTCGTATGATTGGTTGTGATTGTTTGGATTTTGTGGAGGTGGGGGTGGCGCTAGGCAAGTATGTAGGCTTTGTGATAGTTGTTGAAAAGAGTTCTATCGTTGATATTGTGGAGGTGGTGTGAAGAAATTATTTGGTGGAGGAAAGCTAAAATATGTTGGGTTTGGTTGCGGTGGTGGAGCATAGCTATTTTGAATTTGGGTGTGTTCAGGGTTTTGGTAAGTGTTGGTGAGGTTGAGTGTGGATGATCACGGTGGTGGAGGAACATATGTAGATGTGTTTTGCAATGGTTGAGGTTGGGTGAGATATGTGTTTAAAAAGGTTAGTGTTGAGGATTGTTGAGGCGGAGGGACATAGGTAGATGTGTTTCATGATGGTTAAGGTTGACTAAGATAGGGATATGTTAGGTTTAGTGTGGAAGAATGTTGTGGTTGCATGACATTTTTTGGGTTAACAATACAGAGTGTTGATGACATTGGGGGAGGTGTTGGTTGTGACCCTTTTTTCATGGTGACATAATTGTTTCCCAGATTGCAGTTTGGTAGGAAACTATCTTGTGATGGGGTAGCCAATGTTCCAACTACATTTGATGAGGGTGTTTGAGCTATATTAGGAGTTTGTTGGATGCTTGATCTAGCTAGAGCAGCTTGTTTAGTGAATTCTGCTTGACGTTGTAGAGTCTCTTGTTGGTGTGTATAGATCTCCATAGGAGTCAAGAGGGGTGATAGGTCTTTCCGTTGTTGGATTTTAATAAAGTGGATTCTCATATTGAGTGGCAAAAGACTTATTTGTTCTCCCTTGTGAGATTTGTTTGGGTATAGGCGTGGTCACGATTGACATAGTTTGGACCGCCGTTATAGCATCTTGGGTGTTGTTAGGCTCGCTAAGATTTGATAGATCAAAACCTTTGGGTAATTTGGCTCCTTGTTCGGCTAGCAAGCGGAAGAAATGATCTTGGTTCTCACTAAGGATTTTGTCAAATGTGGCTATGGTTTTAGGATCTTGCATGATTACCTCAAGGTCTTGTCTATCTACTTGAGAGGATTGACCTTCTTCAAAGTGTCTCTCTTCTTGAGATGGGACTTGAACCATGGTATAACCGGGTGTAGAAAAATCATGTGGCATGCCGGTAGTGAATTGAGTTACATCCACCAAGGGGACATTAGTCTCTTGAGGTTGATCTGGTTGGTCTTGTTTCGACGTGTTTTGAACATTAGTTGGCCTATTCATTGGTGTTTTTGGAGTACCCTTTGGAGCCATGTTGGATTGGCTTGATTGAGGTGTTTGAGGAGGCGATTTGCGCTTCCTTGGGGTAACTTGTTTAGCCTTCATAGTTTGTTGGAGTCTAGTGGTTACCATGATATGCACTAGGACAATGTTTTTGAGATATTGCTAAGACAGTTTGAAAAATCAATTTTCTGGACCAAAGGTGCTAGACTGTGCTGCAAAGGCGTGGCACTGTTATAACAAAGGTGCGGTACTATAGTACCAAAGCCACTGAGATGTAATGCCAAAGGTGCTAGATTGTGATACCAGAAGCACTGGACTGTGTTGCAAAAGTGCTGGACTATTATACCAGAGGTACTGTAATGGTGTCAGTGATGTCTAAAAGGCAAATTTTGATAGTTTTTGGACTGGATTTTCTTTAGCAAGAGAAAACACATCAAACACAATAGCAAAAGGACTAACACGATAGATAGTGTATGTTCAAGGCTCACCAAAAGCCCAACGTTCCCACGGGTATAAGACAATTCAAACAATATCAAGCACTTTCATCCCTAGAGACAAAGGTTCATTGCGGTAGTTCATCTCACAACTTAATTCTTCGTCGACCAAATGTCATTCCATATAGGTGTCATACATTAGTATCTTTGTGAGAGACGATAGGTAGGGATATCTCACCTTCCCCTCAGAAAGCTCAAGTAGGTCACAAGAGATTTATGGCCGAGGGAATACTATCTCTTCTCAAGGGAGGCAATGGTGAGTATCTTGGGGGCTTGTACCGATTCTGCTTGCATTGATGATTACCACAACGTTCAGAGGTAGATCAGGTAGTCACTATCTAGATGGTTCTTAGCTGCTTTGAGAGACCAACGCCTTACAAGCAATGTGACAAGCTACTAAAAGCTTTGACCAATCCTATTAAGAGTATCAAACACTTACATAATGTGAAAATCATTTCCACAAAGTGCTAGTACACCTCTTTTTGATTTGGCACCATAAGATAAGGCTGACATTAGTTAGGACTTGGATTTCGCCTTATCCCTCTTATATAGCAGTTCAAAGGAAAAATCCACTTAGGGTCATCCCTTTTGGATGAATCACAATCCAAAAGTAGGCCCTTCTAAAGGAATAACTAAAATTAAAGTTCAAGCACGTCAAACAAAGGTTCAATTGTATCGTTATAAGAAAAATAAGGTGCAACTAGATTAGGCACACACATGATTGTAGTTGTCAATTGTCCCTTAAGAAATTGAAGTGTTATGCATTCATGTCCATTGTCCCTTAAGAAATTGAAGTATTTTTGCATTCATGTCCATTGTCCCTTAAGAAAGCAATATATTCCTAAGACTTAGATTTGCAAAAAAGATGTTTTGTCCCTTAAGAAGGCAATATGTTTTCTAAGATTTACAAGGATGTTTGTTCAATTGTCCCTTAAGAAAGTAATATGTTTTTCTAAGATTCCAAAGATGTTTGTTCAATTGTCCCTTAAGAAAGCAATATGTTCCTAAGACCTAAATTGATAGATTTGGTAATTTCTTCAACGCTTGTCCTGCATGAACATGTTAGAGAAACCAATTTGATCTGTTTCAGTGATAAGAAGATGTAACAAGTTTGATTAGTTCCACACAAACTCAATAGTTAGCAAAAATTAATCCAATGACCAAAAATGCTTTACTGTTATATCAAAGGCGCTGACCTGTTAACCAAAGGCGTTGCACTGTACTACCAGAGGCATATTGTTTTCAACCAAAGGTGCTGAACTGTGGTACCAAAGGCATTGCACTGCTGACCAAAAGCGTGGCACTGTGATACCAAAAGCGCACTACTGTCCTAAGTTTAATAAACTCAGCATTTTGTGAAAAAAAGCAAGATTACAAAGATGATCTCCTGATTGTAGAATGGTGAATAAGGGTTAGATCTATCTGTAATGATGAAAACAATAATTGAAACCCTTTAAATCAAAAAATCACTCCAAACCCTATGTGTCCAGAGGCGCTGTACTGTAGTGCCAGAAGCGTGGTACTGTGCTACCAAAGGCGCGGCGTTGCTTTATCAAAAGCGTTGTGTTTTGCCTGAAGGCACTGAGTTGTAGACCAAAGGTGCTTTACTGTGTTGCAAAGCGCGGTTCTATGTTCATCTGTGCACTTTCGTACTGTACTTTAAAAAAAATTCTAGAGAAAAATAGCAATTAGTGGGTCCCACTGGGCGTGCCAAAATGTGTATAGGGATAAAATCAAGATTGAATGATATTTAAAATAATGAAATAATCAACAATTCAATCCTATAACATAAAGAGATTGATCTAAGTAAAAAGCCAATATCAGTGAATAAATCAAATAAAAACAAGAAAGCCTTCGCCTAGATTGTATAGTTCTCTTTGTCGAATGTAGATTGCTCAATAACGTTGTGAAACCATGTTTGCAACAAGCAAATGTAGGTTGTATTGGTGCTCAAAAGATCGATGTCAAAAGATCGTAATGTGATCAACGATGTGATGTATGCTCAATTCCCTGTTAAGGAATGCCTAAGAATAAATAATTGAAGAGGATTTGTGAAGGAGATGAGGAGGGTTTATATAGGTTTCAATAAAGATCGATCAACGGTCCAGCTAATTCAATAGAATCAATGGAGGAGATAAATCTAAAATTCATGATGAATGTGCACTTGACATGTGTCACACAAAAAAATATTTTTATTTGAGTTAATTACTTTTTTGATAAAGATAGAATTGATTTCATAAATTAGAATATTTTTTTCTAATTTAAGAGTTGGTGATAAAAACAGATTGATTAAGTCAATTAACTCAACTTGTAATTTGCTTTTTGCATGTTTTGAGATAAATTAAATAATAAATTATTTAATTTTGTGTGCATGATGAACAAGATTTATTTTTAGAGGAATTGAAAGATAAAAAAGTAAATTAAATAAATAAATTTATTTAATTGTTGTGCAAGTTTAGAGGAATAAATAAAATATTTGATTATATTTTATTTTTAGAGATTGAGATAATTTAAATATATTTGAATTATTTATTTAAATTTGGAAGAATGATTGATTTAATTAAATAATTAAAATTATTTAATTGTACATGAGATGATTTGAACGATAAATTAATTAAATAATTAATTTATTCAATTGATGTTGATTTGAATTTTGGAAGAAGATTTTGATTTTGATTTTGATTAAATTAATTAAATAAATAGAATTTATTCAATTAATATTGAATTTAGGAGATTTGGAAGAATTTGATGAAATTAATTAAATAAATAGAATTTATTCAATTAACGTTTGAAATGCAGGTGATTAGACAGATTAGATGAAATGCAAGTGATTCGAAGACATGGTCATTTTAGGGTGTCTACACCATCCATAACCACACACTTGCAAGTCCTATCCATCTATCCCACTAACACATCTGCTCCATAACTCTCCAACTGGGATCCTGGTCTCTCCAACCTCCTTGGTTGTCTGTATCACTTGAGCTTAATTTTCACCTTATACATCTTTCACACCTCACAATATATAGACACTCTATCACCATCCCTCGTAATACACAATCACTCGATCCATAATAAACAAATCCTTGTATCCACCACCGCCTCACTCCATACCCATCCTCACCTAAACTTGACACTCGTGCCACAAGCATATTACGTATACTACCAAAGTATTGAGCTTCTGGATCAAAATCACAAGAGACAAGATCACTCTTGACCTAGCATATTGCCTCCATATCTATTCACCTATCATTTGAATTATCCAAATCATCATCAATCCCTACCATATGAATGCATCCTTCCTACAATAGGTAGAATCCTAACTTCGTACAACTCTTGGCAAGAGATATGATGGTTGTATGATCCGTTTGGTTAGTTGGTCTTTTTCTTGTTTATTTTTTTCTGTGTCTCATTCTATGATTCCTTCAATGTTACCTCGATCTTTCTATATCTTGGTGTGTTACGAAGGGCATGGAATGGGGCATGGTCATTTCTTTCTTATACCATGTTTGTTGGGTGCTCTTATTACTCCAACTAATATTCATATCTTATGTGTGTTGGAATAGCTTTTTGCATATCAAACGTCCTTTTGCATCTAAGGCCATTCAATACCTTCTGTGCACTAAGGACTTATGCTCTAAGTTTTCTTCATCACACGTCTAGACAAGGATGTATTATGTTGGGCATGTATAAGGCCATCCTTTTGTTTTCAAAATCAAGTCCAATGCATGGAATACATTGTCACCTCAGTTCCTTATACCTTGGTGCATAACATTTCATGCTATATCAAAAAAAGTGCTTGTGACATATACAATATTTTAAAAGCATTCAAAAGTTTTCCCTCCTCCCAGGAATCTCAGTGTGTGGTATCACCCACAGGGCTTGGATTGACAACTCACATCCCTTGTTTTGGATGCCTACACTGCATATTCCTGTCCATCATCATATTCATCCCCTTTTGGTTCCAAGATTTAAGAAGTAATCCTCTCACCATCTCTTTTGCATCCCACGTCCTACCCTACTTCTCATTCCATCGTAAGGGCTTGGATTGAAAAACCTCACCCTATCACCAATGTCTTGGCAAGATCCTCCATTTACACCCCCTCCCCCTATCTGAATTACCCCATGTGCACATTCTCTCTTGTTTCATTCTATCTTCATCCCATCATTCCTATGCATTAGAACTTTCAATATCCACCCATAATGTATGTTTCATCATCCAAGCATGCTCATCCATCTCACCTAATCCAAACCTTTCCTTGTGACCATTTTTAGTGACCATGTATCATGACCAACCAAAAATTAACATTGTTCACGCATATAGGCAAAACAATTAGATGTCATCTCTATCATTACACATTAATCATTCACACATTAGCATTTTTCATCCATAATATATATTTATTAATCTAACCATCTTTTCACAATCATCATCATCATCCTTACCATCTAAAGCTAGCAAGTGATCTTGTTAGCTATTTCATTGTATACCTATGCATGTTCCACCCCATAACACATGCACTAAACATCCCTAAATAAACAAAAAAACCCATAATCCATAACATAATTCCATACATACATCCATAATGTCATAATACATAGATCGTAACCATAATCCGTAACCATCACATAGACATAAACATCCATAACATCATAATGCATACAATACACCCACATCATATATAATCCACATCATAATCCAACTCAACATATATATGCCATGAAACCATCCTTACAACATACATCCATATCAGTTTCCACATCATTGCATATTCCATCCATAATATATATTTATTAATCTATGAATCTTTTCATACACAATACACATTATAATCCATCACACATAAAGTCCACTAATCCATATATCCTAACAAACCATGATCACATACATGCCACAAACCATGATCCAACAAACATCCATACCTAATAGATCCATCACACATAACATACAAACACCATATCTATCAAAATGCATCTATACACCACCAACACATTGCATAATCCACCTCATAACACATCACACCTATTACCCATACAATCAATCCATATGCGTAACATAAATCCATATAACTATCACATAATCACATCCATATCCATCAATGAAATACATCCACACTCTATGAACATAAAATCATAACCATAACCATAATCATAGCATCACATCTTAATCCATCTCATAAATAATAAACCATAAAATGTGTATCTGTAATGTCCATCATAACCCACATAATCCATCAAAATGTCCATAATCATATAACATCCTAATAATAGCTTCCATCACATCAAAATCATCATATCCATAACCATAATCCACAAAACATCCATAGGTCAACACATTAAATCATATAAGCCATACATACATCACATAGTTAGTACAACATCATGACATCATATCTATAACCATAACATCATATGCATACATATAATCATCCATACATCATCATAAATAATGTAAAACAATCACATCATCATATGGACATCATGACAACATCATATCATCATACATCATCCATAAACACTAGTAAAACATCACAATGTCCATATATCACCACCAAAACATGTCATCTCATATATACGTCAAAAAATGGTCATGATACAATGTCTATAAATGGGCTCTATAGAGCTATCAAAATACAACATGGGCCCGAAGGCATATAAAATACAAATCAAAATGTCTACATTAGCCTCTAGGCTGAGTTGCCCCTATTTGATGGTGCTGGCTGCGATGGTCCTACCCCTGCTGTTGGTGGTGGATGAGGAGGAGGTGGCCCCATAGGTTGTTGTGTTGGCCCCAGTACCGATCTCTCTGAACAACCTATCCTCTGTGAGTTTGAAGCTCCTGACTGACTCTAGAACGTTTCCCTCCTCTCGGCCAACACCTCCCTCTCATACAATGTCCTATAATGTTGTGCCTCTTGAGTGGCCTGATCTAGGCAACTCTAGAGTCCTCCCAACACATATGCCATCCCTGGTCCCAACACTTGGTGTGCCTCATCTCTCTCCTGTTGATATCTTGCCAGCTATGCTTGTAGCTATGTGAATGGCCCCTATCCCTACGCTAACTACACCTGTAGCTGCACCACCTTACCCCTACAACTATGTGGCCTATCCCTGTGCTAGCTACTCCTATAGCTGTGCCACCTACCCCTGCAGCTATGTGGCCTAACATAGCTATGCCTGCAGCTATGCCACCTGGCCCTGTGTTGTTGTCAGTTGTACCCACAAAGTAGTAACCTACTCTCCCTCCCCCTCCTCCTCTCCATCACCCTCCCCCTCCTCCTCATCACCTCCCTATCCACTAACATGCCCCTATGAGATAGTTATCTGAATCAACCGTTGTTGTACCCACCATGCGTCATATGCTATTGTCATCCCTGCCTCTGTTATGTCCTCTCTTAGATCCCATGCCATCAACACCAACACCTCAAAAGTTATTATCGATGACTACGAGTCAATCGACACTCCCCGCCTTAGTGCATCCCTCATCACCTGAGGTAACACTGCCTCCTCCAATACCACCATCTATGTCACACCAAACTAGAGTAACACTTGATCTAGCAGGTACATGTCAATGATCTGCTCTGTGTGCCCAATGAGATATCATGGTTACTGCACATACCCTAGCTACACATCCTCGTCATTCCACACCTCACACCCCAACCATGGCCTCCATGTAACCATCCTGATGTCATCTATGACTCACCGCCAATATGGCAAGTCCTCCAATCTTATGTGTCGCATAACGCCACCATCACAATATACATACAGCCTCCCTGAGCTCCGCATCCTAACTGTCACCGAATGGATCACCACAATATGCTCTCAAGACCATATGTGGAGCAAGGTCACTCCACATCCCAGGCTTGCTCCTCCTCTGTACACTGCAGCATCCATATCATGATACAAGTGTGCTAGCATACATGACTCCCATGCATAAACCATCCCATGCTACATCATCCTCTGTAGCACGATCCTCCAACCCACCAAAAATCCACGTGACTAGCTATTAGGCACTAGTATGCCTAATATCACCACCGCCGTGAACAATAGAAGCACATACAACCTCTCCATGTCATCTTCCCAAATCACCTTTGACCCCCAATGATCCAATAGAACCTCTGATGGGGCAAACACTAACCTCAAAAATGGCAACCCTCAATCATGGTCATAGATCACCTATTCTCCATGGATTGGGATCCATAATATCTTCCACACATCCTCTAGTGTGATGGTCATCTCCCCTATCAGTAGCAGGAAAGCACATTGCTTGCTCTGCCACTGCTCCACCAGCATTATCATCATGGATCGATGTGCCTATATCTCAGGCATGTCAAAAATCTACTACAATCCCACCATGCTCAAAAAAGTCATATCAGTCACCCTCGATCGATGCCACAATGTAAAAGTAGGTGGTCACCTCTCTCATGATATCAAGACATCCAAGTCCTCTTGTAACCATCCACACATGCTTCATCAATTCTTCTATTCCTTTATCATTTGTTTTTCCTACTAAACTAGCATAGGTGCTAATCCCGTTGGCTTGGGCACTAATCCAATGCGACGCTAATTATTCTACCCTAAGTGCTAATCCATCCTAGGTGTTAATCCCTATGATGCATGCGCCAAAAGGCACATAAGTGCTAATTCCTCTAGCCTATGAGCTAAAAAGTGCATAGGCACTAATCTATATTACGTACATACTAAAAGACTCGTAGGTGCCAATTCCCCTAACCTAGACACTAATCATTGTTTTCTTCTAAGATGCCTTATAGGCGCTGAATTGACTCCCTTAAGCGCTAATCCTCCACACGAGTGCTAATTGTCGCCCTAGGCGCTAAACCTATGATGTAGGCACTAATCCTAATAATGTAGGCACTACCCGCAACCCCTAGGTGCTAAACCTGCCCTTTAGTGCCTATACTAACCTAAATCTACCCCACATTTAATGCACCTAAACTACACCTTAACCCAAATCACAAAGCAAAGAAATGCCACTTACCAACTCATAAGTGGCTACAGGCCGCAGGAACTCTCGCACATGCTCCCCCTAATGCTCATCTCGCAGAATTCCAACCATCTCCTCTAATCACCTTCTTCTATTCTAATCAAATTTCTAAACTTGGCAATGTACAAATGAGGCTTATGGCCTCCCTAAGCAATATTTATATCCTAGTTAGCCCTAATTTTCCCTCCATACCCTCATTTTTCACCCCCTCACCTTGTTTCACCTCCTTGGCCTCCATTTTTCACCCTTTTTCTTTCATTTTTCTTCCCCCCATCCTATTTCTTCCTCTATCATTCTATCATCCCCGTTCCTTCTTTTGAGAAATCACCTAATTTTTTTTTAATTTTTTCCGACGATCTCTTAAGGGGGCATCACCTCACCTATTTTTCCTCTTCCCATCGGTCGACTAGGGCAAAAATTTAAAAATCTAATTTTCTTTGATATGCCACCAAACCTCTTGGTTATGATGCCATATCAAAGAGGAAACAAATATAAACATCTGAAATGGTCACACCACTTTCCGACTTCATCTACATAATTGGTCAACTTAAATTGAACAATTATCCATTCCATTCGATAGATAAGTTAATTAAATATTTTTTTAATTATTTAATTAATATTTTCCCCCGTCCTGTCTTGTCACTGAAATTCATTCATCATCTCATTTCCTCTACTATAGTCAAAAAATCAAATACTTATCCTAAAGACTAAAGTTCCTATCCACTCCAAAAAATTAAATAAATATACCTATTTATTTAATTCCCTATTTTATCCATTTTTGATTATTTTTAGTAATCATCATTAATCACTCCTAATCATGTGCACATGGGTTAATTTAGATTAACCTAGTATTACGTCTCCCCATGTTTCTAGAAGTCCACATGTCATTCCATGTACATTCATTTACATGACAAGTTGTACTTTGGAAGCATGGGCAAATCTTCCAAATAGTTCCATTTCTCTTCTCACCCACTCCATGTGTCACTATTCATCAAATTTAAAATTCCGTGTGGTACTATTCCTCTAATTTAAAATTCCACATGTCCTCTCATCCTAATTTTTAATTCTCCAAAAAATCCAAGCCTTACCTTTTCATAAATGAGTCCTTACACCTCATCCACCTACTCAATCTTGGCCATCCATCCATTCAACCTTTCATTCTCCACCCTTGATTTCTCCTTGAATCTTGGAGCTCCACTCCCATTCAATCTCCTCTTAACACTTGTCAATCTCTCCTTGCTTGAGAGCTCTCAAGCAATGTGAACCCTTGATCTCCACAATCAATCCTAGCCCTCCATTTGACCTCCAAAACTCTATAAATTGGAGTCTCCTCCCCTCATTTTCACAACACTTTTGAATGCAAGGAAATTCTGCCTCTATGAGTACTTGACATCTACTAGTAATTAGTATTAATCATATCAATTAGGACATATCAAGAGTTTTGCATGATCAATTAGGGTGCAATTAGGATAGTTTACTTGCATTGCTTTTTAGTCTAATATTGAGGTGGCAGAGGTTAATGAATGGAGTGAATGAAGCTAATTTAATTTGTTCTATTTAGTTCATTTTCCACTTGCTCACAGGTGCTACTCACACAACCATTAGAGAGCTTCCACTCTGTCACTACAACCAACTATGTAGCACTTTGGATAAACCCTTCTACCACCTCTACCTTCCAGGTTCTAGATTGGGTGGTCTCTACCTTTGCATCACTCTCATGTGTCCTCTCAATTGTGTGGGTGGGCCTCTCTATATTAGGGAAAATTACTCCATTTGGCACTTGTTATGTCTCTATTGAGGACTATTTAGAAAAAACTGCAAGAGGATCCATATGAAGGAGAGAATGTTCTTACTGGCTAGGAACTCGTGGAAGATGGCAAGGATTTTCTAGATGGAGGGTGGGATAATGATGTTGGGCATTGCCCCCTCTAATATTAGAGTTTTCCTTGTAGCATATTATAGTTTTAAAAAATTTCTATTGAATTGGTGACTTGATGGTTGTTTCCCTTGTGGGGAGGTGTTCATGTTGTTTTGTGGGGTTAATTCTACTTTTTGAGGCCACATGCATATTTTTCTCTTGGTTATGTCGATTTGACTTTGGGGCATTGATCCCATGTTGCCTATACTTTTTTAAAAATATGGTTGTATGCTTTAACTCTTGGATTTAATATGGTCTTTCATCAAAAAAAGATAAATGTATGCAAATCAACTAAGGAGCAAGATCTAAAAGGACCCATAATAATAAATGTTAGGAAAGGTGTTTCAACCTTGTTCCTAATGTTAAGAATCTTACAAACAATGTGATTTTCAGTTTGTAAAATAGAAAAACTCAATTTCCAGGCTATAGATTTGTTTTTTGGCCAAAATAAAATTTTTGGGTTGTTTGGCACTAATTCTCTATGTTGGAAACTTGTTGATGTTGTCATTGATGTCAACCTCTAACAGGTAATTCACTTGGTTTCCAAGTGCTTTTGAGAAAATTTGAATAAAAAGGTGTACAGTGTGATAGAGGTATGTTCAATGATTTGCTCCGCATTTCTTCATAGTTGAAGATATGATTGTATGGTTTGGAAGTGTTGATCAAAGGTGTTCAGAGGTGTTATATTTAGAGTTTTAGGTTCTGGATCGAGTAGCAGTAGAAGATGTGTTTGAGAGAATGTTTGACTATGAAGAAGGTTATCTTGGAGAAATGAGAATGCTTCACATTTTTCCACGTTAAGGTCTCTTGTCTTGCACATCTGGGAAAGTGATTATATTATATATATCTACCTTCCCTTGAAGTTTCTAATGCTAGGATGCTCCACAAGTTTAGTTCTTGTGTTGGTGTTCAATAGCAGTGTATCCTGATGTGCAAAATGAAGACATTCTTTATTTCATGTGGTTGTGGCAGTATTGTAGAAGATGTTCATGATGCTGAATATTTGAAGGTGTGTGAATGCTGTGGAGTGTCTCTCTCTGGTTCACATGATGTTTTTGGACTTGGAGAAGTGTCGATGTGGTCATTAGCTCAAGTTTGGCTGACCTGGCTTACTAGCACCATTTGCAGAGGTACCTCATGGATTGTGGATGTGATGAGCAGCTTGGTGATATAGCTTTGAGTCCTAGTTAACCCTTGACATGGTCCACTTTCACTTCTTTCCATCGTGGAAGTGTTTAGTGCTGACCTAATTAGTGTTGCACATTTAGGGTGCACACGCTTCATTAGGACCGACCTAATGGAGATAGGTCTTGGTCGTAGATGGTATAAATGTGTTATGTCAGAAAAAGTAATTTCGGGGGATTTTTCCTCTTAAGGTTTAACTTTTGAGTCCTTTAGGATGCATTTAGGAAATCTTGCATGTTAATTTGACATCCCAATGAGAAAACTCTAAAGTTTCATAGAAAATGAGACCTAGGGGGAACATTTATGATAAATCCTTCCTGAAATAGGGGGAGGACTTGGGCGCCCTTTCCCTAGTCTTGCCCTATTTTAGGTCAGGACCAATTTCAAAGTGTCAGTTTATGACTGTTATTTAGGTCCTATGCTGACATAGTAAGTTTGAATTATGAAATTCTTAGTGGGAATGTTTGTAGTTGCATATATAAGCATGATTAGGTTATCATTTGTGAACTAGATGGAAATTAGACAACTTTATGCATTCTTGTGATTTGAGCTTTCAAAATATTCATTGTGTGGCAGAGCAGAGCATTGTTTTGTGTTTATATTTGTAGATTTGGCATCCATCTCTTCATGGCATGAAGAGCATCTTCCTTCCATGAGATCTTCACTATAAGGTGATATCAATTATGTTTTCTATCATTTATCATTTGGATTTTGCGTCTATCCTGCAAGGATACGCACTCTTTATCTGACAACGGTGTTTAGAAGACTTGAATGTCTCTCCGGGGCTTGACAGAGACAAGCCTCTAAACACCACAACCCCCAACCCATTTTTTCGTGATTGCAGGTTATAGGTTACAAAAGTAGAAAAATTGGAGTTGCAGGAGAGTAGTGTAGATTGTATGAATTGTAGATCAAGGAAGAAAATAGGGACCTGGACTCGGGTGCCCACTCATTAGTCCTCTATATCCCGCAATAGAGAAATCTCTGGAATAGCAGAAATAGGTTACAAACAAGATTCCTAGATCTTGACAAAAATGGTGGCACTGGACTAGGGCGCCTGCTCATTAGTCCCTGACTTTTCCATTTTCTAAACTTTAAAATTTGGTATGCATTTGATTGTCATTTGATATCTCTGTGTGTGATCATTTTCTATAATTTATCCGTTTGTTCATGAATTCATATAATTAGGGTTTTGAGCATAATTGTGCTTAATTGAACAAAAAAATCATACAATTCCAATCTTCCCCTATGTTCCAAGTGATAAAAGGCTTGTAGTAGACTTCCTACTCAGCTGAATGTCCTTGAATGTTTAGTGGTGAAAGGAGGATTTACAGAAACCATCAAAATCAACCCTAAACATATCCTCTTCATTTTTCATCTTAAACAAAATGCAAGATGAAGTTGGGTGGAGCAAAGTAGAGAAGATGATGTGAATGTGAATCAAGGGTGGTGAATTGAGTGTGAGCTTAAATGCTTATGACTTCTGGATGTAGCGAGCAGAAGGTCTCTACATTTTTAGTTTGCTTGAAGTTACTAGAGGCAGTGAGCTAAAGGTTGAGGATGGAAAGAAGTGGCAGTGGTGGATTTCTCATGTTGCTTTGAGATAGTGAATCTTTTTGTAACAATCTTCTTCTATTCTTCTCTCTTCTAGACAATGAGTCATTTTAGCAGTGAGCCTTTCTTCTAGGCAGTGATCCTATTTATTTTTAGTGTTGCTATTCATATATATGTGAGCTAATCCTCACCATGTTTTTCCCTTCTTGGGTTTTCCATGTAAATCTGGGGTTCTTATGTGTTTGAATGTGTTTGCATTGATGCTTCATATGTTTACATTCTGCTAATGCATTCTAAGAGGTTGATGTTTGGAATTGATTTGAGGGTTTAATGTTTTAATACATAACAGATTCACCACCCTCTTAGTTGTCCTGTGCATTCTAAGAATTGGTCTCAGAGCCAAGTTCCCTTAAGAAGCTTAACTACTTGGGGTAGATCCAGATGGCACACAGGAAAGGTATGGAGGTTCCAGTGTTAGATGGAACAAATTATGGTTTTTGGAAGACCACGATGGAAAAATTTCTTGTCTCATTAGGATAGGCATATGGAAGATTATTGAAAAAAAAATACTATACCTCCTAATGGTCTAAATGATGAAGATGAGATTAAAGAATATGTGAACAATGGCAAGGCAGGGTGTGCTCTTCTAAATAGTCTTTCTGATTATGAATTAGTGAAGATAATGAGCTAAAAAATTACAAATGAGATCTAGAAGAAGCTGGAAAGTATCTATGAAGGAGATGACAAGGTCAAGCAAGCAAAGATGCAGATTTGAAGGCCAAGTTTGAAACCCTAAATATGTCAAAGAATGAAAATATTGAAAGCTATATGTAGAGAGTGGATGAAGTTGTCAACTCCATCAATGGTCTTGGTGGAAAGCTGGAGGAAAGTGAAGTGATAAAGAAGGTACTCATAACTCATCCAAAATCTTATAGTGCTAAAGTTTCTGCTATTGAAGAAACTCAAATTTTAGATAATTATTCTAGGGATCAAATCTTTGGTACTTTAACTACTTTTGAGATAAGAGAATTTGGTCAAGATGATTCAAGAAAAGAAACTGCTTTTAAGTCCAACAAGACATAAAAGAATGTTGAATCAGATTCAGATGATTTTTTATGAAGTGGAAGAAAATTTTGTAAGCAGGTTGAAAAAGGGCTCTGGAAAGTACAAAGGTAAGTTACCATTCAAATGTTTCAATTGTGGAAAGGTAGGTCATTATGCTTCAAAATGTCCAATCAAAATTTCAAATGACAAATACAAGGATAACAAAGGTAAATCATTCAAGAGAAGTTATTATGTTAAAGAACATGATAGCATGTCTGATGATTTGTTTGACTATCCAGATGATGATGGTAATGAATGCTTGTTCATGGCTTTGAATGTTGGAACTAATTATGAAAGGGATATGAAGAAAATTACTCTAGAAACAGAGCACAATATCAAAGGAACCTTGGTAACTGATTTTCATGCAAGAGAAGAGGAAAATCACTGGATAATTGACAGTGAGCAATAAGAATAAGTTTTTCAAGCTTGAGAAATTTGATGGAGATTTTTTCAAGTTTGGAGATGATGCTTCTGCTAAGATGTGTGGAAAAGGTTCAATTAGTTTTGATGGGAAGCACAATACAAATGATGTTCTCTATGTCAAGGGTCTCCAGCATAATCGACTAAGTGTAGGACAAATGTGTAACAAAGGATATAATCTTGTGGTTGAGGATGGTGGCTGTGAAATCAAAAAAGAAAACTCTAAAACTTTGGTTGCTACAGGATCACAGACAGAAGGAAATGTATATAAACTCAAAGGTGCTAATGGTATGTGCTTCATGACTCAAATTAATGAATGTTTGCTATGGCATAGAAGAATGTGTCACATCAATTTTGACAGCCTAGTAAGGATCAACTCTACTCAAGTTGTGAAGGATCTGCTAAAAATTACAAAGTCTATCAACGCAACCTGCAAGGAATGTCAGACTTGGAAAGTTGTCCCAAGACTAGAAAAAAAAAATGTGATAGGAACTAAATGGACCATCTTCCGAAACAAATTGAGTGAGAATGGGGAAGTAGTAAAAAATAAGGCTAGGCTTGTGTGTAAAGGCTACTCACAAGTGGAAGGAATAGACTATGAGGAAACATTTGCTCCAGTGGCAAGGTTGGAGGCCATTAGAATGTTCTTGGCCTTTGCAGCTCATAAGGACTTCAAATTTTATTAGATGCATGTGAAATCTACATTCCTAAATGGAGAGTTGGAAGAAGAGGTATACATTGAGCAACTAAAAGAATTTTATTTATCAAATGATCCAAATATGGTTTGGAAATTGAAGAAGACATTGTATGGACTCAAACAAGCTCCTAGAGATTGGTATGCAAGGTTGGATAGGTACCTGCTACAACAAGGATTCAAAAAGGGCATTGCAGATAGCAATCTGTACTTCAAAGTTGAAGAAAATCAAATTTTGATTGTGGAGTGTATGTTGATGATATAATATTTGGAGGAAATGAAGGTATGTGCAAGAGATTTGCAGAAGAGATGCATAAAGAATTTAAAATGTCAATGTGTAAGGAAATGAATTTCTTCCTTTGGTTACAAATCAGTCAATCAGAAAAAGGCATCTTCATTTCATAGTCAAAGTATGCTAAGGAAATGTTGAAGAAGTTTGGAATGGAAGACTCCAAACCAATACGTACTCCCATGACTACTGGTGTAAAGTGTCGTACCTATTTATATTTTTTTAAAAAGTCTTTTTATTTGTTTATTTTTATTTTTATTGTGGTCTTTCAGAACCAGACAAAAGAATGCAGAAGGGGTTTTTAGTTTTCCTACAGATGTGTTACTGGGGCATATAATATAGAGCATATAACCAAAACCCAGAAAATATACAATGAATATGAAGAAACTATCGACTACCCAGACAATAAAATGGCCAATAATGAATTACTATGAAATACCCATGTTTAAATATGCAATTTGGTACATGTGCTGAGTCTGGACCAACAACTAGTTATAGCCAGAATCACTCCAAACTCCAGAGAATACAAGGTTGAGCATACAAATTGATATCGGCGAGAGAAGAGGTCCAAAACACCTCACACAATGCAAAATACAAGCTACCCAAGAAGTAATATGAAGCCAATAAACCCCAACATCCCTCCAGGAGAGTACGATCAAGGATGAAAGGCAATAATAGTAGCAATGCACACTCAAAACCTTATGAAATTGTCTGATATCTTTCTGCACACTGAACTGCAAACTGGGCGACCTTATTAGGATGAAGAAATAGCAATGCAAAGGCACTAAAGAGCCACTAGAAGTGGTACATCTAGCTAGGGAGAGGTACTGCCACTCTAGGAAACACAAATTAGTCACAAACCACCACAATGCTCCTCGAAATCTACTGTTAACTTTGCTGTTTGGGACTGCATAGACTTTATTCTAGAAAGATGTCACATATCAGCTCTAAATCCATCAAACTCAACTCCATGAATGCACAATTGTGAACACTTGATGTATTCACCTTCACTGGCACCTTTGGGTGATCTTTCACACCTGTAGAATGCCATCACTAATGGAGGTTTTTGTCTCCAAAAGCCTGGTTTGAAATGCTCAAACCCTAGCAGAGCTCCAAAGAGAAACTATCATAAGCAAGCATCCCCAAATGAGCTCTAATTTCACCTTTTATCTCCCTCTAGGTTGGGCATTGGGCTTTTAGGAGGGAATTTACATTTATAAACACTTTATCTCCCTAGGGATGGGTGCCCAAGGTCACAACATTAAGTTATGTCTTTATTTTCTCATTAGTCACTTTTTCCCCAAATATTAAAAAGTCCATATTAAATATAACATTAATAAACTTCGAACTTTAAAATAAATATGAAGATGGTGTCAGATTGAAGTGATCTATAGCTCGTCATAAATCCCTCAACGAGACGAATCTAATTCCTCTCTAAAAATGCGAAAGCAAAACTGATGCAGAGTGGGACGCAACGGAGGCTAACTAACAGGAAGGAAGAGCCAAATAAACAAACAGCATGATAAAATTCTCTATCGGCTGAACTTCATCATCATATCTCCTAGAGACACCAACAGCATCATCACATTTCAACAGCATCATCATATTTCGGATGATCGCAAATATCCTCCTGTCGACTACTATTTACCTCCTCCGTTTGTCGCCTATCATCATCATCATGATAATCAACGGGCTCAAACATCCTCCGGTTGCACTGTTCATCAGGTTTCAAATACAAGCGGCATCATCATGATATTCAATATCACCTTCGTCAGCAGGATATCCAAATATCCGGTTGCTCCAAATATCCTGATGACGTTGCACTTCAACAACTTGCCTTCGATGCTCCACTGCCCGACGATTCAAGCAACAGCATCATGATATTGTTCATCCGGTTCCTCGAAACCTCCTGATGATGCTAATACAACTTCCTGCCTACGCCGATACTTAACCACTTAATGACAACAGGATAAACTCGCATTTAGGGATTTCTTAATATCCTGATGACGATGACGTCATATCCTGATGACGATGACGTCACACGATATCCTGATGAACTCTTCAACACTTAGACAAAAAAACTTAACTTTCACACCCGCATCCGTTAGCGATAAGCGGATGATGAACTTCCCCGAGAGATGATCCTGACTGCGACATATACACTGAGTATATATCCAAATCAAAACATCATGATGCACTTGCAACATGCAAACTTCAACAACTTCACGACCCGATCCTGATGGCGATGCATTCGCAGATGACGATGCGGCTTGCTCCGGCTGGAAACGCACATGCAGACTCCTGTGTATCCTTCCACTGCATGTAAACACTCAAAACCACTCTATTTCACAAAGATCATGTGACGACCGGGCCGGATCACCTTCAAACCAAAATCTAACAACTTATCTTCTAGACCTAGCACATGAGGATGCTAGGCTGATTCACAGCATGCTCCTAACTGATCTCCTGAACAATGCAATGCATAAACAGAAAACACAAATGCAAACTAAACTATGATACAGGACCATTCCACCGATTTGCAGGATCAACCGGTGGAAGGGTTGAAAGTGCCCATTAACTTGCAAACAGAAAAGGAAATCAACACAGATATAACTGATCAACTCAAATACTGCAAAAGATGAGATCTTATTCGATTGAGATTCAAATGTCCTGCTTTTACAATTCTACTTCACAATATCTGGACTGATCACCAGTACAGCATATCACCAGTACTACTCTCCTGAACATAACACCTATCAAACTCAATATGAACTATCTTTATGAACTGTGTCTAAACCCTAACAGGTCGAAGGTATATATAACAAATCCTTCGAGTACTACTAACTTCACTTCCCAGCGGCTGGGAGCTTCCAAGCGGCTGGGAGAGAGGACAACTCAGACTATCTTATCCCGATCTCTAACTGCCTACACATACTCCTATGCTGATCTAATACATAGCATCGGTCCAATGGACCTTATTACATGATAAAGTCAAACATACTAAAAATAGCCTATCCTGTCATCATGCTGATAATTATCCTATATCCTGATCATGTATGTCATCATGCGGACCTATATCCTGATCATGTGCGGGTGCTCCTGCACCATACTCCCCAAAAGAAGAAATCTCAAGTCCACTTGAGATGAGAGTATCAAGGTCGGCACCATGCTTCTGTATCTGTTCTGCAGTCATCCATACTGCTTCAGAGTTCGGCTGTCCCTTCCAAGAGACGAGGTACTCCAAGTACTTCTTGTTCCTGGTCTGTTTGACCACTCTAGTGTCCAAAATCTGCTGTATCTATGGAGGATCATGTGGAGGAATGTCTTCAGCAACGGTATCCTGTAGGATATCCTGATCTGCATCTGGATTAGCCTTGTATGAAGTTAAGTCACATACATTGAAGATAGGAGATAAACCAAGATCAGGTGGGAGTTGGATCTCATAAGCATTTTGTCCATGCTTGTGCAAAATCTGACATGGGCCAACTTTCTTTTGCATGAGCTTAGTATACTTCCCCTTAGGAAGCCTGTCTTTCTTCAAGTGAACCCAAACCAAATCTCCAACAGCAAATTGAACATCCTTCTTCTTCTTGTCAGCATATTCCTTATATTTCAAGGTGGTTTGCTGGAGTTGGGTCTTAACCTGATCATGAACTTCTTTGATTGCTTCAGCAAAAGCTTCTCCATCTGCACTAACAGGATCTGCTGTAGGTAGCTCTCGCAACTCTAAAATACCTCTGGGATGCATTCCATACACTACCTGAAAAGGCGATTTTCCTGTGCTCCTGTTGACAGTATCATTATATGAAAACTCAGCCTGAGACAGAATATTGTCCCACTTCTCTCCATGCTGTTTTGTCAAGCATCTAAGTAGATTCCCCAAGGAACGGTTCACAACCTCAGTTTGTCCATCCGTTTGAGGATGATATGCAGAGGAAAAAGACAAATTGGTTCCCAATTTCCTCCAAAGGGTTCTCCAAAAGTGACCCACAAACTTCACATCTCTGTCTGAAACTATGCTCAAAGGCAACCCATGAATTCTTACAATCTCCCTGAAGAATAAATCTGCAATATATGAGGCATCTGCAGTGGTTTTGCATGGCAAGAAATGTGCCATTTTACTGAATCTATCCACTACAACAAAGACACTGTCAAATCCTCTCCTGGTCCTTGGCAAACCTAAAACAAAATCCATACTGATGCTTTCCCATGGTCTGGAAGGAATGGGTAAGGGCTGATATAACCCTGCATTAGTTGACCTGCCTTTAGCCTTCTGACAAATTACACAGGTTTCTACAAATTTCCTGACATCTGACTGCAACTTAGGCCAGAAATAATGCCTCCTGACCAGATCAAGAGTCTTGTCTAGACCAAAATGACTTGCCATTGCTCCACAATGTTTCTCCTTGATTATATTTAATCTCATGGAACATCTTGGGATGCACAACTGTCCACCCTTGAACAACAAGCCATCTTGGATCAGGAATTTAGAGAACTCAGCATGGAATTTCTCCCCAAAAGAAGTACAGACCTGATATATCTCTCCAAAATCAGCATCAGACTCATACATGGTCTTGAGTGAATCAATACCAACACTCTCTAACTGAATCTGATTGACGGTGAGAACTCTTCTGCTCAAAGCATCTGCAACTTTGTTTTTGACCCCTTTCTTATGCTTCAAGGTAAAAGTGAAAGCCTGCAAGGTCTCTACCCACTTCATATGTCTGTGGTTCAGCTTCTCTTGGCTGTTGATGAAACTCAAAGCCTGGTTGTCTGTGAAGACTATGAACTCCTTTGGCAACAGATAATGCCTCCATTTCTTTAGGGACTGAACTAAAGCATACATTTCCAGATCATATGATGAATATCTTTTCTTAGCATCATTGAGCTTTTCACTGAAAAATGCAATTGGTCTACCCTCTTGACTGAGTACTGCTCCAATGGCCATGTGACTGGCATCACACTCTACCTGAAAGATCTTGTTGAAATCTGGAAGTGCAAGGACCGGCTGCTGTGCCACCTTCCTCTTCAATGCCTCAAAGGAATCATCTGCTCCTTTAGTCCAAACAAACCTGCATTTCTGTCCTCCTTTTATGGTATCCAGCATGGGTGCACAAATATGACTGAACCCTCTGATGAACTTTCTGTAGAAGGTTGCTAACCCATGGAAACTCCTGACTTCATTCATGGTCTGTGGAGTTGGCCAATTCAATATGGCACTCACCTTCTCCTTATCCATCTGCAGCTTTCCTTGTGAGATGACAAAACATAAATAGGTGATCTCCTGTTTCCTGAACAGACACTTGTCCAAGTTTATCATCAGCTTCTCTTCATGTAACCTCTTGAGAACCAGATCTATATGCCTGAGATGTTCTTCTCTGGTGTTACTGAAAATCAGAATGTCATCTAAATAGACTATGACAAACTTACCAATGAATTCCTTCAGAACCTCATTCATCAGCCTCATGAAAGTACTAGGGGCATTAGACAAACCAAAAGGCATAACCTTCCATTCATACAACCCTTCATTTGTTTTGAAGGCTGTCTTCCACTCATCACCTGGTCTAATCCTGATCTGATGGTATCCACTCTTCAAATCTATTTTGGTAAAGTACTTAGCATTTCCCAAACAATCAAGTAAATCCTCAATTCTGGGGATTGGAAACCTATACCTGATTGTGATCTTGTTGATGGCTCTGGAATCTGTACAAAGCCTCCAAGTGCCTTCCTTCTTTGGTGCTAGTACAACTGGTACTGCACATGGACTCAGACTCTTCCCAATCAGACCTGAATTCATCAATTCTTCAATCTGCCTGGCTACTTCTGCATTCTGTTCTGGGGTAAGCTTATAAGCTGCTTTATTTGGAAGTGTAGATCCTGGAATCAAGTCTATGCAATGACTAATATCTCTAACAGGTGGTAGGGATCTTGGCATTCCCTCTGAGATAACACCTTTGTACTTATCTAATAACTCTTGGATAGTTGGGTCTATCAACCTTGGCTTCTTCTCTGTCTTGGCTTCTTGCTGTTGTTTCTTATTCACACTCAGACATGGGATTAGGGCATATGCAACTGCTCCTTCTTCTGCTACTTCTTTCATGAACTGTTTGCCTTCCATCAGCATGACCTTCACTTCTTTGCCTTTAGACTTCTCCTCTTTCTCCTTCAATGGGAATAACGTTACTTCTTTACCACCTTTAGTGATTTTATAGGTGTTTTTAACACCATCATGCTGTGCCTTTAGATCATATTGCCATGGTCTACCAAACAAAAGGTTGCAAGCATCCATCTTGGTGATATCAAACAACAACTTATCCTTATATCCACCAATCTGAAACTCTACCCAAGCCTGCTCTTCTATAGTTGTCTGCTGACCTTGAGTAAGCCATGAGACTTTATAGGGTGATGGGTGAGGCAATCTCCTAAGCTTCAGCTTTATCACCATTTCTTCAGACACAAAGTTCTCAGTAGAACCAGAATCAATCAAAACTTTACAAGCCTTACCTCCTGCTTTGCAAGTGGTTCTGAAAAGGGACTTCCTTTGAGGGGCTTCTTTATCAGGTACCTTCATGGTAGTCACTGTTCTTCTCATCATCAGGGACTCTCCACTTTCTGGATATCCATAATTCTCAGGACCATTCACACTCTGAAAATCATTAGAGCTTGTCCTACTTTGATTATCAGGTTCATTGACCAGATTTGTCCTCCTTTCTCCTGCTGAGCTTGTGGCCTTGTCTGGACATCTGCTGGCTATATGGCCTTCTTTGTTACAGTTGTAGCATCTGATGGATCCTCTGCCCTGGGATCTTCCTCTGTAAGGTCTTCTACCTCTGAAGTTTCCTTGCTGACTGAAATTCTCTCTCTGATTCTGACTATTGTTGCCCTTGCTATTGTCCTGACTGGACTCTCCTTGATATCCCTGTCCATGTCCTCTGCCTCTGAAAGGACTTCTTCCACCTCTTTGTTGTCTTCCTCTTCCTCTGTTATTCTGATCTTGTTTTCTCTTCAGCTTTTCTTCCACTTTCAATGCCAACTGAAAGCTTTTCTACACTGTATCTGGGTTATTCAGACTGAGATCTTCCTGAATATTAAACCTCAATCCATTAAGGTATCTGGCTACCTTTTCCTCTTCACTTTCTTTCACCTTGGTCTTCATACAGAGTTTCATGAACTCTTCTGTATATGAGCTGACATCTAGCTCCTTCTGCTTCAGGTTTTGCTTCCTCTTGTGTAACTGGATACTGTAATCCAAAGGAATATAAGCTTCCTTCACCAATTCCATCATCTTCTTCCATGTGGCAACTCTACGTTTTCCCTCCTGCACTCTATCATCCTGAACAAAGTTCCACCATGTCAAGGCAGCTTCCTTCATCTTTGACTGTGCTATCTTCACTCTCTGCTGTTCTGGTATCTCCTCTGTTACAAAGAAATTGTTCAAACAATCTATCCATTCCATTACTGAATCAGGGTCCATCTTACCTGTAAATACTGGCAAATCCAGCTTCACATCCATGGTTCTCCTCTCCATGGCCTTGAGGGCGTTCAACAGCGGTCTCTGGTCTGCAGGAACGACCTCCTCGCTCCAATTAGGGATATCTTCTTCTTCCCTATCATCTTCTCTACCAGAACCTACTCTGCTCCTCAACTTTGCTAACTCATCTTTCAACTCCTGATTCTGAGCCTTCACGGCCTTACTTTCTGCAATCTGTTTCTTCACCAGAACTGCCAACTTTGCGTTGGTCATCCTTGCTGGAACCTCAGATGTTCCTTCTTCGTCTGACATCCTGCTTATGTTTTCCAAAAGATCCTAACCTTTGCTCTGATACCACTATGATGCAGAGTGGGACGCAACGGAGGCTAACTAACAGGAAGGAAGAGCCAAATAAACAAACAGCATGATAAAATTCTCTATCGGCTGAACTTCATCATCATATCTCCTAGAGACACCAACAGCATCATCACATTTCAACAGCATCATCATATTTCGGATGATCGCAAATATCCTCCTGTCGACTACTATTTACCTCCTCCGTTTGTCGCCTATCATCATCATCATGATAATCAACGGGCTCAAACATCCTCCGGTTGCACTGTTCATCGGGTTTCAAATACAAGCGGCATCATCATGATATTCAATATCACCTTCGTCAGCAGGATATCCAAATATCCGGTTGCTCCAAATATCCTGATGACGTTGCACTTCAACAACTTGCCTTCGATGCTCCACTGCCCGACGATTCAAGCAACAGCATCATGATATTGTTCATCCGGTTCCTCGAAACCTCCTGATGATGATAATACAACTTCCTGCCTACGCCGATACTTAACCACTTAACGACAACAGGATAAACTCGCATTTAGGGATTTCTTAATATCCTGATGACGATGACGTCATATCCTGATGACGATGACGTCACACGATATCCTGATGAACTCTTCAACACTTAGACAAAAAAACTTAACTTTCACACCCGCATCCGTTAGCGATAAGCGGATGATGAACTTCCCCGAGAGATGATCCTGACTGCGACATATACACTGAGTATATATCCAAATCAAAACATCATGATGCACTTGCAACATGCAAACTTCAACAACTTCACGACCCGATCTTGATGGCGATGCATTCGCAGATGACGATGCGGCTTGCTCCGGCTGGAAACGCACATGCAGACTCCTGTGTATCCTTCCACTGCATGTAAACACTCAAAACCACTCTATTTCACAAAGATCATGTGACGACCGGGCCGGATCACCTTCAAACCAAAATCTAACAACTTATCTTCTAGACCTAGCACATGAGGATGCTAGGCTGATTCACAGCATGCTCCTAACTGATCTCCTGAACAATGCAATGCATAAACAGAAAACACAAATGCAAACTAAACTATGATACAGGACCATTCCACCGATTTGCAGGATCAACCGGTGGAAGGGTTGAAAGTGCCCATTAACTTGCAAACAGAAAAGGAAATCAACACAGATATAACTGATCAACTCAAATACTGCAAAAGATGAGATCTTATTCGATTGAGATTCAAATGTCCTGCTTTTACAATTCTACTTCACAATATCTGGACTGATCACCAGTACAGCATATCACCAGTACTACTCTCCTGAACATAACACCTATCAAACTCAATATGAACTATCTTTATGAACTGTGTCTAAACCCTAACAGGTCGAAGGTATATATAACAAATCCTTTGAGTACTACTAACTTCACTTCCCAGCGGCTGGGAGCTTCCAAGCGGCTGGAAGAGAGGACAACTCAGACTATCTTATCCCGATCTCTAACTGCCTACACATACTCCTATGCTGATCTAATACATAGCATCGGTCCAATGGACCTTATTACATGATAAAGTCAAACATACTAAAAATAGCCTATCCTGTCATCATGCTGATAATTATCCTATATCCTGATCATGTATGTCATCATGCGGACCTATATCCTGATCATGTGCGGGTGCTCCTGCACCAAAAACTAACCCTGAACTTACTAAAAATAGTAAGTAATGACCAAGAGCAATCTGAGCCAACTCAGAAGGTGCCAACTGGATCCACTGAATCCCAACTACATTTCCTCCACCGAAAAATACCTCCAAAGCCAAACTAACTCAAGTTCCCTAACCAAACTTACAGGAACTCTATGATGGACTAACCAAGAGTCTAGAAGGGGACATTACAACTGGTTGTAAATTAAGCAAAGATGATGAATCTCCTAAGGCTGATCAGAGCAAGTACATATCAATGATTGGTGGACTATTATACCTGACTACTACTAGATCAGATATTATGCATGTTGTTTATCTAGTGGGTATATTTCAAGTTGATCCCAGAGAGTCACATGTTTTAGCAGTAAATAGGATATTCAGATACCTAAAAGGCACTCTGGAGTTTGGCCCATGGTATCCCAAGGATACTGATTTCTCCTTGAGTGCATATACAGATTTCTCCTTGAGTGCATATACAGATGCAGATTGGGTAGGATGCACATATGATAGAAGAAGTACAAGTGGTGGTGCTTTCTTTCTTAGAAGTAGACTTGTCTCATGGTTAAGTAAGAAGCAAGACTCAATGTCATTTTCTTTTATAGAGGTAGAGTACATTGCAACAACATCTTGCTACACACAGGTGTTGTGGATGAAGCAGATATTGAAGGATATCAAAGTGTCATATGATGAACCTATTCCTATCTTGTATGATAATACAAGTGCTAGTAACAGTTCAAAGAATCTGGTAATGCATTCAAGGACAAAGTATATTTCAATCTGATATCACTTCCTAAGAGAGAAGGTTGCAAAGAATGAGGTGAAATTGGAGTATGTGCCTACCAATGATCAGATTGTAGATATCTTTACGAAGGCTCTTTCTAAGGATACTTTTGAGTATCTCCAATAGAAGTTAGGGGTAAATGCCCCTCCTTTTAACTAGATGCATAAGTTTGTGCATTTGTTTGAGAAGCATTTTAAGATACATTCTTGGTCCTAGACTGATGTTGAATGCTACCTCTCACGGGAAGTAGGTAGTGATACTATTGGTTGGTGCAGTTAGATGGAGCATATCTTATGATCTTAAGAGGGAGAATGCAGAAAAGTGAGAGCAGTAGAGATAGTGTAGGTACTTGTTGGTGTTGTAGTTGTTGCCCTTTGTCATTGATGTCAAAGGGGGAGGGAGTTGAAGTGATTGAAAAACCATTGTGCAAAAAGGTGTGTGAAGAGTAAGAGTTGCTTCTATCAGGGGCAGTATTACTGGTTATAGAGCTATTGATTGATTGCTTTAGTTCTTGATGATTTTTCAAAAAGTTGGTGTTGCCTTCAATGACAAAGGGGGAGATTATTGGAAACTTGTTGGTGTTGTCACTGATGTCAACCTCTAGCAGGCAATTCATTTGGTTTCCAAGTGCTTTTGAGAAAATTTGAATAAGAAGGTGTACAGTGCGATAGATGTATGTTCAATGATCTACTCCGCATTTCTTCATAGTTGAAGATATGATTGTATGGTTTGGAAGTGTTGATCAGACGTGTTTAGAGGTGTTATATTTAGAGTTTCAGGTTCTGGATCGAGCGACAGTGGAAGATGTGTTTGACAGAGTGTTTGATTGTGAAGAAGGTTGTCTGGGAGAAATGAGAATGCTCTGTATTTCCTCACATTAAGGTATCTTGTCTTGTGGATCTAGGAAAATGCTTATATTATCTATATCTACCTTCTCTTGAAGTTTCTAGTGCTGGGGTGCTCCGCAAGTTCAATTCTTGTGTTGGTGTTCAGTAACAGTGTACCCTGATGTGCAAAATGAAGACATTGTTTATTTTAGGTGGCTGTAGAAGATGTTGATGATACTAAATATTCTAGGAAGGTGTGTGAATGTTGTGGAGTGTCTCTCTGGTCTGCATGATGTTTTTAGACTTGGAGAAGTGTGGATGTGGTCATTAGATCAGGTTTGGCTAACCTGGCTTACTAGCCCCATTTGTGGAGGTACCTCATAGATTATGGATGTGATGGGCAACTTGGTGATATAGATTTGAGTCCTAGTTACCCCTTGACATGGTCCACTTTCACTTCTTTCCACCATGGAAGTGTTTAGTGCTGACCTAATTAGTGTTGCATGTTTGAGGTGCACACGCTTCATTAGGACCAACCTAATTGAGATATGTCTTGGTTGTAGATGGTATAAATACAAGATGAAGTTGAGTGGAGCAAAGCAGAGAAGATGATGTAAATGTGAATCAAGGGTGGTGAATTGAGTGCAAGCTTATATGCTTATGACTTACGGATGTAGTGAGCATAAGGTGCCTATATTTTTAGTTTGCTTGAAGTTACTAGAGGTAGTGAGCCAAAGGTTACGGATGGCAAGAAGTGGCAGTGGTGGATTTCTCCTGTTGCTTTGAGATAGTGAATCTATCTATTCTTCTCTCTTTTGGACAATGAATCCTTTTAGCAATGAACCTTTCTTTTGGTAGTGAGCCTTTCTTTTGGGCAGTGAGCACTTGGCTGTGTGCCTATTTGTTTTTAGTGTTGCTATTATTATATATGTGATCTAATCCTCACCGTGGTTTTTTCCTTGGGTTTTCCACATAAATCTAGTGTTCTTGTGTTAGAATGTGTTTGCATTGATGCTTCATATGTTTACATTCTACTAATGCATGTTAAGAGGTTGATGTTTGAAATTGCTTTGAGGGTTTAACATTTTAATACACAACTGATTCACCCCCCCTCTCAGTTGTCCTGTGCATTCTAACACTCTAGTAACTATAACATGGACCTCTTTAAGATTTACAATTAAAAAAGTGTTGGGAATTAAGGTGTCTTAACCTTTACAAGTTCCTAGCATTTATTTTTTGATTGTATCTTTATTTTTGTCTATTATTTTAATTTTCTATGCAAATCTTATTTTTCACTTTGTGGGAGTTGGCACGGTGATGTGTCATCCTACATGGAAGGTGACTAGATGTATTTTTGTCCTCATATGAGGAGATAGGCATCCCACTTTGTGGTAGAAGTCTTTTTCCATGTGTCGGCATCTTTTGGGTGTTATAAGATAAATATGATGCGTAAGAGTTATGACAGATTCCTATGATAGAATATATGACATATAAGAGCTAGAAATAGAAGATTCTATGATAGGTGTGACAAGTCTCAGGAAGCATCTTTGTATCAAAAAGGTAGGTGCCCAAGTTTGACTATGATAAGTTGTAAGAGAATCCTCTATTAATAGTCAGTTATGACAGATTCTCTTACAACTGTAAATGTTGTCGTATATGATAGATTTTGACATTGTAAGAGTATTTGTCATACCTTTTTTGGGCAAATTTGGGGTACCCTATTTTTGAGGTTGTAAGGGATGAAAGGAAATCTCTTACAAGTGTCATTCACATGTTTTATGGCCTTGGAAATTAGGCCATATGGATTTGGACAAGATTCTTGTGTTGACTTGCTCTAGAAGCTACCTCCATTCGTAGTACTTCTCTATATATACAGGTGCTTGGAGTTGGAGGTGCATAGTTGATTTGTAGGTACTATTATGCTATTAGAATTGCTCCAGAATACTACTATAGTGGTGAACTGAAAACTCTTGGCTTTGTGATTGTATTGTAACCATTATTTGATTACTGAATAATACATTGGTTTGTGCTTTGGAGTGTGGGGTTTTTTACTTGGAAAGGTTTTCCCCACGTACATCTTGTATTATGGTATTGTTGTTTTGAGTTTTTCTTCTTCATGTTAACTAGAAAGATTAAAATTTGCATAACACTCCCCTCATTAATTTGGTGTAGGAAGTTATTCCGCGTACCTTGCTTCCTTTCAGTTGGTATCAGAGCCTGGCTTATTTTGGTCGTAGTTGTTGGGTAGAAGGTTTTTTGTACTGATCTTCAATTGAGTGGGAGCTTGTGCAGAGTATTTTATGATCTTGTTTCAAGAAGGAGATGGAAAGTATATTAAGAAGAATAGAGTTGGAGAAGTTTAATGGCAACATTTTTGAGTTTTGGAAACTCAAGATGGAGCACATGCTTGTAGATCAAGATTTATAGGAAGCCATATCTAGTGTAAAACCAATGACAATGTCTCAAGCAGACTGGGATCACAAAGATCGAAAAGCCAAGGATCTTGTGAGACTTTGTCTGGATGACTCCATCTTGTTGAATGTTCATGAAGAGGCTACGACTGTAAGTCTATGGAAGAAGCTTGGGGAAATTTATCAGGCCAAGTCCCTGGTAAATAAGTTATTCCTGAGAAAGAAGCTGTAGATGGGGGATCTATTGTAGATCATTTGAATGCCTTAAACATGTTAGTTGCTGAGTTGAACTTCATTAGTGTGAAGATGGAGGAGGAGGATCAATGTATGACCTTGCTTTGTTCTATGCCAGACTCGTGGGACCATCTTGTGATGACCATTGGGAGTACTACCACCAAGTTCAAGATGGATGAGGTGGTTACATTGTTATTTTTCAAAGAGATGTGAAGAAAAACTTTAGAAATGATTAAGGAGGCTCTTGTGGTTCATGGTAGACCCAAAAAAAGGGACGAAGAAGGACAAGAAAGCAGAAAAGGGTAGATCCAAATCCCGTGGGAGATCTAAGTCTCTTAGAAAGTCCAAGGCACTATGTTGGAATTGCAGCAAACCTGGGTACTTCCAAAAGGAGTGTAAGGAGGACAAAAAGAAGAAAAATATCATAAGATGTGTGGTTGATAGATTTTGGTGCTTCTTTCCACATGACCTCACATCAAGGTTGGTTAACAAAGTATGAAGAATTTGATGGTGGGAAGGTGTACCTGGGTGATGACTCTCACCTGAAGATTGTTGATTGTGGAAGAGTCTTGATTTGATTCTCTGATGGATGAGTGAAGGGGAAAAATGGTGTTCTACATATCCTTGGTTTGGCATGAAACCTTCTTTCTGTAAGTAAGTTGAATGATGTGGGTGTGCAGGTTGTCTTCTCGAATGGAGGATGCAATATGACGAGAGGAGCTATGGTGCTTTCTAAGGGTACTTAAAGAGGCACTCTATTTTAGTTGGATGCATGCATTGTTCAGTGCAATAGTCCTTTTATTTCAAGTAAGAGAGCTTCAGATTCTTCATCCTCACCATTAGAACCAACAACGAAGAAGTGTGTTGCATCTACTTCCTATGGTCATGCTTTATGGGTACCTCAGGGTGCTCATGCTTTGGAGATGAAACTTCTTGTTGAGAAGACAATATTGTGGCATAAGAGACTTGGTCAAAGTGGTGAGAAGGGTCTTAGAGACCTAAAAAATAAAAACCTCATCAAGGGGTTAAATGATTGTGATCTTGAGTTCAATTTTTGTGAACATTGTGTATGTGGATTTAAGCAAAATCGTGTTCAGTTTTACTCTAATTCTCACAAATCTTGCGAGGTGTTGGGTCTAATTCATTTTGATGCATTTGGTCCTATGAATGTTCCTTTGATTTCTAAATCTCTATATTTTGTATTCATTCATTGATGATTAGAATAGAAGGACATGAGTTTATTTCCTTAGAAGCAAATATAACGTCTTTAGTCAGTTCAAAGAGTTTAAATCTTTTGTAGAGAATCACACTGGTAAAAATATTAAGTGTTTGAGGATAGATAATGGTGGCGAGTTTTGTTTGATAGAATTCAAGAAGTTATATAAAGAAGATGGGATTGAAAGACATAAGACAACTCCATACACCCCTCAGCAAAATGGAGTTGCAGAGAGGATGAACACGATGTTGATGGAGAGGGCTAGGAGTATGCTTAGTGGAGCTAGCATAAGTTTTGGGTTGAAGCTATATCCACTGCCTACTACCTAAATAACAGGTCTCCTACTTCAACACTTGTTGATAAGATACCCATGGAGGTGTGGTCTAGTAAAAAGCCTTCATTGAGACATCTTCGAGTATTTAGATATGAGGCATATGCACATGTGCCTAAGGAGAAGAGGTCAAAATTGGAGGACAGGGCAGTTAAGTGTATCTTCATTGATTATGGTTTCGATGTGAAAGGGTACAAGCTTTGGGATCTTGTGGCTGAGAAAGTCTTGTATAGCAAAAGTGTTATTTTTAGAGAAGTAACTCCTTCGCATGTTGTTCTATAACTAGAAGAGAAATAAAAGAAAGAGGATGTGGTTTAGTTTCCTTCTACCCTTGAGAAGACTGAACCTATTTAGGGGTGTAAAAGGGGGGAAAGTTTTGGTTTAAGTTTCAAAGGCAAATCCTCCCTTCTCACCAAACATTCAAGGCCATATCAACGGAGTTGAATCTCCACTAAGCAAGAGCAATCACCTATTAGGTTGGGCTGCCACTTGGAACGATGTGGAAGTTTAGATGTATCTAACAATATCTCAATTTAATGCTCAATTACTCTAAAAACCCTAAATAAGCAAAATAGTAAGCAAATTAATGAATTACGACAAATCCTTTTAGACCAAGGTGAAGGATAGAGATTATTAACTCACTATTTTTCAAAATTTGAAATGCGGAATAGTCAGGGGCACTAGCACTAGCACCCTTGTCAAAGGTATAGTTTTCATCACAGAATCTAAATCTCCTTTCAACATTGATCTGTACTTGTATACGCCTAAAAATGGCACAAATCATCCTAAATAAATATTCTAAATATTTATTCCATTCTTCTATCAATTAAATAAATATTCTAAATTTATTTAATCGATTCACTATTCCATAATTAAATAAATTCAATTTATTTAATTAAAATTCTTCTAAATATCCTACACAATTAAATAATCATAAATTATTTAATTAATCCAAATTCCTCTATCCTAAGTTCTAAATTTAAAAATCCACCTCACCTTTTCCACCTCACCTTGTCCACCTCATCGGGTTGCACATGTAATTAAATATATTTAATATTTAATTACCTTATTTTCCCTCACCCACATGGCCTATTTCTTCTCAAATCAGAGGTTAGTTAACTAATCAATCAAAAGTGTTAACTAACCTGTCAATTGAGTTAAATCCTCAATCAATTCAGTCAGTTCCACAATCCACTCTTCTAACTGATCAATCAAGTCTGTTAACTATTCAGTCAATGGAGTCAACTCTCCAATCAATTTTGTCACATCCCCTCTTTCATGATGGAGGTGGGACACTTGTCACATTTCTACTGGTTGCACATTCCTCAACCATTCTCAGCCATTGATCTTCATATCTCCTCTCAACCGTTGATTCTCATTCTTCTGAGTCTATAAAAGAAGCTTCATCCCTCCATTCTATTCATCCAGGCTTTTGACATCGTTACTCTGCAGAAATATCACCAGCGCACCTTTGGCACCCTTTTACCATCCACAAGCTTGAGATCACATACTTGCTTTGAAGCTCATCTTCATTGCATATCACCATAGCCATTTACCATCGACTTCCTACGAACAGCTAAAAGAGTGTACTCTCTGAGGGCTCACTTTATTTGCAAAAGGATGGTTGTAATAGGCAAATAACAGAAGCATCGATTTTAGGGAAGGTTTGCTTTGTGTTATTCATTGCTATTTTCGTTTAATCTTCTTTGTTATCTCCTATTCTGTTGATGTTTGGATCATACATTATTCATTTGATTGATTCACGTTTTACCCTTACATTTTTGGTGCCCACCGTGGGGCATTTACCCCTTTATCTCATTAAAATCTGAGCTTTTTTGAAGGCAGGTTCCGTACAGGTCACGCAAAGTCACGCACAGGTTACTTCGGCACATTTAAACATTTCTGCGGTGCATATAAAGACTGTTACGACGCTTCTATCCTTTCTGCGCATCTGTGTATTTTTGCTGCGCTTTTGCGCACTGTTACGGCGCTTTTGATTATATTGCACATCTGTTCATTTGTGCTGCGCTTTTGAAGACTGTTACTGTGCATTCGTTATTGCTGCGCATTTATGCGTTTTCACAGCGCATATGTGCAATATTACGGCGCTGTCATTATTGTTTCGCTTCTGTTGATTATTTCTGCGCATCTAATCACTGAAGCTGCGCATTTGTAATAGGCTATGGTTTTAGTACTTTTTTAGGGGAATCTGCTAACTCTAACCTTTTTGCAAATGTTTGCTGGAGCTATTTTTGCAGGATAGGATCGGGTTTAATTCCATGTAGTTGCATCTAATTAGTTCACATTTCATTTTCTGAGGGAAAGTAAAATTGATGTTCATTCAAATCTTCATCTAGTTCTAATTAGGGAGAAAGTAACTGGATTATTTCTTGCTTGCATTGCAAACACCTTCCAAGTTATTGCTATCTAAGATTAAAATTGAACTCATCAATGATCTTGAAGTTAAAATGAACCATTGCTATATCGTGAGACCAGAATTTCAAAGTTAACAATCTCGTGCTATGCGGTTTAAAATTGAACTCATCAATGATCTTGAAGTTAAAATGAACCATTGCTATATCGTGAGACCAGAATTTCAAAGTTAACAATCTCATGCTACGCGGATTTAAAACTGAACTCACCACTGCTTTCTGGGGTTTAAAACTGAACCACTGCTATATTGCTGAAATCACTTCAAAGTTCTGTGTTTGAGTAGATTAGCCCATTTAGTTTTTTTCACTTTTTAACTAGGGTGGATTAATCAGTGTATTATGTGCTTGCGAATGACAATAGGCTTATGCTCTCCCCTCTTCTGGGTGATCAGAGTGCCAGACTTGTCATTCTATTTGTTTAACCTTTAGGAGGGGCCTGCCCTTGGATGCACGCTTGTCCAAGCGGGAATGACCCTGAGTGGTAACAGGCTAATGCCAAGCCCTACCAAGCCACTTAAAATAAATTGTGCTTGAGGTGAAAACTTCCTGCAACGAATGCTGTTATGTTACACCGACGACCAACCTCCCCCAAAACCCTCTCAGGTGCAACCCTTTGAGGCTGGGAGACTCCATAACGGAGAGTAGTGCCACCGCACGTGTAACCACTTGAACGGTTGCCCGCATTAAATACCTCTTGTTCTAGTGGCCCAAATCCCTTATAATCCATTTCTCGCCTAGGATTTTGTGCTTGCTTTTGTCCAAAATAGAGTCGAAAAAACTACAAAAATAATGAAAAACTACAAAATATTCTTTGCGCTTGCTGTGTTTTCTTGCTGTTAAATTCATAATATCAGATCAGGAAGACCTTTTCCAACCAAAAAATACCAAAAACAGAAGAAAAATCCAAAAATTTTGCCAAAATATCAAAGCTGCGCATATACCCATTCCTACTGCGCATTTGTAGCGACTTGCTGCGCTTTTGTACCGACCTGCTGCGCATATATACTGTTGTTGCGCATATACACACTATTGCTGCGCATTTGTACTTAACCAGAGCTGCGCATATATTGCAACTTACGACGCATTTGTTCATTTATGCTGCGCATTTGTTTCGGCGTGAGCACTTGCCCTATTTTTGAGAAAATATTTTCACTTGATTAGAGCACCCATTTCAGCCTAGTTTCACTTTCTGAGATCAGATTCAACCTTGCAGTCAGTCTTCATCTGTCTCACCCAAGTCTCTCTCTTTCGTCACTCGTCCCATTCACTTTCTGTCCAAATTCCTCTTGTCCCAAAGTCAGTTTGTCCCATACCAATTTGACATAGGTCCTTCTTCGTTTCATTTAGTGAATTCACGTAAGCCTAGTAGGTCACCGTACCTCTGCTAGTAGTCTTGTTGAACGACTAAGCCCTACACAGTAAGACTGGTATCGACTACCCTTACTAGCGGCCAACGTCTTGTGTCAACCGTCTTACTTGAAGTCATTGAGCGAGAGAATCCTTTGTCCAAATCTTCTCCTAGGTATCCCATTCACCACAGTCTCAGTCGGCACCTCGCCAAAATTTCTAATCCTGGTCCACTTCATCCCACCCCACCTTGCATGGTTCTTACTCGATCCCAGTACAACAAGTAGATTGAAATGGCCGACGCATCTGATCACCTTGCCCCACCACGTGGTGGTGACGAAGAAATTTCTCATGAAGAATTAGTAGTGCACATCCAAGATAGAAAATTCCAACGCCTGGTAGAGAGGGTGCCCCTTGAAGACCCTGATAAATACTTCCACCATCTTGCTAATCTTGGAGTCAAACTCCTCGCAGACTTTGACATAAGCTCCATCATGGAAAATGTAGACAATGATCATGAGCGGAGACATGATGATCATGAGAGAGGCACGAATGACACAGTCCCGAATGCAAATGATAGAGGCAAGAAACCCATAGATCAAAATGCTCCTATGGATGATGTGAGACAACAAATTGAAAGTCTAAAACAAGAAATATCCAACCTTAAGACCGGTACAAGTTCCAAGCAATACTCTTTGGAAGATATAGCTCCGTATCCTTTTGACAAAAGTTTGGTCATGAAACCCTTCCCCTTTCAGTTCGGAGTCCCAAAGTTCGACAAATACAAAAGGAAGGGGGACCCTAGAGATCATATCCGGGAATTCAATGCCACATGTTTAGAAGTAGCTCACAACGAGACCTACTTGATGAGATTGTTCCCAAGATCCTTAGGTGGTCAAGCTATGGAGTGGTTCTCGCGCCTCCCACGAGGAATCAAAACTTTTGATGAACTTGTCAATAAATTCATAACGCACTTCTCCTACAACATAGAACACGAGGTATCTATGCTAGATCTATGCAATACTAAACAAAAGAGTGGTGAGTCATTCGCCACCTTCTTACAACGATGGAGACAACTAGCTAGTAAGTGTTCTTATGATATACCTGAGAAGTAGCTATTGGAAATGTTTGTCCACAACCTAAACACAGATCTTAGCTATCAAATTCAGATACAATGCCCTACATCATTCTCCAAAGTCATTGAAATGGGCCTATTCATTGAAAAAGCTGTGATCACTAAAGGAACTCTCAAGCTATATAAGGACACGCCTAATTCCAATTACACAACGGATAAATCAAAGTTTTGGACCAAGAACAAGAATGTGGTCAACGATGGGGTAGTTGACGCCAAGATGGCAGCTCCTAAACAACAACCCATATTCACTCTTAAGGGGGACACAAACAATGGTGCAATCAACAAACCACCCTCTCGGGAGCCTAGATCTTGGTACCATTCAAACCCAAGAAGAAAATTCACACCGTTAGGTGAGTCTCAAGAATCTGCGCTATGGAAGTTGTTGGCTAACAACGAAATTTTTCTACCGCCAACAAGTGATTACGAGCCTATAGTCAAACCTCCCTACTGGAAGGATACAGACTATTGTGAATATCACCGAGGAAGGGGGCATACAACTAATAACTGTATCCGCCTCAAAAATGTCATTCAAGATATACTAGATCAGAATCCGGGAGGGACACAACAACATACCTCCAATGAAACTCATGTGGCCTACAGGGATCCACTTCTAAATCACAACAGGCCGTATAACAACAATCACAACAATGGCCACAACAACAACGGCAACAACAGTAACGACAACAACAATAATCGCAACCGGCCAAATCAGAACAGCGGGACGAGTAATGCTAACTATGCAAGTGTTCCATTTGACTACACCATAACTGCATTTCTGAACATATTCCACAGGTCAATGTCATCTCACCCAACCAACAACCAAGACCTAACCGAACTGGTTGTAGTATAATTACCCCCAGTGGTAAAGTCACGCTCAATACCGCCCCTCCAAGGTCTTCACCATCTCCATCCAACTCCCGTCAATACAATGTCCTCGACCAGTTACAGAAAACCCCAGCTCACATTTCTATATTGGAGCTCTTGCGTCTATCTCCTTCTCATAAGGAGATTCTTGAGAAAGCCTTAGTGGAAACCACTGTCCCCACTAACCTGGCCCAAGAGAAGTTCCAGACCATGGTAGGCAATTTGACATCCTCCAATTCCATATCGTTTACTGAGCAAGATGATCTTTCTGTATCTCAACCCCACAACACCCCTCTACACATTGTCGCATTCATACACAAACACTGCATCAAGAGGGTTCTCATTGATGGGGGTGCTGTTTTAAATATCTGTACATTGAATCTAGTCCTTGCATTGGGGTTCTCCGAACAAGCAGTTGATCTAAGGAGGAAAATTACCATTAAGGCATATGACGAGGAAGAAAGAACCACAAAAGGAATGGTTGTCCTACCCATTCAAGTGGGACCGGTAATTAAAGATGTGGTGTGCCAAGTCCTTGATCGGGAGCTTGCTTATAATATTCTACTAGGGAGACCATGGATCCACGCCATGAAGGCTGTCCCCTCGACCTATCATCAATGCATTAAGTTCCCGCACAATGGCAAGTAGGTCACCATCCAAGGCGACCCCGACCCCTACCAGCACTGCAATTCTTTCCGTGCAAAACCCCAATGTGTCATACCCAACAACAGAGCCTACATTTCCCCTACCCCGCAACAGGACCATACCGCTGAAGCTTCCTCCTCAAGACCCAAACCACTGAAACTTACCATAAAAGAAAATGGCATGGGGGAATACTCCATTGAGCACAGCCTCAACCTTGCCAAGATGCCTTTGTCTCCTCGCTCTTTTGGCCAACCCAAACATCCACCCAAACATTTTCCAAAGCCATCTGCTCCTCCTGCAGCTCTTGCAAATCCCTTTGTAAAATGGGGGACCTTATCTGATGAAACAGAGGAGCGAGATCTCCTGCAATGGCTTTATGCTGAAGAAGAAAACACACCCCAAGAACCGCCTAGACTCCCTACAGAACTCTATGGGCAGGGTGAGACTATTTTGCACAGGATGGGGTACGAAGGACAAGGCCCCATAGGCCTTAGAAAAGAAGGAATCATTGAACCTATACAACCTTCTTCATCCTCTTCGGCTAGAAACAAAACTGGCCTAGGGTACAAAGGCAAGGGTAAAGCCAAGGAAAATGCCTACCTTGTGGAGACAATCCAAACACTCCAAGTGGATAGTGACATAGATTCAGATGATTCAAACAAGTATGAGTGGGACGAGCTAACAGAGCACTCCTACGATGATAAAGAGGTTGACACCATCCAAACTCTTAGCCCCTACCATGAGGGACAAACGCAACGGGACAAACCACTGGAGTCTGATTTGCCCACCCCTGAGATTATGGCTTTCGAGGAAAGTTTAGATTCCATTGCGATAAACAACTTGGAGGAAAGTACCACCTAGAACACTACCCCCGCCAATGCCCATAATGTTTCCATTCACCCATACATCTACCTATCCGTGGTGTTTCCTTATCATTAGTGTTATCTGATCTATATCTGTTCCATATTTGATCCATATCTGATCCATATCTAATCCATATCTATTCCATGTCTGATCCATATCTGTTCCATGTCATGTCTTATTTGTTCCATATCTGATCCATGTTTGTTCCATATCATGTCTCATCTGATCCATATCCTAGGTCCATCAAAGTCCAAGTCCATGAACTACGTTGCCTCTGCGTCGTCACATAGGCAAGGCCATTTAGCAATGCGCCCCCGAGGCACTAGGTCAGTCCCTTAGGGTCTGTCTCCCCAATAAGGATTGTGCAATCTTCTCACCAAACAAGCAAATGCAAGCAGAACCTACGCCTCAAGCAGAAATCTTGACTGTGAGCATCTTAACCTATCCAATGCAAAGCAAATACCCAAGGTCTTCTAAATGATTTTATGCAAATTAAGGAAAGAACTAAACACATATCAACGCAAATATGCTTTGTAGATTAGAAACATGGTTAACAATTCGAGTCTGGATTTTTGCTATCATACCTTCCTATGCTACTCGAGGATGCCAAAAGCTAGAGATGCTATGATGGGAGCATGATTATTTTCTTTGTTTGCTATTTGTGGATTAAACTTTAGTAATGTGAAGCCTTGTCTACGGACATGATCGGCAAAAGATCATCGAGGACATCAAAGGTCTAACATGAACGGGGGCAATCCTTGTTTGTTGAAACGCAAGAAGTACTCAGGTCATCTAGATTCAATTTTGACTAGATGCTTGTATTAACTTGCTAAACCACAACCCATGTAAGCGATACTCAGGTCATCTTGGTTCAATTATACCTTGATGCTTGTATTCACTTACAACATTTCAGAAAAGTACCACAAAAAAACAACACCCAATGATGAAATAAAGCACTCCAATAGCAAAGCATCCATCCTATATCCATTTATACATCCATACCATACCCCATGCAATAAAGATCCAACAATGCAGAGTATCAATACAAATAAAAGCTTGTGAGTTCTTCTATCGAGTCTTTCTTCTATCAATCATATTTCTATCTATCATCATATCTTTCATCCTTGTCCAGTCAGTCTGAGCAATGATCCAAATGCAAGCTCCATCCTTAATCCATACCAATCAAGTCAAGTCAATCTTGCACAAATGATCCAATCACAATCAGTGGTCTTGATCCTTGTCTGGTCGTAAACCAACTCGATCAGTTAATCAATCAATTGTCTTATACAGGGTGTTGCATTGTCGAAATCAGACCAACACACGCGTCTTACATGACATGTTTCATTTCTTGAAACTAGACACTATCCTTCATGTTGCTCTAGGGATCTATCATTCCCTGCCATGAAAACACGCCTACTGTGTTGGTCTAGGGATATATTGTTCCCCGCCATGACAACACTGTCGTATATCATTATCAGTATATCATTGGTTTACCGCTTGACAGGGGCAATACCTTGTTTGTTCTTGTGTCATTTGCGCATACTTGCTTGCTTGCATGTGTGTGTCATCATTCCATCTTGCATTGCGTATCATTCGACTCTTTCTTCAACCGATTTCTTCATTCTAACCTATCCTAACCCCTTCGTCTTCGTGAGATTGTTCGTCTCTGAATCTTTCGCCCTTTTCCCGTCCAATCTCCCGAGGGGGCATCCTATCGTCATAACATGTACCAGGGGCAAACTGGGGCATGTGTCATTCAGACTATCGATTTCTTTGAAGCAACGCTGTAAACTGCATTGCATCAAAGAGGGGCAAAATGTATACGCCTAAAAATGACATGATTCATCCTAAATAAATATTCTAAATATTTATTCCATTCTTCTATCAATTAAATAAATATTCTAAATTTATTTAATCGATTCACTGTTCCATAATTAAATAAATTCAATTTATTTAATTAAAATTCTTCTAAATGTCCTACACAATTAAATAATCATAAATTATTTAATTAATCCAAATTCCTCTATCCTAAGTTCTAAATTCAAAAATCCACCTCACCTTTTCCACCTCACCTTGTCCACCTCATCAGGTTGCACATGTAATTAAATATATTAAATATTTAATTACCTATTTTTCTCTCACCCACATGGCCTATTTCTTCTCAAATCAGAAGTTAGTTAACTAATCAATCAAATCTGTTAACTAATTAGTCATTTGAGTTCACTGGTCAATCTATTCTATTGACTCCTCAATCAACCCAGTTCACTGGTCAATCAATTTAGTCAATCCCATAATCCACTCTTCTAACTGATCAATCAAGTTTGTTAATTGATCAATCAATGAAGTTAACTCTCCAATAAATTTTGTCACATCCCCTCTTTCATGATGGAGCTGGGATACTTGCCACATTTCTACTGGTTGCACATTCCTCAACCATCCTCAGCCATTGATCTTCATATCTTCTCTCAACCGTTGATTCTCATTCTTCCAAGTCTATAAATGAAACCTCATCCCTCCATTCTAATCATCCAGGCTTTTGACATCGTTACTCTGCAGAAATATCACCAGCGCGCCTTTGGCACCCTTTTACCATCCACAAGCTTGAGATCACATACTTGCTTTGAAGCTCATCTTCATTGCATATCACCATAGCCATTTACCATCGACTTCCTACGAACAGCTAAAAGAGTGTACTCTCTGAGGGCTCACTTTATCTACAAAAGGACGGTTGTAATAGGCAAACAACAGAAGCATCGATTTCAGGGAAGGTTTGCTTTGTGTTATTCATTGCTATTTTCGTTTAATCTTATTTGTTATCTCCTATTCTGTTGATGTTTGGGTCATACATTATTCATTTGATTGATTCACGTTTTACCCTTACATTTTTGGCACACATGTCCCCTCAGGCTAGCTATGGCCCTCTCATGCACCTCTGCCTCTACTAGCCCCTGTGCTGCCTCTGCCTGTCCTAGCCCCTATGGCTGGGGCACCTGCTGCTGTGGTATCTGCTGTGGTGGCGTCATCTGCGCCTGCTGAGGTATTTGTTACTGTGACTTTGCCTGTCCTGGCACTGCCTGCTCTGCCTGGCCTATCCTCCTCCGCTGTCTCGGCCTCTCTCCAGCTCTACCACCTTGTCCTCGTCCTCCTCTAGCTCCCCTCCGCCCTGGGCCAACCTGTCCCTCCTCCTCTGAGTCTGCCTCATCAATATGAGGCACCAGCATGCCGAGTCCTGAATATCTCAGGAACGGATGTGCAGTCATCCAATCATCATAATCCTGTGTCACCCCTGCATCCGCTATCTCTGTCCTCATATCCCATGCCACATAGGGAGTCTGCCTGAACTTTGCCAGGGCCTCCTCATATGAAGCCATTAGCCCCCATCGGACCCTCTCTGCATGTGTCCGTGCAAAGAGCGCCTGCCCCTGTGGCATACCCTGTCTCCTCCCAAACTGTCTCAGCACCCTGCCCACCATCTGTCTCTCTAGGATATGCCGTGTCTGGCCTATCAGCCACCTGGTCTGAAAGCAGTACGACAGCTCATCTCCCTCATTGTCCCAGGGCTCGCAATCCAGATATGGTTGCCAGACGACCACATCTACTCCATCCAAGGTGTGCCTCCAATACTCTAGCTTCCCCAGCCTGTGCTGGGAAATCACTCCTGCATAGCCATAACTGTATGGCTCTCCTCGCGGCCTCGCGAAAACACATATCAGCCTAGTCACCGCTATGTGGTCCCACAGCCAAAACTGTAGCAGTAGTACCCCAGCTGATAGACTCGTGCTGCGGTGGTACACCACCTGATGCATGTCGTGGTATAGGTGGGCCAGTACGCAGACTCCCCATGCATATCGGGTGCCCTCAATTAGCATCCGCTCCATAATCCTACCCCATCCGATAGGGAACCCATGCGATCTCCTGTCCGGGCATACAACGCCCCCAATCAGTCCTGCCACAATCCCCGGGAAGTAGTCATAGCAATCATATATATCCTGCCACGGGATGACCTGTCCAACCAGCTTGGGATCATCGAACACTCGCTGGCACTCAGCGAGTCCTGCATCCTGCTGTGCATCATACTCCACTAACTCACCCACCACAGGTAGGTGCAGTATCCGGTAAACGTCCTCTAAAGTCACCGTCATCTCTCCAGTAGGAAAGTGGAAGGTCCCGTCCTCACTGTGGAATCTCTCCACAGCAGCCGTCAGCAGTCCCCGGTTCGCCCGCACCTCGGGCATGAAGCAAACATAATCCAAACCCATGGCACCAAGCGCCACTCTGTCAGTCTCTATCAGCATGTATCTCTGCAATAAGGGCATAGGAAATGTCTCCCTCGACTGCAGTGTGTCTCGAATATCCTCCTGCAAGCAAGCAAGGCAACGCGTCAGTCTCCAACAACATATACCATACTCAACATACCTACTAAACTATGTCAACTAAACTTAGCATTTCAAATTGATCAAAATAGCACACTACATCTTTTGACTAGATTCCTACAATCTCAGAGATAGCTCATCGATTACCGCGTCAAACAGGACGCTACTCGAATCAATTTGACTAAGTCATTTGCTATCCAAAGCAAATGCACCACTACAGGTGGTAAAAGCACCTTTTCTTTATAAAAGCGCCGTTTCTTGATGTATGCGCCGCCAAAATCGGCATATGCGCCACCTAAACGTAGATACGCTGCTACAATTCACATATGCGCAGATTCAACACATGCACCGGAACATTCGGCATATGCGCCGCAATATCATGGAAGCGCCGCAATATTTGACATATGCGCGGCATTTAACGTATGCGCTGCCTAAATACACATGCGCAGCCTAATTACAGAAGCACAGCTACAGTGGACATATGCGCCGTTTTCACGTATGCGCCACCGAAACCGGTATATGCGCCGCGAAAAGACAAAAGCGCCGCTTCGCGAGGCATATGCGCCGTTCTGCATTTCGGTGCATCTGTTTGACCTATTTTCTACGTACATTTATGACACCCTAAATCGACCCTAGGAGAAATTTTTCGAAGCACATACCGAGGGTCCTGCCTCTGCTGGCCGCCCGAATCGACGGACTCGCTCGAATCGATGCTCCTCGCGTGGAATGTCTGCTGCTCTGGCTGCCATGCTGCACCAAGTTTGCTCCAAGCTCTCTCAATCCAATCCAGATCAAACAAGTGTACAAATGATTATTCTTGTGGACCCAGCTCCTATTTATAGCCTCCAAACCCTAATTCTGGCTATGTGATGACTGTGACTACTTCCCGTGCCCGTTTTTCCTCCAATTTTCTTCCCGTTTCCCTGAAACGCGTCCTTTTTCCTCTGGTCTATCCTAACACCTTCGTCCTTGTGAGATTGTCTGTCTCTGATTGTTTCGCCCTTTTCCCATCCAATCTCCCGAGGGGGCATCCTATCGTCAGTAAGCCTGTACCAGGGGCAAACTGGGGCATGTATCACTTGTGATAGGTGAAAAGTTAGGTTTAGCAGATCAGACATAGTCATGAAACCCTAACCCTACCATCATCAAGGAATCTAATCTAAATGAAATCAAAGGATAATGCAATTCAAGCATAACATCACCTAGACCGTGCGATTCCTTGTTTGAGAGATGTGGACTGCTTCTTCAACAATGAACAATTGCAATGCTGAAAGCTGCCATGATGGATGATGATAAAAGCTCAAATGAATGCTCAGATGCTCAAGATGCTCAAGATGATAATGTAGGTGCTATATGATTGCTGGATGTCTCATATGGAGTGAGAGGGTGTTTATATAGGACTCAACCAAGATCAATCGACGGTGGAGATTCAGAGGCTATGTGAATGGCTAGGATTGAAAGTTACTAAATTTAGATCCAATTAGTTGTGCATGTGAAGAATTTTAAATGAAAGTTGTATGACAACACATGATTAAGGGGAGATGGACAAGTGTTGGAATGTGATGAAATGTAAGTAGTTAATTCAAATAAAATATTTGAATTAGTTGGGATATGAGTTGGATATTAATTAAATAAATTAAAATTTATTTAGTTAATTGGATAAATGAATAAAATGGGATAAGATATGATGTGGAAATTAATTAAATAAATAAAATTTATTTAATTAATTGGGTTGGGGATAGGATATGATTGAGAAATGATGTGGAATTAATTAAATAAATAAACTTTCTTTAATTAATTGGCTAAGTGGGATGAGGATGGGGTTTAATTAAATAAATAAAATTTATTTAATTAATTGGCTTAATGAATAATGATTTAACAAGGTGTTGCTAGACATGGACAAAGTTGGGACAAATTTGGGTGTCTACATTTTGCCCCTCTTTGATACAATGTTCGATAGAGCATTGTGTCAAAGAAGATACAATATGTGTTCGATAAACAAGTTATGCCCCAGTGTAACTGGCAGGTGATGCCCCCTCGAGAGGTAAGCCAGGCTAACCAGGAAGGGCTGGGTTGGCTCTCGATAGAAGAAAAGGCTAAAAAGAAGGCAGTCACGAAGAAAATGGGGGTTGGATGGGAGAAAATAGGCTATGGCATAGAAGAATTAGGGTTTTGAGAAGGGCTATAAGTAGGTTCTACAATGGCAAATAGGCTCATTTGTGCTCATTTGTGCTCAAAAACTAGAGAAATCCAGAGCTCCGGAGAGTGAGAGTTGCAGAGCTATCAGGATGGTTATTCCACGCAGGGATCATCGTGCGGAGCGAGTGAGGACACATGGGCGACCAGAGGGAGCAGGTGCACCGGTATGTTTCAAAACTTTTCCCAAAAGCGTGTAATTAATAGCCTAAAAGTGTAATTAATGCACACACGTCACCAAAAGCGACCAGGTTAGGAAATAGCATGTTGAGGTCGCTTATGTAGGAATAGAGAGTGCTTGCAGTAGTTTTGGTCGCTTATGGGCGCGGGTAGGTCGCTTAGGAAAAAATGGGTCGCATCCTGTCGGCGGGAAAAACACAGGCGAAATGCGCGGATAGACAAAAATTTGTCGCTTATGGGCAAAGATCAGTCGCATAGGGTAGTTTGGCTCGCATATGATTAGAAGTGGCTCGCATAGGGAAAATAGTGCGCTGAGAGGGCTAAAATAGTCTCTAATGGTAATCTAGCTCGCATATGGTAAAAAGATAGGCGCATATAGGATTAAGCTCACGTTTAGGGAAAAGCTTCCCGCATATAGCATATAACACGCCTATAAACCAAAGATTATCGCTTATAGTAATCTAGCCCGCGTATATGCAAACAGTAAGCGCATAAGTAGAAAGAGCTCGGCTTTAGACAAAATAGAAGCGCATAAGGTAAAGCCAGTCACTATTGAGCTGGGAATAAGTGCATGTGGTAAAGTGGACCGCTTATGGTAGATGTAGTGTAAAATAGCAAATAGATAAGCAGATTTTGATATGGATAACTAACAGAATGGACTGACAAGGGTAAATGGATGATGCAGGATGTACTACCGCCATTGCTATCACGAGAGCCACATTCGAGAGATTTGCGATTGGTGAGGCGGTTGGATGCAGAGGAGCTACTAGTGTTAGAGATCCTGGGCTTGGAGCATGTATCTCGATTAGAGCCAGTTCAGGCACATCGGGGACTGATGACAGTGATGGTGGAGCGATGGATGAGCGAGCACAGTTCATTCTTGTTACCGACAGGAGAGGCGACCATCACCTTAGAGGATGTATTCTAGATTTTGAGGATTTCGATAGATGGGGATCGTGTGGATTATGATCCGAAGATGGGTCCAGCTGCATTTAGGAGATTATTTGGGACACCAGACATCGGAGCAGAGGGTTCAGAGATTCCGATGGGGAGGATGGAGGAGCTCTGTGACAGGCTACAGCAGGTAGTAGTGGCTATCATTAGATGGCTAGTGGGTGATAGGAGAGCCAGAGGTTTTCCCGTAGGATGGGGGACAGTGATGGAGGGCATGTTTTCATATGGCACGAGATATGCATGGGCAGAGTGTGTGTTGGGACAGCTCTATCATTATCTGCATGATTGCGCTTATATGTTTGGAGCCAGTATGTCAGCAGGAGTGACAGTGTTACATGTATGGGCGTATGAGCACATTCCAGTGACGAGACCAGAGGGATGGTTGGCTAGAGTAGTAGGAGAGCCATTTGCACAGATGTATAGAGGGGCTTTGACATATCGACAGCGCCGAGGTGTAGTATACTGGCGGAGGAGATTGGATGAGGTGGATAGATTTGTATGAAGGCCATGGCTAGGATGTGAGCACTGGGATGAGGAGGATGCAGAGTTTGTCTATGCGAGACAGGCGAGATACATTTTTGGACGTGGCGTGTATATTATAGAGCGCTATTTGCCAGAGAGAGCCTTGAGACAGTTCAGAGAGGCACAGGTAGTACCAGTAGGTGATGCCGTTTTTGGGAGGATGAGACAGGAGGTATTTGATAGGAGGTATTTGATTGGGGTCCAGAGGTTGTGGTTGACACAGCTTTGGCAGAGAGAGATGGACTACAGCCAGTAGTATGGCAGTGGGGACAGGGTCCTGCAGATCCAGGCACATTGCCATAGTATGATGTATACTGGGCGACAGCGAGGCCAACGCGGTTGACACGAGATGGGGAGATTGGAGAGATTGGGATGTAGAGACCAGTTCAGAGGAGACGACGACGGGCTCCACCAGCACAGGCTGTTGTGCCAGCCGCACCAGGGATACAGATGCCAGAGCAGGTGCCAGGTCAGCCTGCTATATTAGCACAGCCTCAGGCACAGATTGGAGCAGGGGATGATGTTGGTATTCAGCAGCTGCGGAGACAGATTAGAGAGGAGAGGAGATGGAGGCAGCGAGCGCAGATGAGGCTGAGGAGGGTGGAGATGGATAGGCATCAGGCGGTGATTAGTCTGCAGCATGCAAGAGCACAGGCACAGACATATCAGGCTCAGCTACAATTAAGAGCACAGGGGGGAGATGGACAGGATGACGGTGCTCTAGCTAGAGTGACAGGAGAGAGGGATGCGGCTAGACAGTATGAGCAGATGATGAGACTAGAGCGAGACACTGCGATACAGCAGGAGCAGGCTATGAGAGCAGAGAGGGATGATCTGCGAGCTGAGAGAGATAGTATGCAGGTTGAGAGAGATAGGGCGGTGTAGCAGCTGCAGGGGATGACCAGTGAGCGAGATAGAGCAGTGGCTGCCTTGGGGACTGATGGAGCTACGATGTACTTGGCTACACAATTGACAGGGGTACAGGCAGAGCTTCGGAGAGTGCAGGGTGAGGCTGAGTATTTTAGAGGCTTGTACTATGGAGCTGTGCCAGCAGAGCAGAGGCAGCCTAGTTTTAGGAGCAGGTCAGGGGCTTCGAGTTCGCGGAGGACAGGTGGATCTCGATCAGTAGCCTCAGTGGTGGGGCCATCGAGAGACAGAGGACCAGGGACAGGACCCAGTGGTGGTGGTGGTCAGGGCGAGGGAGCTGCCAGTAGTCACTAGGGCTACTTGTGTTTATTTTGTATCATGATGAGGCCTAGAGCCGATTTTGTACATTTAGTCCTTCAGGGCTCAGCTTGTATTATAGACACTTGTATTTTGACACACATGTATATATATATGTGGCGGTTTTGGCGATCGATATGAGGTTGTAATGGTTATTATGTTGATATTGTGATGGCTATGCATGTTATGTGTATATTGTGATGGATGACATATGGATGTTTATGCAAATGTTAATTGATGGAAAATGTGTGAATAGGTAAATGGTAATGATATGGATAGACTTATACATATAGATAGATGGTAATGAAAGGATATATGATGGACTTATGTATGTCTAACACACTTGTTTTGCAGGAGTGGGAATGTGGACAAAAGATGATGGAAATGATTGATCTTGGCTGAATAAGATGGAATGGATAGATAGAATGAATAGATAGGATGATGATGGGCAGCTTTCAAGTAATTGCTCAGAATGAAAAGAAATGTAGTCCTTATGTTTGATATAGCATATGGATGTTATGCACCAGGGTATAAGAGACCAAGGTGTCGAGATATCCAATGCGCAACTAGCGTGTTACAATCTTGTCTGAACACATGAGGTCAAGATGTTGAGCCAACATGCACAAGATATGAATAACAGCTAGTGTTGGACTTTGACGCTACAAGCAATGGTTTGAGCTTATCTCCACTACACATAATAGTAGCTTGTTGGTTATATGTATGGAGTTAGTCTTAACATAGAATAGTCTCAAATACATAAGAGACTGTTTAGCTTCTCAGATGCTAGAGATATTGATATGTAAGATGCTAATCCCAACATGTACAAGATACCAATACGCATAGGAAGAGAATAAGATCATCCCGCAAACACGGCATACGAAAGCTATATGACCATGCCCCAGTCCTTACTTCATCGCAACATACCAAGATATAAATAGATCAAGGCAGTTTTGATTAGGCATAGGAAAGGGACAAAAGATAAATCAAAAGATAAAACAAAAGATATTGTCATCACGTTCTCTTGCCAAATTTTGGGTGCTCTTGGATGGATCAAGCTGGCACCTTGTTAAGAGGAAAGCTACATCCTGTTGAAGGCTAAAGTTGTTGATAAGTTGCTATAGCAAATGTTGGCTTAAGGCATGCGGACAAATAGCTTCTGGTGTACCTTTGATTGGTGAAAGTGCTTGAGCTTTCAATATACACATGGTTTGCTTCCTGTTTGAGCTAATCAAAGAAGAAGAAGACAGATGAGGAAAGAAGATGAAGATGATGGGGTGGATCATCTGTGCTTGAGTACTGGAAACTTCCTTCGTATTCTAGACTGCCTACATACCCTGTATCCACGGGATCAAAGCACATGTACGATGAAGATGAGACATGATGAATATGTAGTTCTGGGTTTTATTGATAATGTAAGTGATGAAAGATAGAAGAATGTGAGCTGAAAGATTGAAGGATGTTTAGAAGAAATATGAAGATGAATGATGAAAGGGGCTATCGTCTTAGCCTGAATCAGAGTGCTTCCTTCACATCTTAGATTGCCTACATATCCTATATCCACGGGATCAAGGCGTCAACGATAGAGCTGGATGTAGTTCTTATTGTTGTCGCTAATTGGTTGGATGTTTGATCAAGCGATGTTTGTTGCAATTGTTGGATGAATATGGATATATTGCGAAGATATGGGTCCTGGTTGCAAGTCGTTAGGTCACATTTGTCGTTGGATAGATGCCATGGCTGAAGTTGATAAGGTTTGTTGTGTTGTAAGCTGAGTTGTTTGATGTGTTATGAGCTAGAGATAATAGTATCCACTTCCAAATAAGACTCAACAAATGCCCCCAGTGCGGAATGAGGTTTATTATGCAGAAGCGACAATGCAGAAAGGCTGCAGCCAAGATGCTAAGGTGCCAAAAGATATAGAGATCGCGACAATGTCTCAAATATGATAGCTAGCATTGGCAAAGACGAAGATGAAAGGCTATGTGTGGCATTGCGAGGTGGATTGTGATTAGAGCTTATACAAGATGAAATAGGGAAATAGGATCAAATGAACCAAGCAGATGAGGGAAGCTGGTCACTACACATAGCGCTTGTTTGCCAGGTTTTCACTATGGTACTTATCCAAGGCGCCTGTTTACTAGGTTTTCACCAGAGGACGGATTATTTATCTTCTTTTTTTTTGTTTTTTTTTAGGGATAGCTAAGATTCATGGATAAAATTTCTTGAGATGAACGCTGTTGACTGGTTCATCTAAGGGAATGCCTTCAGGTGTTGACAGAGTGTATGCACCCGATCCATAGACTGCTGTGATAATGAAAGGACCAAGCCAATTGGGTTCAAACTTGCCCTGTTTCTCTCGATGTTGTTGATTCCTTTGGTTTTCTTTAAGGACAAGGTCACCAACTTGAAATCTACGTTCTCTGATCTTTTTGTTGTAGCTGCGGCATAGCCGGTTTTGGTAGACTTGAAGATGGTTCAATGCTGTAAGGCGGCGTTCATCTAATAGCTCAAGATCATGGAGTCTGGATACTCGATATTCTTCATCTGAGATAGTATGTTGCAGGGATATGCGTAAAGAGGGGATCTCAACCTCGATAGGCAAAATAGCTTCAGTGCCATAGACGAGAGCATAGGGTGTGGCTCCAGTAGGAGTTCTGATGCTTGTTCTATATGCCCATAATGCAGGATGCAGTTGTAAATGCCAATCTCGACCAGCTTCATCAACAGTCTTTTTAAGGATATTGATGATTGTTTTATTAGAGGCTTCAGCTTGACCATTGCTCTAAGGATAATAAGGTGTAGAGAATCTATGTTGAATATGGAACTTGTTGCAAAGATCTCTAACCTCTTGGTTCTTAAAAGGGCGACCATTGTCTGTGACAATAGCTTGAGGAACTCCATAACGGCAGATAATGTAATGTAGGATGAATTTGGCTATTTGTTTACCTGTGATATAGGTCATTGGTATGGCTTCTACCCACTTCGTGAAATACTCAGTGGCAGTAATAATAAACTTATGACCGTTGGATGAAGTAGGATGGATTTTACCTACGAGATCAAGTCCCCATTGCGAAAAAGGCCATGGAGTGATAATAGGCTGAAGCTCATGTGCTGGTGCATGTATTAGATCTCCATGTTTCTGACATTGTAGACATCTCCTTGTAAATTGTTGGGCATCTTTTTCCATAGTTGGCCAATAGTATCCTGCTCGTAGAAGTTTCTTAACAAGGCCAGGGCCAGCGGAATGTGAACCGCAGACACCTTCATGTACTTCACGTAAGGCCATTTTTGCTTCCTCGGAATCAAGACATCTAAGAAGGATACCATCAAGACTCCGATGATAAAGGGTGTCTCCTAAGATAGTGTAACGAGAGGCTCGACAGATAAAGGTTTTACACTGGGTGTTAGATAGTTGAAATGGAAAGGTTTGATTACGGAGATACTCGTATATATCCTTGTACCACGACGAGTTGGGACCAACAATTTCACATATGAGCTCAGACTGTGGCACTTCAAAGGCTGGGATCAAAAGCTGTTTGACCAAGAATTCACATTTATGGGTGTTAGATGGCATGTCTAAAAGAGATCCAATCATAGCCATGGCATCTGCTGCTCTGTTTTGTAGTCTTGGAATCTTCTCAAAGGTAATATCCACAAAATATTTCTTGAAATCGTCCACCATTAGCTTGTATGGAAGAAGCTTCTCGTCTTTTGTTTGATATTCATCTAAGACCTATTTGATAACCAGCTGAGAATCACCAAAGACTCGTAACTGTTTGATAGCCCATTGTACTACCATGCGCAAGCCTATGATTAAAGCTTCATACTCTGCTATGTTGTTGGTACATGGGAATGCTATTCTATATGATTTAGGTATACAATCTCCTTGAGGGGTGACAAACAAGATGCCTGCTCCAGAACCATGTTGTGTGTATGATCCATCAAAGTATAGTTGCCATCGTGCTGGACAATTCAAATTAAACAATCCTTCATCAGGGAATTCTGGATATATTGGCTGAATGTCTGTGATGGGTGCTTCAGCTAATTGATCAGCAATAACTTATCCTTTGATAGCTTTGCAGTTCACATATTGTATGTCAAATTCACTTAAGATCATAACCCATTTTGCTAATCTCCCTGTGAGAAGTGCTTTTGAGAGGAGATACTTGAGGGGATCCACATTAGAGATAAGCTTTGTTGTTTGGTTCAACATATAGTGTCGCAACTTTTGGGAAGCAAACACTAATGCTAAACAAGCTTTTTCCATGAATGAGTAATTGAGTTCATATCCCACAAGGGTTCTGCTAATGTAGTAAATGGCTTGTTCTTTTCCTGAATCATCATGTTGAGCTAGGAGTGCCCCCAATGTTGCGGTTGTTGATGATATATAGAGCAATAATGGACGACCAGGTATCGGAGGTACTAACACAGGAGGTGTTGCCAAGTATTCCTTTATCTTGTCAAAAACCTGTTGACACTTTTCATCCCACTTAAAAGGTTCACCCTTATGAAGAAGATGCTGAAAAGGATGACATTTATCTGCTACTTGTGAGATAAATCTGCGGATAGATTGTAGCCTACCTTGCAAACTGCGAAGCTGTTTAAGATTCGTTGGTGGAGGCATTTCTATGATGGCTTTTACCTTAGCTGGGTCCACTTCTATCCCTCGTCGAGACACAATATATCCCAGCAGTTTTCTTGATGTTACACCAAATACACACTTCTTTGGGTTTAGTCTGACTTGGTATTTTTCTAATCGATCAAAGATTTGTGCCAATACTTGTAGATGTCCTTCTCTTGTCTTAGATTTTCCCAGGATGTCATCAACATAGTCTTCCATGATGGTATGAAAAAGGTCATGAAAAATAACTGTCATGGCTCGTTGATAGGTGGCTCTAGCATTTTTGAGACCAAAAGGCATCACAACCCAGCAATATGTGCCCCATGGACAGATAAAGGATGTTTTATCTTGATCTTCCTCTGCTATTCTGATTTGATTATAACCTGAAAATCCATCCATCAAAGATAGCATTTCATGTCCTGCTGTAAGATCTACAATGTTGTCTATGCTTGGTAGTGGAAAATCGTCCTTAGGACAAGCTTTGTTAAGATCTCTAAAGTCTGTGCAACAACGAACTCGTCCATCTGGTTTTGCTACAGGTACCAAATTTGAAACCCATTCTGGATAATTAATAGGCTTTATAAATTTTACTTCTAACAGTTTCTGAATTTCTGCTTTGACCAATAAGGCAACTTGTGGATGCATTTTGCGTAATTTTTGTTTGACAGGCTTTGCATCAGGAGATACTGCTAAATGATGTACCACAAGTGAAGGATCTAGACCTGGCATGTCTGCATAAGTCCATGCAAAATTTATAGCTCTTCTCATAAAAAATGATGTGAAGTTTCTTCGTTCTTGCTCTGATAGTGATGCTGCCAAAAAAGTGATCTTCAGATTCTGCTCTGTTCCCAAGTTCATGTCTTGTGATTTTTCAACTAGCACAGTTGATTTCTCATGGTAATCAGTGGCAACAGGAAGATCAAATCCCCCATCCTCAGGTGCCTCAGAGAGGTTTTCACCTTTGGATACATCCTTTATTTTTACTTTTTCACGGTCAAGAGGCGAATTTCGGTTTTCACCTAGTGACCTATTTTGTTGAATTTTGTTTATTTCACTTTTGCGACTGAAGGATTTGATACTTCCACCAAAATATGCTAGTTTAGGTAAATCCATCATGAAACCTGCTTTATGATCACCCAGTGGAATACCTTGTCTCAAACCCATGAATTCTGCAATGGCTTCGTCATTTTCAAATGTATCTAATATCGGTGCCCCCTGTTGGTCCCAATTGATGAGGTCAGGATATACGAGTGAAAGGCTAATGGAGGAATTGTGATGGCTAGAAGAGGCTGCGAAAAACATGAAGATGGAATGTTCTTGAAAGAGGTCAGTGATATAAAGGGGGGAGTCATCGATAGTATCTGAATTAGAAGTCTCTCCTACCGAAGAAGGTCCAACGTTAGTATCGGAAATGGTGCAGGAGCACCTACCTGACAGCTGGTCTTGATAAGGTAGTTAGTAGTTTAGGTCCTGTTTATGTTTCCAAGAAGGTCTGTTAAGACCAAATGCATGTAATAAGGTCACGCTGATCATGATAAGATCATGCTGACCAGGCTTTTGCTATTTTTAGCTAGTTAGTTAAAACAGCTGTCATGACTATGATGCAGAGTGGGATGCTGTTGGTGTCTCTAGGAAATATGATGATGATGTTCAGCCGATAGAGAATTTTATCATGCTGTTTGTATTGTTGGCTACTCCTTCCTGTTAGTTAGCCTCCGTTGCGTCCCACTCTGCATCAGGAAATACACTTACTGTCTTTGGGTCGCAGTACCTCCGGTTGGTAACCAAGGCCTTGCTTATTAAACTTCTTAGACACAATAATGGGCTCAGTAGGTCCTTGTTCCTGTGATCCCAAGCTGCCATGTCCTTTATAGCCCATGTTCTTTATGATACGAAACCCATTGTTGTATCGCTCTACTTCAAGTTGGACTTGGTCATTTTCATCAAAGAATATCCAAGAGTTTATATCATCAATGTCTTCATCATCCAAGAATCCACCTTTAATGAATACTGTAGGGGGAGCTTTGATAACAGCTGAGGATGAAGTTGGCTTGGATGTCGAGGGCTTACCGTGGGATTTAGGAGATAATGGAAGGGTACCAACGCAATAGGACTCTTGTAATTTGTATTCACCAGGGCCATGTTTGGTATATTTGATATGGAGGTTGGAAGCGGCTTTGCTAGATGAGGGCTTGAGAAGGTCGGATGGGTTTATATAGGATGAAGACGGATATGCCTCGGTGTTGATAGGAATGCGATTCGGAATCTGATATTTAGCTTGAAAGGCACGGCAAAACTCAAATGGATTGGGATCAGCTTGAATGGTAACCTCAACACCCTTATGTGGAAATTTAAGGCATTGGTGGTATGTAGAGGGAACTGCTTTAAGGGTATGGATCCAAGGGCGACCAAGGATGATGTTGTAAGGAAGATCAATATCAAGAACTTGACAGCGAGTGTCTGTAATGACCAGCCCAACTTGAATAGGCAATAAGATAATCCCTTCGGTATCTCTTTCAGCATCATCATATGCTCTGATGGTAATAACCTTGGAGGCGTCAACATCTTTCTCAGAATATCCCAATTGCTTGATAAGTTTCAAAGAACATATATTAAGACCAGCTCCCCCATCTATCAAGACTCATTTGATACGGCGTTGTTTAACAAATACTTCAATATAGAGGGCTTCGTTATGTGAAGGATGAATGGAGGGCTGAAGATCTTTGTCGGAAAAGGTTAAGTGACAAGGAGCTGCAATGCTAGCGACCATAGATTGGAATTGTGTGATATTAATATTATTAGGCACTAAAGACTCTTGTAAGGCTTTATCAAGGATAGCTTTATGTGCGGGAGATATGCGGAGCAACTCAAGAATAGATATGTGCGCAGGTGTTTTGCCAAGGTGATCCAAGAGGTTATAGTCAGAGAGAGATCGAGGAGGATGTGGAGGTGCTCCTTGAATAGTAACTCAGCCTCTTCGCGTGGTTACGGCACAATCAGGTGCTCTCCCTTGGACAGTAATGGTAGAAATGCGAGCATGGTCAATGCGGCTAATGGTAGATGATTCGTAGTTATACGGAATAGCATTTCCAGCCTGAAGGTTATTTGTCTGATCATGAGATGGAAGTGGATTCTTGAAAGTCTCTAGATCATAGTTTGATGTTGATTGTTGAGTAGGTTGAGCCGTTGAAGGTGTGACATTGATTAAACCTTGATCAATGCAGTCTTGGATAACATGTTTTAAGCACATACAACCATTTGTTTTGTGTCCTTTAACTCGATGGTAATCACAATACTCATTCTCTTTGTACCAAGGAGCTCGAAAGAGTGGTTCACCATTTGGTGGTGCATCAGGTAGAATAATGTCTCCTACTTGAAGTAGCTTTCGAAAAACAACTTCCATGGGTTCTGCTAATGGTGTGAATTGTCGGTGTGGATTGGAAGTTTGGCGTTGGTTTCTTCATTGTGGAAAAGGTCGTGTTGGTGTAGAGGCTGCTTGAATGTTGATGGGAGCTCTCATAGTTTGAATGTTCTTTGCATCTACAATACCGGCATTTACAACATTCTTGTTCTTGTTCCAAAAGCGAGACTTATCATTGGAATTTTGGGGAGAATCTTTGTTGTTGCGAAAGATCTTGATAGTGCCCTTGGCAATTAAGGCTTGTTCAATAATAACTCCTTTGGAAACTAGTTCATCAAAGGTGCTAGCACTTTACAATTGTAATTGGAATGACAACTTAGGAAGAAGATTTTGAACAAAGATGTCAAGCTGTTGTTTCTCAGGTATTTCCCATGATAATTTGCTAGCCATATTACGCCATCGTTGGGTAAAAGCTGAAAAGGGTTCACTGTTGCGCTGTTTGTTGTTGACAAGGTCATTCATGTTTACCTCATGTTCAATGTTGAATGCAAAGTGTGATCGAAATTTGTTTGCTAATTCCGCAAAAGATTTGATGCCCAGGGGTAAATGAGAAAACCATTCAAAAACTTGTCCTGCTAAGCTTCGAGGAAATAGTCTCAAAAGATACGTATCATCATAAGAGACATCAAGACATGCCACAAAAAAGGCTCGAAGATGGTCTTCCGGATTTCCTTTCCCTTTGTACTTATCAAATTGTGGGATTTCAAAATGTGGCAGAAAAGGTATCATATTAAGAGACTTGTCAAACGGACAAGCGCATATGTTTTCAAGAGAAAAAGGTTTCTTGCCTTGCCCTACCCTTTCATCGATCATCTGTTGAACATCTGCTGAAGATAATTGCTTTTGTTGCGAAGGGGGTGGAGTATGGTATGAGATATATTATGGTTGCGGTTGTGGGATGTATGGAATTGTGACTGTTTGTTGCGGTTGTGTACCCACAATGTATGTCGAAGGATTGGTATGTGACACGTATGTGTTGGAGGATTGTTGTCCTTGAGACACAAGCGGCAATTGGGTGTGCATCACATGGGAAGTGGATAGCGGATTAACAGTAGTGAATGGTTGGGAAGCTGGGATTGAGTTCACGACACGGTAAGTGACGGAGGGGTTGGTAGATATGACAGAAACATTGGGATTTGTATTGTGGACAACATGAGGATTAGTATGTGTCATGTGTTGGGTGACATTAGGGAAGCTTTGGGTAGTATAAGATGGATTGATGATGAGTGCAGGATTGGAAGAATATGACGACATGGATGTAAGTTGATCAACATAAGCGATCTTATTGTTCGGATTGGTTTGAGAAACGAGTGGATCACTCATGTCAATGAGACTAACGTTGGGATTATATGATAGCATGGAGGTATTAGCAGTTGGTATATGGGATATGGTATTCGTATGAGATGTAGTAGATTGCAATGGGTGTGAAGCATGGACAACAGGTGTTGTTGGAATAGTTTGAGAGGCTTGCACACTATAAGACATGGGAATAGCTTGTGATGCTCGAAGTATTTGCGCTTGTGTTACATGGACAGCTTGTGTTACTTGAGGCATGGAAACAGTCATGGTAGAAGGAGAGATATGTTGAGGAACATGGAAAGGTGGAATGTTGAGATTTTGTGACATAAGAGGGAGCACATTGGTGGGCACTATCAATGGTTCTAAAGTATGCTCCGATCGTGGTGGCTCAAATGAAGCAACAATAGGCAATGAGGATGATGTTTGCGATGTGATAGGAGATGATGTGATGATAGTAGATGGTCCCTTCGCAACAATAGCAGTAGTGTTGGGATCTTGCTCTCTAATAGTGGATATGTCAAAGTCCGTTGGTAGTTTAGCACCCATGCGAGCAAGTTGGAGAAAGCAACGATTAGGCTCAGATATCATGAGTTTCTCAACTTGGTCCCATAGATAGGTATCTTGGAATTCTAATGAGTCGTCTTGAGATTGTTCTTTGAAAGTTTCCAAGGATGGTGTAGGTTGCATTCATTGTGAAGATGACTCGCCAATAGTGTATCCTTGAGGCATGAACATATGAGGAGGCATACCAGTTGTGAATTGAGTTGCATCCTTAAGAGGTGTTGTGAATTGTGTCATCTCAGCTTGCAATTTGGCTTCCATTTCAACTTTCAATTTGGCTTCTATTTCAGCTCGATATTGACTCCTAGTTTGAGGCATGATGTTGATGATGAAATTGAGTTTGTCAAAGTTTTGAGACCCAAAAGATGATAGTTGGCTGGTTGGTTGATTGGTTACTGTTTTGGTTTGCTAGTTTGGCTAATTTGCTTGGTTGATTTGTTTTGGCTGAGTTGTTGTTGTTGAGTTGTTGTTGGTTGTCCCTAGAGGATAGCTCAAACACTCAAGGGAAAGATTGTTTGCTGCTGATGTTTGTTGGAGCTAAAGCTGAAGGATGATGTTTGTTGAAGCTAAAGCTAAAGGATGTTTGCTGATGGAAATGATTGGGTTGATGTCTGATTTGCTGGTTGGGGTCTCAAAAAGATGGAAAGCTCATGAGTTGTGATTGATTGATAAGCTCAAAAATAGGAGACAAAGTCTAGTTATTTGCTATTGATCAAAGAGAAGTCTGAAAACTGATGTTTAAGACTTAAGCAAGCTGGACCTGTGGCTAATTCAGCTGAGACACTAGGATTTGTAGGTATTTTGACTACAGGCGACTAATGATAGCTCAAACGTGACTCAAAGGATGCCAAAGGCGATCAATGATAGCTCAGATGCGATCTGGTTTGTTTTCGACAGTAATTGACAGTGTTAACCAGAAGCGAATGGTTTTTTAAAGGCGATGACTGTTGGTTTGCAAGCGATGTTCTGTTGATCAAAGGCGACTCAGATTTCCCTAAAGGTGATAGTCTGTTGTTCAAAGGTGAGCTCGTTCAGACAGAAGGCGACTAACTGCGGCTTAAAGGTGATCTAGTTCAGACAGGATGCGATCGGCTGTGGATCGGATGTGATTTTGTTCAGAAAATAGGCAATCAACTATGGTTTAAAAGTGATGCAGTTCAGCCTATATGCGGGCAACTGTTGTTTAAAGGCGACACAGTTTAGACAATATGCGATCAACTGTTGTTTAAAGGTGACATAGTTCATGCCAAAAGTGGATTACTACAGTTCAAAAGCGATGTCTGTTATCTGTGCGGGCAGTTTAGGTTCAAAAGCGACTGTGTTTGTCTAAAGGATGTCTAATTTTGCAGTTTTTCAGCAAGAAAACAGTGATAACAGTCACTCACACTCACAACAAGCACAAACTGATACAACCTAGGCTAGGATAGGACAGTATCTGTTGAATCCCCTGGCCATGCTTATTCAAAGTGGATAGCTTCAGGATCTTGGTAGCACCGGCTCCCCTCCACAGCACTCACTTCTCACGCATACCAAGTTCTGGGCTTCCTGTAAGGCTTGTCCCCACACCAAACCTTAGGATTGTCCCTGCTATCTCTACTAAGAACCACATGAATCGGGGCTGCTTCAAAGGTCCCACCTTTTGCATCAACAGATAGAAGGTTTTTGGCTACTACACAAAGTTGCTAATAAGGGCATCCGTTCGGGTGGCTATACATGCGGCAGCGCTACTCTCAGTTATGGAGTCTCCCAGCCTGCAAGGGTTGTGCCTTGGAGGGTTTTGGGGGAGGTTGGCTATCGGTATAATGCAACAACACCCATTGTTTGTGGCTTTCGACACAAACACTTTTCTTATATAGCGGTTCGGAAGGACTTGGCTTTAGCCCGTTACCGCTTGGGTCGTATCCCTTCTCACACCGGGAAGGCAGGCCCTCTAAAGATAATGACAAGTTCTCATACACCCAAGATCCATTTGATAGGCAAGGGGAGAGGATACTTTTGCCATTAAATTTGGGTTACAATCAAGCACATGCAAGCAGTCAAAAAAGATAAATCAAGCACGGAGCAAACAATGATTCATTTTAAGCACCAAGCCCAAATGTGCCTAATTTAGTGAAAAACCACAAATCTTGGACCGATCGAACCTGCAACAGATATGTCAGTAGTTTGATAACCTCCTTTTCTTGGACAAATTGATAAGATGCTGCGCAAATACCCAATTAATAGCCAAGAAATCGAACTGGAACTGAAATAGATTTCAAAGCAACAAAATTTACCAGATGCGATTCACTGTTGCTCAGAGGCGATCTGTATTGTGCAACAGGTGAGATCTTGTAGATCATATGCGATCTGAAAAATAACAGATGCGGCGACTGCAAGCTGATAAGCGATGTAAATAAATCTGAGGCGATCAATTGTAGCCTCTAAGTGACCTGTATCTGTAAAACACAGTCAAAACCCTATCCTGCAAAGGTGATCACTGTCAGTTCAAAAGCGGTCCTATTAGTTCAAAAGCGGCCTCTGTAGATTCATAAGCGATGGGGCTATAGCCATAAGCGATCGGTTGCGGGCTAAAAGCGACCTGTATCTGCAAAAAGATAGTCAAAACACAAAAAACCCTAGTCTAGACAGGCGAGCAATGTTAATTCAAAAGCGATGCATATCAGGTCAAAAGCAGGTACTATCAGTCCATAAGCAATACACATAACATCAAAAGCAATGAGTTTTATTTTAAAAGTGATCTGAATTAATGCAGAAGCCATCACTGTTATATCATAAGCGATTAATTCAGTTGAAAACCCCACAGTAAACAGTGAAAACAATAGGTGGGTTCTGTTAATACAAAAGCGATCCAAATCATACCTGAGGCGATCATTGTCGGTTGAAAGGTGATCCAGAGAGGTAAATGCGGCCGGTTCTAGCATATAAGCGACACAGAGATACAGAAAGCGACAGATTTGTGCTCAGAAGCCACCGAAATTTACTGTAAGCACCTGCAAAATCTGATCTTCAAAGAAACAACTCTGAAAAATGAAGTCAATCAAGGACGTGAGTCCCACCGGGCGTGCCAAAAATGTGATAGGTGAAAAGTCAGGTTTAGCAGATCAGACATAGTCATGAAACCCTAACCCTACAATCATCAAGGAATCTAATCTAAATGAAATCAAAGGATAATGCAATTCAAGCATAACATCACCTAGACCGTGCGATTCCTTGTTTGAGAGATGTGGACTGCTTCTTCAACAATGAACAATTGCAATGCTGAAAGCTGCCATGATGGATGATGATAAAAGCTCAAATGAATGCTCAGATGCTCAAGATGCTCAAGATGATAATGTAGGTGCTATATGATTGCTGGATGTCTCATATGGAGTGAGAGGGTGTTTATATAGGACTCAACCAAGATCAATCGACGGTGGAGATTCAGAGGCTATGTGAATGGCTAGGATTGAAAGTTACTAAATTTAGATCCAATTAGTTGTGCATGTGAAGAATTTTAAATGAAAGTTGTATGACAACACATGATTAAGGGGAGATGGACAAGTGTTGGAATGTGATGAAATGTAAGTAGTTAATTCAAATAAAATATTTGAATTTGGTGCAGGAGCACCCCTACAAGGCAGGACATAAGTTCATTGTTCGCATGTCAGGACATCAGTCTATTTTTAGTATGTTTGACTTCATGCTGTAATAAGGTCCATGGGACCAATGCGTATGTGTTTGATCCACCTAGGAGAATGTGCAGGTAGTTAGCGTTCGTTATCAGGTTGTCTGAGCTGTCTTCTCCCAGCCGCTGGGAATCGAGTTGGTAGTACTCGTAGGATATTGCTATATATAACTCAGATCAGTTAGGGTTTGAGATTAGAGTAGTAGTTATGTTATGTTGTACTGGTGATTGAGTGAGATCCAGAGATCAGTCCAGACATTGTGAAACATTGTTGTTCGATAGTATTGTAGAAACAGGACATTTGTGTTTCATCTAAATAAGATCTCATCAATTGCATTATCTGGTTTATCAGCTGTTTATGTTTTGATTTCTGTTCTGATTACAGGTTAATGGATTCTTTCAACCCTTCCACCGGTTGATTCTGTGAATCGGTGGAATGGTCATGCATGTTAGTTTAGGTTGTATTTTAGTTTTCTGTTTATGCATTTCATTGTGTGGGAGATCGATTGGTAGCATGCTATGAATCAACCTAGCATCCTCATGTGCTAGGGTTTAGGAAGATAAACTGTTAAGTTTTGATCTGAAGGTGATCCGACCCGATCCTCATGTTTTCTTTGTAAAATTGTGCGGTTCTGTGAGTTTGCATGCAGCTGACGGATATACAGGGATCTGCATGTGCTTTTCCAGACGGAGTGAATCGTATCGTCATCTACGAGTATACTGCTATCAGGATCAGGTTCTGAAGTTGGCAAAAATTGCATGTTTCAAGTGCATCAGGATGATATAGGTTGGATATATACTCAGTTTATATATCATCGTCAAGATCACCTTTCGTGTGTATCCATCGTCCGCATATCGCTATCGCATGCAGAAGTGAAAGTTCACTTTTTGGCTAAGGACCGGAAAGGTCATCATCAGGATATTGAAAAGGTCACCGGATATTCATTATCATGTTGCGGAGGATATAAGTGTCTTATATCCTGTTGACATCATCATCAGGTGCATTGACATCAGCATCGGGTGCAAGTGACGTCATCGTCATTAGGATATTGCGAATATCACCCTATGCAAGTTTACCCTGCTGTCGCTAAGTGTTTTGGCATCGGCGTAAGTCATCGGCATAAAGTTTGGTTAACATCATCAGGATGTTTCAATATGACCTGATAAGTCATATCCTGATGCTGTTTGTTTAAAGAAGGTCGATATCAGGGTGATGTAAGCATCGAAGAAAAGGTGCATAAGGAATATCGTCATCAAGATATATGAGAGGAACCGGATATTTCATATCCTACTGACGAAGGGTGAAGAAGATGCTAAACCTCATGATGCTGCCGATAGAGTTTGGCACTAAGTGAATAGTGATCATCAGGAGGATAATTGTGTTCGTCGAGTATCATGATGCTGCTGACAGGCGAAAGGCGAAAGGCGATAAGGAAGTGAACAGTAGTTAGCAGGAGGATATTTCATGCCTCTTCGAAATATGATGATGCTGTCTGTGTTAGTAAGAAATATGATGATGATGATAAGCCGATAGGTATTACATACTGCATGTCCAGGATTTTAACATGCTAGTGGATTAATGGTTTTCCATCCTATTTGTAAGCTTCTGTTGCGTTTCCTCTGCATCAGAATTAGTTGGGATATGAGTTGGATATTAATTAAATAAATTAAAATTTATTTAGTTAATTGGATAAATGAATAAAATGGGATAAGATATGATGTGGAAATTAATTAAATAAATAAAATTTATTTAATTAATTGGGATGGGGATAGGATATGATTGAGAAATGATGTGGAATTAATTAATAAATAAAATTTATTTAATTAATTGGCTAAGTGGGATGAGGATGGGATTTAATTAAATAAATAAAATTTATTTAATTAATTGGCTTAATGAATAATGATTTAACAAGGTGTTGCTAGACATGGACAAAGTTGGGACAAATTTGGGTGTCTACATCACTATCAGACTATCGACTTCTTTGAAGCAACGCTGTAAACTGCATTGCATCAAAGAGGGGCAAAATGTATACGCCTAAAAATGACACAAATCATCCTAAATAAATATTCTAAATATTTATTCCATTCTTTTATCAATTAAATAAATATTCTAAATTTATTTAATCGATTCACTGTTCCATAATTAAATAAATTCAATTTATTTAATTAAAATTCTTCTAAATATCCTACACAATTAAATAATCATAAATTATTTAATTAATCCAAATTCCTCTATCCTAAGTTCTAAATTCAAAAATCCACCTCACCTTTTCCACCTCACCTTTTCCACCTCACCTTGTCCACCTCATCGGGTTGCACATGTAATTAAATATATTTAATATTTAATTACCTTATTTTCCCTCACCCACATGGCCTATTTCTTCTCAAATCAAAGGTTAGTTAACTAATCAATCAAAAGTGTTAACTAACCTGTCAATTGAGTTAAATCCTCAATCAATTCAGTTAGTTCCACAATCCACTCTTCTAACTGATCAATCAAGTCTGTTAACTGTTCAGTCAATGGAGTTAACTCTCCAATCAATTTTGTCACATCCCCTCTTTCATGATGGAGGTGGGACACTTGTCATATTTCTACTGGTTGCACATTCCTCAACCATTCTCAGCCATTGATCTTCATATCTCCTCTCAACCGTTGATTCTCATTCTTCTGAGTCTATAAAAGAAGCTTCATCCCTCCATTCTATTCATCCAGGCTTTTGACATCGTTACTCTGCAGAAATATCACCAGCGCGCCTTTGGCACCCTTTTACCATCCACAAGCTTGAGATCACATACTTGCTTTGAAGCTCATCTTCATTGCATATCACCATAGCCATTTACCATCGACTTCCTACGAACAGCTAAAAGAGTGTACTCTCTGAGGGCTCACTTTATCTGCAAAAGGACGGTTGTAATAGGCAAACAACAGAAGCATCGATTTCAGGGAAGGTTTGCTTTGTGTTATTCATTGCTATTTTCGTTTAATCTTCTTTGTTATCTCCTATTCTGTTGATGTTTGGGTCATACATTATTCATTTGATTGATTCACGTTTTACCCTTACAGTACTGTATCTTCTATTTCTACCCCAGAAAAGATGGAGGACATTGGCACTAGTGCCCTTGTCTCGAAATGTTCACCTTTGTCCTCTTTTTTTCAGATCTTGAATTCTTGTTGTCTACAACCTCCTTTTTGTAACTCCACTCCGTGAAACTTAGTACCTATAACTTGCAATCACAAAGGATTATGGGAGGGGGTTTTGGTGTTTAGAGGCTTGCCTCGGTCAAGCCCCGGAGAGACATTCAAGTCTTCTGAACACCGTTGTCATATGAGAGTGTGTATCTTGGTGGAATAGAGGCAAAAATCCAAATGATATATGATTGAAAATGTAATAGCTATCACCTTGAAGTGTAGATCTCATGGAAGGAAGATGTTCTTCATTGCTATGAGGAGATGGAGTCAAATCTACAATTACAAACATAATAACAAAACATTGCTCTACAACATAATCAATGCCTTGAATCACTTTAACATAAGCTTGTAGATCAAAATGCCCATCTAATTTCCATCTAGTTTGCAAATGAAACCTAAACATGCTTATATATGCAACTACAAAGATTCTCGCTAAGAATTTTATAATTCAAACTTGAGATGTTGGCATAGGATCCAAATAACAATCATAAAACTGACATTTAAATTTAGGGCAGACCCAAAAAAGGGTAGGACTAGGGTGCTAGCACCCAAGTCCACCCCCTTATTTCTATTTAGGGCTCATCAAAATAGCAACCCCTAGATCCTAATTTCTAGAAGACTTAAGGGTTTTCTCATCAGGAGTCACAATTAACATGCAAGATGCTCTAAATGCATTCTAAGGACCCAGGAGCTAAACCTTAAGAGGGAAAAGCCCCCAAGGGGGCATTTTCTGACATAACAGAACTGAAAGCTCCGATTGAACCTGATGATGAGGAGAGCTCTAGAAGCTCTAAAAGTTTAGAAGAATAAGAACCTCAATCTCAGCTTTTGAGGAGATCTACATGGATTAGGAGGCAACCTGAGAGGTTTGGTTATTCGTTGCTTGATTCTAGTTGTATTTTTTCCTTGATTTCTAACACTGATGAGCCTAGAACTATGAAAGAGGCTATGGGTATGCAAGATGCAACTTCCTGGAAGGAGGCCATGGAAGAGGAGATGACTTCTTTGGAAAAGAATAATAGTTGGGACTTGGTGCCTTTACAAGAAGGACAAAAACTTGTTGGATGCAAATGGGTGTTCAAAAAGAAATTTGATGCAGATGGTAATGTTGGGAAATATAGGGCTAGATTGGTTGTGAAGGGGTATTCTTAGGTGGAGGGAATTGACTATGGTGAGATTTTCTCTCCCGTTACGAAGCTGACATCTATTTCATTCACGTTATCTCTTGTAGCAACTTATGATCTAGAAGTGCAACAGATGGATGTAAAGACAACATTCCTTCATGGTGACTTGGAGAAGGAAATCTATATGTCACAGCTAGAGCACTACGTGGTGAAAGATAAAGAAAATTTGGTTTGCAAGTTGAAAAAGACTTTATATGGTTTGAAACATTCTCCTAGGATGTGGTATCGAAAGTTTGATGCCTTTATGTTGAGTATTGGATTTCTAATATTGAAATCAGATCATTGTGTTTATTACAAGTTTGACAATGATCGCATTGTCATTATTACTTTGTATGTTGATGATATGTTGCTTATTGAGAATGGTACAAGTTTGATTTCTAATTTGAAGTCTTAGTTGTCAGCACAATTTGAGATGAAAAATCTAGGGGCAGCTTGGTACATTATGGGGATGGAGATTAGAAGAGATAGAGAAAATATAAAACTTTGGTTAGGCCAGAGTAAAATGTTAACACTATGTTGGAGAGATTTAGCATGGTAGATTGTGGGCCTTTGACTATTCCTGTTACGATGGGGACAAAGTTATTTGTTGCAGATTGTATAAAGTCTCCTTCTGAGATGGAGGATATGAGCAGAGTTCCTTATTCTAGTGTGGTTGGAAGTTTGATGTATGCGATAGTCTGTATAAGACTAGATGTTTCCCAAGCAGTGGGAGTCCTTAGTCAATTTATGGATAATCCTGGACAGGTGCATTGGGATGTAGTGAAGAGAGTGTTCAAATATTTGTGGGGTACTTCTAAGTATTCCTTATGCTATCATGGTTATCCTACTAGATTTCATCATTTTATGAGTATTCGTGGGTATGTGGATTCTGATTAGGCATGTGACATTGATAGTAGGAGATCCACCAGTGCTTATGTGTTCACTATGTTTGGTGGTACTATTAGTTGGATGAGTAAGCGGCAACCTATGGTCACTTTGTCCACGATAGAAGTAGAGTACATGGCAGCTACTCATGCTTGTAAGGAATCCATTTGGCTTAAGAGATTGTGCTCTAACATTGGTTTTGATGCAGGGAAGATTACCATTGTTGTGATAGTCAGAGTGCCATATGTTTGGTGAAGAATCCTACTTTCCATGCAAGGACAAAGCATGTTGATGTCTAGTACCATTTTGTTCATGACATAGTAGAGGATGGGAAGGTGAATTTAGAAATAGTTGACACTTTGATGAATGTTGCAGATTCCTTGACAAAGCTTGTGATAATGAAGAAGTTCAAATGGTGTTCGGAGTCTATGGGCCTCTTGGCCCCTTAGCAATTAAATCTTATCATTATATTGGCTCTTAAAAGGTGTTTGACAAGTAGGAGAATGTTGGGAATTAAATTGTCTCAACCTTTGCAAGTTCCTAGCATTTATTATTTAATTATATTTATTTTTGCCTATTATTGTAATTTTCTATGCAAATATTATTTTGTCACTTTGTGGGAGTTGGCACGGTGATGTGTTATCCTAAATGGAAGGTTACTAGATGTATTTTTGTCCTCATATGATGAGATAGGTGTCCCATTTTGTGGTAGAAGTCTTTTGCCATGTGTCAACATCTTTTGGGTGTTGTAAGAGGTCTATGATGAATAAGAGTTATGACAGTTTCTTATGACCAAATCTATGACATGTAAGATCCAGAAATAGAAGATTCTATGACAAGTGTGACAAGTCTCAGGAAGCATCTTTGCACGGAAAAGGTAGGCACCCAAGTTTGACTATGACAAGTTGTAAGAGAATCCACTATTAATAGTCAGTTATGACATATTCTCTTACAGCTATAAGTGTTGTCATATATGACAGATTTTATGACATTGTAAGAGCATCTGTCATACATTTTTTCGGCAAATTTGGGGTGCCCTAGTTTTGGGGTTGTAAGTGATAAAAGGGAATCTCTTACAAGTGTCATTCACATGTTTTATGGCCTTGGAAATTGGGCCATATGGATTTGGACAAGATTCTTGTGTTGACTTGCTCTAGAAGTTTTCTCCATTCGTAGTACTTCTCTATATATACTGGTGCTTGGAGTTGGAGTTGTATAGTTGATTTGTAGGTATTGTTATGCTGTTGAAATTTCTCCAGAATACTACTACAGTGGTGAACTCTTGAAAGAGCTTGGCTACGTGATTGTATTGGAACCATTATTTGATTACTGAATAATACATTGGGTTCTGCTTTGGAGTGTGAGGTTTTTTACTTGAAAAGGTTTTCCCCACATACATCTTGTATTATGGTATTATTGTTTTGATTTATGTTTGTGTTTCTTCTTCATGTTAACTAGAAAGATTAAAATTTGCATAACACTCCCCTCATTAGTTCGGTGTAGGAAGCTATTCTGTGTACCTTGCTTCGTTTCAAAAAGGGGGCAAATCATCCTTTGAGATCAAAAGTTATGGCCACTAGAAGTTGTGCATCTTGCATTAGGAATGTAAAAACTTCTAGGACACATAAAAATTTGTAAGGGGGAGTTACACTTGTTGACCAACTTATGACAGGTGGAAATAATATGTTATTTTTAGCCTATGGATTCATCTTGGGATTTGGGTGTTGTATTTCCACCTAAGGATTTGGGTGCCACATTTTGAGTGGTTCTAGCTCATGATTTCCTAATTACAACTTGATGGTTTCATGTATTGTGTCTCCCATTTGTTGGGTGCTTATGATGGAGGTGATATAGTGAGTTTTAGGTATTGTTATGTTGTTAGAATTCCTATAGATCTTTGGTTGGTGACACTCTTGTAAAGGCTTAGACTCTATAAGTGTATTGTAACCTTTGATTACTAAATAATACATTGAGTTGCTTTGGAGTGTGGGTTTTTTTCCTAAAATGATTTTTCCATGTATATCACTATGTTATGGTAAATTACTTCTGTGTTTATTTTCTTGTAGTTGTGTGATTAGTTTAATTTTTGCACATATCTCCTCTCATTGATTAGTGTAGGAAGCATATTTCACACTTATGCTTCCTTTCATTTGTATCATAGCACGATCACCTTGTATTATAGGTGTTAGGGACAAGGATTTTTTGTACTAATCTTGGATTAGTGGGAGCTTGTATATAAAAAAGATCTTGTTGTAGGAAAAATGGCAAGCACATCAAGGAAGTTCTTAGGCACAAACTTTGAGCTTTGGAAGCTCAAGATGAAGGATATGCTCATGGATATAGATCTATGGATTGCAATATCTAGATCCAAACCTAAAACTACATCACAAGAAGAGGGACAAAATACATAGAAAAATAAAGGGTTTCATTAGACTCTCTTTGGCAGATTAATATTGTTGAATGTGCATTAAGAGACTACCACAATCAACCTTTGGAAGAAGTTGGGTAAGATTTATTAGGCTCAATCCTTAGTAAATAATCTTTTCTTGAGAAATGAGTTGTATACCCTTAGGATGGAGGATTGTGGATCTGTGGTCAAACATCTAAACACTTTCAATATGATCATGACCCAGTTTCACTCCATCGGAGTGAAGATGGAGGAGGAGGATTGATGTATGATTTTGCTATGTTCTTTGCTAATACATGAGACCACCTTGTTATGGCTATTGGGAGCACTACCACCAAGTTGCAAATGGATGAGGTGGTGGCATCATTGCTTTCTAAAAATATGTGAAGAAAGACTTTTAATTCTACCAAGAAGGAAAAGAAGCAAGATAAAACTAGATCTAAATCATGTGGGATATCCAAATATCCTAGTAAGTCCAAGGCTAAATATTGGAACTATATCAATCCTAACCATTTCAAAAGAGATTGAAAGGAGGAGAAAAAAAAGAAAAAGAGATATTATAATGATGAGTCTGACAAGTCCTCCTAGGATGAAGATGATGCCTTTTCATGACCTTGGATACACATGCATCAGAAAGTGCATGGTTGATAGACTTTGGTGCCTCTTTCTACATGACTTCACATTAGGGTTGGTTTACAAAATATGAAGAATATGATGGTGGGAAGGTGTACCTTGGAGATGATTCTCATTTGAATATTTTTGGACATGGAAGAGCCTTAATTTGATTCCCTGATGGATGAGTCAAGGGGATCAATTGTGTTCTCCATATCCCTAGTTTGGCATGAAACCTACTTTTTGTAAGTAAACATAATGATGTAGGTGTCTAGTTCTGATAAATCTTTTGGGGTATTGGACTTGGTACAATCTTATGTTTTAAGTATTGTTAATATTTCTTTGATTTCAATATTTGTATATTATGTTTCTTTCATTGATGATTATAGTAGAAGGACATGGGCACATTTTATTAGAAGTAAATCTAAAGTCTTTGGTCATTTCAAAGAGTTTAAGGCTCTTACAGAGAATCAAACTAGTAGGAAGATTAATATTTTAAGGATTAATAATAGCAGTGAGTTTTGTTCAATAGATTTTGATAGATTTTGTAAGGATCATCAGATAGAAAGACATAAGACAACTCCATACACCCCTCAATAGAATGGAGTTGAAAAAAAATGAATAGGACATTGATGGAGAGGTCTAGAAATATGCTCAATGGGGCTAGCTTAGAATACAAGTTTTGGGTATAAGTGATTGCCGTAACTTGTTACCTAGTTAATAGGACTCCTACATCATTTGTTGTTGAGAAGACACCTATGGAGATGCGGTCAAGAAAAAATCCCTCATTGAGGCATGTTTGAGTCTTTCATTATGAGGCTTATGCACATGTGCCTAGAGAGAAGCAGACAAAGTTAGATAACAAGGCTATAAAATGTATCTTCATCAACTATGGTGTTGGTGTGAAAGGATAGAAGATTTGGGATCCTATGACTGATAGATTTTTGTATAGCAGAAGTGATATCTTTAGAGACATCAAGCCTTATTCCACAACATTGCAACCAAAGAAGGATGAAAATAAAGATGTGGTTAAACTAACCCTAAAGACTGTTACTAAATTATGTTCACACCTAATTTAGCAAGGCTTAGATTACAGTTGTTGTAAGGAGGATAAAAGAATTATTTTAAAGATGATCACTCAGTCAAATACCTGTTATCTTGACAAGAGAGCAATGGAGGATCACTTATCAGGATAATGTGACAACTCAAGCTGAGCTATCAAACCATCCTGATAAGTGAAATTGGTCTAAGGACAAGAGAAGAGGCATTCAAGGAATGACATGTATCTAACTGATTTCATCTTTTAGTTATGATGTTACTAATTATTCAAGTACCACAATACAGTGCAAAAGGAAAGGTATTTATGAACTGTCATTTCATCATCATGTTTTAAACATGTGTTTTAAATTAGATTTAGTTATTCTATGCTATGCATTTGATTCAGAAAGCAAAACATATATAAATCATTGCATAAAGTAAAATAACTGATTATATTCAAGAGAATGTTTAAATATGTCCCACACAAGTCATGGGAATGACTAAATTGAGCCAATGCAACAAAGTATGCAAGCTATACATCTGAAGATAAAGGAAGGAAAAGAACACATGAGGAAAGTGATATCCATCATTGCCTTGAAATGAAGGTTGATCCTCCTGTCTACAACTTGATCTTGATGTTTTTAGCCTCTTGCTCCTGATTAGAATAAAGAACCTACAAGGTTGGAGAAATTTGGTTAGAGCTCCAGATATGCAAACTTGTCATATGTCTTAACAACATATCCATGAACTTGCAATCATGATGCATCAATACAATTGGATTATTATCAGACATATGCAAAAATCAAATCATCAGTTGAAATCCAAATCATCATGAGAAAGAACATTGAACTTTCAAAGGTATGTTTTTTATGCTAACTTGTTTGTTCACTATGCAGGTATAGGAGATATCATATCACTGATTCAATTCTTATGAAATAGCATGTGGAGAAAATGGGTTCCCATAAGGGTTGAGCCCAACATGCTCAAATATTGTTATTAATGCAGAAATATTCAATTTGTAAACACTTTCTATCAAGGTGTCATCAAAAGAATGCATTCTGACAATAGACAGTTACTAGAACTAAGAAATGTTCAATGAACTTGGACCAATCATGAAGCAGTACCCCTTTGGCAGTAGACAATTATTAGAATGAGCTATTCCCTAGCTTTGGTAACTGTCTAATGTCAAAGTAAAACTTTGATTTGACAACCAAGAGAAAATGATAAACTAACATCATGATATTACATCATATTCATATTACTGCTATATAAGATGTATCAAGTGCAATATGAAAAGGAGAGTCATCAAATACAAGTACTGCTACAAGAGATAGCAATGAGAATGTTTACCCAAGAAACATGATATTTCAGCCATAATGATGGATCACTCATAGTGAAGGAGTTAAGAGCATGTGAAACAAATTAGAGCTCATTATGCTATCAAAAGAAACACAGTATACAGTCATCATTCCAAAGGATGCACTAAGTGCAAGATCATTATGTATACTATTCATCTATAAAAGAAGGTACAGTTACCAAAATCATGGAGCAACAAAAAACATGTACCTTGTTTGCCACAGTCACAGTATGATCAAATGATAAATGTACAGTCAAGTTAAATGACATCTGATATGTGTTTTCATTCCAGTCAAGTTGCAACACAATGCATCAAAAGTGCAAGTATGAGGAACATAATAATATGAAGAGGAGCATTCATACATGTGGAACAACAGGAGGCATTTTTCTTCTTCAAATACAGTTACAGTTAAAGGTGGAACAACAAAAAGCCTTATGCCTTGTTCATAGATAAAAGATGCAATCATAAGGTGTAAAGACAAAAGTTGGAACAACAAAGACAAGTGCATTATCTTTTGTTCATCTACATAAATTTAACCTTGTATGCTATCAAAAGGACATCAAGAGGAGCAAAGAATTACAACCATCAAGTGGAATAGCTACACCATGGAGAATATGTGGGACAGTCAAATCCAAGTGACTAGGGCATGGTCATATACAGTGAATAAACCTTGAGGAGTAGTTGAAGAGCACAAGAGGTAATGCAAATCATCAATGAAGAATACACATTTCCAAGTGACTGTCACAGTCATATGAGAATAAAAAAGCCTTTTTTTCTTGTTCATACACAGTCAAGAATGTACTACATAAATGGAACAGCTTATACAGGTACACAGAACAATGTGACTACATCATATGATTGCATTATGAGGATGTTCATGCCTTCTATTTATTGCAATATTCATATTCAACAAATACATTGTTCCAACCATGAAGGTGCAAAAGGTAGGTATGTATCTTAACTTGAAACATGATCACATACAGTATATACATATGGAGAAAAAAAAAGAATCAAGAAGGATGAGTTTTGCTACAGGTATAAAGAACATTGTGATTACATCATGGAGATACCCATGCCTTCTACATACTGCAATATTCATTTTCAGCAAATAGATTGACTCAGCCATAAAGGGAAGTACAAAGATGGTATGCATTTTACAAACCTTCATCATTCAAAATGATCACATACAAAAGAGTAACTGAGGCAAGTGGAGCAGCATAACACTTTAGAAGACATCTTTATCTCATATTTATGCCATAGCATATTCAAGTACAATAAACATGAAGCATATGAACACAATCAAAGTAGAGCAATAAGGGTGGAGCACCAGATGCACCTTCTCTTTTGTGACAAAGCAAGAAAGAAAGAAGCCACTGAATATACAAGATCAAAAGATACATATAGGCACATTATGCCTAAATGGAACAGTGAGAGGGAGAGAAAGACTATTGTCTTTTAAAAAGGGTTAACTGTAATAAAAGACCACTGAGTATACAGGAGAGTCAAAATATATAGGAGAGTCACAATGCTACAATTAAAGAAGCTTCATATGTTGCCATCACCATTAGCCCATGATAAAGAGTAGTGATACCTTTTACAACAGAAAGAAGAAAATGGAGTTTTTTATAAACCCTAAGAGGATATACGGTGAATGAAGGATTACCATTTCTTTTTTGTCAGATATATGGCTTATATGAGCAACCATGGTGTTTTTTTTAAAGAAACAAAGTCATTTTCCACAAACCCTAGGAGGGTTTCCTCATAAGAAAAGAAGCTTTTTGCCATTCTTCAGAAAATAGATATACATGTTCCTTCTCAAACAGTTGTGATGGGTTATGGAAAAACCAGAGTAGTTTTACCAGTTTTGCTTCATTTTTTGTCAAAACCCTCAAGATCTTTATACATGGAGGCCAAGGTTGCCATAACCAGAAAGAATGATGAAATAATGTAGAGAAGTAGAAGGTTCTTTTTGTTGATAACTGAGAGGGGGGGTGGTGAATCAGTTATCCTAATTATTTTCCTTTTGAACTTTCTTATTAATTAATGCAGCATTGAATCAGACATAAAACATTACCATGAAATAAGAAAACACATGACACAGTATTTTTGACGTGGAAACCCTGTTAAGGGAGAAAACCACGGGGTGATTAACCCAAAGATTATTCTCTGTTAGAAGAATAAGGAATTACAAAAATGGCACTTGCCAATTAGGGCTCACTGCCTGAGCACACTGCTCACAAAGAGGCCCACTGCCTACAAGGAGACACACTGTCTACAAAGTGATAAGAATCACAGTCTTGAACTGATTGAAAGCATCTACATATGCTGGAGTTCAGTTCCGGTTAGGCTCAGTACACTGATCTGCTGCACTTCATCTTTCCTCTGTTCTTTATTCTGCTATCCTTTCACATACCGGATCTTTCTTACTACTTCTGTTCTGTTCTGCACTTATTCGCATACACCATCACACAATCACTCTTTTCACAACTAAATCCATCCTCTATATATATCCGCATAAGTAATTTCATCACCTTTCTAGTCGGCATCCGGAACAGTCTAGTTTCTTACAAACTCTGTTCTGTCGGCTGAATCCTTGCTCACCAAGCAATGTGGATCAAGCATATACTTGTAGATATCATTAATCATGTCGGCCAAACATGATTCATGCCTTCACAACCTTTACCATCAATAATAACACATCCAGAAAATAGTCTGATACTCTGTCAGTCAGTTCTTCTTCTGTTCTCACTGTCTCTCAGGAATCCAGTACTCAACTATTCATATCTTTTTCTTTGCCCATCACCGGAGGCTAAATCCTTGGAAAATACTACTCAAGGTAGTCCTCTTGACTTCCCCAAATCCGCACTGCACCAAGATACTTCCTCTGAGAGATCCGGACCAATCTGTTAGACCTTGCCATATGCTCTGTTCTTGTTCACCGGACCACAACAATCTTCATTCTGACTTCCGGTAGAGACACACCATGACTTGCGGATATGTGGGATGACCTTTGTTGCCATCAATGACAACAACCATGAATCCATATAGTGTCTCTTGCCAACAATCTCCCCCTTTGGCATTGATGGCAACACTTAGTGAAAAATGACTAAGTGTTTACACTATGCTCCCCCTTGGCTGATGCTCTATCTTTATATACAATTTCCGGAACTCCCCCTTAGTTGGATTCCTCATTTTTCACTGCTCCTCACTCCCCCTTTGACATCAATGGCAAAGGGTAGGGTCCGCACACCAAAATTTTCAAAAATTTTCTATACATAGCCGCATATTTACATACTCACATATACTGAAGAATGTCTGCAAAGGATGTCTTCAATTGGATCAGTTCTGCAGCCCAACTTTGCTTCATTCTATCCAAAATTGAAATGTGACCACTCAACAAAAATGCAAAAGCTTCTGCCCTCTTGAGATCTGTCGGATCATTTGTTTGGGCGGTGGTCTGAGCATCACTGATGGCCTCATGCATAGTTTCCAACTTAGGGATTATAATCCTTCTAAGTTCTCCCATCCGGTTAGTGATATTCTTCCTTTCCTTCTCAAGGTTCTTTATTTCATTCAAGACTGCAATAGTCTGACATTCTTGATTTACTATGGAGGAAGAGAGAGGATCAAAACTTTGAGATAAACTTTGTAGTTTGTCCTGTTCCTCTTTTATTTTCTTATCAATTTCTGCTGTTGCCTTTGACCAGGAGATACAAAATTTGTAAATATCACCGCCATCCTTAAGAGCATTTTCTAAGCTCTTTATTCCAATACTCATATTTCTCCTATCGTTAGAGATTAATCCTAATACTTCTGAAAGTCTTTTATCCAAAAATTCCTTCCGGACCTTTTCTTCAGCTAATTTTTCTAGAGAATCAAAATGTGTATCAACACTGCTGACTAAGGTTTTTAGATTACCGGAAGAGGAGGCTGTCGGATCTATCTGGATTGATGGCATAATCTTTACAAGTACTCTGGAAGCAGCCTCTATCAACTCACAGTCTTCCATATGAGACTTCAGGAGTTTTTCATTTGCCTTGGCATTTGCAAATGAAGCTATTTTCATTGTTTGTACCGGAGAGAGAGAGTCAAAGTCGAATGGGCCTTTTAGAAGCTCCGGTTCATCAATCTCTAAAGTTTCTTTGCTCAAAAATTGTTGAACAGTTTGTGCAGTGTCTCTTGCCGGAGACAGATGTTTCTTTTCTTCTGCAGTCTTGGAACTGTCAACCTCTTTATCTTTCACCACTGCTTCCTTCTCCTGTAATTTCTCTTCTTCTTTGGATCCGGAGACTGTAGGGGAAACCGGAGGAGAGATGCTAGCCTGTTCATAGGCCACTTCTTCTGGAGCAGAGGGTTCCAAGTCCACAGCTGTTTCTGCACCTAAGTCCTCTACAACAGGAAGATTGAAACTTTTGAAGGCCTTCCGGAGGATCTCTTCTGTCTCTTTGGCCACCTTGTCAGTCTCACCAAGCATGAGTTGGTTCATCCTGGCTTTACTTCTGAACTCATCTTTGCAATCTTTGAATATTATGTTCATTGTCTTGGGATCAATTTGAGGATATAGCTGAATAGCTATCTGCTCCCGGATCTCAAGATCTTTTGCATGAGCATTATTCTTTCTTATTTCTAATTCCTTTTCTAAGCTTTTAGGAATTTCAGAAATAATCTCAATAAAAGCTTTATTGTAGATGTTCAAGTACCTTATTATGGCTTCTTGCAGGATCTTTTGATCTGCCTCATTGTAGTCATCATAGAATTCAGCCACGGGTTGAAGGTTCCCGTCCACAGTGACTGATTTGACTACACTGTCTAGAGACAGGGTGGGCTTTGCAGAAAATTCTTCTGTCATTTCTTCCTTGTCTCGGCCAGAAGAGGGTTTACCGGTTCCTTTCTTTTTCTGTTTCTTTATTTCTTTCACTCCTTCATCTGACTCAGTTTCTTCTTCATCCTTTTGGCTTTGATAAGCTCTTGAGGCTTTTGTCTTGGATCTTTTACCGGATCCCTGGACTTCCAGTTTTGAGCTTTTGGTTTTGATGGGTGTGGATCCTTTAGATGATCTGGTCCGGGTTGAGGATTCCACCGAAGCACTTCTCTTGCTTTTCTTTTCTGCCTCTTTCTTTTCTTCCTCAGATTTTCTTCTCTTTTCCCGGCTGGCATCAAGTGCCTCTTTTGAGATGCCTAGGCCTTGAGCAATGTGCTCTACTTCTTTTCTCACCTTTCTCTTTATCTCAGGTTCCCTGAGTTCTACATGTATCTTTACACTCAGCTCCTCAAAGGTTCCAAACCTTTCTGCCTTAGGATCTTTGGGCTGACTTAGCATGTGTTGAACATGCAGCTCCACTATCTGTTCATCCACTTCATACCCCATGGGCATGATCCAGACAGTCCTTGGCTCCACTGCCTCCATTAGGCACTGATCAGTGTCCACCATAAAGCACACTGAGTCTTTGTATTTCTCAACAAGAGACTGGGGAATTATTTCTCTTGTTTGCATCATGCTTTGGAAGTTTTTGAAGTATCCCCACAGGGCTGTATTTCTTGCTTTGGCATCACCAAGCCCATGTAGATAGTCTCTTATTTGGACTGCAACAGGTTTGTCATTCTGCCATACCCATCCACTTGATCTGGGCAGCTCATTCATGAAGTAGAAGAATAGGCATACAATAAGAGTACCATACTTAAAGGAATTCTTCTTGTCCTTCTTGATTTTTTGTATATTTTCCATTAATTGGCTTAAGAGCAGTTCACAGAGATCATATTCTGCATTCTTCCTTAGCATTTCATAGGCAGTATATACTGCAGTTCCGGATACAGAATTCTCCCTGCTGGAGTGATAGATCTTGTATCCTATTATCATGGATGCATACTTGATATCCGGATCTGAGATATCTTCAATGGTCATTGCCCTCTTATCAAATTTTGATCCGGTGGCCTCAGTTACAATGTTGTTCTTGATAGATTTCAGGATAGGTATCCCTCCGGAAGAGTATAGACCAGTTACTACTCTAATTGCCTCTTTTGTGATCTTGCAGGGTCTATCCAGCCATAGGAAGTTGTCATGCATCCTGCTCAGTACATACCGGACCCATTCATCTTCTTCAAAGCAGGGGAAATGAATGAATTGATCAAATTGTTTCTTCTGGATACCCTTATACTCTGGTTTAAGCTCAAAAGCATTGTCTATCAGTTGCTTGTGATAGAGATCTCTCAATTTGAATTCCCCAAATTCCTCAATGCTTGCATGTATGTAAACCCTAATGTCTTCTGTGTGTAAAACTCCGTGAGGAACACTGGAAAATGCTCCTAAGGGATCTACCTCCAATGACTTGTATGGATGTTTCTTAAATTCAGGTCGGGGCCTATCTGAGATTTTTACTATATTTGGAGTAGCCATATCTTCAAAAGATTTGTAGCAAGATGTCGAAAGTGGAAAATACCTTTTGCGTCTTCGGTTGCACGGAGTAGTTGGATTGATTTCTTTATGCAATGACTTCGGCAGGAGATCTCTGGTGTGCTTGATGAATCTAGTTGCAGAGCTCCACTTTTCGCTTCTTCTTGAGTGCAGAATGAGCAAATGTTTTATGAGAAATCCCTTATATTGCTCTGCAAACCCTAATATCTGATGGCAATAAATGCTTGACCTATATTATTCCGGTTTGCCTTATTCGGATAACCTGAAGAATCGGATCAGTCCTGGTCTATGAACATCGTGCGGAACTTTAAACCATGAGCAAATCAAGATAACACATCACAAGGACATCCCAAACACTCTGTCCAATCCGCAGAATAAGATAATGCATTTCCGGATCTCTCTGGACCCTTTTGTAGTCTTCTGTCATTCCGGGGCATCTCCCGGAACAGGTCTTACTTGATGGATCACAACTTCTTTGCATCTTCATGCGGACCTCTAAAATCTTATATGGATTTACTTAGGACTTATATCTTCAAACCCTTTACTCTGCATCTTGTGCCACATCCGGCACCACTTGATTGGCTGGGGGAACAGGATTTTCTTTGAGTCTCCCCCTGAGCCAAAGCTCACTTTTTAATTTCCGGAAGAAATATCAGCACCAGAGTCTGGTGCGGATCCAACCTCTACATTCTCTGAACTTTTCTTCACCCAAATCTTGCTCATCTGATTCCTAACTTCATCCGCATTCATCTTTTGTTTACCCTTGTCTTGATTCTGATTATACACCGGACCTCTTTTGTCCTGATTCTTGCTTCTGCAGACTTTAGCATTATGACCGGACCTATTACAGATTTGGCAAGTAACATTTCTTTGCATATTTGACTGATAACCTCTTGTTCTACATTGATTAGCCATATGACCTACTCTATTGCATGTAAAGCATCTACCTTTGAATGATTTGTTTACTTGCATATTTCTGCATTCATGGGATTTGTGTCCATACCTTTTGCAATTAAAGCACTGTCCGGAGAAGGATGAATTAATCTAATTCATTCTCTTTCTGCACTGATTAGCTTTGTGACCAAAGTGGTTGCAGCTGTGGCAGTATCCATTGAAAGATGGATATCTTTGAGCATTGGGCTGTCTTACTGGAGGTCTTCTAGGCCTATTCCTTGGATTTTCTGATCCAAAATTCTTTTGACCGGATCCGGAGCTTTCTCCTTTCTCATATCCTAAACCATACTTGTCATCTGTCCTCTTTTGACTTCCAAGAAGTACTTCAAGTTGGGTAGAACTTATCTTGAATTTTTCTTTATATTCATTTGCTGTTTGAAGATCTCTTTTGAGAGAGGCAATTTGATCCTCAAGTTTTTCTTCATTATCTTTGGCATCTTCAAGATCAAATTCAAGATGTCTGATAATCCTGTCCATCTGGTGGCATTCTTCTGATTTCTCTTTAAGAGATTGTCTCAGATTGTCTTCAGCTTTTCTTTTTTCTTCAATCTCTTGAGTAAACTTTATAGTTCCTGATTCCATTTCATGTCTTAACATAATGACTTCTTTTGATAACTTTTCACATAACTTGGTTTGCTCAGTCAATTCTTCATTTGTATTGCTTTCTTCACTTTGTCTTGCCAATTGTTGGAGCAGCTCCTTTCTCTTTTTCATAGAGAGACTTAATTTGTCTTTTAATTCTCTCATGAATTCATCAGCCTGTTTGAGTCTTTCCTTTAATTCATTGACTTCAGAATTTGACTGTTCAAGATCCTCAAGGGCAGTCTTGAGTTGCTCCCTTAAACCATATGCATCCATTTGAACTCCCAGATCTTCCTCAAGCTGTTAGGCTCTATTAGGAGGTACTTGGCTCTGATACCAATTGTTGATAACTGAGAGGGGGGGTGAATCAGTTATCCTAATTATTTTCCTTTTGAACTTTCTTATTAATTAATGCAGCATTGAATCAGACATAAAACATTACCATGAAATAAGAAAACACATGACACAGTATTTTTGACGTGGAAACCCTGTTAAGGGAGAAAACCACGGGGTGATTAACCCAAAGATTATTCTCTGTTAGAAGAATAAGGAATTACAAAAATGGCACTTGCCAATTAGGGCTCACTGCCCGAGCACACTGCTCACAAAGAGGCCCACTGCCTACAAGGAGACACACTGTCTACAAAGTGATAAGAATCACAGTCTTGAACTGATTGAAAGCATCTACATATGCTGGAGTTCAGTTCCGGTTAGGCTCAGTACACTGATCTGCTACACTTCATCTTTCCTCTGTTCTTTATTCTGCTATCCTTTCACATACCGGATCTTTCTTACTACTTCTGTTCTGTTCTGCACTTATTCGCATACACCATCACACAATCACTCTTTTCACAACTAAATCCATCCTCTATATATATCCGCATAAGTAATTTCATCACCTTTCTAGTCGGCATCCGGAACAGTCTAGTTTCTTACAAACTCTGTTCTGTCGGCTGAATCCTTGCTCACCAAGCAATGCGGATCAAACATATACTTGTAGATATCATTAATCATGTCGGCCAAACATGATTCATGCCTTCACAACCTTTACCATCAATAATAACACATCCGGAAAATAGTCTGATACTCTGTCAGTCAGTTCTTCTTCTGTTCTCACTGTCTCTCAGGAATCTGGTACTCAACTATTCATATCTTTTTCTTTGCCCATCACCGGAGGCTAAATCCTTGGAAAATACTACTCAAGGTAGTCCTCTTAACTTCCCCAAATCTGCACTGCACCAAGATACTTCCTCTGAGAGATCCGGACCAATCTGTCGGACCTTGCCATATGCTCTGTTCTTGTTCACCGGACCACAACAATCTTCATTCTGACTTCCGGTAGAGACACACCATGACTTGCGGATATGTGGGATGACCTTTGTTGCCATCAATGACAACAACCATGAATCCATATAGTGTCTCTTGCCAACACTTTTTTCATTATACCGGTGGAGCTTTTACAAAAGGGAGAGAGACTAAAGGAGTAGCGTATTCTATAATTTCTTTCATTTTTTCTTCTCATAGAAAGATAAAAGAGGGCAGCATAGTGACTCACCTATGAAGTATGGCTTCGAGGTAGAAGAAAACCACAGTCAAAACCTTGAGAAATTCCTTTGAGTTAAGCTTTCATGGTGGCTCAACATAGAGAAGATGTAAACCACACAAATACACAAATGAATACATCAAAAGCTCTATCATGGTCGCGGCCTATAGGCCAATCTTTTGCACTCAGAAAGGAAAACATGGATCAAAAAGTGATAGAAATACTCACGTTTGAAATTCCTATTGAAATCCTAAAAAGATTACATCAAGAACTTTCAAAAAATTGCAGAGAATGATAAAAATATCTTCAAACCCTAGCAGACATGGCGGTGGCTTAGGAGGAGCACAGTGAAGCACAAATGAAAAATGACAAAAAATTTTAGGTTTTTTCCTTTTTGGTAGTTTGCGCTAGCTCGAGCATCGAGTGTCTTTTTGCTCTTTTTGACTTCTCTTTTACAAATAAATCATTTTTATCCATTTGACATCATGGTGAAGACTTCAAAAGTCTTTTAAACCTAATGATGCCACAAAGCCCAATGAGGGTTTTCTTTTCTTTTATTTTTCCTTTAAAAGTCAACAAGGAGAAATAATTCGAAGGTAAAAGATGTATAGTATGATGTGATTTATTTGCATGGAGTTATAAGGTGAGAATGATTATGATGATGCAATGGATGATGCATGGTGTGATATGTACTTTTTCATGGGATCATGAGGGTCCTTTTGCAAGATATGGTAATTGGAGTTATAAGGTGTGAAGACACATATTGATGCAATGTAATACATGTATGAATGCATGGGAGTTACAAGGTGTTTTTGATATATAATGCATGTATATTGCATGGGAGACATAAGGAGGTAAAAGAGGATTTTTTTTATCTTTTTCATGCATGGAGGCTTGATTTGAATTTGGCATCATCATTGGATGCATTGATGTAATTATGCAAATCCCAAGGGAGATATAAGGAGATATTATTTGTTTTAAATCTTTTTGAAGATAAATACATCCATTTTTTGCATGACCTTGCAACTTAAAACAATGTAAATAGTTAATAAAGTAATATAATTATAAATTAGTTTATTATTTTGTCACAAAGTTGTAAAGTCTAAAAGATAGAACAAATTTGTAACTCATAGTAAAGTAATCATCCTAATTACTTTATTCCTTGCTCACATTGCTTTATCATCCCAAAATCATGCAAACTTGGAAGATGGAGTTAGCTGAGGTTCTTTGGAGTTCTTTGCATGTTTTTTTGGTCACATTTGGAGGATTTGGTCCACCTTTTGGTCAAGCAAATAGAGAGGAGTAGTTTGGAGCTATTTTAGCTCAATTTGGGATAGTTATAGCCCTTATTTTGAGGGATTTTCATGCTTGCTCGTGGATCAGTTTTGAGAGATTATTTTTAGAGGCAATTGACTGTAGTTGACCTTTTCTAGGTCTTTTTGAGAGAGTATATTATATATTGTAAGAAAAACTTAGGTTTTTCTAGTTCTTTCCTTTTTTGCTCTTTACAATTTGAGAGAGAAAGGAGGTTTTGTAACTCATATTTTGCAGATTTATAGAGATTACAGTAGGTTGCAGGTTCTATTCTTTGTGTTTTTATGCAAGTGTTCCTTTATTTTTCAGTTGAATCAAGTGTCTACATTTTCATTAGTGCTACTTTTGTGAATGATTTGATGAGATTTTATTGTGTTTAATATCAAAACCTTTAAAATCATTGTCTCATTTGTACTTGCATGTATTGAATAACATTGAAATCACAGGTCTTAGGTTGTGCAAATGGAATAAATTTTCTTTCATGTTGTGAGAATCCTATTTTCCTTCAAAAGAAAGTTATTTCCAGCCTCCCTTAGAATCATTTTTGTGATCATATTGCCAAAAGTGGATTGTGTGGATAGATTTTCTAAGATCTAGTATGTGTTAGAGTTGCAGTTTTCCATCAAATTAGGTGCATCACCACACTTTAAATTACAGTTTTAGTGCCTTTTAGTAGATCCTTTTAACCCATTTCTTACCAAACTATTGATCTATTGAAAATTACAAGGGAACCAACCCATAATCTAGAGGTTCAAGCTCACCATAGGTCACCCACAGCCTGAGTTTGATCCCATGTTACACAGGATTGTTGAGCTTCATAGCTTTACATAAATGGGTGCAATCCTGCTCATTAACAAAGACCAAGAAGGTTAAACCAAAAGCCCATCAAGGACCTAAAGAAGAAGAAAGCCCAAATAGTTCAGAGAGGTCTGAAGAAGAGATAAAACCTTCCCCTTAATCATTAAGGAGGTCAACTTGAAAATGAAAATGAGTACATAGGTATACTCCTGATTAGAGATGTATTTTTTGCTTTGATTACTAACATTGATGAGCCTAAGACTATGAAGGAGGTTATGGGTATGGATGATGTAGAGTCCTGGAAACTGACTATAGATGACGAGATGGATGCATTGAGGAAAAGTGACACATGGGACTTAGTACCTCTGCCTGATGGATGGAAACTTATTGGATGAAAATGGGTGTTCAAAAGAAAAATTAGTTTAGATGGTGGTGTTGAGAAGCACAAGGTGAGATTGGTTGTGAAGGAATTGACTATGGTGATATTTTCTCTTCGGTAGCTAAGATGACATCCATTTGGTTCTTATTATCTATTACAATGAATTTTGACCTTGAGGTTAAGCAAATGGATGTGAAGACAACTTTCCTTCATGGTGACTTGGAGGAATAAATTTACATGACACAACCAAAGCACCAAGGTAAAGAAAATTTGGTTTGTAAGTTGAAGAAATATTTGTATGGTCTTAAGGAGTCTACTATGACATGGTACTAAAAAATTGCTTCTTTTGTGTTGGTATTAGAATTTTTGAGGTCCAAATCAAATCGTTGCATTTATTATAAGATGGACAATGATTGTTTCTTTGTTATTGCATTATATGTTGATGATATGTTATTTTCGGTAATGGTAAGGGCATGATTTATGAATTGAAGTCTTAGATTTCAACATATTTGTGATGAAAGACTTAGGGGCTACCAGTTTCATCTTGGGGATAGAGATCAAAAGGTATAGAGCTAACAAAAATCTTTGGTTGGTCCAAAACATGTATGTGAACTTGGTGTTGGAGAGATTTATCATGACAACTTGCAAACCAATGCATGTTACTATTTCATTGGGGACTAAGTTATCAATAGAGTAGTGTTCAACTTGTCAGGTAGTAGGATGGAGGATATGGCTAGAGCACCTTATGCTAGTTGTATGATATGGTCTGTACTAGACCAAACATCACTCAAGTAGTGGAAGTCTTAAGTCACTTCATGGCTAATCATGAATAACTTAATTGGGATCCAATGAAGAAAGTATTTAGATATTTATGGGGTACCTCAAAGTACTCCATTTTTTATCATGGTAATTCTATATGGGGCCAACACAATTTATATTCATGGATTTGTGGATTTAGATTGGGCAGGGGATGTTGACCATAGGAGATTCACCAGTGGATATGTTCTCACTATGATTGGTGGTTCAATCAGTTGGATGATTAAGTAATAGGTTATGGTTACTTTGTCCACTATAGAAGCACATCACATGGAAACTACACATGCTTGTAAGGAATCTATCTGGATTAAACATTTGTGCTTAGATGTGGGGTTGAATCCAAGAGCTATTACAATTCTATTGATAGTCAAAGTGCCATATTTCTAGCAAATAATCGACCTTTCATGTGAGGAAAAAGTATATTGATGTCCAATACCATTTTATTCATGACATGGTATAGGATGGGAGAGTGATGCTGGAGAAATTTGACACTTTACAAAATGTTGCAGATGCATTGACAAAGCTAGTGAGCACATAAAAGTTCAGGTGGTGCTATGAGTCTATCAGCCTCTTAACCCCTAGAAATTAGATCATCATGTTGGTACTCCCTTTTCTCTTGTAGGGTGTTAAAATTTGGGAGAATTTTAGGAAATGTGTCTTAACCAAGTTCTCCTAATATTAAGATTACAAATAATACAATTTTTTGGTTATAGAACATAAAAAATTAATTTCTAGGCTATATTTTAAGTTTTTGGCCAAAATGTTTTTTTGAGTTTTTTGACACTAGTTCTTCAATGTATATGATGTGGACCTCTTTGATCTCTACAATTTTTTAAAAGGGGACCAGTTAGCCTCCCGAATCAAAAGTTACAGCTTCTAGAAGGTGGGCCTCTTGCATTGGAAATGTAAAAAACATCTAGGGCACATAAAAGAGATGTAAAGGGGAGTTACAGTTGTTGACCAACTTATGACACATCATAAGGAATCTTTAGATGGAGATAATGGATCCAAAATGGAATGATTAGTCAAGGTGAGTGGATTATAATGAGCTTATGACAGGGGGAAGGAATATGTTGTTTTTAGCCTATGGACTCGTCTTAGGATTTGGTTACCACATTTTGAGTTGTTTTAGCTCATGGTTTCCTAATTACCATTTGATGGTTTCATGTATTGTGTCTTCTATTTATTCAGTTCTTGAGATGTAGGTGATATAACAAGTTTTGTGGGTATTGTTATGTTGCTAGAATTCCTCTATATCTCTGGTTGGTGATACTCCTATAAAGGCTTGGACTTTGTAAGTGTATTGTAAACTTTAATTGCTAAATAATATATTGATTTGCTTTGGAGTGTGGGTTTTTTCTCTAAAAATTATTTTCCCCATGTATATCATTATGTTATGATAAATTACTTTTGTGTTTATTTCCTTGTAACTAAAGGGAAATTTACAGCCATAAAGACAAATTTTCTCATTAACCCTATGGGAGATATTTATGCAAACAAGTATTCATAAATCCACATGCAAAATAATAATAAAACATACCATCAAGGTGACATAAGATATACCCTTGGAAAATCCTCATTGAGGGAAAAACCCAGCCTCTAAAAGCATCCACACCCATTGTGTTATCTCATGAACAAAGATTACAATACATAGCCTCCATGAATACTTCTAAATCATCAAGCTCCCTAATTGCACTCCATGTGAACAAGCAAATGAGAATCATGTAACCACACATCCCAATCCATGCTTCCTCTCCTCACAAATGCAACCTACAAGAGAAGCTCAATCTTGGCTACACAAGCCAAACAACTAACAAGCCAACCCAAACCACTAACCATGCTATTTCTTTTATAGACTCAAGCTCGCACAAATACAACTTGTGATATTGGGTTAAAACCATGAGTACACAAAACCATTGACCCTACATTTAATAATTGGTGCTAAGTTTTCCCTTTTTCCCAATATTAAATAATTTCACAATGTTACATACAACTTTTACAAATGGCCCCAAATAAATATTTAATGTGGCTAAACACATCACTTAAGATGCACCGCAAATAAATATTTATTTTACATAAATAAAAAGAATCAATGTTATGCAAGGTGTACAACACACCTTTTCCCCAACATTCTCCCACTTGCATACATTGCATAAGGATCAATCAATGAAATACATCATCATAGCCATACATGAAACCACATGAATCTCCAGCATGCTCTCATGATCCATCAAGATACTTGCAACATAACCAAGGTAACCAGCGTCTCAATCAAGAACTCCTCTCATACTCCAACATGCCATCTATAGAGGAAAAAGAATAAGCCAAGGTGAAGATGCACCAATCCAAAGAACATAAGCATCAAATCCAAGTGATAAGAAAGGCTCCAAGCTATTGTCAAAGGTAAAAAAGCCACATGATAAGAAATAGCACCCACAACATATGCTAATACATCCAACCATCCATACCTCCTAGGTATCGACAACATCAATAAACTCATGCCATCAACATATCCAACCCATATACCCGCAATCACAAGCTCCCTATATAAAACATGTCAATAAAGGCCATACATAACTAGGAACTCCTACTACATGAGTAATGTCAAATATGAAAATAAATCAAGGCATACCAAGTCTATCAATCAACACTCAAACCAAGGTGTAGGTAATCAAAACCATGTAGTACCAAGAATAATCACAATGATCCACACATGTAACACAAAATATTGCATACTCCCTCACAGCATGTCACTATAATTCTCCCAAGTACAATCATATGAACATGAACCTCCAGGAATTAGCCATAGAAAAAAGAGAGAAAACTTGTAAATCATATCATAACATGTCCTTCTAGAAACACAACAAAGTGCTAATTTGTGTCAAGTATGATCTCCTTTACAACCCCAAATGAAAATTCTTACCAACACCCAATCATGCAATCTCAAAGATCAAATAAACATATGTGTCATGTAACCAACATGGATGTAAGCCTCTCTAACCAAGGAAGATCAAACTCATAACCATTCCAAAACAAGAGTAAGCCCAATCACATCTCCCACATCCTCATAAATGGCATCATAAATCAAACCCATATGAATGAGGAGATAACCATGCTTGCACCCCTTAAATGAATCCTCTAGAACCAATAACCATAGCTCAAGATCCATAACCAAGAGAAGATAAAGCATAAAGAAAAATACATCTAAAACTAGGATGGGCAATACCTATTAGAAGATAAACCACCAAGTAGACCAAGAGTGGGGAATGTAAATGCTCCTCCAGGATACACCAAGCCACAATGACTATCTCCAAGAATAATCTCCTCTAGGTCCATAATAAACTCAAGTCCATATCTAGATGTAGGCTCCTCACACTTCTTGCTGAAACCTCCAAAGAGTAATCATCTCAACAAATATCTCTCATCCCAAGAGAACTCCTGCCTCACCCAAGTCTCCAAGTATCCATGAGCACCTCCATGATCAATCCATATTAAGCTCCAAATGTAACACTGCACTATCATGAAGCTCTCAAGCAAATTACCAAAGTACTCAATACTAAGAGAACCAAACAAGACCACTATCAAAGCTCCAACCATAGAATTAGGAACCCAATCATGACATTGTGATCTAACATCTCCTCCAAGGATATCACATGCTCCAACAAACACATCTTGGTCTCAAGAGAACCTGTATCATGTGTCAATACTCAAATCTAGAATCAAGAGTAAACCATGGAACAATACGAAACACCTCTAAACCAAGGACCATCATCTCTAATCACATGAAGATAACCATCTCTTATCAATAGAACTCTCACTATACAAGATCAGCCATCACCAAGTAATGAATCCACATCACCACCAAAGCTCCCACTAAACACAATCAAGGAATCCCATTGTAACATCAACAACTCCCAAAAGGTAGAACCAAGATCTCCAAGCCAAGAAAATAAACCATCACTATCAAAAGCTCACACAAAACCATGTATCCAAACTATCCATTGCATCAAATGATAAAACATACTACAAGTCCCAATAACCAACTATCCAAGCACTCTAATCATCCATCCTCTCATCCCAAAGCAACATACCAATGTATAAATGACCACAAACAAGGCCAACTAACAAATTTTGCATCAACATTGAATCAATCTCATGGATATAGATAGTCCACATCTGAATCATCCCACTGCAATCAATGACCTATACACACCCACAAATTGCATAACTCGAAGATCCCAAATAAATGCAACATGCAAACTCATCATCACATTAGTAACCTACAAACTGAGATATCAAAGAAGATAACTTGTAGACTTAAGGACTCAAACACTAAATCAACCTCAGATCCAATTTTCCAAACAAGTCCACAAATGAGTAACCATAGTCAAGGAATTAATCAAGCATCCAAGAGATAAGAAAAACCTCCTAAAGGTAAACCACACTACAACCTATAATCATGAATCAAACATCATCACCCATACTTGTCAACTACATACATGAGATCATGTTGTGCCAATGCACAAATGTACCTACATATCATGACACCATAATAATCATCATCATTGTACATGTACTCAACTCCCACTGAAACGAGACTCCTAGTCTCACACATGTATCAACCATGTCCTCAAACCATAAGACAAGTTGTGTACCTGTCTCCATCAAAGTCCAAACTCTATAAACACCTCTAAACCTATAACTGGAATCACCAAATATGAAAACCTGCTATACCATGATAATGGTCTCATAAAAACATGCACTCCCATTAGTTTCTTCCCAAAAATTTATCTAAATGCTGTCACAATCACATCCTAATTATTAGGATCCCACAAGTGATTAAACAAGTACAAACCTCTCTTTGCCCACTAAACTAGAAATATACATGATCCAAACTATAGGACACTACAAGGGCTCTCCAAAACCTATCCAAAATCCAAAATCTAATTCTGTAGGCAAAAGTTATGAGCATAAAACTATCCCAGAGCAATGTATGCATTTAGGCAACAAATTCTAGCACAAACAAAAAATCAAATGACCAAACCTATACCACTACGTAGTTCTCAGATAAACCTTTTCAATGTCTATAATAAATAAAAAATTTGATATCGTGGACAAAAGTTATGCCCTCCAAAAGAGCATGCCCTCTAAGGGATAAAAAGGGGCCCTAGGGTATGCTATTCATACATGCTAACATCATCACTAATGTCATCAAATGACTGAGTGCTAACTGGGTCACTGACATGGCAGGGCACTTGGGTGGCACCAACGTGGTGTAATGCTGATGTGGCTTTGATGTGGGTGTTGGCATCATTGTATGACAAATTCAACAGATTATAAAATAGTTGCTTCAGGCTTTAATGGCCAAAATATATCAAATTTTATGTCAATATTCAAACCCCTTTCCCTAAGGCAAAAGGAAAAGATAGAGCATTCCCTGAACCATCCATGGGTGAACCATTCCTTGGACTGTTCTATTTCTTGTTGTTTTTTAGTTGGGCTTTAGCTTTGGGTCTGTTGTGGGTTTGTTGAGGTTTTACTATTTATAAATGGTTTCTAGATTTCCTTCAAAACTTGTTTTTTACCCCTCTTTAATAAAAACATTCACTAGATCAAACATTTTTGGGTGAATAACTTCTAATAATCTCTTTTCTCTATTACTTGCAATAAGAAATGAAACTATTATGCTTGTTAAACAAACAATGCTCATAAAAATCAAAATGCTCATTAGAGTAAACAAATAAATTGTCAACCATATTTTTATTAATCAAGGTCTGAAGACCTTTTTCACTAATGTGGCCCAAATATTGGTGCTACAACATACATGCATTTTTAGAATTGCTCGTTACATTGGTAGAATTATAAAATGTGGAGGCATCAAGCCTAAATAGACTCCCACATTGTGAGCTCCACTCTACCACCAAATTCCCTTTGACCAACCTAAAACTAGGCTTATCAAATGTCATGTGCATTCATAAATCATTCAACTTGGATATAGAAAGAAGATTTCCTACAAGTCCTAGAATGTACAAAACATTATTGAGAGTTTTCATTGTCTTGTCACCAAAACACAATTGTACCTTTCCCTTACCAACAATCTAATGTGACTATTATCACTAAGGAGAGCTTATCCTCCATCATAAGATCGGTAAGATGATAACCACTCCTCATAGGGAGTCATATGGTAGAAGTAACTTGAATCGATCTCTAAATAGCTAATTTTTTGGGTGGTAACCTCAAAGTCATATTTCTAGTTTCTAGTTGGGTGGAAACCTATAGCCAAGGTAGCAACCACCAAATAGCCAATTCATTGGGTGGTAACCTCAAGGCCATGTTTCCAATTTCTAGTTGGGTGGTAACCTATAGCTAGGTTGGTAACTACCATATAGCCAATGTGTTGGGTGTCAACCTTAAAGAAATTAGTTTTAGTTTCCTTCTTGTCATTTGCATCTTTTTCATAGGATTAGCTTGGCCTTTTTGTGGGTGGCTACCTTTCAACCCTTGTCATCATTAGCCTATTTCCAACATCCAGTTTCTAGTTACTCCTTACCTTTAGCCAAGGTGTTCCTCTTTCCAGCATGGGTCACTACCATGCTTCCCTTCCTTGGTTCCTTTTGTGGAGAAGATCTTCATAGATGTCTCCCCCAAAACAAAATGGTTAAAGTTTTTGTGGTGTTTTTCAGCTATTCGACTAGCATGTTATGGCATAATAGACATATTATATTCATATTTGTATTTTGTAGTTACATTACATGTTTATGTTTGTTGTATGTGTTTTCCTCTTAGGTATGTGTGTGTGTGTTTTCCTTATATATGTTTATGTGCTTATGTGTTTTCTTGTGCATGTTTCATATGTTAGATGTTTACAATTGTTGACATATAGTAACTACTATTTTTATGATGCTTTTGTAGGGATAGGTGCATGAGCAAGAATGAGGACTAGAACCAAGTTGAATATTGATATCTCTCCTATGGTAAAATATATCCTTTATATTTCATGATTTATTGGACTCTATTTTAGTATACTTCTTCCTTATTGAGTCACAAGTCTACTAAACTAGGGGCAAAAAGTAAGATTGGGAATTGTGTACTTTATAATTCCTTTGTCACATTTCGTACTCATTTTAGTTTTATTGTAGCATGTGTGTTTTGACCTCTTTTTTATCCTCTTTTTCATCATCCCTAGTCATGTCCCCTTGACCCCTTTCATGTGTTCATTTTTTGTGATTTATTGTTTCTTGTCTTTGGTCCCTTAGTCCTAGGTGTTGACCCATTCCATGACCCCTCACCCTTCACCTTGCCATCTTTTTATTCCCTTTAATAAAACTATTTAATGATATTCTATTCCTTAAACCTACTCCAAAATCCACCTTTTAGCACATTAAATCTCATTTTGTAAATATCTTTGTGATTGGGAACCACCACCCTTGGATGGCAAACTTAAGAAATTGAGCCGTTTTAGGCATGTTGTGATGTTCAAAACATGCCCCATTTTACTCCTTAGCAAAATGAGGACCCTTGCTGTGGCTGTTGCTTTTGCTTGTGTGTGTGTGTTGTTCTGCTTGGTGGTAAAGGGAAAAGAGAGTGAAAATTGCAAACTTTGTTAAAACTAGAGAAAAAATACATTTCAGTACCAGGACAGAGTACGGTGAATTCCTTGTCAAAAATGAACAGGGGTTGCTTTTTGAACCATCTTAAAATTCTTTGTATTTTGCAAGTTATGAGTGTTTTGGTAAAATGTACATTCGGGTTTGTATGTTGTGATATACAAGGCCCTTTGTATATCGGGTCGCTTGTATGCAAATTCTTTTACAAATCGGGTTGCATATACAATGGTCTTTGTATGTTAAGTCATTGTATGTTGCACATGAAAAGGGTTTTGTATATCGGGTTTATATACAAAGTTGTTTGTATGCTTTTACTTGTATGCATTTGCTAATGTTCTATTTGTACATACAGGTTGGACCTGACGCAGTTATGAGTTGAAGTGAATGTTTGGTTAAAATCCGCGAGATGCATCTTATGTTTGTATGTATCTTACATACATTTGTTATACACATTGCCAATATGCAGACCGTGGACTCAAAAAGTTTGTGAAACAGAGTTAAATTGTTGTATGTATGCGGGCTTGTATGTTTTGGTGACACACAAGCCAATATGCATTACGATTTATACATTGTACGGACCCGAGGGGTTATTAAAGTTGGTTAAGTCGTTGTATGTTTTGCACAATGTATATGTATAACATACATTGCGATGTGCATTGGTTACATACAAGCGTCGGAACTGAAAAGTTATCAAATAGAGTTAAAGGCTTGTACATTCCGCGCTTTGTATGTATGTTGCGAAACATACATTGCAAGATGCATACAAGCCAGAATTCAAATGAAATTTAAATCCGATTTATGCAATGTATCAAAATCTGAGTGTATATTAAGAGATACATTGCATAACATACATTGCTTTATGCATGCAGGCTGGAATTCAAAGAGATTTAAACCCGATATAAGAGATGCATCACACCCGAATGTATATCAAAAGGATGCATTGCGCTTTATTCATCATGGACCCGAAGGTAAGTAAAATTCAGTTTACGACAGGGTTGAAGTCTGACAGGGACATAAAAAGGATGTTATTTGTATCTCGGAGATACAAATGAAAAGGTAAGGTGGACCCCACTGCTTGTATATTCGACTTGCATGATTGCGATGTATATGCTCGATATGCAAGCCGATATACAAGCGAAGGATGCAAAGTTTGAGATGCAAGCCGTGGATGCGAGGGAAAGTTAAAAATAGAAAACTCTTTGTATGTTTTGGTGCTTGTATGTTATGACATACATTCGCAATATATAAAGAGATTAAGCATCCGATATACAAGGAAATAGGCGGGAAAGCAAAGCGATGGGTTTTTTGAATCCATTTTAGAGCCCGATGCATGTTTTTGGTCAATGATGGTTGACTCGGCCATTTTTAAACATTGTATATGTGTTTTGGATGCGATTTTCATGGTTTCGTAACCCGATTAGTTGTGTTTGCACATTTGGAGCCTAATTTAATGTAATGTTTATCTTCCTGTTGGTTTATTAAATGACGATGCTTAAATCTTGTTTGTTTGTTGCAGGATGATGGAGCCATTTTGAAGTAGCTGAGAGTCACCGAGTTGCTGGCATAGTGGCGGCGTGCAGGTAGATATAAAGATGTAGCTTTGATGGCGAGGACATCACAGGTGGCGGATCAAATCCTGAAAGATTGCAAAGAGACAAGAGGAGTGAAGGCTTTCAACACGGATGGAATTGTAGGTGGAAACTTTATTATTAGAGCGGCACTCGGTCTGGGTATGCTGCTCAGGCTTTTGGCAGGATTTGTTTTCCACCATCTGATGCTGCACTTGAAGTGTAGACCGTCGATTAGCTAGGGTTTTTTTGAGCACTGTATAGGGGATACTTAGAGATATATATTGAGCCCTTTTTACTGTGTAAAACAGGGAAGGGGTCAATCATAAAAAATCAAACCAGACCAATTTCACATAGGAGATTAGATTACTGAGACTAATGAGGATTGAATTGTTGAAATGTCAAGATTCTTTCCTCAGATCATTGTAAATGTACTTGTTCTTAAGCATACTGAATGGAGATGAAGCTTCAGATTACATCCTGATTGTAAACTTTACGTAATCTTCAAGTTGATTTCTGGATATGTAATGGTGAATGTTGTGTTCAACTAGAAGCGCTTTCAATTTATCACATGTTGTCAACTTTCCCTTTGAAGATTTGCACTAGATCATGCAGATTTGTGGAATGTCCTGGTGAAGTATGATTCTAGTTTTCTTCTCTTCATTGCTGTATGGGAACATGTATGTGGATCAGTGATCTCAGTCAAGTAATTTTAGGAATCTCATTCTTTAACCCTTTTTCTCATTTTAATTTCATTGAAATCACTTTCATAATTGCAAACCATGATAAATATTAAGCAAAACAGAGAAATATGCTGACATCTCATAGATAACTAAAAATCATTAGCATATTTGAGCCACATGCATGTAGTGTTGAAAATATCATGCAAAGAATTACAAATAATGGTAGAAATCATGCAAATATCAACTTAGACACATTATTTGAAGAAATATACTGTGTAGAGTAACCTCTCTGTATAGCATAAGTGTAGAAAGGAGAATCTACTGATCTACGTAAGGCCCCAAAATGGAAAACAACAACACACATCAACCACTGAGTAACATCAATAGATTATGAACTAATCAACGGAGACTTGGGATCATGAATTCTTTGAATTCATCGTATCTTTCAAGATAAATAAAGGTTGTTGTGTAACTTTTATTTGTGTGTTTATGTGTGACTAACATCACCATCAACACAGAACTGGCGCTAGAAGGAGGGCCCGAACAAGGAAACTGTAGATTCTTGTAAACATTGCTTAAATATCCCGTCAATGAGAATTATGACCATAAACAAAGCCTTGGCTAGGGATTTTCAACTGATCTTTATAGTAAACCAACCAATTTTCCTTAAAATTTTAAGAAATCCTGGTTTTCAGGCCAAGTACTAGGTCCAGATCTAGTCGACTCTTTGAAGAATTACCTATCAGGGGATTTAGACCTAGAATTGTAGACATTCATCACTCTCCTGATCCTAGTGCATCCGGAGCTTCACCAGAGCGTGCTCTTGTAACTCTTGTTGACTTACAAAGACCTACAAGACCACCTGTCACACCTCAGGTCCAACCTCAACCTGTCATACCTTAGGTCCAACCTCCATCGGTTGCAATGTCATTTTTTACAACAGAGTCGCCTCTGACCTTCAATGCATATCATGCTTTGCCTAAGAATCCTAATAAAATTTGTCCTAAGTATCATCCATATCAGGATGCTAATGACCATGTCAGAACGTTCAAGGAAGCTTATTGTAGGGCTAGAATTGAGCATGAAGATGGGGTATGCAGGTTATTCCCATTTTCCTTAGGGGAAGAAGCATATAACTGGTATATCAGTCTTGGTCAGGGTTCGGTCGGTTCATGGGATGCCTTAGAAAAAGCTTTCAAGGATAGGTTCAAGGTACCTATAGATCCTTCAATGAACTATCATTTATTTTCCACAATCAAGAGATTTGAACGAGAACCTATTTGAAAGGAAGCTAGGTGTGCGGAAACACTTCCTACACTAATCTATTGAGGAGAGGGCTATGCAAATTCAAATTTATCCTAACTATTACAGCGATGTTAAACCATTAACATGAGATATAGCAGAAAAACATAAGAGCCAAAAAGAAGACAGAAGAAGAGAGACAAAGATTTACGGTGGGGAAAACCCTTATCGGGTGAAACCCCACACTCAGAAACCTGCACAATGTATTAACAAATCTGAAAGAATGTTTACAACACACTTGCAATGCAAGCTTCAATGGTCTTCGACACTCGTGTCTGGAGTCAATTCGGCAGCATAACAGTACCTGTAAACCTGTGATACAAACTCCATCTCCAAGCACCTATTTAAATAGAACATACAAGGCATTTTTGGACCTTTCTTGGAATGGGCGTCCAATATGGCATCTTGGACCAAAACCCATGCCTAGGCACACTTGGTCAACATTGTAGAATGTATCTGACACTTGTCCACAACTCCCATCCTAAAGAGGTCACCTATTTCCAAAGTGGGCTATGACAGATGCTCTTACAACACTTACAACCGTCATAGAATCTGTCATAGCAGTTACAACTTACAGTTGTAAGAGAATCTATCATACAGATGCTATAAATAGCATATTCTCTTACAACACATCATATTCCACCTTGGGGCACCCAAATATGCCTCATTCAAAGATGCTTCATGACACATGTCATTACCTGTCTTACAACCTTCTATTCTCAACTCTTACATGTCATAGATTCGTCATAGGAATCCGTCATAACCGTTTCGGTCAAACATTCCTTACACAACATAGAAGATGCCAACACATGGCAGAATATTCCTACCACTAAGTGGGATGCCTATCTCCTCATGTGAGGACAAAATAACAAGTTGTCATAATCCATGTAGGATTGACACATCATCGTGCCACATCCCACAATATGACAAAGTGGAATTTCCAATTATTTACAACATAGGCAATTGAATAATAAATACAAACATTACAAATGCAGAGAATTACCAAGGTTGAGACACCTTAATTCCCAACACTATTGCCAATTTCAATGCAAGGTTCCAAAAGATGCTATCTAAGCTAGTTGCTCCCTATGTTGTAACAGATGAAGCTGCTAGGAGCATTTATTACTCAACTTTAGATCCCTTGACTTCCATGTTTATCAGGAGAGCACATCCTGGTGTAACAACTTTGGCGGAAGCTTTTGAAGAAGCTATCAAAGTCAGCCAGCAATTGGCTCGTGCTCCCACACCAAATATTGCCTTCCCTACACTTCCTAGTTATCCTACATATCATGTTCACCAACAGACCAATGGAGCCATGATACCTTCAACTGTGATGCTAGCCCCTTTACAGATACCTCCACTTAGTATCATGCCACCACCAAATGGAAATGGCCAGGTGTTACAATATCTAGGACAAACACAAGTACCTCAGTTTGTGGAACAATCCAACAATAACAATGGATCTTCCTTTTTCAAGCCTCAGAACAGAGGTTATGCCAATGACAGACCTAATTATCCTAATAGGGGGTACAACACTAATTACAATAACAATAATGGCAACAATAATCCTCCTAGGCAGCCTAGAGTGTGGAACACTAGGCCAAATAATAGTTCCTTGCCATCACCCCTAGATAATTAGCCTCCTAGTGAACCTAAACAGACCACTAGAGTAAACCTTGCAGAGGCAGCACTTACAAACTAGTGCAGGATACATAACACCAATGCTCATGCAGAGCTAGACTATCCTCAATTCAGGATTGCTGCCAGTAATTTCCAAGATGAAGTGTCCAATAGTTTAGGAAATCCACCTTATATAGAAGGAAATGAAATTGTCCCCTGTGAATATGATTCTGCCTTAGTGCTAGAGAGATTCATGCATCATCCTTATCAGTAGACAATTTCATCTCATCAGGATTACACCTCAACATGTGAGGAATCAGCCATGGCTTTTGAATCTAACTATGTTTTCCCATTTGAGGATGAGAATGAGCCATCAATTGAGCATGAGGAAGTCAATGCTTATCAACAACAACCTCAGGGTAGACATAATTACAACTTAAGGAATAACTCAAACAGATCTACCGATCCTTTGACCTCATCCTTGCCTCCAAACAATTTTAACACTCCACCTGATCCTAAGGCAAGTAATAACCCTGGGTTCCCCAAAGTCAATGCTCAGTACTTAGCACCATAGAATTCAGCACCAAAAGCTAGTAACCTACCTCCTGAGTCTGACAAATTGGTTACATATCTGACAGATGAAATGAAAAAGGTTAAAATCAACCTGTCATTGTTAGAGCTGCTTAAAACCCCTGATATCAAGAAAGCTTTCATGAAATCATTGGATGATCTTGCTCAAAAAGAGGATAGTCATACCTCAGACCAGCTTGGAAATAAAGATCATGCTACTAGGGATGTTAATGTTAAACATAAAACCTCAGCTACTGTTCAAGCTGCAGAGACTTCCCACATGACCCTATACAAAGACAAGAGTGAGTCACCTCCTTTCCTCCTTACCATAAGGATGTTTGGTAAAAATTTGCACAACTGCTTAGTAGACTCAGGAGCATCTACCAATGTAATGCCCCTATCCATATGCATAGCTTTAGGGTTACATCCTGCTAAATCATTAAAGAAAGTAACACAACTGGACAAAACAAAGGTGAGTGTGGTGGGAGAGCTGACTCACATTCACATGCAGTTAGCATCAGATCCTAGAAATTAGTACTATATCGATATCCAGGTAGTTGATATACCTGATACATATGGGATGTTACTCAGTAGAGACTGGTCAAAAACCCTTAATGGATACATGTCAACTGATTTCAGTCATATGTGGTTGCCCTGGAGAGGGATACCAAATCAAATAAGAATAGATGTTGAACCTCACATGAAACACATGATCACTGATTATAACAAAACCAATGAAATCATGTATGTGGATGTAGAACCCAGAGTTTACTCCATCAGACCCCAAATTGCTAGCATAGAGGAGATCCTGATGTTTGACATTCATAATCATAATGATGACCGTCAAGAGGATAAAATAATTTTAGAATCTGATTGTAACCCTAAAAATGAAGTAGGGGTAGATCATTTCAAGAATTTTGAGAGGCATTTGCTTAAAGAGGTGCGATGATGTCTGTTGTTAAAAATGCTTGTTCATAATATTCTAATTGATGGATGGTGCAGGTTGCATAATGAGGCACATTCTGAAAAGACTTGTGATGCCTATTTAGACATGTTGGAGCTAGAACAAGCATACAATGAGGCATCTTCATCCGTGGTGAGTTCTGTAGATTGTGATAGCGAAGCTGATTTGTGCTTGTCTTCTGCAGGAATAGGAGAATGCACATATCAAGATGGGGGTTCTATTCAGATGATAGAAGAGATACTGGTATGCAACAAGAGTAATGCTAAAAGCAAGAAGAAGATCACCCCAGGGAGTGATTATTTAGTGGAATCATATTATGAGTTATCTGATGAAGATAGGGGCAGTAATTTGTCCAAGTTCGAAGAGTTTTTATCAAAAGAGATTCAAAAAATGACATAGCAGCAGAGATCTCCACAGGATGTCTTGATTGAAGGCTGGTGCAGGTTACATGAAGCACCTCATTCAGAAACTGCTTGTTCATTATGTCTGCATATTCTGAAAAGGCAGACGTTGCCTAGTCCAGAGGATGTTCTTTCTGATGGTAAGAGAAAAGAAGAAATATCAGCTTCCCATAAGGCTGATAAGGTGAAGTCTGAGAAAGCTAAGATACCAAAATTAAAGTGGATATCAAATGGTGCAGCTGCCCGAGCTAAAAGGAAGAAAGAAGGCCCAGACAAGCTTTTAGATGAAGATAAGCAATGGATCCTCAGGTTTGATGGATCCAAGTCAAAACAAGGAGCTAGAGTAGGGATAGATCTCATTGATCCATTTGGAAAATCCTACTTGGCAGCATACAGATTGCAGTTCCCATGTACAAACAATGTGACGGAGTATGAAGCTCTAATTCATGGGATACTATTTGCACTTAGAAAGAGGGTGAAAATTCTGCATGTCTATGGAGACTCAGAATTGGTTGTGAGACAGGTAAGAGGTGTATACTCTTGCAATTACAAGAAATTGTCCAATTACAGACATAAGGTGTGGGACTTAATAGAAGATTTTGATGCATTCAATATCACTCATGTACCCAGAGAACAAAACCACAAGGCAGATGCTTTGGCCCAGGCTGCCAGTACTTTGGAACCACTGTCCATATCTGGTCTGAAATGATTTTCAGTAGAATTAGTAGCAATACATTCTGTGCCTAATAATGCAACTAATCTTCAAGTATTTGATGATGATCAGCATATATTGGACTTCAATTCCAACAGAGATGTTTTTGAAGCACAAATCATAGATGAAATAAATATAGAAGATCACGTCTAGGAAGAAGAAATCCTAGAGTTGCCTAGTAATAGGATTCCTAAGGGAATGGTAGAGCTAGAAAGAGCATTTGATCTAGACAACATGCTAAAACGGAAGGATCTCCCAAAGCCTGATGGGGGACAGTACTCACAGGTTAACATTGGACAAGGCGATAAGAAGAAACGTTTTGATTGGGAAGGTCTGTACAGAAGAGGAGTTAGAAGGAATAACCCAAGCTCTCAAAGATTATATCCATGTCATTGCCTAGACTTATGATGAGTTAAAAACTTATGACACATTAGTCATCACTCATACAATACCTTTGAACCCAGATGCCAAGCCTTTTAGGCAAAAGCAAAGACCTGTCAATGCTTTACTAGAGCCCATCATTTTTTAGGAGGTTAAAAGGCTGCTTGATGCCAGGATCATATTTCCTGTGAGACATTCCACATGGGTGGCAAACTTGGTCCCAGTAAGGAACAAAATTGGTGACATCAGATTGTGTGTGGACTTCAAGAACCTAAATAGAGCTTCTGAAAAGGATAACTATCCTTTGCCCTCTCTAGATGAGGTTTTGCAAATTGTGAATGGCACCAAGATGATGTCATTCTTGGACGGTTTCTTTGGTTATAACCAGGTGATGGTGGACAAAATAGACAGATTGAAAACTGCATTCACTACAAAGTGGGGAATCTTCGCCTACGGGCGCATGTCGTTTGGGTTAATAAACATTGGAGCCACATTTCAGCGAGTGATGGACATAGCCTTCAGAGGCTTGATTGGTAAATGCATAGTCATATACATGGATGACTTAACAGTTTTCTCTAAAGATAGAGGAAACTATGTAGAAGACCTGAGAAAGGTGCTGAAGAAGTGTGAGCAATACGGGATATCCCTGAACCCTAAGAAGTGCATATTTGGGATAACTATAGGGAAATTACTAGGCCACCTGATAACAGAAAATGGGATCATCATTGATCCTGACAGAGTGGAGTCCATCATGAAGATATAGCTTCCTGAAAGCAGGAAGGAGATCAAATCTTACTTTGGTAAGATTAATTTTGTTAGGAAATTTATTGTTGACTTTGCAGAGATTGTCAGACCCTTGAATACCATGCTCAAGAAGGACGCTAAAATTGAGTGGACACCTGAAGCTAGAGTAGCTTTTGAAGATATTAAGAAACCCATATCTACTGCTCCAGTTCTGATCAGTCCAGATTACACCAAGGACTTTTACATTTACTCATTTGCTTCAGAGCACACCTCTGCAGTAGTGTTGACACCGAGAAATGAAGAAAAAGAGGAAAAGCTTATAGCCTTCATGAGTTGTCCTTTCAGAGACTCAAAACTTAGATACATAGACGTTGAAAGACAAGCACTTGCTCTAGTTCGAGTAGTTAAGAAGTTCAGGCATTATATTCTGAGAAGTAAAGTGATTGTTGTAGTACCTGATGCAACAGTAAAGATGTTATTAATGCAAAGCGAACCAGGTGAGAAAAGAGCTAAATGGATCACTATCCTCCAATAGTATGATATGGACATTACACCCATGAAGTTAGTGAGAGGACAAGCATTGAGCCAGATGATATCCGAGATTGATCCTAATATCATGAACCAACAGTATGTTGTGAATGCAAAGGAAGATGGAGAATGGTACTCAGACATCAGACACATCCTGATTACTGGAAGATGTCCTTCAAGATTGCAGGCCTCACAGAGGAGAGCCTTAAAGATAAGGTCACAGAAATACATGATAAAGGGAGGAGTCCTTTTCAAGAAAAATTACGAGGGAATATACCTTAGGTGCCTAGAAAGATCAGAAGTAGATAAGGTGCTAGCAGAATTGCATGATAAGTTTGGGACTACACATGGATCATCCTTAGCCACCACTCATGCTATCCTCAGGGCAAGGTATTATTGGCCCACAATTTTTAAAGATATTGTCGAACACATCAAATGCTGTCATATGTGTCAGGTTGTTGCAAAGAAAGAAAAATATGCTGCTCAACCTTTGCAGCCAGTAATGGAGATGCGCCCATTTGCTCAATGGGGAATGGACTTCATAGGACCAATCAATCCTCCATCATCTTCAGGCCACAAGTATGTTTTAACTATTACTGATTACTGTATCAGGTGGACTGAAGCTATCAGCAGTAAGACATGTAATGCTGAGGATGTCATTAAGTTTTTGGAAATCAATATAGTGACTAGGTATGGAGTTCCATATGCTTTAGTATGTGATAATGGGTCTGCTTTTGCTTCAATTAAACTATCAAGTTGGGCTTTTGATTATGGGATTGTCTTGAAATTCTCCTCAAATTACTATCCCCAAGGGAATGGATTAGCAGAATCCACAAACAAGAACCTATTGAACATCATAAAGAAATTGGTAGAAAAGAACCCAAGGGAGTGGAACACTTTATTGAGATATGTCTTGTGGGTAGATAGAACCAGGAATAAGGCTGCATTAGGAAATTCTCCTTTTCACTTAGTAAACGGGGTGGATCCCATCCTCCCTGTTAACTTGAAGATTCCTACATTGCAGTTTGCACAAGAATACCTGGGCATAGATAATAAACAAAAAGTTAGGTTGCTGCAGTTGATGCACCTAGAGGAAAAAGGAAGTGAAGCAATTAACCAGTTTGCTAAACATTAGGTTGTTGTCAAGTGTTGGTTTGATAAAAGAGCCAGAATTAAGGCTTTCAGAATCTTAGATCTAGTCCTGATGTGGGACAAAGCACATGAGAGGAAAGGAGATCATGGTAAGTTTGATAAACTCTGGATAGGTCCCTTTCAAATTTCTAAAATTTAAGGAGACAACACCTACAGGCTTAATACCTTAACTGGCGAGCATGTTCCATTACCAATCAATGGACAGTTTCTCAAACATTATTTTCAAGCCTGAAGCAGTGCCAGGGCAGCCATGTGTATCATAGTGTACATTTGTTGTATAGTCTGTTTGTTTTGGTTGCTTTGTTGTGTTTCCTCAGCAAGGATTTTTATTTTGATTTAGAGTATGAAGGAGCAGACTAACAACCACTGAAAACAATGGAAAATTTAGATCATTTAGGTTAATTATTTGAAATTTATGCATAACTTGTGACTGTCATGAATGTAGAAAGTTGTTTGACTTATGAAATTTTGTATTCAATAAGAGTGGGTTGAGTATTCAAGGAATGTTTCTTACAATGACACACCTAAAATCCTTGGGTTTGTTGAACTTACTAGTGTAGATATTAGGTGAAAAATCAAAGGTCACCCTTGCTACCATTACAATTCTCAGCTTAATTTCAGCAAGTGACCATTCCTTGCATCATGAAGTTACAACTGCAATATCTTATGAAATCTCTATCAAATACAAAAAATAAAAAATAAAAATAATAAAATGGATTTTACTGAAAATCCAGGTTAAGCCATCTAAGTAACTCTACCAGGGCTATAGACGCTCGCTGGTAGTGGGGCTCTATTTAGGAGAATTGTAATGATAACCTTGCCGAGGCTATGGACGTCTGCTGGCAGCAAGGCTCTATCCGGTTGGCTATGAGGGAATGACCTCACCTACGTAGGCTAATGTCAGTCATTGGTTTGTTCAACTAATTTTCAAGATGAGGATTATTAATCACGTGCACCCACTTAAACTGAAATTAGAAAATTCATGCACCTTATTGAATACATTGAGTCTCAAGTTAAATAATGATTTGCAGGAAAGATAGTTGGAAGTTATGAATGTATTTCATTCAGTTTCCTTTAATGGTTTTAATTTGATTGTTTTGTTTGGTTGCTAGTTGTTGTAATGTTCACAACACGCCCCATTTTACTCCTTAGCAACATGAGGACCCCTGCTGTGGCTGTTGCTTTTGCTTGTGTGTGTGTGTTGTTTTGCTTGGTGGTAAAGGGAAAAGAGAGTGAAAATTGCAAACTTTGTTAAAATTAGAGAAAAAATACATTTCAGTACCAGGACAGAGTACAGGTGAATTCCTTGTCAAAAATGAACAGGGGTTGCTTTTTGAACCATCTTAAAATTCTTTGTATTTTGCAAGTTATGAGTGTTTTGGTAAAATGTACATTCGGGTTTGTATGTTGTGATATACAAGGCCCTTTGTATATCGGGTCGCTTGTATGCAAATTCTTTTACAAATCGGGTTGCATATACAATGGTCTTTGTATGTTAAGTCATTGTATGTTGCACATGAAAAGGGTTTTGTATATCGGGTTTATATACAAAGTTGTTTGTATGCTTTTACTTGTATGCATTTGCTAATGTTCTATTTGTACATACAGGTTGGACCTGACACAGTTATGAGTTGAAGTGAATGTTTGGTTAAAATCCGCGGGATGCATCTTATGTTTGTATGTATCTTACATACATTTTTTATACACATTGCCAATATGCAGACCGTAGACCCGAAAAGTTTGTGAAACAGAGTTAAATTGTTGTATGTATGCGAGCTTGTATGTTTTGGTGACACACAAGCCAATATGCATTACGATTTATATATTGCACAGACCTGAGGGGTTATTAAAGTTGGTTAAGTCATTGTATGTTTTGCGCAGTGTATATGTATAACATACATTGCGATGTGCATTGGTTACATACAAGCGTCGGAACTGAAAAGTTATCAAATAGAGTTAAAGGCTTGTACATTCCGCGCTTTGTATGTCTGTTGCGAAACATACATTGCAAGATGCATACAAGTCAGAATTCAAATGAAATTTAAATCCGATTTATGCAATGTATCAAAATCCGAATGTATATTAAGAGATACATTGCATAACATACATTGCTTTATGCATGCAGGCTGGAATTCAAAGAGATTTAAACCCGATATAAGAGATGCATCACACCCGAATGTATATCAAAAGGATGCATTGCGCTTTATTCATCATGGACCCGAAGGTAAATAAAATTTAGTTTACGACAGGGTTGAAGTCTGACAGGGACATAAAAAGGATGTTATTTGTATCTCAGAGATACAAATGAAAAGGTAAGGTGGACCCCACTGCTTGTATATTCGACTTGCATGATTACGATGTATATGCTTGATATGCAAGCCGATATACAAGCAAAGGATGCAAAGTTCGAGATGCAAGCCGCGGATGCGAGGGAAAGTTAAAAATAGAAAACTCTTTGTATGTTTTGGTGCTTGTATGTTACAACATACATTCGCAATATACAAAGAGATTAAGCATCTGATATATAAGGAAATAGGCAGGAAAGCAAAGCGATGGGTTTTTTGAATCTATTTTAGAGCCCAATGCATGTTTTTGGTCAACGATTTTCATGGTTTCGTAACCCGATTAGCTGTGTTTGCACATTTGGAGCCTAATTTAATGTAATGTTTATCTTGCTGTTGGTTTATTAAATGATGATGCTTAAATCTTGTTTGTTTGTTGTAGGATGATGGAGCTATTTCAAAGTAGCTGAGAGTCACTTAGTTGCTGGCACAGTGGTGGCGTGCAGGTAGATATAAAGATGAAGCTTTGATGGCGAGGACATCATAGGCAGCGGATCAGATCCTGAAAGATTGCAAAGAGACGAAAGGAGTAAAGGCTTTCAACGCGGACAGAATTGCAGGTGGAAACTTTATTATTAGAGCGACGCTTGGTATGGGTATGCTGCTCAGGGTTTTGGTGGGATTTGTTTTCCACCGTCTGATGTTGCACTTGAAGTGCAGACCGTTGATTAGCTAGGGTTTTTTTGAGCACTGTATAGGGGATACTCAGAGATATATATTGAGCCCTTTTTACTGTGTAAAATAGGGGAGAGGTCAATCATAAAAAATCAGACCAGACCAATTTCACATAGGAGATCAGATTACTAAGACTAATGAGGACTGAATTATTGAAATGTCAAGGTTCTTTCCTCAGATCATTGTAAATGTACTTATTCTTAAGCACACTGAATGGAGATGAAGCTTCAGATTACATCCTGATTGTAAACTTTACGTAATCTTCAAGTTGATTTCTGGATATGTAATGGTGAATGTTGTGTTCAACTAGAAGCACTTTCAATTTATCACATGTTGTCAACTTTCCCTTTGAAGATTTGCACTAGATCATGCGGATTTGTGGAATGTCCTGGTGAAGTATGATTCTAGTTTTCTTCTCTTCATTGCTATATGGGAACATGTATGTGGATCAGTGATCTCAGTCAAGTAATTTTAGGAATCTCATTCTTTAACCCTTTTTCTCATTTTAATTTCATTGAGATCACTTTCACAACTGCAAACCATGATAAATATTAAGCAGAACAGAGAAATATGCTACAATCTCGTAGATAACTGAAAATCATTAGCATATTTGAGCCAAATGCATGTAGTGTTGAAAATATCATGCAAAGAATTACAAATAATGGTATAAATCATGCAAATATCAACTTAGACACATTATTTGAAGAAATATACTATGTAGAGTAACCTCTCTGTATAGCATATGTGCAGAAAGCATAATCTACTAATCTACATAAGGCCCCAAAATGGAAAATAGCAACACACATCAACCACTGAGTAACGTCAGTAGATTATGAACTAATCAACGGAGACTTGGGATCATGAATTCTTTGAATTCATCATATCTTTCAAGATAAATAAAGGTTGTTGTGTAACTTTTATTTGTGTGTTTGTGTGTGACTAACATCACCATCAACAAGGCATAGGGACTTCTCCTTTGAGTTGGGTGTATCCAAGAGGTAGTGTTCTCATCCCCCAATCAACTTCAATTTTTCATTAAATATTCACCCAATCAAGCCAATTAGGGTGAGCTAAGTTTCTAGCCCAAGGTCCCTCCAAAAAATTGTTAAATAGGCCTCTCAATCTCACTTTTTTTACACTACAACAATATTTATCTTGAGAGCCTTTTTTGAGCCATATTTTCCAATAGAGTAAGTACATACTAGTGATTAAAATATTTATCCTCAGTGTTATCTTTCCATCAAACTATTACAAAATAAATTATGAGCCTCCTAGCAATCCCTACAACCAAAACAATTAGTAGAAGTATATTAGATCTCTATGTTTTTGCATTTCAATATTTTGATTTATTTTGTTGTCTAATATACATGCCATCCTTTTAGTACATCCATAAACACTATCATGCATTTTCCTCATCCTCTATAGCCATTTTTCTCACCTTTTCATTCATTCACCTCCTCCTACTTCCATTAAAGCCCTAAGACATGCTAGTTTACATTTAGCTTGCATTTTATTTAGAATAAATTTTGATGGAATTTCTTGAGATGTATTGTAGCAGAGAGTCCCCTATTTATTGCATGAATTCCATCAAGAACTTTTTGGTGGTCATTATTCAGCCCAAACTATTATCACAAAAGTTATGAGCGTTGGGTATTATTGACCAATAATGTTTGTAGTATCCTTATGCATAGTCTCTCAATCATCTAGAGAATTGGATGAAGTCAAGAGTATGTAGAGAAGTGTATCTAATGAGTTAGTTACAATTAAAAGTTAGCAAGTTGCAACACCTTCTAGGCCTTTGTACCAAAATAATCAAGGGTATAAACATCAATATCAAGCTAATAGACATCCAAAGTAAGCTCAAAATTATCAGCTTGTCCCTATGAATGTACATCTTCAACAACTACCAAATAATTGATCCCATAGAGACTCAGCAACACTAGGGTGGCATTTGTTCAGGCAATTATGTTTTAGTTTTTCAATTTTTTTTTTAGAATTGTCTACATCTCAGTAAATGGCATTTTCAGAGGCCTTCAGAGTGGAATTTGGGGTCAAGACTTTCATCGGTTGCTTTGAGTGGTAGTCGCAGGCAAGGCTCGATGCAACTCAATCTATCCCTCTTGGATATCTTTCCAACAAATCTGAGAAGTCTGGATTTTGACTAAATGGCTAGAAGTTATGACCTTGCCAAGTGGGGTTCCAAAATTAATAGTTTTTTGAAATTTTGAAAATTTAAAATTTTGAAAATTTGATAGTTGTTGTTTTTGTCCCCTTCCAACTATCCATTTCAAATTCCATAGATAAAGAGACTCTTCACATTCTTGCTTCATTGTATATAAATACTTTTTGATGCAAATAAAATCCTATTTGGTTGCCTGCAACTCTCTATGAGTTCTGCACATTGAGCTCTTGTTTATTCTTACAATACCATAAGCTCAGCATAAGGTATTGTTATCTAAATTCTCTATTAAAATTAAAATCAGTGGCATCAAAGTGGTTCACTCCTATATGTCACATTGTACATGGTCAGGTTATCAAAGGTTGGGATTGTAGACATGAGACCCATCAGATTACTTACCCTTGAGATGCACAAAACTGAAGATGGAAGAACAAGGAGATGAATCTGACCCTTTCAAGGAGTTGGTACAAGAAGCTTTGACAAAGCAACGTGATGAGATGATGAGTGAATTCTCTCAAATCCTCCAATGAAATCATGGTGATCAACCACAAGATGCAGCTAGAGTGCTATTTCATGGTCACAACCCATTCAAGGTACAAGTAAATTTGGACATCCCAAATTTTGAGGGAAAAGTTAATGCAGACATTGTTGATGATTGGCTATCAAAACTAGAGAAATATTTTTATGTAAATCACTTCTTAGATGTTGAGAAAATAACTTTTGCACTCCTCAAAGTTGAAGAACATGTGAAACAATCTTGGGAGAATAGATTTCTATCTAGAAATAGCCTTGACAGCCAAGAATCCGATGTGTTGGTGGATGACAATCCCACATGGGGAGAATTTGTGGAATACATCAAGGAGGAATACTACCCTGAAAACTCATATGAGGAGAAATACAAACAGTGGCAATTACTTTGACAAAAGAAGGACCAACTTGTTCAAGACTATACCAATACATTTCATGCACTTTCAACAAAATTGGGAATCATTGACACAAAAAAGTATTGGATGATGAAGTATCGCAATGGGCTTCATCGATATATCCAGATAGAAATGGATTTCCTACATATTGAGACCTTGGGTACTACCTTCAAATATGCAGTAAAGATAGAGGAAAAATTCAAAGAAAAGGGGAAGAAGGATTATTTCTCAAACAACAAATCCAAGGGTGAAGGTGGTAGAAAATTTGGTGGGAAATAGACAACCAAGGACTTCTCAAAAATATCATCAATAGCAAACAAGGGTAACAAAAAGATGTGCTGTGAATTCCATAAGAGCCCTAGACATAACACTAAAGATTGTTGATCCACAAAGACTTTGTTGGCATAAATCTGTCAAGGAGAGACTAAACATGATTCATTGCCTACAAACCCTTGTGAACAAAATGATGGCGAACAACTCATTGAGGCTAACCCACATGCCATAGTTGCCATTGCCAAAGTCATGCCCCATGAAGATGATGAGCTCTTATTCCACTGACAGATGTGGGTAAATGGAAAGGCTCTTCATTTCATTGTCGATAGCAGAAGCCAAAAGAATTTAATTTTTGCTGAAACTATTAAGAGATTGAAATGCTGACCACATGATATCCACAACCATATCATATGGGATGGGTAAGTCAAGGACACGACATTCAGGTGAATAAACAATGTCACTTACCTTATTCTATCAAGCCTTTCAAAGATGAAGTGATATGTGATGTGGCACCTTTGGATGTTTGTGATGTATTGTTGGGGCAACCATACATGTACAAGTGCCATGGAGTCTATGAGTCTAGGCCACGCAGCATCACCATCAAGCTGGGCAAAAAGAAATATCAAATACCTGAGGTAAGTCTTGCATAACCAATATCTTTGATTACTACAAAACAATGTAATCGTTTGATTTCTCACACTAGAAAATTTGTCCTACTAATGGTTCAACCTGAGGAGGCAAGGTCCGTTGTGGCCAGCAGTCATACCAAAGTGGCCACTACTAAAACTAAACAAAAATAGATGGATAAGATATTGTCAACATATCAGGATGTATTTAATTCACCAATAGGGGTACCACTGCATTGTCAAGTCAATCATCGAATTGATCTAATTCCACGGACACCATTACCAAATGGGCCGCTGTATAGAAGGTTAGTTTTGGAGAATGAAGAAATCAAGTGGCAAGTTCAAGAGTTGATCAAGAAAGGACACATTCACCCAAGTGCCTCACTGTGTGGAAGTCCAATTGTTTTGACCAAAAAGAAGGATGGAATGTGGACTTTGTATTGATTATAGGGTTCTCAACAATATCACTGTAAAGAACCAATATCCAATTCCTCGCATTGATGATTTGTTGGACAAACTCAAGGGGCAAAATTCTTCACCAAAATTGACTTGAAATCTGGATACTACCAAGTCCCAGTTGAGCCATTAGATGTGTGGAAGACTGCTTTCAAATCTAAGGAAGGGTTGTTTGAGTGGCTAGTCATGCCTTTTGGCTTGACCAATGCCCTTGCCACCTTTATGAGATTGATGGATGATGTCCTTGGACCATTCATTGGTTCTTTCATTGTCGTCTATTTAGATGACATACTCATTTTCAGCAAAACCTAGGGTGACCATCTACAGCATGTTCAACAAGTACTCTCAACCTTGTGACAACACAAACTTTATGCTAACAAAGATAAGTGTTCCTTTGGTATGGAGAGTATTCAGTATTTGGGATACATTGTGGACATAACGGGTGTTCATGTGGACATTGAAAAGATACAAGTTCTCAAAGATTGGCCATCTCCCAAAAACCTCACAGAACTTTGTAGTTTCTTGGGTCTAGCCAATTTCTACCATAGGTTCGTACTTGGTTTTTCACATTTGGCATGGACTATGAATCAGGAACTTAGGGTAGGACCAAGAGCAAAATTCTGTTGGACAGAGGCACAACATAAAGCATTCATGGAGTTGAAGAGGAGGTTATGCTCTGCACCAGTACTAGCACTCCCAGATCTGCAACAATCCTTCCAAATTGAAACAGATTCTTCAGACTAGACACTAGGCACAGTTCCCATGCAACATGGGCATTCAGTCACCTACCATAGTGAGAATTTCTCTAACATAGTGTGTAAATATCCCACATATGATAAGGAGTTGTATGCTATTGTGTAGGCCTGCAAACAATGGAAACACTACATTCTGGGGAAGGAGACTATCATCCACATAGAACATAAACCTTTGTAATTTCTACAAACACAAGGGAAGCTACAAAATGATAGGCATGAAAGATGGTCTGCCTACTTGCAACAATTTCACCTCAATATCTGCTACAAGAAGGGAGCTACTAAAAAAGTTGCAGACTATTTGAGTAGACCTCTGATCATAGCCCTAACAGCAGTATTGGATTCTTATGGCCACCACACAAGAGATTGGCCTCAGTTGTATGGCATAAATCCTGATTTTGCTAACATCTACAACAATCTGGCAGAGGGTAAACGAGCTACTAATTTCTACTTGAAGGATGGGATTCTCTGTCACATGGGGCACATATGTGTTCTAGCCAAGGAGTGACAAAAGATGATATGGGAGGCACACTACAATCAGGTTGCGGGACATTTTCAGGTGGAGAAGATCATTGATGTACTTTAGATGTATTTTTATTGGCCCAAATTGAGACATGATGTCATTCTATACATCTGAGCTTCTACTGCTTGTGCCATTGCAAAGCCTACCAATCATAAGCAAGGATTGTATACACCTCTTCTAGTCCCTGACAAACCCTGGCATTTAGTTTCAATGGATTTCATGTCTGGCCTACCTTCTACAAAACATGGGCATGATTGTGTCTATGTGGTGGTAGACAGGTTTTCAAAAATGGATGTCATGGTGGCTTGCAACAAGGGAGTCTCTAGGGATGAAACTGCCAAGCTTTTCTTTGATAATGTTTGGGTACACTTTGGATTGCCACAAACCATCATATTTGACAGGGATAGTAGATTGACAAAATCCACTACTTTCCACCCCCAAATAGATGGGTAGACTAAGGTGGTGAATCGAATGAACATTTTGTGGATGTATCATTCCAAACATCCTTGGACTTGGGATGAGAGTTTGCCATATGTACAACATAGTTACAATTGTGCATTGCATGGTTCCACAGGGCACATTCCATTTGAGGTATGTCTTGGCTACCAACCATTGGCTCTAATTGATGTGGCATTGCCAACCATGTTGAGTGACCCATCAACACATTCAAAGAAGGAGGCAGATAGGGCAACTAAGTTTATTGAGAAGATACACCATATTCAACAAGTGCATGAGATACTCCAACCTAGCAATAAAAAATACAAGGACATACATGATCAACATCGTACACCTCACCAGTTTAAGGTTGGGGACAAGGTTTGGCTTCACATTCAAAAAGAAATACTTCAAGGACTTCATAGAAAACTCTGTCCCATTTGGTATGGTCCTTACACCATCCTCAAACAAGTTGGTGAAAGTGCTTTTGAACTCAATCTACCATCTTTTCTTGGACTACATCATGTTTTCATGTTGAGTTGTTGCATCCATATTTTCCACCATCGATGGACACTTTAGATGTTGCAGAACATATTAGTAGCACAGAGTTGAATCTAGACACTACTACCCCTCTCACATGTGATCTGATTACTGATGTTTTGGTCAAAACACTGAAGAAGCAATAGATCCCTCTCTATCGGGTGGTACAGAAATGACAATTTCCCCATCAGGGAAAATGGTTCAATAAGGACCAGATTGAGAAGAAATTTCCTCATCTGCTACAACACAAGATGCAATGGGGCCCATTGCCTCTCAAGGGGGATTCAATGATCCCATAAAGACTCAGTAGCACTAGTGTGGCATTTGTTTAGGCAACTATGTTTTTAGTTTTTCAATATTTTTTTCAAATGTTTATATCTTAGTAAATGGCATTTTTGGAGGCCTTCGGAGTGGAATTTGGGGTCAAGACTTTCATTGGTTGCTTTGAGCAATACACGTAGGCAAGGCTCAACACAACTCAATCTAGCCCTCTTGGATATCTTTCCAATGAATCCAAGAAGTCTAGATTTTGACTAGCTGGCTAGAAGTTATGACCCTGCCAAGTGGGGTTCCAAATTTTGATAGTTGTTGATTTTGTCACCTTCCAATATCTATTTCAAATTCCATAGATAAGGTGACTCTTCACATTCTTGCTTCATTGTATATAAACACTTTTTGATGCAAATAAAATCCTCTTTGGTTGCCTGCAACTCTGTGAGTTCTGCACATTGAGCTCTTATTTATTCTTACAATACCACAGGCTCGACACTAGGTATTGTTATCTGAATTCTTTGTTAAAATTTAGATCAATAACCCTAACAAATACATGGTGCTTATTTAAAATAAAATGGTTTAGAATCAAAACATGTGGTGTTATCCATGTGATGCACCCTATAGTCTAAACCAATGCCCAACAAGCAACCTCTAGCATGCCTTGATGGTGTAAAATGCAACCAATGTAGCCCCTACCTCTTAGACTCAAAAAATTATTATTGAACAAGCCTACATGGTTCCAAGAGAAGCTCTAGTATGCTAGAAAGATAATGACTTCTATGCCTTCAATAAAGTACCTTCAAATTATAGAACACCCAAATGAAAATAGATTGTCTAGCTAGATCTAAAAAGAGGCCATGGAAGACCAAGTAAAGGCATATCAAGCAACACCTAGTACTCAAAGTGCTTCAATTGAACCAAAGTAGCAAGAGGTACCTCGTAAAACATGGTAGCCTAGAAACCAACACCCTATGGTAGAGAGACCTAAGAATCAATGAACACCTCATGTAGCTTAGAAACCTCAACCATCTACACCCTTTAGTGTAGTGGAGTAGATGAACAAGGCCACAATGAATTTTTTTTATGGGAGGCATTATCCATTCCAAGACAAACAAACCTACTGGAAAAATGCCTTGAAACAACAAGAGGGAGGTCTAGTAGACAAGACAATTAGATTGTTGTTCCTAAAAAGATAAAGCATGAAAAACATTGAACAATACTCCAAAAATCCACTCCTAAGGTAGGTAGAGTAAAACCTCATCATTTTTACACAACTTTAAGCATTGAGAAGAAACTATTGCATAATTGTATGATTGATATTGGAGCTAGTAGCACTATCATGCTTGATGCCCTTGGCCTATCTTATACCCTTACTGAAAGAGAAGTTACTCAATTTGATAGGACCCTAGTTAAAACTTTTGGAATCATCAAGGACCTTCCACTTACTTTGCATGGCTACCCAAGAATCACAGTTACCCAAGATATAGTAGTCATTGATCTCCCAACCACTTTGGTAGGTATTTATCTAGCTATCTTACTGCCAAGGTGGGAGGATAGATGTCCTTTGGCTAGAGCCACATGTTTTTAATGACCAAATTTGACACTAAGGTTAAACTCCCTGCTAAGCCAATAAACTAGTTTCATGTAGAGACTAACCCTACTATTGCAATGGAACCTAGTGACACTTTGTTAGCCCAAGGAGAGTTGGAGGGCAATGATCTAAGCATCGATAAAGACCAAAGAATTATTCTTGATGAATGTCTTTATTAGTGGGCACAAAATAATTAGTATTTTGATCCTTATGAGAACTTTAAGTCCATATACATGGGGCACCTACCTCATTCATGATGAATATTCTTGCATGATTGAAATTACCAAAAAAGAAAAAGAAAAAGATGGTATGTGAAGATTATTCTTTAACGGGGAAAAATGTGAAACTAAAGCTGGAGTTAGTATCAACTTATTCTCTCCTAATGGAGATAAGAATCTATGGTCTTTCATACTATAATTTAATTACACAAGAATGTAGTAGAATATGAGGCCTTGGTCCATGGTCTACAAATTATAGAGAAGAGAGGAGTGAAGTTGCTATAGATGTTTGGTGACATTGATCTTGTCATCAAACAAGTAAGATCTCAATGAACAACAAAAAATACACTAATGGGGTCTTATAAACACACAATATGGGATTTGATTGAAATATTTAATGCTATTAACTTTTATTTATTCCTAGAGCTCAAAATTCAAAAGTAGAATGCATGACAATCATTAGCTAATAGCTTGATCCTATCAAGGATTTATTTTAGAATGAGCAACATGTGAAGTCGGTAGTGAGACCAATGGTTCTTGACAATGTCACTCAATGGAAATCATTCAAGAACAATGAATAAATTATCCAATTTATTCAAGAACAATGAATAAATTATCTAATTTATTCAACAATCTGTTGAGTCTGTAGATGACCTCGGTCTTAAAATTTAAGAAAATTACAGAGATAAGATCCTACAACTCAAATCAAACAAATTGCCCATGGGACTAGCCGCTTTAGAATCCTTGTTTAGTTAGGATGATCAATACAAGGACAAAAGAATAATGACTACCATCAAGGGAGATTATAAAGATGTGGAGGTCACTCTAGGTCAGTTTGTCAAGCTAGGAAAGGTATGTACTAAGGAAGAGAAATAATTTTTGATTCATCTATGCCATAATATGAAGGTAACATAGCCTAAAATATTGATGAATTAGAAGGGTATCACAAGAATGTCATCCAAAACACCATTGAGCTTCATCCCGATGCCAAACTAATTAGATAGAAATAGAGGCCAATCAACCTTAATATTGATCCCTAAATGAAGAAAAAATTATCTAACTTGGTTGGATCTAAATTATCTCTCCCATCAAGCATTCAACATGGGTATCCAAATTGGTGCTTGCAAGAAAGAAAAGTGCTGGTATGAAGTCATGTTTTGACTTTAGGGACTTAAATAGAGCATCACTTAAGGATCATTACCCCTTGCCTTCTATGGATTAGATCCTAGAGACTATGGTAGGATTTAACATGTTTTCCTTTCTAGATAACTTCTCTAGTTATAACCAAGTCTGGGTACTAGACATAATATTCAAAGATCTCATTAATGAGATAATACTAATATATTTGAATGACCTAACTATGTCCTCTAAGAATAAAGAGGACCATTTCATGAACTTGGAGAAGGTTTTTCAATGGTGTTAAGAATTTGGGATTTTTCCTAAATTTGAAAAATTGAATCTTTGTTTTCTCATAGGGAAAACTCTTGGAGCATGTGGTATCTAAAGAAGGAATTTCTATAAACCCAAATAGAATCAAGGCAATAGTGGAATTTTTTCTACCTCAACACAAGAAGACCCTCTAATCCTTCCTTGGTCATATCAATTGTTTTAGGAAGTTTATATCTAACTTTGTAGGACTAGCTAGACCCCTAACCCTTATTCTAAAAAGGGATAAAAGTTTTCAAATAGACAGTAGAGGGAAAGAAAGCTTTTGAAGATTTAAAGCAAGCTATAAAGAGGCTCCAAGGTTGGTAAACCCATATTTTGAAAAATATTTGATCATCTACATCTATGGAGGAGAGTTCAAAATTTTGTAGTGATCATGCATAAAGGTGATACGTATCTTGAAGATCAACATATTGCTTTTTTTATTCATACCTTGAAGGACTACAAGGTGAAGTATATTTTTGTTGAGAAGCAAACTTAAGTTCTTGTTAAGGGTTTAAAAAAATTTAGAAATATAGTCTCAAACAACAAAATAATTCCTAATGTGATCCACTATAACACAAAAGAATATATAATAGGTGAGGAGATTAGTGAGAAGATACCTAATTGAATCACCAAAATCCTTGAGTATGACATTGATTTAAAGACCACAAAGCTAGTAAGTGGGAGAGCTATGTGTTAGCACCTATCTAAGGCTTTAGTGATGCAAATAGGAAAAGGCGGTATGCTTGATGAATGAATTTGATAATGCATAGAACTAGATTGGGGAAAGAATTTGATATCTAGAGACAAGTAAGTACCATGTTGGCCTGACTACTACAACAACAAGAGCCTTAAAGCTTCAAGGTGTTCCCTAAAACTCATTAATTGAGTTTTCTTTAGAAGAAATTTTGATGGAATTTCTTGAGATGTATTGAAGCAAAGAGTCATTTTTATTGCATGAAATCCATCAAGAATTTTTCGGTGGTCATTATTCGACCCAAACCATTATCACAAAAACTATGAGGGTTGGGTACTATTGAGCAATAATGTTTGGAGTATCCTTATGCATAGTATCTTAGTCATCTAGATAATTGGGTGAGGTTGAGAGTATGTGGAGAAGTGTATCTAATGAGTTAGTTACAATTAAAAGGTAGCAATTTGCAACACCTTCTAGGCCTTTTTACCAAAACAATAAGGGGTATAAACCTCAATATCAAGCTAATAGACATCCAAATTAAGCTTAAAATTCTTAGCTTGTCCCTCTGAATGCACCTCTTCAACAAATACCAAATATCCCTAACAGGGACTTGGTTCTTGTTCAAAATAACATGGTTTAGAATTAAAAAATGTGTTGTTATCCATGTGATGTACCCTATAGTCCAAACTAATGCCCAATAGGTAGCCTTTAGCATGCCTTGATGGTGTAAAATGAAGCCAATGCAACATGTACCTCTTAGACTCAAGTAGTTATTGAACAAACCCAGATGCTTCCCAAAGAAGCTCTAGCATGCTAGAAAGATAATAACTTCTATACCTTCAACTTATAGAAGACCCAAATACAAATAGATTATCTAACTAGATCCAAAAAGAGGCCACATAAGACCAAGTAAAGGCATAACAAGCAACACTGAGTACTCAGAGTGCTTTAGTTGAACTAAAGTAGCAAGAGGTACCTCATAGAACATGGTAACCTAGAAACCAATACCCTATGGTAGAAAGACCTAAAACCAATGGACACCTCATGTAGCTTAGAAACCTCAATCATCTACACCCTTTAGTGTAGTAGAGTAGATGAACAAGGTCATAATGAATATTTTGTTATGGGATGCATTATCCATTCCAAGGCAAATGAACCTACTGAAAAAGGCCTTGAAACAACAAGAGGGAGGTATCAGACAAGACAATTAGGTTATTGATCCTAAGCAGACAAAGCATTAAACAATACTCAAGAACTCCACTCCTAAGGCAAGAAGAGTAAAACCTCATCCTTTTTACATAACTTTAATTATTGAGAGGAAACTATTGCATACTTCTATGATTGATATTGGAGCTAGTAGAACTATCATGCGTAAAAGGATAGTTGATGCCCTTGGCCTATCTTATACTCCTATTGAAGGAGAAGTTACTTAACTTGATGCGACCCTAGTTAAAAATTCAAGAATCATCAAGGACCTTTCACTTCTTCTGCATGGCTACCCACGCATCACAGTTACCCAACATATAGTAGTCATTGATCTCCCAACCACTTTGGTAGGGATTTATCTAGATATCTTATTGCCAAGGTGGGAGGATACATGTCACATGTTTTTAGGGGCCAAGTTTGGCACTAAGGTAAAACTCCCTACCAAGCCAATAGACTAGTTTCATGTAGAGACTAACCCTACTACTGCAATGGTGTTAGAAATGCATAGGACAACTGAGAGGGGGGAGATGAATCAGTTGTATGTTAAAACTTTAAGCTTTCAAAGCAATTTCAAACATCATCCACTTATAATGCATTAGCAAAATGTAAACATATGAAGCACCAATGCAAACACATCTAAGCACATAAAAACACCAGATTTACGTGGAAACCCCAATAAGAGAAAAACCACGGTGAGGATTAGTTCACATAAATATGAATAACAACACCAAACATCAATAGGCTTGATGCCTCGAAGAAAGGCTTATTGCCAAAGAAAGGCTCACTGGCCAAAAGAGAGAAGAAAAAAGAAGACTATTATAGAGAGATTCACTATCTCAAAGAAATAGGAGAAATCCATCACTTCCACTGCTTGTCATCCGCAACCTTTGGCTTATTGCCTCTAGCAACTTCTGGCACACTAAAATGCAGACACCTTCTGCTCACTACATTCTGGAGTCATAAGCATTTAAGCTCGCACACAACTCATTGCCCTTGACTCACTTTTGCATTTTCTTCTCTATGTTGCTCCACTCATCTTCATATTGCATGACATCTACAACCAAGACCTATCTCAATTAGGTCGGCCCTAATGAAGCGTGTGCATTACACACATGCAACATCACTTAGGTCGGCACTAAACACTTCAGTGATGGAAAGAAGTGAAAGTGGACCATGTCAAGGGATAACCAGGACTTAAATTTGTATCACCAAGTTACTCATCACATCCACAATTGACGAGGTACCTCCACAGGTGGCACCAGTAAGCCAGGTCAGCCAAACCTGAGCAAATGACCACATCCATGCTTCTCCAAGCCCAAAAGCATCATGTGGACTAGAGAGACACTTCAAAACATTCACACACCTTCCCAAAGTACTCACCATCATCAGAAACTTCTACAACACTGTCGTAACTGTTTGAAACAAAGAATGTCTTCATTATGCACATCCGGAGACACTGCTACTAATAACCAACACAAGAACTGAACTTGCAGAGCACCCCAACACTAGAAACTTCAACAGAAGGTAGATACAGATAATATAAGCACTCCCTTAGATCTGCAAGATAGGAAGGTTCAATGTGGAGAATTGTGGAGCATTCTTATTTCTCCCAGACAACCTCCTTCAAAGTCAAATATTCTGTTAAAGACATCTTCTACTTCCACACGATCCAGAACCTGAAACTCTAGATATAACACCTCTGAACACCTTTGATCAAAACTTCCAAATCGCACAAGCATATCTTCAAATAGGAAGGAATGCAGAGCAGAATACTGAGAGTACTTTTGTTACACTACACACCTTTTTATCAAATTTTCTCAAAAGCACTTGGAAACCAAGTGAACCATTTGCTGGGAGTTGACATCAATGACAACACCAGCAAGTTCTAACAATCTCCCCCTTTGTCATTGATGGAAACATGAAATCTTTGAAAAACCATCAAGACCTAAAGTAGCTCTTACTCCCCCTAACAGAAACAACTCTTACTCTTCACACACCTTTCTGCACAATGGTTTTTCAATCACTTTGACTCTCTCTCCCCATTTAGCATCAATGACAAAGGGTAGCAACTACAACACCAGCAAGTATCTGCTTCATCTCCACTGCTCACTTTTTTGCACTCTCCTCCTTAAGATCATAGGATATGCTCCATCCGACTATACCAACCAATAATATCTCTACCTACTCCCCCTGAGAGGTAGCCATCAACATCAATCCAAGTCCAAAAATTGTATCTTGAAATGCTTCCTGGACATATGCACATACTTATGCATCTAGTTAAGAGAAGGAGGGGCAATAACCCCTAACTTCTGCTAGAGAAACTCAAAAGTATCCTTAGGAAGAGCCTTTGTAAAGATGTCTACAACCTGATCCTTGGTAGGCACATACTCCAACTTCACCTCATTCTTTGCAACCTTTTCTCTGACGAAGTGATACCAGATTGAAATATGCTTTGTTCTTGAATGCATTACCGAATTCTTTGAAATGTTGATAGCACTAGTGTTATCACATAGGATAGGAATCCGTTCATCATATGACACTTTGATATCCTTCAATGTTTGCTTCATCTACAACACCCATGTGCAACATGATGCTGCTGCAATGTATTATGCTTCTGCAGTAGATAATGATACTGAGTCCTACTTCTTACTTAACCATGGGACAAGTCTACTTCCTAGAAAGAAAGCACCACCACTTGTACTTCTTTTGTCATATGTACATCCTACCCAATCTGCATCTGTATATGCACTCAAGGAAAAATCAGTATCCTTGGGATACCATAGGCCGAACTCTAGAGTGCCTTTCAAGTATTTGAATATCATCTTTATTGCTAAAACATGTGACTCTCTGGGATTAGCTTGAAATCTAGCCACAAGACATATTGCATGTGTGATATCTGGTCTAGTAGCAGTCAGGGATAACAGTCCACCAATCATTGATCTATCCTTGCTCTAATCAGTCGTAGGTGATTCATCATCTTTACTCAATTTATAACCAATAGTCATGGGAGTACATACCGGTTTGGAGTCTTCCATTCCAAACTTCAACATTTCCTTAGAATATTTTGACTGTGAAATGAAAATATGCCCTTTTCTGATTGACTGATTTGTAACCCAAGGAAGAAGTTCGTTTCCCCACACATTGACATTTCAAATTATTTCTACATTTCTTCTGCAAATTTCTTACACATACCTTCATTTCCTCCAAAGATTATATCATCAACACACACTTCCACAATTAGGATTTGATCTTCTTCAACTTTGAAGTACAGATTGCTATCTGCAATGCCCTTTTTGAATCCTTGCTGCAGCAGGTACCTATCCAACCTTGTATACCAAGCTCTAGGAACCTGTTTGAGTCCATACAGTGCCTTCTTCAACTTGCAGATCATGTTTAGCCTAAAGGCATGTTAGATGTTGCCACCTAACTTATTTGAAGTTACTCTAATGATGACTTTTATCCTTGCCATATTTCTAACTCAAGTAAACTATGAATGACTTTGACCTAGGTAAACTTGTGACAACTATAGTTCAATGACCTAGCCAAAGGATGTTTGAAAATCCAAATCTTGACCTTGATTACCTTGATATTGTGGCTAAAATTGATTAAACCTAAACTCGATGACCTGCCATAATGTATCTCTTAATCGCTTGCCACATAGGATTACTAGAGAATGAGTTGGTGCCTAGTTTTTTATATATTTAACAGGTGATGAATTTGATATAGAAGAATTTTCCCAAGAAAATAAACATGAATCTAATTACGGTTATTCTTTTTGTCAAAATATGAATATATTTATTGTTAGTCAGATGGCAGGGACTTTGAAGTCGATAGAATTTATTCAATGTATGGCATTCTATGCTTTATTCTATGAGTGTAAAATATGATCTCAAGGAGTTCAACCACAAAGATAAATTCTAAACAAAAGTAAATTGCTTTAGTAATAATGAATGCTTCGAGGAATTAATTATTTTCACTGTGTGCAAGATTGCTCAAGCTTGAGAGGATTTGATTAGATTTACAAACATAGGTGTTCATCCTTGAAAGGAAAATGAACTCTTAGTCATTGATTGTTGGGAAATGCCATGGTGCAGAATTGGATTTATGAATCTACATATCAACTTGAAGCTCAAAGGCATTAAGGTTGTATAAGATTGCACTTAGACTGGTAATGAACCAATTCCTTTGAGAATTAATAGCAAGATCATTTATACCAAAGAAGATCAAGGTAGCAAGACTATCAAGTTCCAGTAGCAAGACTCCAAAGAATTTGTGAGTCAAATTAAGGTCATATACCTTGTATAGATAATTGCCCAAACTATTAAATAATTGAATCTCTAACATGATTGAATTAATAAGCATGTGATATGATTTGAGGTTGATGTTGTTTTCTGAAGTAGGTAATTGAATGTGTAGAATGTCTTTAGGAATAAGATCTAATTTTCCTCGAACTTGTTGAAGATCAATTTGATGCTCTTCATGGCATTCTATTTGTTGTGAAGTCATCCCAAGTTGTAAGGGTTGGAAAAATTAGAGTGTTAGAAGTATTTTGTTGGACGTTAAACTCAATTTATTTTAATTTTAGCATAGTTTGTTTTATTTTCATGGTTTTTCCAAACGGGGTCAGGATATTCTAAAGATGTATTTGTAATTCATTTGAAGCAGGATAAATCAAAATTAACAATTTTATGACATATCTTTAGTAGTGAATTCTATAATGCTTTGTATGCTCAATCTATGCATGAAATATGGTGATTGTGTATGCTTGCCTTATTGGTCAATTCATCCTAGAAGATCGTACCATCTTATGCTTGTGACTGTGGTAACTCGTTGAGCTAAGATCGTCTTTCCTTGTTGATTTAATTGCTTCACCAAATCAAATACTGTCTCTAGAATAGTATAGACTCATTCTAAACTTTTCCCTTATTCTTTTATCTTTTAAAATTTTCTTTGAAAGTAGATAGATTTAGGAGTAGACTAGCAATTTTAATTCAATAAGTTTAGTTTATGAACAATTTAGTCTTATATCTTGTGCCAAATAGTGCAAAATATTTTGATTACAAAGTCTTTATCGTTGAAACATTATATGGAAGCAATTGAATAGTCTTTGATCTTACCCTAAAAAACTTAGCCATGTGTTGCATCTTCCTTAGTTCTAACGTAGGCCCCTTGTGGAGCTATTGTATCGCCTCTGAGTGAAACCAATCATGTTTAACATATTTTCTTAGCCTTGGAGGGTGATTTCTCCCTTTTCAAGAGGAACTATTTTGTTCCACATGAAGGTGAGTGCTTTGCACTACCAACACAATCCAACAACATCTAGAAACTTGTTACAACACCTTTAACGATACATCCATTGTCATACCTTCTCTAGATCATGTCAGAACAACATGCAACTTGCAACCTTCTTGTATTTTTACAATGTTGTGAACTTGTATTTAGTGCATAAAGCTCATTAGAAACCACCAAGTCGTATTACAATACAGTTGGTACAAAAACATGGGTCATGACCCCTCATATTCCACACATCTCCTCATGTACTACACATGACCTCTCACACTCCAAACATGACTCTTTATGTTCCACAAGTGAATCCAAATGCCCATGTGTGACTCTTATCATACCCCAAGAATCTCTTCACATTCCAAGGCATTCCATGTAGTTCTCCTCGTCCCATGTGATTTTTCACTTTCTGATGTCTCTTTGCTTGTACTTTTGTGACCCCCAATTATGTTTGCAATTCCAGTGTCTCAAACAACATTGCACTAGGAGAAATCAACCTAACAACCAAGTGTGACATTTCATTCCATGATAATCACAACTTACAATGACATTTCATGTTATTACACAAGGTGTACAACACACCTTCCTAATAACAACATTATAATGTCATCATCCAAGTTGTACAACACATTTTTACCATTACTCTCATTTTTTGTATACATTGCATAAGGGGCTAGATAAAAAAATAGCTATTAGAGGCAAGAAAGCTGATAGCTCTTCTACACCAAGAAATCCTCTCATTGTTCACTAGCATTGTTTCAAGGCACCAATCTTTTCGTCTTCAACAACCTGGAGATCCTCAAATTCCAAGTAAGATATTTGTTTGAAACCAACAAATTTCCTTTCAATGGGCTTGTCATTTCCCTGTGAATAAAAATTGGATTCACCTATGTAAAGTTCCCACTCAAACAAAGATTATTTCAAGGCTAATATGCCCTACTCCTAAGCAACAAGCAACCAAGCTCTAATGTCAAATATTAGGAAACAACTAATCATCTTAAGAGAAGATTGTGTTGAATATATTACAAAATCCAAAAGTAGTGCAACAAAATGACAAATCAAAACATACACACAAAACATTGGATTTACCTTAGGAAACCTTTTTGATAAAAAATCCAGCAACCACTCTTATATATTAAATTTAAAGAACAAGATTACAATATACAAGAGATTTAATTGTTCTAAGATAGATCTTCACACTATGTTAAATCTGAGAACATACACCTTCAGAGAACCTATCCGCAATGCAACATGCATCTTCAAAAAACTTATCCTCAATGCAACATGCACTCTCAGAGAACCTCTTATCATTGCAATCTATGAGTTGCTTTCCTTCTTGTAATCAACCAACAACATATGGGAATTTGTTACAACACCATGTAATCATTTATTCATTGTCATGTTTTCTCTAGATCCTGTCAAAATAATATGCAACCTATAACCTTGTTGAAATTCTAGAAACTCGTATTTATAGGCACAAAACTCATAAGAAACCCACAAGTAGTTTACAATACAATGGATACAAAACTATGGACAATGACCCTCCATATTCTACACATGTTTCCTCGTGTTACACATGACCCCTCATGCCCCACACATGACTTCATATTCTACAAGTGAGTACAAATGCCTATGTGTGACTCTTGACATCCCCCAAGAGTCTCTCTACATTCTTAGGCATCTTGTGGTTCTCTTTGTCCCATGGGACCTTTCACCTTCTAATGTTTTGTCTCTTTTGCCTATCCTTTTGTGACCTCCAATTATGCTTGCAATTCCAATATCTCATACAACATTACACTAGAAGAAAACAACCTAATAACCAAATGTGACACCCCATTCCATAAAGATCACAACCTACAACAACATTTAATGGTATTACACATGTTGTATAACACACCTTTCTAAAAACAACATTACAATATTATTATGCAAGGTGTACATAATTTTTCTAACAAATAGAAACAAATCAAACTCATTATAAAATGGACATCGAACTATTAACTATCATCAAGTAAACTAATTCCTTTAACTTAGTTTTGAGCATTGGAATCTCATAGTGAATAGCCTAATGCATTAATGGAAGTTTCAAAATTCTTTTTTATTCAAACCTTATAATTTTGGTAGCAACCCCTTAATCCCTTCTAGTATATTCGTTTGCACCTTAGGGGTAACTTTATAAATAGCATTTAGCACAATATGCACCAAACTCATGTATGGAGAACTTGTAACTAAATATAAAACACCCTATTTTAATATGCACTCCAAAAGAATTTCAAGCTAATTTTACTTATAAAACTCCCAACAAGTGGTTTCTCACATACATTTGAAAAACATAAGTAGCTAGCTCAATAGAGCATACATACCTTTTACTTTCATTACATTTTTGTCATCATTAATTTACCTTCTTCCAATTCTTAAGTTCTCCCCGCTTACATTTGCATTTTCTAGTTTTCCAATTCTTTTGGATGAGCCTTCCTTTTCCTCTATCCACAACTTCCTCAAACCTAGCTCTTTTACATATTTGCATATTTATTACTATCTAAAAGAAATAAAAAGAACTATCTATCTTGTGAGTTAAGTTAAAATAGTATTCTTTAGAACTATCTATCTTGTAAATTAAGTTAAAATAGTCTTCTTTCGAATGTACAGATTAGCTCTAAATTAGACAAATATCAAGCATTCAAAAATAAAAAGTTTAGATCTAATTTATGAGAAGTTACAAGGAGGTGAGACTGAAAACACAAATAATCAAATGTTTATTGAAAAGTTAATGAGAAGAAGGAACACATGCACCAATCAAAAATGGATTCTAGGGGTGAAAAAGGTTGTAGAAGACCGAAGGAAGTTGCCATGTGAATTTGAGAAATCTAGGAGGTTTTCGAACAAAGAGGCAAGGCCAGATACGCAAGGGGAACAAATGTCCTACCAATTACGTAGAGGGAGGCACAATTGTACTAGGGGGCAAGTTTGGCTCTATGGCAAAAAGTTTTGAGATTGAAATTGAACTTTTGAAATGTTCAAAAGACTGGAACCACTTGTCACTTGACCTTGTTCAACACAGTCAAAGAGATAATATAGGATAGTGGGATAAAGTGCACAAATAAGCATAGGGAAACACAGGGAAACATATTAAAAATAGAGAAAAAGGAACAACTATACTTGTCACAAATAGGATTTGAGGGCTGAAATGGACTAAAAATGATTGTGAACAATTTTGGAGAAAGTTTTGGAGCTCCAAGATGAATCCTCTAGCAAAGAGGTGCATTGGGAGTGCAAATATCCTTAGGGAGCACACCATGGGACATGAATGTACTTAGGGGTGAGTCTAGCACCTCCTTCAAATGATTTGATATTTTTAGTGAAGCTTCGTTATGTCATTTAATGACTTTTTCTCTTCTGTCACCAGTCCCGAATCCAGACAAAAACTCTTGCAAACTGAAAATCTTGCAAAACAAGTGTTAAAGAGGAGTTTGCCTAAATCAATCCCTTTGTAGGTAATTCCAACAAGATTCCACGTGTGGCAATAGGAAAATGTGTGTATGCAAACTTAAGGGTGGCAAAGTGTAACAATGGTGGATAAACAAACTAAAACCCTAAGGGGCCAAAAATGGGTCTAGGTGGTGTGCAATAATGGTGATGGGCAAGGAGATAACAAAGATGATCATGAGGACAAGGGCAAGGGTTTTGATGGCTAGAGTATGGCAAAAGGGGTTAACTACTAGATGTATGTAGATTTGGTAAAGTGGAAATGGGGGTTCTGAAGTTAGAATGTAAGGAAATGGATAGAATGCAAGATATGATGGAAGACGAGAAAGCTAGCAATAAGAAGGGGCCAGCCAAAGAGATAAAGAAGACTCCAAAGTGCAACATCTCCAATAGCAAAAGTTCCAACCTATTCTTCTTAACAAACACCTACAAGAGTGGATGGATGGAAAGAGTGTGATTGCACAAGAAAGCTTTGCACAAAGTGGATTCATGTTATGAGAAGTGGAGGAAGAGGGGTTTATTTATAGGTTTATGTTAGAGATGTGATAGGCAGGTCATAAATTAGCTATGCATTTATTTTGGTGGGAAAACTCAACAAATCCAACCCCACTAATCAAGGGACACAAGCAATGGCATGCATGAATTTTAATGCTAGAAAGCTCAATTTCTAAAGGAGATTAAGGGGATGAAAATAGGATGGGTAGAGGTAATTGTGTGGCTTTTTCTATTCATTGCCCCTATGAGCATCACTAAATGTAATAATCGCTAAATGAACTATTCATGCTCATGAGAGATGGATCCTTGTAAATCACTACTCATAAAATATGGATCAATGAGTTTGACTCAAAAACTATGTAGTTGAATCTTGATAAAACATCACATAATTTGACACATTGCAAAAAACACTACCTACTTTATAACTTGTTAGGAAAACGTTGTTCATTTCCTTTTTAGTAAATGGAGTTTTAGGTCTTCAAATTTGTTGATAGAGCCTCACAACCTTAATGATTTTACTCAAATCTATGAAAATCTTGTCGATGGCAATAGTTGGATTGAGGCTTAAATGAAGAGTTCAATGGTCTCTTAGTAGTCAAGCTAAGCTTACTAGAATAAAAAATTTCTTTTTAAGTACACCTTATAGCTAATGTCATTATGAAAATGTCTTTGTAAATGCAATTTCACATGAAACAATTATTGAAATCAATGAGGGAAAGAGGCGTTTAGTTATTGATGTTGTGTTGTAGCACGTGGTTTGTAATTCAATTCAAACTTTTGCTATCAGATTTATGACAATAGAGCTCCACAAGCCTAGAAAATGATCTAGGCTTTGTCAAGGTTCAGAACTGCAGATGCAGCCTTGATCCAAAAAATCATAGCCATGAACTTGGATTTGCAACCTTGAATTGAGTACTGGTCTTCAGGTCTTTCAAAATCTGATCGCTTTTGTCTACCCAGAATAGATGGTGCTTAGAAGCGTCAATAAACCCTACCATCAAGGGTGGGGAATCTATGTCTTGTCTTGGTGGCAATCAAACCCTTTGTACCAATTCATTGGTATTTGATCAAGTTTGAAGACACACCAAGCAAAATGCAAATGCTTTTGCATTTGTTCTTATGACCACAGATGTTGATTCAATGCTCTCTATGAATACTCTATTGATTGAATGATGTACCAATTAGTTGATCCTTTAAAATGACCTAGGGCTCTGTCATTTTATACAATTCAAATTTGAATATTTTGTACTTGAGTCAATGGCTAACAGCTAATCGGAATCAAGGCGACCTGGGTCCATGATTAAATTTACTTTTAGAAAAATAGGGCTGTGTGTGTGAACTTAAACTAGGTTCAAAGCCACCAGTCTTAACCCAAAACTGAACAACAAAATTGAAGGCTGAATCCAAATCACTGGGGTATTAGGACTCAGGTTTAGACTAATGCCAACTCTTGCACAAAAATATACCATTTGAGCACCTAGACTATTGCACTGTGGATAAAGGATAAGTGAGTCCAAGGCAAGTAAGAAAAAATGCAAGTGATGAACGTTTCACCCCTACAATTATGTTCATATTCATGCAAACATACAAGGGACTTGTAAATTATCTCTTCAAGTATTTTATTGTTCCACTTGTTTATCCCATATCGGTTAAAAGGAACTCTTGAAACAGGTATAAATCCTACTTGTCAAATTATGTTTCTCCTACTCGATCAATTGGAGAGGGCTTTCCCAGCTAGATCTTCAACCAACAGAGAGGACCATGTGGGTAGTTAGTGTATGACTTCAAATTTTGAAGCATAAACATAAGATTGCAAGTAGTGGCCTAAAGCAACCTAAGAGGATTCATCAAAATTAACCACTAACAGACAGGACGCAGCAAGCAGATGGCAGCTAAAAGCACGGTATCCAATTTGTTTTAAAAGGCATGGCAAAGTACAGAAGATCTTTTACAAGGAGGAATCCCCTGCTATAATTTTAAAAACATAGATGGTCTTGAACTATGACTTATTGAACCAAATGGATGTTTTTTCATAAGCATTCTCCAAGAGTTAATTGATAGCCTCAATGGTGTTTCAGACATTTTATTGAAGGTAAATTTGAAACCTCAGAAGAGTTTCATCATCCCCACTCTGCTTAAGATGATATAGATATTCAAAAATCTTGTATAGTTTCAGATAATGATGGTGCTTTACATCATAAATGACAACATTATAATGTATGAAGTTGAAGGCACATCCACCCTTATGCAACCTGGGTTGTATAAATGCAGAACCATAGTGCATCACCAGAAAATTAACCCCATATCAACTTCTGTGTGTGTCTTTCTAAGATGGGGCCAGATGGAATAAACCAAGATTTGTGTTAATGTTCTGATGTTCTACAGGCCAATAAGGAGGAAACTGCAGAATATGAGCTCTATAGCCCAGAACTATATTGTAACTGGACCTTGAAGGACAATGTTATCTTAATGAAAAAAATTTGGACAAAAAGGTATGTCATATCTTAAGTAGGAAAGTATTTCTTCAATTACACTGTCTTTCCAACCAATCATGCCACAAGCTTCTTGTACAAAACAGAGATTTGATTGTGATCATCAATCACCAGCGCTCGTTCATTTCAACCACAATATATATTTTTTGTGAAGGAATCAGAAAGCTCAATCCTACAACACAGTAAATCAAGAAGGAAAGCCAGATTCATGTATAAGACGATCCCCAGCTGATTCAGATTTACTCTTAGACTAAGAATTTTCTAAGCCAATGGAATTATCAATGTCATCAAACACAAATCACTCTTATTGAGTCCACATAATAGTATCTAAGAACCAATTCCCAAGTAACAAACGCCTGCATATAATCTACATATTCTACACCAACCAAAGTTTATAACAGATGACACGAATGGAGAATTTGGTCTCCTTTGAGCATTTAGAATGGCACAGAAGAATAGTGCATGGTTATACTCACTTCCAACATGCCTGTAAGCATAAGGCTACTGTTCCATTTCAGCTTGAAACCACTAACCTATTGTGGTGGTTCAGTTTCTAATGATTCAACAGTGCATGCAGTTTTAGAAGGTTGCAAGCAGTCCTGAAGTTATACAAAACACTAAGTTACACTTCCTACAGGTTGGAACTCATTAGGGGTTGGAAAAGAAAGATAACGGCATTAACACATCAATGGGATAAATCTGTTCATGTTATGATAAAAATTCAACAAATACTAGTGCAAGGAAAGTTATTTTACTGGACGATGAAAGCTAATGGATTGATTCCTCACAACACTAGGATGCAACTTACCTACTAAATGGACTAATAACAAAGAAGCATAATGAACAAATGGTTCTGACTTAAACAAAGTCTGCAGATTGCCATGTGGCAATGATGACCAACCTCTGCTAATGGATGTCTCTGTGCACCAATATCAAGGTAATCAAATTCATACCTTTTTATCTAAGTAGCCAGTTTGTGCCCTGCAAGCATCCAGGTCCAGTTCAGATTCTGGGTCAGTCCAGGCAGAAGTTCCGCTAAGGCATGCCTTTTCCACTGTGGATTCATCCCCGATGAAGCCCGGATGAATTTTGACAAATTTTGAAGAACCCGCATTGAATCCGCTGGAAATTGACAAGCTTAAAAAAATGGCTTTTTTTTAAATCATTTTTTGAACTTTGACTTTGACTATTATTGACATAAGCGGGATCCCTAACCCTAAAAGTTACTTGTAGAGCCAAAGGATATGGATATAAAACCAGAGCATACTGACTTGGATGCTTCCACTTACCAACATGCAGCATTTGTGAAGGAAACAGATAGCAAGCATACTTTTAGTGCAAGTGCCAATGGCACTGCTTGTGGTTCTTCTAATCTACCTACATCATCTATGTCAATGATAATGATGACTTTTTTGAAGACCCATATGACACTAATTGTTTACATCATTATTTTAATATTGAACAATGAATATTTATCATGACATTCGAGTTTGATTACGAGTTTGAAGAAGTATTTTTACAAACCATAGGCCTCCCAGTATCATATCTAGGGCTTTAAGTACCACAGGAATGTTTTGTTGTTTAGTGGGAATGTGACAAGGACTGAGACCATTTGATGATGAATAGAGAATGATTTGAGGCTAAGCAAGGGCACTGCACTTATCATGCCTCCAAGCAGAGAGTGACTGCAAATTAATTTTTGTCATTAATCTAGAATCCTAGGTGTAATGTCCCCTTTTGTGAATGCCCTAGTTTTTGCCCTAAAAGCACAATTCCAAGCAAAGCAAGAAATGAAATTGAGTTAGCGATATTATTTACCAATTTAAATTGTTGAACAAGATAGATCCTAGTTGAGACCCTACAATTATGTTATTAGATAATCATTGAAAGCATAATCCATAAAATAGATCTTTCCTACTAGGGTTAGGAACATTATCTTAATCATATGATATATCCAATTCATTAATGGAGTCCAACCAAAAAGGTTTAGGATAAGGGGGCATCATAGGGTGCCCGAAGCGATCCTCTACCCTAGGCCCAAGAGCGGATATACCATCCCTCTTGGCCTCATGTGGCCTTCCGCCATCCAGATGAGGGGGGTGTACCTAGTGAGAAATCCTATAGCAATTCTCCCTCTTCTTGCCACCCTTATTCTCCTCCCTATGATTGGGACTCCTTAATCCAATAGCCAAACCTAAGGGGGCATGATAGGGTGCCCAAAGCAATCCTCTATCCTAGGCCCAAGAGCAGATATACCATCCCTCTTGGCCTCATGTGGCCTTCCACCATCCATATGAGGGAGTGTACCAAGTGAGGAATCATATAGCGGTTCTCCCTCAACTTGCCACACTTGGTTGCTTGATGAGAATTAAATACATCCAGATTCATAGAGATTATACAACAATAAATATATCATTATACACAAAAATCATGATAGAGCATACCACAATATTTATTTAAACATAAAACCGCTATATTCTCATGAGCAGATATATTAGCCAATGCTGACTTCTGCCCTTGTCTGCTGAGTGCAGATAAGCTGATTTGATTGATTCAATAATAGAACAATAGAATGATAGAATAATAGAAGGATAGAATAATCGAATGATAGAATGATGGAATGATAGAATGATGGAATGATAGAATGATAGAAGAGTGGTAGGATAGAATAAAAGAATGATATAATAATAGAATGATGGAATAATAGAATGTTAGATATAACGATAGAAGAATAGAATGAAAGAATGATATAATAATTGAATAAAAGAATGATGGGACAAGAGATTTATAGAATGGCTGCAATAAATAATCTTCTGCTGTATTTATTCTATTTCTGCTGTAGATCTTTCTCTATGTCTTTATTTATTTCTGCCTCATCCTTGGATGCCTTCAAATGTTTTTGGATTCTTTGTTTTATATCCTCCTTGGGAGGGGAGTTGCACCTCCTCATAGGTACCCGCTCCCTCTTAAAGAGTCACAACTATTCATCCTTGACTGCTGGCTTGAATTCCTTTTAATATTTAATTAATTGTCTTAAGGAATCGCTGACCATGATAATATTGATTTAAATGCTTTTATTAATTTTATGAATCGCACCATATTTACCTTGCCCATGTTAAGGGCTGCAATCCCATAAATGTTTATAAGTGCTGTGATCTTTTATGTTATACTGTTGTGGCGATCTGGTTGCATATTACAATCAGTTTATATTGTTTCTGCAAATAATTGCTGTTGTCATTTGTTATCCATATTTATACGGCTAATTACTGATATTACATCACTGGTTATGATGCTGTCAATTTAGTGTTGATTATTGCTGCCTTGTAAACGAGTTGATGCTCAAAGATCACAATGAAGTTGGCCCCTAGGGGAGGGGACATGACACCATGAAGTAGGTCTTTCAGTTTTGGCCAAATTTGATGGCTCTGGCTGGACTATTCATGAATTGCGGAATGTCAATTCAATCCACTGAATGAGGTGCAATCTATGAAAAATCTAGCCTGATCACAGGAAATTTTGGAATCCAAAAGGCTACATCAGATATAAGCTGTGTTCCATGATGTTTCGGGGACGGCAGTCCAAGGGCCATTTTTTGGGGACAGCGGGGGGGCGCCTATATATATATGGAATCCAAAAGGGTACATCAGATATAAGCTGTCTTCCACGATGTTTCGGGGACGGGGATAGCAGGACAATAGAGGACGTGTTTTGGGGACGGCAATCCAAGGGCCATTTTGGGGGGACAGCGGGGGGAAGGCTATAACACACACGCGCGCGCGCGCGCAATTGTATAATATAGTATTATACTAAGAATTTATATATAATGTCTTATAATTTATATTTTAATATTTATATAAATATATTATATAATTATTAATATTTAATACTACATCACCTATTAAAGGGTTGGAACAATGGCGGTAAGTGTAATGTCCCTTTCTAGATTTGCCCTAGATTAAACCCTACAATCACAATTATAATAAATTAGGGTTAGGGAGATGACTTATAGGTAGTTATTTCTTTGTTATGCTCTCGAAAATAAATCTTGCACTCATCACATAGAAAACACAATGCATATATATATATAGACACTAATGCCATTGTTAGGGTTCACTAATACAACTCCAATATCAAACACATTTAGAGCATAGGGATAGGGGCATGATAGGTTTGACCCAGCCACCCATACTAAGCCCAAGAGCGGAACTTTGGCCCCCCTGGCTTTGGTGGCAGGACTTTGACATCCACCAAAGTGGAGTACTTAGTAGAGTGCTTGTCTTGCTTCCCTACCCATGCCTTATCCCTTACAGTTAATAACTCATCACGGTAGGAATGGTATGGGGATCGTAGCTGGGTTCTCAATTTATCCAATCTAAGCCCAAGGGCGGGACTTTGACCCTCTTGGCCTTGATGGCAGGGCTTTCACATCCATCCAAGGTGGAGTACTTAAATGGAAACCTTATGCCCTCTTACCTACGTCTCCTTCCTTTCCTCCATGATGAGATTCAATATTATTTACATCTAAAATACATTAAAGATGATTATTCATGGATACATAATAAATACGAACATTATCATCTATGTTGTATTAGCATTTCATATTCTATTTGTTCACATTTATCCATTCTACATAAGTAATGCAACCTGAAAGAGATATTGATTCTTTGACTGCAACTATGTTATCAGATTTCATGATTATTAATATACCTGCTACTTCCTACGATTGTATGTCTTTCTGTTCGCTGCTTTCCTTTCTTTATGCCTGTAGATTAGATCTTAGATTAATAATGTATATTCTGTCTCCGATTGATATTCTCTTGTTATTCCTTTTTTATATTCTGATGTCCCTATGTTTCTCCCTGGAACTACCATATCTATCCCTCCAAAGGTCATGTCTTTTACCAAGAGGGAGAGATCGCACCCCTTTGCCAAACTCATCGCTGCAAGTAGTTATCAGATACTAATCTTTACCACCCGCTGCCTATATAAATTATACCTTTTTTAAAAGATTAATCATAAACAAGGCGATTGATATTGTTAAGAGAAGTGATGGTGAATATAATGAGCAGCAATTCATTTGAATCGCTGGTCTTATAATAAATCGTGGGTCCCTTATCGCTGTCTATAGGCAGCGCTCTAGTTTTAATATATTTAATATCTGATTTAATATACAATATAATATCTTTATTAATATATTAATATCTTATGGATATATGAATAATAATATTTTTATTAATAATATAATAATTCCTTATTAGAGTAATAGATTCTTGGTTTCATTCATATCTTTAATTTGAATGAATATAATCAATTCATAAATACGTTCAATTATAAATAAGGACATGATGACATATTTCAAGAAAGCAGTTTCACTGTTTATCACGAGGGTTTAAATCTTTAATTTAAACAATGCCTTAATATTGAAACATCACAATAAGTACCGGTGTAATTATTTGGGTGTCATGTGGGAAGTTATGATGTAGAGAGATGACATCTCCTTCGCATTCATTGAAGTTGGTAGCAGTGATAGTTGCTTCATACATTCTGTGTGTTTGAAGCTGTGGTTTTGACTCTCTATCATGGTGTCCGCAGTGGGAGCAAGACATCTGGGAGGTAGGATGAGGGGTGGCATCCAGGGAAAGGAGAGAGTGGAGGTCAAGACTCCAAAACAGCGAAAGCATCATGTCTCTGGTGAGGAGGCTATGGCTGATTTCATGGTATTTGTAAATAAAGAAATCTCAGACTGTGCTCTATGACTTTGGATGGTAAGGATTTAGGAACTAGAAAAAAATATGGACGAGTCTCTTGGAGTTTGCATTCTCTCAGTGATGGCTAAGCTATTAATAGACCCTAGTTATACGCGGGGATGGTGGAATATCTTTGAGGCTTCTCAATCTCTCTCCTGTGCTTCAATGCTTTCAATAGCTGCCACCTCCTATTTGCTTCATGATGATATTGCGACGTGCTGCACTAAGCAGAGATTCATTTCAATTGCTTCCTGGAACATCTCCACACAATTAAGCACTGTCAGATTTGTCTCCAGCAGGCGATGGAGGAGATTGGTCTGAAGATGAAGGTGATGTTGCCTAAAGATGCTATACCAGTGTTTTCAGACTACTATGATGAAGACGAGGTTGCGGATGAGGATGTGGAGAAGTCTACTGGTCCTAAAGTCTTGTGTGATAATTGTAAGTTAATGCATAAGGGTGATGATAGGCCTGTGTAATTTTTCTCAGCTCTTTCTTTTATTCTCAGACTTTAGTATGTTAGTTGTATACTGTTAGGTTGTTGGGTGGTTGTTGGGTGGTTGGGTGGGTTTTAAACTGTGGCTTCGGCCTTTTTGTGGGGTTATTGAAGTACTGGCTGGTAAAAATAGATAAAATGGTTATATTACATCTAGGTCTGACATCTCATCGGACCTTTTGGACTTTGCATGGGCAGTAGCCTAGTGATATGGGGTTTCTCCCAATTTTTCATGGTTCTTGGATCCTAAACCAGGTTTTTTTATCAAAAAAATATATATTTAATACTACATTAAGCTGTATATATTTTTATTATAATAATAAATATAAAATATATAATATTAACTATTTTATATTAAAATATAAAAAGATTTAATCTTTATAACCGCTATGTTTGTCTCTACTACATTATAACTAAAAAAATTAAAATATAAAACAGAAACGAGGGTTCCAACTCTGGGGTATAGTGTTTCGTTCTATTCCAACGTTAAGGATGAAGCATAGGTGGTTCCTACCCAATGTCCCAAGTAGCCATCGACAACGAACATGCAGTTGTGCTCATACACTCTACTTGCCCACTTTAGAAACAACAATTTCAAACAAAAACAGCATTTCGTCCGTCAAAATGGGATTCCAGAATTTTTTTTTTTCTAAAAACATTCTAAAAATTTTATTTGACGTCCCCGGGACAATCGAGGGACATCTAAGATGTCCTCAGCCACCTCGAGGACAGTTAGACGTCCCTGAAAAGTTTCCTGTCATTTCTGAATTCAGGGATGCATTTCCAGAACATTTCCATGTTTTGATTTCTTTTTGGGGATGGCTAGGGGACGTCCCTTGCCATCCTGCCGTACCCGAAATGCCCAAGGGGACAAGGACAGGTGTTTGAGGGTTGGGGACGCATCCCCATGTATCACAAGATATAAGTCTATCACAGCAAAGTGGACCGACCTTTGAAACAAACAAATTTGAGAAAGGAAAATATCAAGAGATCCACCTAGGGTTGGTGAACAAGGAACATTCTCCAACTCAAAAGAATCATCTCAATTTGATGTGAAGGGAGAGGTATAAAAGATACAGACAACCCAAATACAAAATCTCAGTATTATCCAAGATCAAGCAAATAACTCAAAATCACAACTGACATGAAGAGAAGAAACCTAATGCTAGTATCACAAGAAGTTCATGGTCAAGATCTCGTTGACTCTTGATGCCAACCCCAAATTCTTTAAAAAGACAAGAGCATAGATAATGACAATTTTATTATGGGATTATGCCTTGCGGTTTGTTGTGAGTAAATTCAATGCAGGTGCCATTGTAATATGAGTAATGATTCATACCCCTAGGGTGTAGTCCGAACGGTTAGGTCATTGGAAAACACAAATAATGGTTGCAGGTTTGAAACTCCAACAAAGACCGCTGGTGTGGGGCAAGTCGCTGGCCCAAGGATTATAGGGGGAGTGTCCATTAAGGTGTAAGAACCCTAGGGGTTTCCCAATTCCCCCAGTTAGCAATATATATATATAACATCTTTTGTTTAATAATCCACTCTCCCAAACAATCAAAATTCAAACAAATGAGGAATGGGAAATTGCATGATTACCATATTTCTATTAATAAATGGAATATACAGAGAGGTTCATAGTTGAAAAGGTACTTGGTGAAATCAATCACATTTGTGGAGATTAACCCACAATGTGAATGAAGATGCAATATTAACGAGTACAAAGGCAATTGAACCATTCCCAACATACACATATATTTAGGAATTAATTACATCTTAATTATTAGCTATTATCATTAAAGCCAACTCCCACATAAGTGCATCTATAAAACATGGACCCCTAATTTGTACTTGGATTGAAAGTATATCAACCATATATCAAAACTCGGATAAGTATTTGGAAGCAGAACAAGCCCAACAAGTAACTCACCTAAAAACTACCTTCACTCATGAGCCTACAAGAAAAACTTGGCCATTGTAAAATAATCAATCCATGATCGTTTGGAGGTGCATTTGTATGATTTGGAATGAGGATTCATCAATTTAGAGACTTTTCCAATTGCATTTGAAAAATGGCATGTGCCATGAAGGTTTGTGTGGTTTCAAAGGCCTTAATTTGGGTTTTGGTGGCAGGGACTCTACCCCTCAACCCTGCCCTATATTGCAACATGGTATGTGCCAAGGGTGCCGCCCTCAATCCACCCCCCTAAGGGCTTTGCTCCCAAACCCCTGCGAGGGGTGCTATCTGCAAACCCTGCTGGGAGCTGCCATCCCCAGGAGCCCCCAATTTGGCTTTAACAAGCAAAAAGAAAAAATTGTTTTGGGCCCATGTTTTTTTGTTTTGTGAAATATTAATATAGATATGTAATTTATAATCATATGACACTATGAGGTGAATTGAACTAGTTTTTTAATCTATAAATGAAGAAAAAACTACTTATGACTTTTCTATATTCAGTTTTATGCATATTTTTAAAGATTATTTTACAAATTTGTGTTTTTTAATGTTTGGAAATTTGGCCAAGTTTTTTTTTTCCCAAGTCCATGTCCGAGTCAAATTTAAGGCCTGTCAAGATTTTCTCAAGTCCAAGTTTTTAAGCTATAGTATATTTAATATGTCCAAAATTATGGTAAATCATACAAATAGCCTGCACCTACCCTACCCCCTTCATAAAAAAATTAAGCATCCAGTTTGACATATAAAAAATTCAAATGCTTGTTGCATGTTTAGCTGGGATAAAAGTGTATTGAACTTTGGCCTAGGCACCTTGAGAAGGCTGAATGGAAGGCTGCAATATCTTTAGGACAACACTAGACATCCTGAGACTCGTCTAGGATAAGAATATTTGCTATTTTTGGTGACTAGTGCATCCCTTGCATATCTTTTTCTATTGTTGATGATTAGTGACCAACAATGTGTGCATTTTACTTTGATAGGTTTGTGTTATATTGAGGCAAGAGAAGAAATGGTTATTGCCCAGAAAGGAATGGTTGTTGCCAAAAGAACGATGATTGTTGCCCAAACAAATAATGACTTTTGTATAAAGAGAATAGTTGTTTTTTGTAAAGAAAGAACTGTTATCAAGACAACCATTACAAGCGAATGTTGTGATGTTAATATTAACCTATGATACACAAGAACATATCCCTTGTCCTTTTGCAGGTATACCTGTATCGAGGACATTCCAAGGATGCAAGGACGCCTCAAAAACATAACCCCTGCCATCCCCTAACCCTCAACTCTGCTCAGAAACATTCTGACAATGCTAGAAAAATTTGGGGAACAGCCGGCCATCCCCACTTAAAAATAGTCAAAAATTGATGCAGGAGCATCTAGGGTGTCAGAGCAATCTTTCATTACCCAAAAACATTGTCTTTCACATTTGTTTGTTTGTTTACAAGTTTACAATAATGTTCCAATCATCATTTGATCACCACAACTTGTAGTTTTCACTGCAAAGGCATATCAGAGTTTCGGACTCATTCACTGGTGTAACAAAGTTTAGCCAATTCACTGTTTCTAGTTTACAGTGACCTTGCAAGCTTTACGGAAACTATTGGTTACATTTCCAAGCTCATTGGTCCTAGAGAGGTCCATGGTATGAATTGTGTCCAATAAAATGCATATTCTTTACCGCATTCCTTTCAGAAGGCTCCTAACTACACGTTGCATCTTGTTGGGAATTAAGGTGTCTCAACCTTTGCAAATTCCTAGCATTATTTATTTAATTGTATATTTATTTATTGCCTAATGTTGTAATTTTCTTCCACATTCAGTTTGGTCACTTAGTGAGGTGGCATGGTGACATGTCATCTTACTTGGAATGTGACTTGAATGGTCAAGTCAAACCTACATGGATTTGGGCGTCCCATTTGAGGTGGCACTAATATGCCATGTGTCGGCATCTTGTGGTATGTGGAAGGTAATATTCCATACGACAGAATCTATGATGCGTAAGAGCCAAGTTTGAAGATTCCTATGACGAGTGGTGACAAGTGTCGATTCATATCTTTGCATGAGAGAGGCATCTTTGGGCGCCCAAGTTGGGCTATGACATGTTGTAAGAGGAATATGGTATATCTAGCATTGTATGACGGATTCTCTTACAACATGCAAGATTGTCATGTTGCAGAAAATCTATGACAGCTGTAAGATGCGTAAGAGCATCTGTCATAGTCTATTTTTAGCATTGGAGCACTCCATGTTGGAAAAGTCAAATTTGCCATGTATAACAAATATAAGGGATGTATTTGCAGCAAGGACAAGTGTTCTTTGATGTGGGATAATGGCCATGTGGCCAAGGTGGACGCCTATCCCAAGATGCTTTCAGAATATGCCTTGTAATCTCTATATATTGCATAGTTTGGAGTCGCAGTTGCATAGTGTTCATACAGATACTGTTATGCTGCAGGAATCACTCCAAAAATTACATTTGAAGACTCCTGGAAGAGCTTGCATTGCAAGTGTATTGTAAATTGTTATTGTTTTGATAATACATTGTGCAGGTTTTAGAGTGTGGGGTTTTTTACCTGAAAAGGTTTTTCCCACGATATATCTTGTCTCTCTCTCTTCTGTCTACATTCTTTGTGTATGTGTAGTGCTGCAATATCTCTGTTGTTGGGTTAATAACATTGTAACTACAAAGGATAAAAAGAATTTGCACTCTACTTTCCTCATTAGATCAATGTAGGAAGCGATTTCCGCACACCTTGCTTCCTTTCACATCTCAGATTGAGCTTTGCACCACCTTCTAGCCAATGCGGATCATTTCTAAAACTAAGAATCACTATATAAGCATCACTCATAATTACTGGAAGTCAAGTAGATTTTAGAGAGGAGAATATAGAGATTCATTTCAAGAGCTTATAGACTCACTGTTTGGTAGGATATCAAGAGCAATGTATTGTAATATCAACCGAGAATTCAACAATTTGCCCATAGTTGCACTAATATATCTGTGAAGGCTAAAGCATCATGTTGTAAGCCCTTACAACAGATTGTAATAAAGTTCATGATTGTGAATCAATATAACATATGGTTGCTATTTGTGTGTCAATTGTGTTCCACTATGTGGATATTTGTTCGGCTACATGGTTGGATAATACTTTATTGGACCCTCCAGCCATAACTGCATCAGAATTTTTTTTTTAAATGTAGAAAATCTTAGAAACAAATATATAATAAGCAAAAAATGACTAGGAATTCAGGTCAGTAGGTAAATACTGATATTCAAGGGTTTTTATATGCTATGGGTTGGCTTTTGAACTTAAATTCTAAATGGATGCCAGCTCCGATACTCCATTATAAGTGAGATGTACATCTTTGCTTTTTTGTGAGATGTTTGTAAAGGATATGTCACAAAGAGTTTAGCAGATTCCATGGTCTCTCCTAGTAGAGGATGTGTCCTACAAATGGATTCGGATATTTCATTTGAATACTTCTTTTATACTTTGAATTACAAAAATGCACTACTGATGCTGTAGGGTCCAATTACTTCCTGTTCTTGGTTGTAGCAGGAGCTTATAAACAATTTTGCTTATACCGACCATACTATTATAAATTTATAGGATGACACTAATATTGAATACAACACAAAATACTTGAAGGAAGGTTTACCACACTCCAAGCTCTATATTCGAGACTATAAATTTATAAATAGTGTTTTTATATGCTACATGGTTAGATTGGAGCTTACTGGCAGTAGTTAGTAAAAGTTCAACTTATTGGTATGGAGGCAAAAATTAGCACTTTGTGAAAAATTAGTTTACAACTGATGTGAAATTGTGCTTTTTAAATAGATAGTTATGAGGTGTTTGGGAATTAGAGGGGAGATTCCCTGCACATCCCTTGCTGTCTTCCTCACTGGGGATGTGTACAGAGATTTCTCAGATGTTCCATCCTCGAAATGTGGAGGGTAATGGGAGCGCATTCTTGTGGTTATGAGTATAGTCTAATTTCACTTTTCAATATGGTTATGAGTATAGTCTGATTTTGATTTAGGCAAGGATAAGGCATTGGCATAGCAGCAATAGATCTTAGATTGTCTACATTGTCATTTTGTACTTGTAGCCTTTTGGCCTTTTCATTTTGTTGTATACGTATATGCACATTGGTAATGAAAACTCAAATTGAAATGATTAGGCATTGAAAGTTTGTTAATTTGTATGTCGACTCGTGAATTCGCAATTCAGCTCTAATGTTTCATAATATGGTTCTATAATGTATATGATGAATGCCTTGTATATGAATAATTGAAATTTCCTATATTTTTAAAATTTTCCCTATTTTTTAATTGCCGTCCCCTAGAAAAAAGCCTCCATTCCCTACCATCCCAGAAACACATCTGCCCGTTTCCTGCCATCCCCATCCCGGAAACTTGGTGTAACATAGACGTTAACTGGTTAAATTTAATTAAACATGGATGAAGTCAAAATGGGCTGTCAGAATTAAATCCTAACCAAAGATTGAGATTCATTTGTATGATTATTCCTGAATCTGAGATATGGTTGTAGGTGTACCTAACTTCATGAATTAGTATAATATACCGTTGCAATGGCCCCACTCTTGACTCAGGTAGCACCCAAACTTTATTCATAATAAATTGAAAGAATAGCTCAAATGCTTTGCCCACCCAATCACAAACTTCATTCTACTAGTAATCCTATTGATGTAGAGGATTTTCCCTCTCTTTACCCTGGTTTGAGTCTGAGGCGTAATTGATAACTACTAATGCGGGAACTATAACTTGTGGACAAAAAATGCCACAACATTAAACTCAGCATACGAGATCCACATCTGTGTACATCATTCCTATTGGCGGGTTAGATGCAGCCCTTGGAGTGCAGTGACGAAAGATGCTTGGAACCCTTGCAATGTCTTAAAAGGAATCTGTTGATCTGGTTCTCCATGAAAGGAAAGGGATACTAACTCCAGGACCTTAAGTCTCCACCTTCTCAAGTGACCAGCTCACATCATGTGGATAAGATCCTCAAGAAAGGTTTGACTGGAATCAATGCCAGGATTTATCCCTTGGATGTGAAACTGGAGGAAAGAAACCGGTAGCTCCTCAAGAATGGTTATCTCTTGAATGTGCAAAAGGAGGCAAAATATAGTCCTTCAGACCTTTGGTATATTTTAGACAAGCATGACAAGGTCTTCAAAGGGATTCCCAAAGGGCTGCATCTAGCAAGAGATCATTTACCAGGCATAAACCCTCCTAACATCATGGCTTACACAAACCCTTCTGAGCAGAAGAGAGATTGGGAAGATGATGCAAGACATAATGAATGCCATCAGCATTCAGCCCAACAAGAGAATATTTTCAGTTCTTGTGATGATGGTGAGTAAAAACAATTCTCCATGGAGGATGCATCCCAATTATAGGGTCTGAACAAAACCAACCAAGGATGAATTTCCTGTTCCTAAGATTGAAGAATTGCTACATAAACTTAATGGAGCAGTCTACTCCACATAGTTCGATATCCAAGCAGGCTTCAAACAAATTAGAAAAAAATATATTCTAAAAACAGCATTTTGCCCATGAGGGGCACCATAAAATTTTTAATCCCGCCTTTTGGTTTTCATCAATGGTCCTACTTTTCAAAGTCTCATTTAAATCATTTTCAGGCCTCTACTTAGGAAGTCTTTATTGGTTTTCTTTGTCAACATACTCATTTGTAGCAAGTCATTTATAGCATGTCCACGGTGCCCCATATTCTTGAAAGAAACAAAGTTTATGCTCAGAAGTCCAAATGCTCTTTTGGTGAAACAAAGTATGCAAGCCACAATGCCTCATACAAAGGGTTACATAAGGATCCTCAAAAGATTAGATTCAGACTGGAGTGACCTATCCCTAAGAATATCGAAGGCCTCAAGAGATGGTTTTCCTTGGTCTTAATGAATACGACTGCAAATGCATCTGAAACTATGTCATTATAGCCCTACTAAAAGCCCTCTTTAAGGACTCATTTGTGTGGTATAATGATGCCATCCTAGCTTTCTTGCACTTAGAGGAGGCCATGACTTCTGTGCCAATATAATGATGCCATCCCAAGTTTCTTGTGCTTAGAGGAGGCCATGATTTCCACTCCAAAGCTTAGCAACACCTGACTGAGTAAAACCTTATTTATAAAATGTGATGCATCGGAGCATGAGATTAGGACAACTCCAATGCAGGGAGGAAGGTCACCAGCCAGGAAATGCAAACAACCAATAGGCAAAGATTTATTAAATCCATTTATGAGAAACAAACGTTGGCTAGGATGCATGCAACCAAGAAGTGGCGATAATAGCATTGGAAGGCACTTTATGGTCCAAGGCAGATCATAATAGCCTGAAATACTTTCTATAGCAAATGTTGTCTTTACAAATAAGAAAAGCAACAAAAGCAGGTCATATGCAAACTAAAAAAATAACCATCCTGTGTGTCATCACCTCTACCATTTCTATATGATTGGAAATGTCCTGCAAGGAGTGACAAGAGAATCTTGCCACCACAAAAACTATAACTTTTGCTGGAAGGGAAGATGTCTTCTAAACACTTGACCCAGAAGGTTCACACCCTTTGGTACAAAAAAACAATATTCTTAAACCCTTGGTCCAGTCTAAAACAAATAATTATTCTTGCCTCTAAAGGCCCACTCCCATAACATACCAGAGAATCAAGAAAAGCTTTCCCTAGAATGGAATGAAGAGAGCTGTCCAAAAGTTATAGCATAATCCCACTTATGCCAGCAGAAAGAATGAAATTCAAATGCTGAGGGTTGTTTGAACATTTCACAGTTCCCTATCAAAAGTGCGAAGAAATTTCCAAGGATTTTATTGCAAACTTTACCAAAACCACAATGTAAAGACACCATGTGGGTAGTCATGGTAGACTTGACAATATGCACATTTTGGGGGGGCCCAAATTATTGTTAAAGCTAGCTATGTAGCAGAGGCACTCAAGAAAGAAATTCAGAAGCAATTTCTGGTAGGAGCTTTTTAAGCTTTGTGGAACCACCCCAGCCCTGAGTTCTTTTATCATCCTCAAACAGATGAACAAATTGAGATAGCAAACAAATGTCGCAAGGGTTATCTCCACTGCTTTAAATCAGGAATAAAGCCAGTGGCTCAAATAGATTATCAGATTCCAGTGGCACAGGGACAGTATATTATATCGAATCATGTGAGTACTCAGATGACTCCATCCCAGGCTCTATATGGGTAGCCCCTCTGCCAACATCACATCTCACTTGCCGAGTTGTCTAAAGCTCTGGCAGTCAACCACCTCCTCCAACAGACTTAGAGATGCTAGAGATACTTAAGGAAACTCTTTGAGTGGCCCAAAACAGGATGAAGTAACAGAAATATCAACATTGTAGTGGGTGACAATCATCATTAGATTACTGGATTCATCTCTGACTTCAGCCCTACAAGCAATCCAAGATGGCTATATATGGGTTTTGGGTCATTTGAGGCTATCCTCACTTCTTCACTGTACTTAGTAGGTTGCCTACCAAAAGTTGCATGGTACAACTATATTCCTATCTTGCTATCCTACATCATTCACTGCTTCAATTTACTTTTCACTTGTAGTCGATTCTGATTCCTGCTTAGATTGTAATACTTCTATGGAACATCTTAGACACAATTCTTCTCCCTCCAGCAATGAGTCTTCTTCTTCCCCAACTGAAAGCAACTCCTCTTTTAGACACATCCGTTGCTCTAATATTAACTGGCAGCAAGCAGATGTGCAGATGTGAGATTCGCTGGTCCAAATCATTTACAACTTTAATTCATAGAATGAATTAAAATCCCTAGCAAAGAGCTTGAGGAAAAGAATGAAATGTTGTAAAATTAATCTGGCTATAAAAAGCAATTTATCAGAAATCAGATAAATATGGAAAGCAGCAAACAGATTTCCCAAGGGAATAAATTTATTGACAACTTTTACTCGTCTTCTTACAAACTGGTACATAAATCTCTAAATCTATTGGGCTTAACTTTTCTTGTAGTATCTTCTTTCTCCATTCACTCTTACTATATTCTCCTTTCCTGTGAATCATTTTCTTCTTTGCCCAAAAACTTTCATGTGAAAACCAAAATTTCACGAGAAGGGTGTTGCAAAAGAACAACACTTTTCTACTAGGCAAGTGTTACACTTTAAAAGGAAAAGATTAACTTAATGGGAAAAAATCCATTTTAGAACAATTTACAAAACAGCAGCCCCAAAAAAATTTGAATAAATGCTAATTTAAGCGTACATCTATAGTGAAGGTGGAATTATATATCACAAATACCCTGTATTACTATTAACATATGAAGTCTGGACCTCTATGTCTATCTACATATAAGGGTGTGTATATGTATAGATATGCATTTGACCATGTATATAGCTAGCTATGCACTAAGTATACTCAATGTATGATCAATGACACAAGTTGAGGCATTGCAACAAGACAAATCATCTCCAACATGCAGTTTTCCTCCCTTATTTATTACATACTGTAATGTCCCCTTCTATACACTTGGTTAGTCCATCATGGAGTTCCTGTGGGCTAGCAGTTTGGTTAGGGAACCGTGGTTAGTTGGCTCTGGAGGTCTTTGTCGGTGCTTGGGTTATGGTTCATATTCAATGGATCCAATTGGCACCTTCGTGGTTGGCTCAGTGGGCTCTTGCTCGTTACTTACTATTTTTAGTAAGTTTGGGTACTGTGTCGGTTCAAGATTTTCAGAGTTGGATCAGATGCGTTTCGTCAAGACCCTTCCGATGAGCTCAAGATCATTGAATTCCGATGTCGTCTTCATAGTTATTTTAAAGTCCGAAGATTTATTAATTTATATTCATATGGACTTTATTACGTTGCCGGAAAAGTGACTTTTTGGAAAATAAATATTTAATGCAAGATGTGACCTTGGGCGCCCTTCCCTAGACAAGTGAAAGTTGTTTTAAAATGAAAAAAGGCCCCTCTTGAATTCCAACGCCCATCTTGGAGGGAGAATATAAGGAGTTTTTGGAGTTCATTTTCATTTATGCTATGTTTATGATATTTCTGATTTTGAGCTCTGCTAGGGTTTCATATTGTTTGGTGTTTGAAGATTCGAACCAGAGGCTCTTGGAGATAGAAACCTCCCTGAGTAACGGTATCCCACAAATGTGAAAGATCACCCAACGGTGCCATTGACGGTGGATGTATTCGGCATTCACATATATGCTGAAATGGTGACATTCGAGGTTGTTTCATTGTGCTGATTGAAAGATCTTTTTCTGTTGCTGTTATAAGTTGATAATGGATGGTATAGAAGGCAGAAATCTAAATATTTGAAGTAGTTCATTGCTGTTGTACCTTTCCCCTTGTTGGCCATACTATGTACCATTGAGGCATGGGTCCTTTGGAGGCTCTTCCTCTTTCATTGCAACTTCATTCTTGGCCATTGTGTGGCGTTTTGGGCTTATTTCTCTATTGTTATCATCTGTATTGGCATTCTATATCAATCCATAGAGATTTGATGCATTACAGCCATACCCACTAGTTGGTCCATTTCCAGCGGTTGTACCAAGTTGCATATTTTCATATGGGTATGTGATAGTAATTGTTTCCTGGCTATTTTACTATTTGGGTTGTCTTTCGTTTCTTCAACTTCATTGTATATTTTTTGGGTTTCTATTATATGCAATACATTGTGTGCTCCGGCACTACATCTGCAGAAAAACATAAAACCCCTTTTCTGCATCTTCTGTCTATCTGAAAGAACACACAAAAATCTAATAAAAATCACATAATAAAGATTCAAAAATAAACCAACAGGTACGGCACATTACAGTGGTATTAGAGCTAAAGATCTTGCCATCCTATGAGTTCAGATTGACATACAGAAGTAAAAATGAGACATGCGACCTACAGATAGATATCCTTTCAGAAGTACAAGGGCAAGGCAAGGAACACAGGGTCCGCAGTCGGTTATTCCAGAGAATCCAGTACCCATAATAGATCCTTTTGAGCCAGAACCAGAAATAGTGGTAGCAACTACTGAGGACGATTCTCAGGTATCACGAACGGACCCATTTTCTGGAGAGCTTCCACCAATTACAGGTCCTACAGGAGAGATGGGTGACAGGGAGGAACCGGAGCTTAGTGCTCGTGATATTTTGATCGCACTCACTCGAGAGATGAGGGAGTTTTGACGAGAGATGGTAGAGGCACATGCCGAGTTGGCACATGCCATCGAACAGATGGGTAATGACTTGGACAATCACCGTGACAGGAACAGGTACAATGGAGGTGATAGGAATAGGGACCATGGAGGTGACAGGAACAGATACAACGGAGGTGACCGGAACAGGTACTAGGACGGTGATAGAAACAGACATGATGGAGGAGAAAGGAACAGGAATGATGGGAATGATAGGCATAATGGTGACAGGAACCGGGAAGAACGGAATAATGGGGACAGGAATCATGATGATAGACGCAGGGATAGAGATGATGATGATGATGATGATGATGATGATGAGGCTTCGATTAACCACCGTAGGGCTTCGCAATTCACTGCGGGAGATAGACCTGGCATTCCGATATTTGCTCCCAGGAATCAAGTTCCTGAACAGGATCCTACTCAGGCAGAGTTTCAAGAGGAGATTCTGAAGGACTGGAGAGCATCCAGTGAGGGTTTTAGAAATGAGATGACATTTGCTGAATATTCTGAAATGAGGACTAGGTGTAAACCTCGGAGGGGAGGTAGATCACAGAACCAAGAACTGCAGAGAAAAGTAAGTAAGATGACACTTCCTTACTTCAACGGATCGGGTAAGACCACCGCGAGAGCTTGGGTCCAAAAATTGGACAGCTACTTGCAGATTAGTCCCATGCCAGAGAAGGACACTATTACTTATGCAGCTCTACACTTGGAGGGGACTGCTCACAAATGGTGGAGTAATGGGAAGGTTACACTGGGTCATGATCAGGTCACTTCATATGTGGAGTGTACAGCTAGACTAATCGACAGGTTCAATAAAAAGGACCTAGAGTTACAGTTCAAGGAGTTGACTCAGTTGAGACAGAGTGGAACAGTAGACTCCTACATTGCTGATTTCCAGAATATATACGTTATGGTTCCGAATATTACTGAGCGCAGATTGGTTGTTCTCTTCATTGACGGATTGTCAGATCAACTTCGCGGTTGGGTGAAGGGTTTTGACCCTACTACACTCTAGGAGGCCATGAAGAAGGCATGGGACATGGAGTCATCAGTATGGAGGAATAAGTTTCAATCCAAAGGATTTCCGCCAAGGAAAGATAAGGAGAGGGATAGGAGACCATTTTAGAGAGATGCAGGACAGCAGCATACGAGTTCCTCTAGATTGGACAGCGACCAGCTAAATGACTTGAGGAGGAAAAAGCTTTGTTTTCAGTGTTGAGAGCCTTGGGATCCTAAGCACAAGTGTGCTGCCCAGGGAAAGGCCAAGCAGTTAGAGTACTTTTCAACCGATGAGTCTGTTGATGGGGAGCCTCATTCGGACTACAATTCAGAGGTCGAGAATGCAGAATCAGAGGGCTCAGAGGAAGCATCAGACAGAGAGAATGATATAGCTCTACCTACAGCACGTATCACGAGTATCCAAAAGGAAGGATCATTCAGGATAAGAAGAGTACTGGGTGGGAAGCGATGTATTGCTTTACTTGACATAGATGCCACTCACAACTTCATAGACGAGGGCTTGGTCGCCAAGAGAGGGCTGAAAATTGAGGAATTTGAGGGCTTTAAGGTGAAAGTTGCAGATGGTTTTGTGCTCACCTGCACTCGGAGGATACCCAATCTATCAATCCAGCTGAACAAATACACTTGCCAATCAGAGTTCTATGTTGTCAACATGGGTGAAATGGATGTTGTGTTGGGTATGAAGTGGTGGAATGATATTGAGGAGTTCACACTCAACTTGCGGACAATGGAAATGAAGTTTGAGGTGGACAGAGTCAAACATGTGCTCAGAGGCATTTCAGATGGTGGGTTGAGAGTTGTTTCTCTCAAGCGGATGGAGCAGTTGATTCGACATGATCAGGTGGAGTGGGCAGCTGAGGTTATGGTGATGCCTGCAGTAGATTAGCAGAAGCATGCGTATTCTCCTGACATACAGTCTATACTTACTAAACACACCAAAGTGTTTAGTGATATTCCACCAGGTAAGCCTCCTGATAGAGGTTTTGAGCATGTGATCGAGTTGGAGGGTGCTAAGCCGGTAATCACGACACCTTATAGGCACCCAAAGAGGTATAAGGCTGAGATCGAGAAGGCTATCAAAGACCTTCTCGAGATGGGTCACATCAGACCTAGTAAGAGTCCGTTTGCATCATTGGTGGTCCTGGTGAAGAAAAAGGATGGGACTCTTAGGATGTGCATTGATTATAGGGAGCTCAATAAGAAAACAATCAAAAACAGGTACCCTATACCCCGGATTGATGAGTTGATTGACGAGTTGCATGGGGCTTGTTACTTCTCCAAGATTAATTTGAGATCCGGTTACCATTAGATTCGAGTCAGAGAGGAGGATGTGGAGAAGACAGCATTCAGGTGTCACTATGGACACTTTGAGTTCCTAGTCATGCCATTCGGCTTGACGAATGCACTGGCCACTTTCCAGTCTTGCATGAACAAAGTATTCAGAGAACGGTTGAGGAGTTTTGTGCTGATTTTCTTTGATGACATACTGATCTATAGCAGGACATGGGAAGAGCATCTAAAACACATTGACATTGTGTTGAGCATCTTAGAAGAGGAGTCGTTGTATGCTAAAATGTCGAAGTGTGAGTTTGGGATGATTGAGTTGTTCTTGGGTCATATCATCAATGCTGGTAGTGTGAAGGTAGATCCAGAAAAGATTCGGGCAATTGTGGACTGGCCACCGCCTAAGAATCTCTCATACCTTAAGGGATTTCTTGGCCTTTGTGGATATTACCGCAGGTTTGTGAAAGGGTTCTCACGGTCGACTGCCCCCCTTACGGATTTGACTTGTAAGGATGCTTTTAGTTGGTCGGATAGGGCACAAGAGTGCTTTGACAAATTCAAACAGATCATGAGTACATGCCCTGTGTTAGCTATTCCTGATTTCAGCAAACCCTTTGAGCTACAGTGTGATGCCTCGGGTGAAGGCATTGGTGCGGTAATCATGCAGGATAAGCACCCTATTGCATTTGAGAGCAAAAAGTTGAGGGGTGTGGAGAGGAGTTACAACATATATGACAAGGAGATGTTAGCCATTATGCATGCGTTGGCTAAGTTCAGACAGTACCTTGTGGGCAGCAAATTTGTGGTTAAGACGGATCACAACAGTCTGAAGCATTTCCTTGGGCAAAAGGATTTAAATGAGAGGCAACAGAAGTGGGTCAGCAAGCTACAGGCCTACGATTTTGACATTGTTTATGTCAAGGGGAAGAAGAACGTTGTTGCCGATGCTTTATCTAGGAGGCCTCATTTGTGTGCACTAGGTGCTATTACAGATGATTGGAGAGAATTGATTTCAGCAGAGTATGCCAAGGATGAGTGGGCTACTGGAGTGATTGATGGTACCATCAAAGATGATAGGTACACAGTGGTAAATGATTTAATCATTTACAAGGACAGGATCTTCTTGGTATCAGGTTCACAGATGAAGCAAAAAGTTTTGAGGGCATTTCATGACTTGCCTATGGCAGGGCACCTAGGATACTTCAAAACTTATAGACAGGTCAGAGAGAGGTTCACCTGGAAGGGCCTCAAGACTGAGGTGATGCAATATGTGAGAGAGTGCCCAATATGTCAGAGAGAGGTTAACCTGGAAGGGCCTCAAGACTGAGGTGATGCAATATGTGAGAGAGTGCCCAATATGTCAGAAGAACAAGCAAGAGCACTCACTTCCAGGAGGATTATTGCAGCCCCTGCCCATTTCTGACAGGAAGTGGGATAGCATTTCTATGGACTTTATCACAGGTTTACCTAGAGTCCAAGGCAGGTATTGTATTTATGTGGTGGCGGACAAGTTGACGAAGTATGCACACTTCTTTGCTATTCCTACCACTTACACTGCAGCACAGGTTGCAGAGTTGTTCTTTTGTGAGGTATTTCGACTTCATGGGTTGCCTAGGAGTATCGTCAGTGACAGGGACAACAGGTTCCTCAGTAATTTTTGGCAGGAGCTCTTCAGGTTGTCAGGGACAGAGCTCACACCCAGTACGAGTTATCACCCCCAGACGGATGGTCAGACAGAGATAGTGAATAAGTGGGTGGAAGGATACCTCCGAAACTATGTGTCAGGGCAGCAGAAGGCATGGGTCAAGTGGCTTCACATGGGGGAGTATTGCTACAATTCCACTTACCACATGTCCATTCAGATGTCACCCTTCATGGCATTGTATGGTTATGAGGCACCGAGCTTTATTGATTTACTGTTTGGTGATAGCAGGGTGCCAAAAGCCAAAGACTTCCTTCAGGAGAGTCAGGATATCATGAGGGCATTGAAGGAAAACATACAAAAGGCTCAGAATCAGCAGAAGTAGTATGCAAACCAGCAGAGGACTGAGCGATCATTTGAGGTTGGTGATATGGTTTACCTCATGCTGCAGCCTTATAGGTAATCTACTCTCAAGAAGAGTGGAGAGGAGAAGTTGAAGCCACGGTATTATGGACCTTTCAGGATCACCAGGAGGATTGGTGAGGTGGCTTATGAGTTGGAATTACCAGCAGGGATCAGGGTACGTAATGTGTTCCATGTTTCTCGCCTCAAGAAGGCATTGGGGCACAATGTGACACCTTCAGTTGAGTCGCCTCCTCTTGATGAAGAGGGGAAGTTGATGCTAGTACCCGAAGCAATCATTAACACTAGGGATCGTAATTTGAGGAGGATTATCAGAGAGTACCTGGTCAAATGGAAGAACCTGTCGGTTGAGGATGCTACATGGGAGAACGAGCGTATTCTGGAGCATCCTGATCTAAGATTGCTTGAGGCAAGCAATCTTAGGGAGGGCGGACTGTAATGTCCCCTTCTATACACTTGGTTAGTCCATCATGGAGTTCCCATGGGCTAGCAGTTTGGTTAGGGAACTGTGGTTAGTTGGCTCTAGAGGTCTTTGTCGGTGCTTGGGTTATGGTTCATATTCAATGGATCCAGTTGGCACCTTCGTGGTTGGCTCAGTGGGCTCTTGGTCGTTACTTAATATTTTTAGTAAGTTCGAGTACTGTGTCGGTTCAAGATTTTCAGAATTGGATCAGATGCGTTTTGTCGAGACCTTTCCGACGAGCTCAAGATCATTGAATTTCGATGTCGTCTTCATAGTTATTTTAAAGTCCGAAGATTTATTTATTTATATTCATATGGACTTTATTACGTTGCCGGAAAAATGACTTTTTGGAAAATAAATATTTAATGCAAGATGTGACCTTGGGCGCCCTTCCCTAGATAGGTGAAAGTTGTTTTAAAATGAAAAAACCCCCTCTTGAATTCCAACGCCCATCTTGGAGGGAGAATATAAGGAGTTTTTGGAGTTCATTTTCATTTATGCTATGTTTATGATGTTTCTGATTTTGAGCTCTGTTAGGGTTTCATATTGTTTGGGGTTTGAAGATTCGAACCAGAGGCTCTTGGAGACGGAAACCTCCCTGAGTAACGGTATCCTACAGGTGCCAAAGATCACCCAACGATGCCATTGATGGTGGATGTATTCGGCATACACATATGTGCTGAAATGGTGACATTCGAGGTTGTTTCATTGTGCTGATTGAAAGATCTTTTTTTGTTGCTGTTATAAGCTGATAATGGATGGTATAGAAGGCAGAAATCTGAGTATTTGAAGTAGTTCATTGCTGCTGTACCTTTCCCCTTGCTGGCCGTACTATGTACCATTGAGGCGTGGGTCCTTTGGAGGCTCTTCGTATTTCATTGCAGCTTCATTCTTGACCATTATGTGGCGTTTTGGGCTTATTTCTCTACTGTTATCATCTGTATTGGCATTCTATATCAATCCATGGAGATTTGATGCAGTTACAGCGATACCCACTAGCTGGTCCATTTCCGGCGGTTGTACCAAGTTGCATATTTTCATATGGGTATGTGATAGTAATTGTTTCCTGACTATTTTACTATCTGGGTTGTCTTTCGTTTCTTCAAATTCATTGTATATTTTCTGGGTTTCTATTATATGCAATACATTGTGTGCTCCGACACTACATCTACAGGAAAACATAAAACCCCCCTTCTGCATCTTCTGTCTATCTAAAAGAACACACAAAAATCTAATAAAAATCACATAATAAAGATTCAAAAATAAACCAACAGGTACAGCACATTACACATACAATATAGCACATAGTACTAAAGTCACATTAGATATAATTAAATCTCGATTATTTCAATACATCTATCATAGTGAAACACAAAAAGCAGCATTACTCTATTTGCATGTATTTACAATGATCTACTTATTAAACTATGCACCAGCAAGTGCTATGTGTATGTTAATAGATATGTCAAAAGAATCCTAAATATGCGAGCACCAAAGAAACTTGTAGAGAACTTAAGTCATCTATCATTATTTGTTTTATAAGTATCTCTTGCTTATAAAATAGAACTTCGCATTGAAATTTCTAGACACACTAATGCCTTCCTGGGCTGAAAAATCATCACGCTCCGTAAAGAGGATGGGTCTCAGATGACTGTAGTACACTGCAAAATGAAAAACATAATAGCCCAAAGACATAATGATTTACATAACCAGAGGAGGGCATAGCACAAGCTTAGTTAGTCTATTCATAGCTAGTACATATATCATAGTCACGTTATACATACACGTCAATGACACGGCAACCCAAAAGTATAAATGGAATTCAATTACATGGGTTTAAAAAGGGAAAAACACGGGGAAAAGAAAGCAAATTAAAAGATGCTAAAATACTCATAAAAACATAGAAAGAAACTACAAATGTTTATAGCCAAAAACCCATGGCTTTTTATAACTGGGAACATTGCCACATTTTTTTGAATAAATATTATAATATATAATATATAAAGCTAAAATATTATAATATATAATATATAAAAAATTATAAATATCTTAAAGCAGAAGTAAAACATATGTGATAATATATAAAGCTAACATATTAAAAAACTTAAAATTGTCATAAGGACATTATAATTAATAATTATAATAATTATAAAAATGCTTTAAAGAGCTTTTCCCTGTTCATGGGGTTCAAGTATCAAATAATCTCCCCATCACCCGATCCATGATCAAATGGATTCCTCCGTCGATTGGAGCTTGAAAGCTAAATTTTGATGGTGTCTTTCGTGGGAACCTAAGCCCCTTAGGCACAGGGTGCATTGTCTGCAACTCCAAGGGTGCATTGATTAAGGCCGCTTCAAAGAAACTTGCCCCTAGGACCAATAATGAAGCGGAGGTGGAGGCTCTTCTTCTAGGACTTCAGGTTGTTAAATCTTGTGCCCCAAACATGGTGGTAATTGAGGGTGACTCACAGGTGATCATCCAATCCTTGAGAAACAAGGTGCCAATGAATTGGCGTAAAGACAATATCCTCAAAGAAGCCTTATCCATTTTGGATTCCTTGGAGGGGTATCTCCTCTTGCATTGCCTAAGAGAAGGCAACAAGGTGGCCGATAGACTCTCAAATCAAGGTATAGATCAAAATGAGAGCCTAATCATTAATGAAAACATTCATGGGTGGCGCGACTTGGAGCTCGTGCGGCTTCATGAGAATGAAGTATGCATCGCTCCTTCTTAATGGTGGGGGTACGAGAAATAGTTGGCAAAGATTTCAAACATTATTCCATCACTCATTGCCAACTATTCACACATTTTGCTTGCAACTCTTCCTCGGCTTATATCTTGCTTGCGTGTGGCACTTGTTGTCATCTGTCAACAATGGAGGTAATTAAACTAGGCTCTAAGAGCCGCCAAATGACTTTTATTGGACAAGTATCTTATGCTTGATTGCTTTAGATCTTCTTTCAGGAAGAAGACGTTAGGGAAGCAATTGAAAATATTTTGGGCAGGGATTTGATTGAGGATGCAAAAAGGCATCGTGTCAACAGTATAATTTATTTTGTCTTCGTCACCAATGTGTTAATGCTCTGGGAGACAAGGAACTAACAAAGACCTTGGGTAGATTTTATGTTTGGGAGAGATGCCGAGTGGGGCTGCAAGAGGAGGTTGACTAAGCTAATCCAGAAGAAATTTCTGCACTTCCTTGCTCTGGCTACAAATTTCAAGGACTCGCTTCTGTCTAGTTGATGCGTACAATTGAAGCTCACATGGACTCCATTGTTAAAGAATTAGCTGCAATTCAAAGGTTTCTCAAAGATGGTTGTTGGCTCACGGGTTTCCAACCAACAGTTGACTTGGCAAAACTTTCTCGACTAATGAAGGCATCCCTGTTGCAGGAAAGATTTAATGTCTCCAAGACCGAAAAGGCTATCCGTTTCCTCTAAAAGCATGCTGCTTTGGTTAAGCGAGAGGATGGCTCCTTCGGTCCGGATGCAAGTGGTTTAAGTGTTTTGGGTCTCTGTTTTGTCAATTATATATTGTGGTTTATTCTTTGATCTTTGTATGCATGGCTGTTAATGACTCTTGTTGTCTTGATATGGTTTTAGGTTAAGGATTTATTGTCTTGTTTCTATTGTCTTGATGGGATAGTATGGTCAAATGGCCCAGCATGGATCTAGGTGGGGTTGTCATTTTGGGTTGTAATCAACTAAATCATATACAACAGTTCTGATATAAGGGCTTTTTGTATCTAAGTCTACCTAGCGTGGAAGAATGCTCTTGGTGGTTTGTATCTCTATTTGGTCAAACTTGCAATCACTATTGACATAGTCCTATGGTGCTCGGTTCTGGTTATCACCATTTTGAATGTAATCATCCTATGTAATATTTTGAAGCTTGTTAATAAATGGGAGAGGGCCCAACCCTCACTTAAACCATAAGAAAAAAACTCTAACAAGATGCATTTTATAAACTTAAATATTTTTAAAAAGTTATTGTTATTATAATAAACTTATCGTTGCATAGAGTTACTTAGAAACCTAAAACAAACACAGTAAACTTTATGGTTTTTGACGACTTGTGTTACACTTCTGGCCGTCAGTGTGGTCCTTCACCATGGCCTCCTGTTCAACTTCCCCCACCACTACGTGCATTTGAACGCGGCCTTGCGTGTCCCTAATGTAGAATATGTCGCCCATCACTTTCATTGTTCTTTCCTTCTGTGGTGTATGAGACCTACGAAATAACAAACAATACTGTCGTCCTTAACCCACAAAAATCATTAAACTTGGTTTTGATGGGGTTTGACTGGTTTAATGGAAAAAAGGGCAACCGGAGTCAAAATGACACGGCACAAGTGACGGGTACATTTAAATGCGTATAAACATGTTTTTTTCCCATTTTCTGTTACTATGACATACATTATGGGAATTCCATATGTTACCTGCAATGGAAACACTTGCTAAATTTTCAAACAACAAAACCAAGGAATTAAGATTGTGCTAGTTTTTAAACCATACAATAACATCTTTATTGCTCTCCTATCCCAAAATTCAGGGCTTCACCTCAGTATGCAGTTGTCAATCCGTGAGGATTGACACAGCTATACAGCGGACACCCAAAGGGCCAAAACTACTGAAGAAAACAGGGGGTAAGCTACATGAAATAAAGAGTTAATTAACCAAAACAGTTATGAGTTATGCTACAGAGTGCATGAATTTCTCTGACATTTTGGCAAGATTCAAGGAAAAGACTATACTCTCAATTTTATTAGGTGCCCAAAGTTCATTCATGCCATGCAATGTCCACACTGTATATGGTATGCCAGTTCTGTTGATCCAAGGCAGTATTCCTGGCTTAAAAAAAAGTTAATCTGGTTGATCTTACACAATTAGCTAAAATACAGCCATCCAATGTTATATGACATTGGTGCACCTCCAATGAGCTTGAAGATCATCGAGACCAAAACACCCAGAATGTTTAAAGAATAATTAACAAAGCTCAAGAAGAACAGGAATACGAAGCCTCTAGCAAAAATGCTTTTCATGGCATAAACATACAAAATGGATATCATATAACTCAAACCTGATTTATTTTACCATTGTGGAATCATCCAAAAAGAGAATGTGAAAATCTTACAATACCATACAATCATGTCAGGCTATGTTATACAGATTCTGAGGGCTTGATTGGAAAAAATATTGCAACCAAACAAATATCAAACTCTTAATATTTGCAGTTTGTTAGCAAATGCAATTGCAACCCAATCAGACTGCATGGAAGACCACTGCAACTGATTTATTTCAGCACCAGCCGTGTAAGCTAGTATTGGATCAGGGCCACCACCCTCTACTAGTGGCTGACTAGCAGCTGACAAATCCCATATAAGTGCCTGTGAATCATCTCCAGCAGTGCAAATATGGCAGGGACTGTGAGGAGCCCATGCAATGGCATTCACACTAGCTTGATGCCGTTGGAGTTCTGCAAAAGGTACAGTTGGATACCTAATATCCAAGACAACAACCTTACAACTATCCATCAAAATAGTGGCCATGAACCTTGGATCCTGCTTATTCCATCCTAATCGAAGCAAGGGAGTATCCGGTTGTGAACTTTCATATATGATAGTTGAATGCTCTTTGTCTCTCAAATCAAACACTCTCACAGACCCATCAGCAGAAACAGAAGCAAACACTCCTACTCCTCCCCAGGCAATATCATATACCTCCTTATCATGGGCAATCAGCTGTGTATCCACCGCTTCCTTTTCTATGTCCCAAATAGTACAAGTAGTATCAATACTAGAAGTCCCAATTCGCTTTGGATCTGCATCATTCCAGTCAAAAGAGGTCAAGGGCGCACAGAATTCACTGTTCTTATTATTGTTCAGAAGGCTTTTCATCTCCACTCGATCCTCACAAACCTGCCAGATTCTTAGATAATCCCCAGTAGTGGCTACAAGGTCAGGCCTCTGACAATCCTTATCAGGAACAAACATTATTTTGGTAGTGGGGTATGGATGATCAAACACAAGTCTGGGATCACTCTTGAATTCCCCTGATTCTTCATCTAGCTCAATGATTTCTACTTTGTTGTTATACTCCTCCAGGAAACTACCTATCCCAAGACGGAATTTCTTGTCTTTTCTCACAGACCAATTCATGCCATATATTTGCCAGGGAGCTTCATATGTGTAGATTTCTGATTTTTTCTTTGGGTCTTGGGAATACCCTTCCATTGTCAATCCACTTCCCTGACTCTTCAGCTATATAACACCAATCGCCTGCACACAACATCAGCATATCGGTTTGGAAGGTGCCATTAACCATACTCATGTACAAGAAATATATCCAACACTGCTCACATTTATTTACATCTGGTACATTTAGTAAATACCCACTTCAGATTTCTTTAAATTTGATATGTTTAACAAATACCCAATTAAAATTACTTAAGTTTTGATTAGCAAACACCAAACTGCAGGATTGTTTCAACAGACATGTATCCTCCTTTAACTTAGCCTAAAATAGGACATGTGGGATAAACATAGAATAGGAATTGAAAGGTAGTGTAACGAATTTAAATACCTGATTACAGTGATGAATTCCTCCTCTTCCTTCACAGAAATCCTTCCAAACACATTGTGCATCAAAATTAAGAAGATCCTCGCAGAGTGCAATTAGGGCAAGCAATGAAGAGAAGCGTAAAGCCACAAATTCCTGTACGTACGTATGTGCAGCCGTAGGCAGAATGCGTTTAGTGTCCCTTATCAGGAAAATGCCACGGATGGGGTTACAATCGTGGTCACAAGTTAGAGCCAAGAACTTGAAAAGGTTTGTTTTATTAACTCCTCTCGGTTAGTTGTATCTGCCCTCAACATAATTTTTTTTTTTTTAATTTATTAAAGTTGTCTTTGTTTTTTTGTTTGGTTTCACTGGGTTTGTGTGGGTTTGGGATGTAATTTCATTCCATTTATTTTTTTTTTAAATTGTTTTGGATTTTTTTGAAAGGTCAAGAGTTAGAATAATGACCAATCTCTTCTGTGTCACAATCTTGACGAAGGTATCTATCTTTTAACTAGTTTTTTTGTTTGTAGTATCGTGGATCTTGTATCTCCTTTGTGTCACAATCTTGATGAAGGTATCTAACTACTAAGTTTTTTGTTTGTAGTGTTGTGGATCTTGGTTACAAGTTTCGTCTTTGACAACATTTCTATGTAATAATGACTTTTGTGTTTTTTTAAAATAAATTTTTTAATTTAAAAAAAAAGTATTGATCTATTTTATGGAAAAAAGTTAGTGCGATTATTATTAAATTGAACATAACATTTTAGGTGTTTAAAATTTTACATTACATTAAATTTTGACAAATTTAATGTTACTGTGAAGGGAATAAACTTTTTTTAGTGAATGATCTAGGTTAATCCAATAGAATATATACATATAAGCACAAATTTATTTAGATTTAATAGGGGATAGTTATGAGTTAATGTATTCTAGTATTAAATGCTAAGCAACAAAGAGTAACTGCAATGAATGGGGGTACGTAGTTCAATGACAAAAAAATGTAGGCCTTTGATGAAGATTCTAGAACTTTGATTGTTCTTGGCCTAGAAATGTGATCACTTTGTTAGTAAAGTGCCTCGAACATGTGTTGATTATGTGTGTTGTCTAGGGTCATGTCCATAGGTTTGAGTCTAGTTTGTGAGTATATATCCATCCCTTGTGTTCAGATCTAACCCTATGCAACATATATCTCTTCTCTTTGATATGTTGGATTCACCTTTGCTTACTTTGTCTCCTCTATTATGAGACTGACGGTATTTTAAATTACCTTAAAAGGGTAGTTGTTGTGTTGCTAGGGGACACTCTCTTAGGTCAACCTGCAAAGATGTGTGTAAAGGATTGAAGATAGTAGGCAAGTCCCCTAGAATGATGTATGCAGATTCTTTACTCCTTTTAAGAGCACAAAATCCAAGTGTTTCATTATTCATTGCTTCTTAGATGCTTCTAGGATGAGAGAGGATGATCAAATGTGAGAGGATGTGAAATGAGTGCAAATGAATGCCTTTAAATACAATCACGTAGCACCACATTGTCCAAATATGTGTTTAGTCGACTCATAATGGATAGTAGAATAAGCTACAGTTGACCAAGTTTGAATTTAAATTTAGAAAAGGCAGGGGTCAAGTTTTTGATTGTGGAAATAATCCTTGGGTAGGCAAACGATTAGATCTAGGTGGATAACAAATAAATTGGAATATGTGTATAGATAAATGTAATAATGCATAGTTTGGGTGAATGTATCAAGATATGTTTATGTGGGGATAAGGTTCAAATAAATGTGTAAGGATGTGTGTGTGTATAGGGAAGGATAGAAGGCTAGAGGAATGAGCCCAACTTCGCACAAGATTGTGTCATTTGTCGATATGTAAATGTATTAAGGCATTCTCCTAAAATGGGCACAAAACTAAACAAAAAATGTTGTGGGTATGCAAATCATTTAACCATTATATTTTACCCCCACTTTGAGGTGCATGTGAATCTTATAATGATCATGTATCTCAAAGTATGCAAAACTCACAAACATGAATAAATTTTTAGACATAAAAAGATATCAAGGGGGTCCATATAAAGTAGTGGACCCTATAGGATGTCATCATGTAGGTTTATCCTCTAGCATGTGTCTTTCATGGAAACTTGCAAAATAGAGGAAAAATATGTGATGAGTAGTTTGTCTTACAAATGAAAATTAGGCACAAAATAAGAACTTGCTTCACTATTTAGGAAATAGGAAAACAAGAAATGGGTAAAATTAGGAAATTCCACTTGTTTAGAAAGTAATAATGTTGTGTTTGGATCGATGGTCATAGGATGACAACGTGCATGGTGTGTCATATGATGATGATTTGTCCAATCATAGTGACAAGTCTATGTGTAGCACCTATCACTACTTGAAAGCTCAACATAGGAATTTTACTTTAATTAGTTGCATCCATAAGAGATAGAGAATTAAAAGAAAGGGAAGATAGTACATGAAATATAAATGTAATCTACAAATAATCATTTGAGCATGTAATCATTTAAAGTAATAACAATAATGACTGCATCATGTGGCATTCATTTATAATATTTAAAATTATACAACGTGATAAGCATATGTGGGCTAGAGATAGCATTGAGAAAGTGATGTAGAGCCCGCAGCAAAGCGGTGAAAACTGATTTAAAAATCTGGAACTATTACTGTGGTTGAACCTTTGAACCATGTGGTCCCTCCAAGTTCATTGAACCCGTGAACCCGTCAAACCAAATGAACCCCTTGAATCTTTTGAGTCGGGTGAACTCAAAGAACCAAGAAAACTAAATGAACCATTGAACCAATTATATCGTTGAACCGTTGAACCTCCAACTATCGGTTCAAGGTACTTCCATCGCATAGTCTTAACACTGTTGGCAGCTATCGGTTGAACCACTGAACCCTTTGAACCTTTGAACCGGTTCAACCGTTAGTTCAAACAAACGATTTCAACCCGATATTCTCAACTTCGAATATGCACTGTTTAACCTTCTGCCACCGGTCACCAAATGAGTCTTCATACATTTTGACCGCTACAGTCAGTTGACACTTGTATCTGCAGAAAGTGAACTTCTGACACACTCTACATGAAATGTATATTCGCATATAGTTACGATATACACAGGAAATATACCTCCAATGGAATAACACCAAAATCTAACACCGAGGACGTCCTCTGCAACCAAACTCGCAGTCTATAGTCTGTTGAGTCCTAGCACATAGAGATGCTAGGTTCTCTACTACGGCAACTCTTCCAGAGATTGGATCCCCTGTTCCATTCCGCCAGAAACACAAACAAAAAAAAAACTATGTACATAATCCATTCCACTAATTTCAAAGAAATCCACCAGTGGAATGGTTTCAATCTTGCATCTCGACAACAGAAAACTAAACTATGTAAAGAATAATTTGATACCGAGAGTATACACAGAATATGTTGATAACTGAGAGGGGGGGGGTGAATCAGTTATCCTAATTATTTCCCTTTTTGAACTTTCTTATTAATTAATGCAGCATTGAATCAAACACAAAAACATTACCATGAAATAAGAAACACATGACACAGTATTTTTGACGTGGAAACCCTGTTAAGGGAGAAAACCACGGGGTGATTAACCCAAAAATTATTCTCTGTTAGAAGAATAGGAAATTACAAAATGGCACTTGCCAATTAGGGCTCACTGCCCGAGCACACTGCTCACAAGAGGCCCACTGCCTACAAGAAGACACACTGTCTACAAAGTGATAAGAATCACAGTCTTGAACTGATTGGAAGCATCTGCATATGCTGGAGTTCAGTTCCGGTTAGGCTCAGTACACTGATCTGCTGCACTTCATCTTTCCTCTGTTCTTTATTCTGCTATCCTTTCACATACCGGATCTTTCTTGCTACTTCTGCTCTGTTCTGGACTTATTCGCATATATATTACTACATTCTCACCCTTCACAACTAAATCCATCCTCTATATATATCCGCACAAGTAATTTCATCACCTTTCTAGTCGGCATCCGGAACAGTCTAGTTTCTTACAAACTCTGTTCTGTCGGCTGAATCCTTGCTCCCCAAGCAATGCGGATCAAGCATATACTTGTAGATATCATTAATCATGTCGGCCAAACATGATTCATGCCTTCACAACCTTTATCATCAACAGTAACACATCCGGAAAGTAGTCTGATACTTTGTCAGTCAGTTCATCCTCTGTTTTCACTGTCTCTCAGGAATCCGGTACTCAACTATTCATATCTTTTTCCTTGTCCATCACCGGAGGCTAAATCCTTGGAATATACCACTCAAGGTAGTCCTCTTGACTTCCCCAAATCCGCACTGCACCAAGACACTTCCTCTGAAAGATCCGGACCAATCTGTCGGACCTTGCCACATGCTCTGTTCTTGTTCACCGGACCACAGCAATCTTTATTCTGACTTCCGGTAGAGACACATCATGACTTGCGGATATGTGGGATGACCTTTGTTGCCATCAATGACAACAACCATGAATCCATATAGTGTCTCTTGCCAACAATCTCCCCCTTTGGCATTGATGGCAACACTTAGTGAAAAATGACTAAGTGTTTACACTATGCTCCCCCTTTGCTGATGCTCTGTCTTTATATACAATTTATGGAACTCCCCCTTAATTGGATTCCTCATTTTTCACTGCTCCTCACTCCCCCTTTGACATCAATGGCAAAGGGTAGGGTCCGCACATAAAAATTTTCAAAAATTTTCTATACATAGCCGTATATTTACATACTCACATATACTGAAGAATGTCTGCAAAGGATGTCTGCAATTGGATCATTTCTGTAGCCCAACTTTGCTTCATTCTATCCAAAATTGAAATGTGACCACTCAACAAAAATGCAAAAGCTTCTGCCCGCTTGAGATCTGTCGGATCATTTGTTTGGGCGGTGGTCTGAGCATCACTGATGGCCTCATGCATAGTTTCCAACTTAGGGATTATAATCCTTCTAAGTTCTCCCATCCGGTTAGTGATATTCTTCCTTTCCTTCTCAAGACTCTTTATTTCATTCAAGACTGCAATAGTCTGACATTCTTGATTTATTATGGAGGAAGAGAGAGGATCAAAACTTTGAGATAAGCTTTGTAGCTTGTCCTGTTCCTCTTTTATTTTCTTATCAATTGCTGCTGTTGCCTTTGACCAGGATATACAAAATTTGTAAATGTCACCGCCATCCTTAAGAGCATTCTCTAAGCTCTTTATTCCAATACTTACAATCTTCCTATCTTTAGAGATTAATTCTAATACTTCTGAAAATCTTTTATCCAAAAATTCCTTCCGGACCTTTTCTTCAGCAGATTTTTCTAGAGATTCAAAATGTGTACTAACACTGCTGACTAAGGTTTTGAGATTACCGGAAGAGGAGGCTGTGGGATCCTTTTGAAAGGATGGCATGATCTTTTCTAGCACTCCAGATGCTACCTCCATAAGCTCACAGTCTTCCATGTGAGATTTCAGCAGCTTCTCTTTGACTTTCTCATTTGCAAATGAGGCTATTTTCATTGTTTGCACCGGTGACAAAGAGTCAAAATCTAATGGTCCTTTCAGCAGGTCCGGTTCATCAATTTCTATAGTGGCTTTGCTCAAAAATTGTTGAATAGTTTGTGCAGTGTCTCTTGCCGGAGACAGATGTTTCTTTTCTTCTGCAGTCTTGGAACTGTCAACCTCTTTATCTTTCACACCTGCTTCCTTCTCCTGTAATTTCTCTTCTTCTTTGGATCCGGAGACTGTAGGGGAAACCGGAGGAGAGATGTTTGTCTGTTCAGGGCCCACTTCTTCCGGAACAGATGATTCCAAATCCGCAGCTGTTTCTGCACCTAAGTCCTCTACAACAGGAAGATTGAACCTTTTGAAGGCCTTCCGGAGGATCTCTTCTGTCTCTTGGGCCACTTTGTCAGTCTCACCAAGCATGAGTTGATTCATCCTGGCTTTACTTCTGAACTCATCTTTGCAGTCTTTGAAGATTATGTTCATTGTCTTGGGATCAATTTGAGGATATAGCTGAATAGCTATCTGCTCCCGGATCTCAAGATCTTTTGCATGAGCATTATTCTTTCTTATTTCTAATTCCTTTTCTAGGCTTTTAGGAATAAGAGATATGATCTCAATGAAAGCCTTATTGTATATGTTCAGATATTTGACTGTGGCTTCCTGCAGAATCTTTTGGTCAGCCTCACTGTAGTCATCATAAAATTCAGTCATTGGTTGAAGGTTTCCATCCACCGTGACCGACTTGATTATACTCTCTAGAGACAGAGTGGGCTTTTCAACAGATACCTCTGCCATTTCCTCCTTGTCTTGGCCTGTGGAGGGTTTACCGGATCCTTTCTTCTTCTGCTTCTTTATTTCTTTTACTCCCTCATCTGACTCTGTTTCCTCTTCATCCTTTTGGCTTTCATAAGCCCTTGTGGCTTTTGTCTTGGATCTTTTACCGGATGCCTGGACTTCCGGTTTTGAACTTTTGGTTGTGGGAGGTGCAGATCTTTTTGATGATCTGGTCCGAGTGGGAGTTTCAACCGGAACACTTTCTTTACTTTTCTCTTCTTCCTCAGCCTTTTTCCTCTTTTCCCGGCTGGCATCTAGTGCCTCTTTTGAGATGCCTAGGCCTTGAGCAATATGCTCAACTTCTTTTCTTACCTTCCTCTTTATCTCCGGTTCCCTGAGTTCTACATGTATCTTTATACTCTGTTCCTCAAAGGTTCCAAACCTTTCTGCCTTAGGATCTTTGGGCTGGCTTAGCATGTGTTGAACATGCAGCTCTACTATCTGTTCATCCACTTCATACCCCATGGGCATGATCCAAACAGTCCTTGGCTCCACTGCCTCCATTAGACACTGATCTGTTTCAACCATGAAGCATACTGTGTCTTTGTACTTTTCAACAAGGGATTGGGGTATTCTTTCTCTTGCATGCACCATGCTTTGGAAGTTCTTGAAGTATCCCCATAGAGCTGTGTTTCTTGCTTTAGCATCCCCAAGTCCATGCAAATAGTCTCTGATTTGGATAGCAACCGGTCTGTCATTCTGCCATATCCATCCACTGGATCCGGGAAGCTCATTCATGTAGTAAAAGAAGAGACAGAGGATCAGATTGCCATACTTGAAGGAGTTTTTCTTGTCCTTCTTGATTTTCTGCAGATTTTCAAAGAGTTGGTTCACAAGAAGCTCACACAAGTCATAGTCTGCATTCTCCTTTAACATTTGATAAGCTGTGTAGATTGCAGTTCCCGATACTGAATTTTCCCTACTGGAATGATAGATTTTGTAACCAATTATCATAGCTGCAAATTTGACATCCGGTTCAGTGATGTCATCAACTGTCATAGCTCTCTTGTCAAACTTGGATCCGGTTGCATCACTGACTGTCTGATTTTTGACAGACTTGAGAACAGGTAATCCACCGGATGAGTGCAGACCGGTTACAGCCCTAATTGCATCTTTGGTGATCTTGAAGGGCTGGTTCAACCATAGGAAGTTGTCATGTACTCTACTTAGTACATACCAGACCCATTCATCTTCTTCAAAACAGGGGAAATGAATGCACCGTGCAAAGTGTTTGTCCCGGATGGCTTTGTACTGAGGTTTGATCTCAAAGGAGTCATCTATCAATTGTTTGTGATAGATATCCATCAGCTTTGATTCTCCAAAGTCTTCAAGATTCACATGGATGTAAGCCCTAATATCTTCCGTATGCAATACACCATGAGGAACACTAGAGAAGGCTCCTAGTGGATCTACCTCCAATGATTTGTAAGGATGTTTCTTGAATGTGGGGCGAGGTCTATCAGAGATCTTAACTATATTTGGAGTAGCCATTCTTCAAAGATTTGCAGTGAGATAATGAAAAACGGAGAATACCTTATGCGCCTTCGGTTTGCACGGAGTGGTGGGATTGATTTCTTTATGTAATGACTTCGGTAGGAGATCTTTGGTGTGCTTGATGAATCTTGTTGCAGAGCTCCACTTTTCGCTTCTTCTTGAGTGCAGAATGAGCAAATGATCTTTGAGAAATCCCTTATATTGCTCCGCAAACCCTAATATCTATTTGCAATAAATGCTTCACCTATATTCTTCCGGTCTGCCTTGTCCGGATAGCTTGGAGTATCCCGGATCAGTCCTGATCTGTGAACATCATCCGGATCTTTCAATCATGAATAAATCGAGGTGACACATTGAAAGAACATCCCAAACACTCTGTCCAATCCGCAGAATAAGATAGTGCACTTCCGGATCTCTCCGGACCTTTTTGTAATCCTCTGTCATACCGGAGCATCTCCCGGAACAGGTCTTACTTGATCGATCACAGCTTCTTTATAGCTCCATGCGGACCTCTGAAATCTTATTTGGATCGTCTCAAGACTTATATCTTTAAACCTTTTACTCCGCATCTTGTGCCACATCAGGCACTACTTGATTGGCTGGGGGAACAGGATTTTCTTTGAGTCTCCCCCTGAGCCAGAGCTAACTTTTTAATTTTCGGAAGAAATATCAGCACCAGAGTCTGGTGCGGATCCAACCTCTACATTCTCTGAACTTTTCTTCACCCAAATCTTGCTCATCTGATTCCTAACTTCATCCGCATTCATCTTTTGTTTACCCTTGTCTTGATTCTGATTATACACCGGACCTCTTTTGTCCTGATTCTTGTTTCTGCAGACTTTAGCATTATGACCGGACCTATTGCAGATTTGGCAAATAACATTTCTTTGCATATTTGACTGATATCCTCTTGATCTGCATTGATTAGCCATATGACCTACTCTATTGCATGTAAAGCATCTACCTTTGAATGATTTGTTTACTTGCATAATTCTGCATTCATGGGATTTGTGTCCATACCTTTTGCAGTTGAAGCACTGTCCGGAGAAGGATGAATTAATCTGATTCATTCTCATTCTGCACTGATTAGCTTTGTGACCAAAGTGGTTGCAGCTGTGGCAGTATCCATTGAAAGATGGATATCTTTGAGCATTTGGCTGTCTTACCGGAGGTCTTCTAGGCTTGCTCCTTGGATTTTCTGATCCAAGATTCTTTTGACCGGATCCGGAGCTTTCTCCTTTCTCATATCCCAAACCATACTTGTCATCTGTCCTCTTTTGACTTCCAAGAAGAACTTCAAGTTGAGCAGAACTTATCTTGAATTTCTCTTTATATTCATTTGCTGTTTGAAGGTCTCTTTTGAGAGAGGCAATTTGATCCTCAAGTTTTTCTTCATTATCTTTGGCATCTTCAAGATCAGATTCAAGATGTCTGATAATCCTGTCCATCTGGTGGCATTCTTCTGATTTTTCTTTAAGAGATTGTCTTAGATTGTCTTCAGCCTTTCTTTTTTCTTCAATCTCTTGAGTAAACTTTATAGTTCCTGATTCCATTTCATGTCTTAACATAATGACTTCTTTTGATAACTTTTCACATAACTTGGTTTGCTCAGTCAATTCTTCATTTGTATTGCTTTCTTCACTTTGTCTTGCCAACTGTTGGAGCAGCTCCTTTCTCTTTTTCATAGAGAGACTTAATTTGTCTTTTAATTCTCTCATGAATTCATCAGCCTGTTTGAGTCTTTCTTTTAATTCATTGACTTCAGAACTTGACTGTTCAAGATCCTCAAGGGCAGTCTTGAGTTGCTCCCTTAAACCATATGCATCCATTTGAATTCCCAGATCTTCCTCAAGCTGTTAGGCTCTATTAGGAGGAACTTAGCTCTGATACCAATTGTTGATAACTGAGAGGGGGGGGGTGAATCAGTTATCCTAATTATTTCCCTTTTTGAACTTTCTTATTAATTAATGCAGCATTGAATCAAACACAAAAACATTACCATGAAATAAGAAACACATGACACAGTATTTTTGACGTGGAAACCCTATTAAGGGAGAAAACCACGGGGTGATTAACCCAAAAATTATTCTCTGTTAGAAGAATAGGAAATTACAAAATGGCACTTGCCAATTAGGGCTCACTGCCCGAGCACACTGCTCACAAGAGGCCCACTGCCTACAAGAAGACACACTGTCTACAAAGTGATAAGAATCACAGTCTTGAACTGATTGGAAGCATCTGCATATGCTGGAGTTCAGTTCCGGTTAGGCTCAGTACACTGATCTGCTGCACTTCATCTTTCCTCTGTTCTTTATTCTGCTATCCTTTCACATACCGGATCTTTCTTGCTACTTCTGCTCTGTTCTGGACTTATTCGCATATATATTACTACATTCTCACCCTTCACAACTAAATCCATCCTCTATATATATCCGCACAAGTAATTTCATCACCTTTCTAGTCGGCATCCGGAACAGTCTAGTTTCTTACAAACTCTGTTCTGTCGGCTGAATCCTTGCTCCCCAAGCAATGCGGATCAAGCATATACTTGTAGATATCATTAATCATGTCGGCCAAACATGATTCATGCCTTCACAACCTTTATCATCAACAGTAACACATCCGGAAAGTAGTCTGATACTTTGTCAGTCAGTTCATCCTCTGTTTTCACTGTCTCTCAGGAATCCGGTACTCAACTATTCATATCTTTTTCCTTGTCCATCACCGGAGGCTAAATCCTTGGAATATACCACTCAAGGTAGTCCTCTTGACTTCCCCAAATCCGCACTGCACCAAGACACTTCCTCTGAAAGATCCGGACCAATCTGTCGGACCTTGCCACATGCTCTGTTCTTGTTCACCGGACCACAGCAATCTTTATTCTAACTTCCGGTAGAGACACATCATGACTTGCGGATATGTGGGATGACCTTTGTTGCCATCAATGACAACAACCATGAATCCATATAGTGTCTCTTGCCAACAGAATAGTCTGATACACAGAGATTTTACACAGCACCCAGAATTTGTAAACACAAACTGATAGAATTTCTATTTCTTCAATTTAACTTCGTCCCCCTTCTTCTTCTTTCAAGAATATGTTTTTTTTCTTTCCCCATTCAGTTCTAACCGGAACACAAGAAGTTGGAGTCGTTACAACTTCCAACCAGAATACCAAAAATCTAATCAATCACACGACACATGTTTGCATGCGACATGATTTAAACACATTAACAAGACACCTAAACATAACACACTTGATTTTAAACATCCACATACCCCAATTGCCCAAGATGTTCAAATTGGCTTATCAGGATGCCAAATTTGTAACACTGGTTCACATGATGGGTTTTTTATTACAAACATGAAATCACAACACAAGTCCTACAAGACAACACAAGCAAACATAGAAATGCACAAAATATGACAACACATTAATACCTTAGTCTTCTCCCTTATATGCATAATTGGCTTGTTGAAGAGGTGCTCCTACACCAGAAAGTAAGGTTGCCCCAAGTATGGGAAAAATAGGAAATGGTGATGTGTCCCTCAATGGCCAAAAACACTCCTATAGGTATACATGACAGTAGAATAGGTATATGCCCCCAATGTAGCATCCAAGAGCATGAGCACATAATGGTGGAGGTAAGGCGATAGGTCCCTAGTGGATGTGGGTAGGAAAGAGATAATGTGTAGGGGAAGACATGAAGAACTTGATGTATAAGGAACATAGAGTAAAAAATGACAATGAAGGCATATTATGTAGTCAGGGGAAGGCATATTATGTAGTCAGGGGAAGACATGATGCCCTTGAATGCAAGGATGTAGCAATGAATGTGCAAAGTATATAAAGGGGATGCGTGATGCTCCCATGTAAGGATATATAGCATGGTAAGCTCAAGAAACATGGTATAATAGTATAGGATCATAGAAAGTAGCCAATAGTTAATGGGCAAGCATCATAACATGGTAAATGGAATAAGTATGATAATATATGTGGATAAGCATGAAGATCCAAATTAAAGTATCATTACAAGCATAGAAATGTATAACAAGCCTAGGAAATCACAAGGTGATATGTCAACCCCAAAGTGGTAAGGTAAGAATCATAAGATGCATGAAGTAACATAGGAAGGTATGAAAATAGACAAGTGGCATGGAAAACATAGACAAAGGTGAAGAAAGACAAAGCATGTACATATAAAGAAGATGGAAATAAGTACAAAAAATATAAAGACAAAATCCTGCAAACGCATCCCCAAAGAAGAACGTGACAAAACAGACTAGAATTAAATACATGCAAGAATCATTCAAAAAATTCAGTGGTTGCCCACAAGGCCTCTACAAAACAAAACTAGGGCTCTCGGCACAACATTTGGAATTGAATCCCCACAAGTAGCATTTAGCAAAAACAACATCCAAGAAGTTCAAATCATACAATGTTTTCTGTAATATCCCTGACTGGATATTTGCTTAAACTCTGATTTATAAATGTGCTTTGATGATTTTATTCTTGAATCTTGCAAATTTTTCAATCAAACCTTAGGACTGTATACTGATTTTTATCTCTGCTCCTTTCAATTTAGTTTCTACAAGCATGAAACATATACTAACAAATACAAAGTGATAGCAAACAAATTATAAATCTGCAGTCTTCTCCCTTGTAAGTTGCACCATAGACTTTCATACAAAGATGATAGCAATGGATGATAGATTAAATCAGAACTTGCTGTTACCAATCAGACTTCAAATCTCTCAATTCATATCAGCAATTCATAGCTCTATGACAGCCATTAACAATACTTAACCTGATATTACAAATCATAAGTATATTTGCAATTTGAATATACCAATTTCAATGAAATAATGGATGACAATAAAACTCAGATATGCTGCTATAAAATCAGATTGCAATATCACTTCACATTACATCATTTTCATGGCGAGATAATGGCCAATACTCAAACATAGACTGCTGTTATAACAGAGATAAAAGTGTGCCACAACATACCAAGATTTGATGTCAAATACAATGCAAAAGAGTAATTAGACTGCTGCAGCTATTGGGTCTTCATGTATGAAGAATATGTAGATTGAATGTCCTCCAAATGATGATTATTGTCCTCTAGATATGTCACTGGTCACTATTGAAAATTAGAATTGGAGACATATCAAAAAACCCTTCAATGATGGCGAATGTTGTTCCAAACTGACTACTGGCCTCCAAGTCTGAGTGCTGTTACAAAAATCAGAGAATGAAGATGAATTTCCAACATACCAAATATACCACAAAATGCCTCCAAACTAAACACAAAACGGTACGAATCACTGTAGCGATGGTACGGATCACTGTATCAGCGGTACAGATCACTGTAGCAGCCGTACAGAGTACTATAGCAGCAGTACGGATTACTGTAGTAATATTTAAAAAATTATTGAATCTCTAAAATCTTCAATTCCAACCAATCACGCATTCAAACCCTTCTCAAAGATGCTAATTTAACTTTCAAAACCCACAGAAAATGTAGAACAACACTTTGAAGCACAATTGTGAAGTCTAAAGCAACTTCACCTCAATGTTGGTAAGGGAGCATCACCAAACCAACAACTACCAAGGGATCATCTCCTCGGTACAGCGAATGCAAGGGAACATCACCTTGTCAATCAGCTGAATACACTTTGTCAAAAGACAAAAACCTAAAACCAAGTATCTGAAAGACATTCAAAACATGACTTCAAATGACTCTCAGGCTTGCTTTTAAAGCCATTACATTAATTAGGCCCAGCCTAATTTTATTAAATGAGAGTTTACATGTACACATCAGACCAAAGCATTTTAAATGCTTTTACATGAACTTTATTAAATGCTTGCATTTGTACTTTTTAAATGCTTGTTCACAACAACATGAACTTTATTAAATGCTTGCATTTGTACTTTTTTAAATGCTTGTTCACAACACTTTTTAATAAAGTGTAGTACTACTAACTTAGTAACTTAAATAAAATATTAATTTTATAAAGTAAATAAAATACTTTACAAAATTAATTTATAATTAAAACAATTTTAAGTTACTCCAAAATTGGGGACATGACAACCCTCCCTTCCTGAAATTGCTTGTCCCCAAGCAATAGGAAGAAAAACTGAAATCAATCAATTCCTGGATCCCAAATCCAGCGAGGTTCCTCAAGCATGCTCAATCGCATCTCTTCAAGGCTGCTGATGAAGAAGATCCTGGGACCGCTTCCGTTGTCGCACAATGTAGCAAAAACATCCATGCTCAACCTCCAATGACACATCCATATCATGAAGCAATTTGATACCTTGCTAAAAGAGATTGAACTATTATACTCATCCTCATATAACTCACTTGTTGAAGCTATGTTAACATCAAATTCAATCACCAAAGCATCATCACAATAATACCATATCAAAACATAAGCATACTCACTAAATCCATTATGAATAAGAAAATTCATCAACTCTGAATCAAATGATTGTGTATCATTAAGAATGTCATCTTCCTTCCTATCCATATCTTGATTCTCTATCCCATGTATCTCATGATTCATTTGCTGGAAATCATTTACCCAATAACTAAAAATCAAATCCAAATGAATACCAATGTCATCACTAATGTTCAATGGTGAGTAAACAACATCCATAGGCCATCCTCCAATGATGTAGACGACAAAGCTCCCAAACAGCTGCTATCCTCCAAGTGTCATGAAGGATATCTATCTGTTCACCTGTATACTCAATGTCACTATCAAACTCCATACAAAGTTCATTCCTCATATACCACATGTCTTGAATCCTCTTTGTCTCAATCATACCATGGTGTATCAAATCAGAAACCTTGAGCCTTGGATAATCCATATACTCATCATGTGTGATGACCAATAAAGTGCCAAAGGTAGGAAGTGTCTTCCCACGCTCATTATGATGAATAATAACTACCACCAACTGATTTTGCAAAGGAATAGTACTCCTGCCCTCAAACAAATCAGGGATTATATCATGCCAATCAACTCCATCAAAGGCTGACCCAAAACAAGAAACTCCATATGCATCAGCTATGTCTTCTTCATGTGAATCACATTCTTCATGGTTGATCATGTCCTCTTTATCATCATGAAGTGTAATGAGTTCTTCATGTGAATCTTCTTCCTCATGGATAATAGTGGTGACAAAGACTATGTCTTCTCCTTGCATGTATGATTGAAAACCAAAGGTATGCCCTTCATAACTAATTATAATCTCGGGATCACTCTCAAATGTATTATCACTCGTCTCTATGTGATATTCTTCAGTCCTGGAATCACCATGAATAAGCTGCAAACCAAGTGAAATTAGCTCATTTTCTGTTAACTGATCTTTAATTTCCTCAATTCTTTGCTCCACCAATCGACAACTCATATGCTGCTGATAAAACATCATGTTTCCTCCAAACAATCAACAAGTTAGATAACAACTGCTTAGCAATATCATCTTTCTCATCCAGGATTAGAGACAAAATGGTGTGCATTGCTGATTTAACATTTGTTGCATGATATGTTCTGATTTTGGCAAAGAAACAATGGAACATTTTGATAATTAAATCATCCAAAGCCAAATCCAACATGATGTTATTCAATCGCAATTTTACAAATGATTCAAGTATGGTGACTCTTCTAGGAAAATAAGAATTTGTGACATCATTCAAACCTTCAAAACTTTCCAACAATAAGGAAAATATTTCTTTCATTGTGTCATCCTAATATGGAATGTTAGGAGCCGCAATTCTCAGAATTTCACTTAAACAAGAAGTGATAACCAATCTCACCTCATGATCTTTGTATCTCAACAACTTTGGCTTACCCAATGAAGATGCTATAGGATTCATAGCTACTTGCAATACCCTAGAATGTGACTGATCCACCATGTGTAAACAATCCTCCGATTCCTTTAATATGCTGAGAAGTACCTTCCTTGACTGAAATGAGTGTTCAAGTTCATTGCCTACTTTGAGAAGCCTTTCACTCAACGCTATGTTATCCATAGGAGAGTTACCTTGACTTGTACCATTCATGGCTTCAGTTTTTTATTTTCTTCAAAAACCCATAGGCTGGCAAGATCATGGCTCTGATACCATTGTAATATCCCTGACTGGATATTTGTTTAAACTCTGATTTATAAATGTGCTTTGATGATTTTATTCTTGAATCTTGCAAATTTTTCAATCAAACCTTAGGACTGTATACTGATTTTTATCTCTGCTCCTTTCAATTTAGTTTCTACAAGCATGAAACATATACTAACAAATACAAAGTGATAGCAAACAAATTATAAATCTGCAGTCTTCTCCCTTGTAAGTTGCACCACAGACTTTCATACAAAGATGATAGCAATGGATGATAGATTAAATCAGAACTTGTTGTTACCAATCAGACTTCAAATCTCTCAATTCATATCAGCAATTCATAGCTCTATGACAGCCATTAACAATACTTAACCTGATATTACAAATTAAAAGTATATTTGCAATTTGAACATACCAATTTCAATGAAACAATGGATGACAATAAAACTCAGATATGCTGCTATAAAATAAGATTGCAATATCACTTCACATTACATCATTTTCATGGCGAGATAATGGCCAATACTCAAACGCAGACTGCTGTTATAACAGAGATAAAAGTGTCCCACAACATACCAAGTTTTGATGTCAAATACAATGCAAAAGAGTAATTAGACTGCTGCAGCTATTGGGTCTTCCTGTATGAAGAATATGTAGATTGAATGTCCTCCAAATGATGATTGTTGTCCTCTAGATATGTCACTGGTCACTGTTGAAAATTAGAAATGGAGACATATCAAAAAACCCTTCAATGATGGCGAATGTTGTTTCAAACTGCTGCTGGCCTCCAAGTCTGAGTGTTGTTACAAAATCTAGAGAATGAAGATGACTTTCCAACATACCAAATATACCACAAAATGCCTCCAAACTAAACACAAAACTGTACGGATCACTATATCAGCGATATGGATCACTGTAGCAGCCGTACAGAGTACTGTAGCAGCGGTACGAATTACTATAGCAATCTTTAAAAAATTATTAAATCTCTAAAATCTTCAATTCCAACCAATCACGCATTCAAACCCTTCTCAAAGATGCCAATTTAACTTTCAAAACCCACAGAAAATGTAGAACAACACTTTGAAGCACAATTGTGAAGCCTAAAGCAACTTCACCTCAATGCTGGTAAGGGAGCATCACCAAACCAACAACTACCAAGGGATCATCTCCTCGGTACATCGAATGCAAGGGAACATCACCTTGTCAATCAGCTGAATACAATTTGTCAAAAGACAAAAACCTAAAACCAAGTATCTGAAAGACATTCACAACATGACTTCAAATGACTCTCAGGCTTGCTTTTAAAGCCATTACATTAATTAGGCCCAGCCTAATTTTATTAAATGAGAGTTTACATGTACACATCAGACCAAAGCATTTTAAATGCTTTTACATGAACTTTATTAAATGCTTGCATTTGTACTTTTTAAATGCTTGTTCACAACAACATGAACTTTATTAAATGCTTGCATTTGTACTTTTTTAAATGCTTGTTCACAACACTTTTTAATAAAGTGTAGTACTACTAACTTAGTAATTTAAATAAAATATTAATTTTATAAAGTAAATAAAATAAGTTACAAAATTAATTTATAATTAAAACAATTTTAAGTTACTCCAAAATTGGGGACATGACAGCCCTCCCTTCCTGAAATTGCTTGTCCCCAAGCAATAGGAAGAAAAATTGAACTCAATCAATTCCTGGATCCCAAATCCAGCGAGGTTCCTCAAGCATGCTCAATCGCATCTCTTCAAGGCTGCTGATGAAGAAGATCCTGGGACCGCTTCCGTTGTCGCACAATGTAGCAAAAACATCCATGCTCAACCTCCAATGACACATCCATATAATGAAGCAATTTGATACTTTGCTAAAAGAGACTGAACTATTATACTCATCCTCATATAACTCACTTGTTGAAGCTATGTTAACATCAAATCCAATCACCAAAGCATCATCACAATAATACCATATCAAAACATAGGCATACTCACTAAATCCATTATGAATAAGAAAATTCATCAAATCTGAATCAAATGATTGTGTATCATTAAGAATGTCATCTTCCTTCCTATCCATATCTTGATTATTTATCCCATGTATCTCATGATTCATTTGCTGGAAATCATTTACCCAATAACTGAAAATCAAATCCAAATGAATACCAATGTCATCACTAATGTTCAATGGTGAGTAAACAACATCCACAGGCCATCCTCCAATGATGTAGACATGATCCAAACCTCTACAAAGCTCCCAAACAGCTGCTATCCTCCAAGTGTCATGAAGGATATCTATCTGTTCACCTGTATACTCAATGTCACTATCAAACTCCATACAAAGTTCATTCCTCATATACCACATGTCTTGAATCCTCTGTCTCAATCATACCATGGTGTATCAAATCAGAAATCTTGAGCCTTGGATAATCCATATACTCATCATGTGTGATGACCAATAAAGTGCCAAAGGTAGGAAGTGTCTTCCCACACTCATTATGATGAACAATAACTACCACCAATTGATTTTGCAAAGGAATAGTATTGTTGCCCTCAAACAAATCAGGGATTATATCATGCCAATCAACTCCATCAAAGGCTGACCCAAAACAAGAAACTCCATATGCATCACCTATGTCTTCTTCATGTGAATCACATTCTTCATGGTTGATCATGTCCTTTTTATCATCATGAAGTGTAATGAGTTCTTCATGTGAATCTTCTTCCTCATGGATAATATTGGTGACAAAGACTATGTCTTCTCCTTGCATGTATGATTGAACACCAAAGGTATGCCCTTCATAACTAATTGTAATCTCGGGATCACTCTCAAATGTATTATCACTCGTCTCTATGTGATATTCTTCAGTCCTGGAATCACCATGAATAAGCTGCAAACCAAGTGAAATCAGCTCATTTTCTGTTAACTGATCTTTAATTTCCTTAATTCTTTGCTCCACCAATCTATTTGACAACTCATATGCTGCTGATAAAACATCCTATTTCCTCCAAACAATCAACAAGTTAGATAACAACTACTTAGCAATATCATCTTTCTCATCCAGGATTAGAGACAAAATGGTGTGCATTGCTGATTTAACATTTGTTGCATGATATGTTCTAATTTTGGCAAAGAAACAATGGAACATTTTGATAATTAAATCATCCAAAGCCAAATCCAACATGATGTTATTCAATCGCAATTTTGCAAATGATTCAAGTATGGTGACTCTTCTAGGAAAATGAGAATTTGTGACATCATTCAAACCTTCAAAACTTTCCACCAATAAGGAAAATATTTCTTTCATTGTGTCATCCTAATATGGAATGTTAGGAGCTGTAATTCTCAGAATTTCACTTAAACAAGAAGTGATAACCAATCTCACCTCATGATCTTTGTATCTCAACAACTTTGGCTTACCCAAAGAAGATGCTATAGGATTCATAGCTACTTGCAATACCCTAGAATGTGACTGATCCACCATGTGTAAACAATCCTTCGATTCTTTTAATATGTTGAGAAGTACCTTCCTTGACTGAAATGAATGTTCAAGTTCATTGCCTACTTTGAGAAGCCTTTCACTCAACGCCATGTTATCCATAGGAGAGTTACCTTGACTTGTACCATTCATGGCTTCAATTTTTTATTTTCTTCAAAAACCCATAGGCTGGCAAGATCATGGCTCTGATACCACTGTAATATCCCTGACTGGATATTTGCTTAAACTCTGATTTATAAATGTGCTTTGATGATTTTATTCTTGAATCTTGTAAATTTTTCAATCAAACCTAAGGACTGTATACTGATTTTTATCTCTGCTCCTTTCAATTTAGTTTCTACAAGCATGAAACATATACTAACAAATACAAAGTGATAGCAAACAAATTATAAATCTACAGTCTTCTCCCTTGTAAGTTGCACCACAGACTTTCATGCAAAGATGATAGCAATGGATGATAGATTAAATCAGAACTTGCTGTTACCAATCAAACTTCAAATCTCTCAATTCATATCAACAATTCATAGCTCTATGACAGCCATTAACAATACTTAACCTAATATTACAAATCAGAAGTATATTTGCAATTTGAACATACCAATTTCAATGAAACAATGGATGACAATAAAACTCAGATATGCTGCTATAAAATCAGATTGCAATATCACTTCACATTACATCATTTTCATGGCGAGATAATGGCCAATACTCAAACACAGACTGCTGTTATAACAGAGATAAAAGTGTGCCACAACATACCAAGATTTGATGTCAAATACAATGCAAAAGAGTAATTAGACTGCTGCAGCTATTGGGTCTTCCTGTATGAAGAATATGTAGATTGAATGTCCTCCAAATGATGATTGTTGTCCTCTAGATATGTCACTGGTCACTGTTGAAAATTAGAAATGGAGACATATCAAAAAACCCTTCAATGATGGCGAATGCTGTTCCAAATTGACTGTTGGCCTCCAAGTCTGAGTGCTGTTACAAAAATCAGAGAATGAAGATGACTTTCCAACATACCAAATATACCACAAAATGCCTCCAAACTAAACAAAATGGTACGGATCATTGTAGCGATGCTACGGATCACTGTATCAGCGGTACAGATCATTGTAGTAGCCGTACAGAGTACTGTAGCAGCGGTACGAATTACTATAGCAATCTTTAAAAAATTATTGAATCTCTAAAATATTCAATTCCAACCAATCACGCATTCAAACCCTTCTCAAATATGCCAATTTAACTTTTAAAACCCACAGAAAATGTAGAACAACACTTTGAAGCACAATTGTGAAGCCTAAAGCAACTTCACCTCAATGCTGGTAAGGGAGCATCACCAAACCAACAACTACCAAGGGATCATCTCTTCGGTACAATGAATGCAAGGGAACATCACCTTGTCAATCAGCTGAATACAATTTGTCAAAAGACAAAAACCCGAAACCAAGTATCTGAAAGACATTCAAAACATGACTTCAAATGACTCTCAGGCTTGCTTTTAAAGCCATTACATTAATTAGGCCTAGCCTAATTTTATTAAATGAGAGTTTACATGTACACATCAGACCAAAGCATTTTAAATGCTTTTACATGAACTTTATTAAATGCTTGCATTTGTATTTTTTAAATGCTTGTTCACAACAACATGAACTTTATTAAATGCTTGCATTTGTACTTTTTTAAATGTTTGTTCACAACACTTTTTAATAAAGTGTAGTACTACTAACTTAGTAACTTAAATAAAATATTAATTTTATAAAGTAAATAAAATACTTTACAAAATTAATTTATAATTAAAACAATTTTAAGTTACTCCAAAATTGGGGACATGACATTTTCCCCTAAAGAAAACAAGGGCCTCACTCGGTCTATGTTTCAGCTAAAAACCTAAAGTGGCTTCCACATTTTCCAATCAAATTCCTACAACCACCATTAAACTAAAGTTCATGTCTTCTTCAGTTCTCCATAGAACAAAACTAGAGGCCTGAATACAACATTTCAGTTTAACTCCCCATATGCACCATTCATCAAAAATAGTTGTCCCTGGTCCAAATACCCCGAAGCTCTCCACTAAACAAAACCATGGATTCCATTAGAATGTTTCAGTTTAAATCCCCAGAAGCATCATTCATCAAAAAACATGTTCAACAGTTAAAACCATGTTGATCTCTCTCAGAAAAACATCAAACTTCAATAAGCCTCCATTTCAAGTAAGACAATTTAATCCCTACCCTAGTTTACATGCTACACTCGGTCTATGTTTCAATTAAAAACCTAAAGTGGCTTCCACATTTTCCAATCAAATTCCTACATCCACCATTAAACTAAAGTTCATGTCTTCTTCAGCTCTCCATAGAACTAAACCAGAGACCTGAGTACAACATTTCAGTTTAACTCGCCATAAGAACCATTCATAAAAAATAATTGTCCCTGGTCCAAATCCCCTAAAGCTCTCCACTAAACAAAACCATGGGTTCCATTAGAATGCTTTAGTTTGAATCCCCAGAAGCATCATTCATAAAAAAATGTATGTTCATCAGTTAAAACCATGCTAAGCTCTCTCAGAAAAACATTAGTCTTTAATAAGCCTCCATTTCAAGTAAGAAAATTTAACCCCTACCCTGGTTTACACATGCCACAACTTTAAACCGAAAACCCAAATGCCCATGCACAAAATTTGCAGAACTAACCATACTAAATCCCGTACATAACAGAATATGAGCTAGGCATGAAGCTAAAACCTGAACATCAACAACACTTGATTTTGAGTATGTAATTTGCAAGGGACAATTCGCATATTTTACACATATATAATGAATAAAATGCTCCACTAACAAGGCATTCAAACTATTTTTTACACAAAGCATCAAACAAACTTGTCCTTTTCGATTGCAATGACTGCAGGCCACGCACAAAATGGGTTTCGTAAAAATGTTTTAGAAAATAGAACATATAGAAACATGGTAAAACATACCAAAAGACAATTAACAAACATTAATAAAATAAAATAAATTTGCACTACATTAATTCAAATTTAGCAATGTGAAAACAATAGTCTCCTACTTTATGGCAGGGGTTAAAAATAATTATGAATGCTTTAAAACTATGGACGAAAATAGAAAACCCAACACTCAAAAAAAATCCTCATAATGAAGTTAGATTTTCTCATTACTAATAATTAACCCTATTCATAAATTTTTTGGTGGTGAGTGATTAACCCCATTCATAACAATGCTAGTGGTTAGTTAACCCCATTTGATTATTAAACACGAAAAGTATAAAACACACTTCCAACAACGCAGGCTTTCACTGGTGTGAGTTAGATTATGGTGAATTTTCAGCCTCTTTTCACTTTACCATGCGTGACGTGAATGTGTGATTTGATTGAAGTGATCCAAACCAAACCAAAAGGGCAGGCAATTGATTCACAATCATCTTTAGTTTGAAATGGAAAAAGAGTGTTCATACGATATTAAGTAACCTCATTGTTTCACTCCTGCAATAAATTACTTCTACATTTGTCACATAGATCTGGACTACCAATTTATTCCCCTCTCTTACATAAATTTGATATAAGCTCATACAAAAATGAAAATAAAAGAGTTTCATTAGTATTACTATACAAATCCTGGTTTGAACCCCTAAACCTAAAACCCTACTCCATGTCTTGCCCTACTCTTGAGATGGGACCGACACTAAAATAAAATCACTTTAATTGCAAATGATGGTTGTAAGGAAAAGATTTTCACCATATCTACCTACAATGAAATTAGTTTCTGCAAATGAGTCCCCCCATTTCAGCGAAATTTGTTCTACTTGACAAGCCTCGCCCTCCTGCGCTTCAAAATCAACAACACAACACTGCCACCAATAAGCATGACCACTAGCATCACACATACTCTTGCACTCTAAAACACAGAACAAGATTGACATTTTTAACATTACAGGAAATAGTGCATACAATTTGTACAACAATGCAAACTAGTTGCTTCAAATTTGTACCTATGGCAACGGGTAAAGTCTGAAACCTTCTCGTAGAACAATGGGTGCCATCCTTAGTGCCATCACCATGGCCTCTAGCACAGGAGCACTTGTATGAGCCCTCTATATTTTCACATCTCCCTCCCTCTGATGAAGGGTAACAATTATTCCAACCAAGATCGGAGCATTCATTGATATCTATCGAGGTCGGAAACAAAATAAAAAAACTAAACTTGAAAAACATTCAGTAGCTCCTCAAATCTTGAAATAAATAAATCCTTAGTACAAACACAATACATGTGCAACGGGTGCCATTAAAGTACCCATCTTCATGAAAACCAGTCTTGTAATTGCATAGATAGCCCGATCCTAGGTCATTGCACTCTACCTCTGGAACACACTGGTATGAACCCTTTGCTTTAGCTAAGGCGTAGGTATCATTTGGTGACCACCATAGCCATCACCCTTAGCTGTCTACGATAATCTAGAGGAGTCTTGCCATAGAATTGACTGCTTTGATGCCCCTCCATTTTGACGCGTACGGAGTAGATCATTTCAATGTAAAAAATAAAGCTTCTAAGTCTTGCATAACAAGTTTTCTAACAAAACTCTTCTTGTTTTAACGCGTGCAGCTACGATCCTTCTGATGGTCATCCTTGTACCTGAAATAGAATTCCAATGAAAATGCATGTCGAATAAGGGAGGAAAAATGAATGAGGAGAGGGAAATAAAAAATTATTTTAGAAAAATTATTATTTTTTATTGTCTTAATTTAAGACAATTAGAAAATTTAAAATATAATTTAAACATAAAATATATATTTAAGACAAAGTTAATATTTTGTCTTAAATTAATGTCTTAAACCCCCCCTCTATGTAGTAGTGTACCACAATTATCAACAAATGGGTGGTAGCATCTTACCACCTCCATCTCCTCATAATGCCACTTCATCTTCTAATTTACATCAACAAAGTCAGTCTTCATCACTTCCACCACCAATCACAATCCCTTCTATAACATCCCATCAATATGTTCCCACATTTTATAATCCACTCCAAACTTCATCTCCACCAATGATAAACCTCATTAAATCACTCCCACCTCTCTCATAAATAGAGTGCTACCAGAATAATGATATACATATATCTTAATTTTGAATGCAATGTTATATATACATATGTATCATACAATTTATAAATACATCGATAACTATGAAGATAATGAAAAGAATATACGGTGATTGAATTTCAAGTATTTAAAAGCATAATGAAACAAAATTATTAAAAAATTCGTATCTTTCTTATTTCTAAACAAAAATTTAAATTTCAAAATGATGCAAAAAGATGAAACACAACGGAATAAAACCCAGAAGGGAATTCAACAAATTTCTACACATGCAAAAGTTGTTCACACCTTAAAGTAGACAATTAAAACAATTTTCTGAGTAAAATAAAACTAACTAACAGTCTTAAAATAGACATATCTTCCTCATTTCTAAATGAAATTTAAAACTTTAAAATGTTTTAGAAAGGTAAACATTAGAAGAATAAAAGCCAAAATGGTATTGAATAGAATGTCATTCAGAAAAAGTTGATCATATCGAAAAAAAAGCAAATAAAATAGTTTATTTAAATTTCCCAAATCAAAATGTATGAAGTTGAAACTTTCAATCATTCTCCAGAATACATTCTACCAGTTAATTCTACTGAAACAAAAATCAACCTTATTCAAAATACCGAAAGTTTCTATCATACAAACATTTTAACAAAAAATGTATGATGAAATTTTATACAATAGTTATCAAATTTTTTTGTACGCAAAAACCAATAAAATAATTTATTGTCTATAGGGACCATAATAGAGCATGTTAACTAAATGATTGCACAAAACTTTTTTGAACATAATAAACCAAAATCTTTAATAAGAGAAACCCTCAATTTAATTTATCTAATACAACAGCAATTACAAAATCAATACAATTGAATCTAATAATTTTCTTTTACCATAGAATGATTAACTTTCACACATAGATTTTTTTTGCTCGTCCAACAAAACTAACTGTAAACTTGCACACACAAAAATGAGCAGTCCAGTCCCGCTCTCCTCCCAGCCATAGGACTTGCAAAACAATCCTACCCTCGAGCGCGAAACAAATTTTGAATGCTCAAATGAATCAAAGGAAAAACAAAACATAAAACCACATAGGTTGACTCACATACAAAGAACCTGATTACATATTCTTGTAAAGGGGGAGAAAGGGGATTCCCTTCCCTCTTGGGGATAAATCAATACAATTTATTTTCTTTGATAATAACATCTTCACAACAAAAATCTTCTCAACCCTTCAAAACCACACACCAACACAATCCCTTCAGCACAACTCCCCATCACCGCACAACCATAATAACACAACACCTCCATTTTACAATCCTTCAACACAACAACCATAACAACACAATACCTCCATTTTATAACCCTTCAGGACAACAAGGTCATAACAACATAATACCTCCATTTTACAACCCTTCAGCACAACAACCATAACAACATAATACCTCCATTTTTACAACCCTTCAAGCACAAAAACCCCCACATCCTCCATATTACACAATAGCCACAAATTCCCCAAGAGAGACTCCACACCTTCCTCAACTCCACATGAGGGAGGCTCTCATCAGATTCGGAGGGCCGTTCCCTTTACACACCCAACCCAAAACACACATGCATGCCAACATTGCAACAAAGATACATTCAACAGAAAATTTCACACAAACTTCATTGTTTCACATAAACAGAATCATGTAACCATAATTATCATTCACATAAAATAAATAAGAAATTTAAATAAATTCCAAACCCTACCTTGACTATCCAAGTTAGGATCAGCTCAAGAAATTGAGGTTTTAATCTAGCAAATACTTTAGAAACCAAAAAAATTCCAGCCATAATCCATTCTTTCTTCCATTGTCATTTCTTTCCAGCCAATTCCACACTCCAATATTCTTCCAACAAAAAGATTTAGACAAAGAGGAGAAGAAAACCAAGCTCCAACAAGTACACACACACACACACAACATGAGAGGAAGTGAATAAAATTCCTCCATAAAATAAATTACACCTCTATCTTTCAACTCCCCTAAATGAAAACTCAAAAGACCAAAAAAATAATAATAATACAACATAATTCAACCTTTTAAATATCCATTCTCAAACAAATGAAAATAAAATTAATAGCAACCATTAAAATATTTTTCATACAAAACCCCTTCAAATTTCAAATGGAAATCCCAAAAGTTAAATATAATAATATTTTTTTTTTAAATAACCAATTTCAATAAAATGAGATAACATTAAAATTAACCAATAAATTATATTTCCTCACTTATTAAAATAAAACCACACAAATAATTAAAATAAAAGAACCAAGGTAATAAACCCAAATATCCCCAACACACCACCACTTGATTTCACACAACAAAATATGAAAATAAATCAATTAAATTGGGCATTTGAAAATGTCTCCAAACTAGAGAGATCTAGACTGCCCTCCTGCAAAACTTAATTTGAACATCAGTACATCACAGAAAATATAGCCGAAGCAACGAATAATTAAATACTAAAACATTTAAAATATCCAACATTAATTAATTATTAAATTTCACAATTAATTTAAAATACTCTTCTTATAGAAATTAAATGCATAATTATTAATACTTCATAATCAAACCATTTTATTAAATTAAAGCATATAATATCATTTGTAATCCAAAACAATGTCTAACCACACATAAGTATATATAGAAAAATACATATCAAAACACATAGATCTATAATCCAAAAATAGTAGTATCAAACATATCCAATCACACACATCAAAATAGACAATTATAAATAGTATCATACCATGGCCTCAAGTGTAGTACTAGCTAGGCCTCACATTCTCCCCCTCTAACATTAGGCTTCCTCCTGGAAGCCCTCAAGAGATTACAATGGAATAACTCAGCATACTAACAACACATCTCATTAACAAGCTTCTAAATCTAGGTCATGAAGAACTAAGTAACCAAAACAACCAACAAAAAATTTGTACCCTAGATTCTATCTTTCTTGTGAAAGTATCCTTACTTCTATATATGCTAAACAAGAGACACATCACTGTCTACATTAACAATACATTAAGAAAGAATGTCAAAAACACTAATTTATCCCATGAAGTTCCATAGGAGTCACACATAAACTAAATTCGTATTCATGCATACTAAACACAATAATTATTAAACTACTACTTGCAACATAACAAGGTTTCTACCTTAGATTATCAAGCACAAAGATAATTTACATTAAACATTCCAATTAAGAACCATCCCATGCATCACATTGTCAAGCATGCTTTCCTACCACTCAAGTAACTTCTAGAACTTATTTTACTAAACTTATATGTCTTAAAGGTATGTGGAATCAAAATAATGACTTCTCTTACTTTCAACATGAGGCTCATTTACAGAGAATTTATAGAGATGATCAACACTCAAATGTTTTCAAATAACCAAGAATTCATGACTAAGTAGCTAACTAGCTTGCAACAGAAGAATTGATATCCAAAAACCTATGATGCCCAACAAGTCTCACCTCCCTAAGAAGGGTTGATATCATAGTATCCTAGTGTTATAGGGTAATAAGATGGTATATTTATTTATGAATCTAAGGAAAAACAAGACTCGACCTTCCTATACTAATCTTATAATAGGTCTTATTGCTCGAGAATCTCCAAACCACCTTCTTCCCCCATACAACCTTCTAGGGGCCCCTTTCAAAAAGGACATCTTAAATACATGCAAAACTTCACAAGCACCAGCAATAACAATTAATCAAATGCCTCAAAAGGAAACAATAATTGTAAATAAAAAATGAAATCTCATAAAGATAACAAAATTCAAGTGTGGCCACCAATGCAACAATTTGTCAAATTCATTCAAAAGTTCAACCCAATGAGTTCCTGAGGCAAGGGAACATATCAAGTTTAGTCGGTCAAGTAGCCCATGAAAATAATAATAAAATTTTCATATTGTTGGTTGAGAATTTAAAGATTCATAAAAAAATGTACAAATTAATTAAAGAAGCAAACCAACAATCTCATAAAAAATTATCCAACAAAATTACATTATGACTATACAAGCCACCCAAAGGGGAGAAGGAGTATGGTAGAATCATCCTAAAAAAAAATTCTAAGATAACCATCCCATAGGATAACCCCATACCTCTCATCTAATGGACATGTACTATAAGCAATGTGAAAGCCTAGTGCTAAAGTGTAGCATGTACAGGAGTATCTAAGAGATTTTAAAGAAAGTATAATATAGTCTAAATTCTCATTATGGTAACACCTAATACTATTCAAACCCATAATTTCACTATTGTATTAAAAGAAAAGGAACCATACTAGAAATAGTTTTCCTCAACACTAATATCTAATGTTGGTATCAAAAGATTAACTAACTTGGAGTGTACCCCATCCCTACTGCAACAATATAACAACTTGATTTAGGTTTTTTTCTATGCACTAACGAGCATGGTTTAACAAAAAAATAAAGGTCAATCGAGAGATATGTTCATGGAATATTATTATAATCTCCCATTGAACACCCCTTTCATGCATATCTAAATTAAATTTGAGCCCTGAGTCTACTGGAATAGAAAGAGGGAATTAACTTGAATGTCACCACCTTAAAAGTAAAGGAAGCAACCCACATATTTGTATGAGAAGGAACACACCTCTACCATACCAAGCATTCAATCCTATCAAATTCAAAAGTAGTTATTTATAATAAAACAATCAAAGAGGTACTAAATATCCTATTTCAAATCTAAAGATATAATCACAATACATGTATACATTAGATATTTCCTAAATCAATCTCATATTGAAAGAACGGTTCATCATCGCCTCAAACTCTAAGGGTAGTTACTTACACATCCAACCACTTAAGGAGGAAAACATGCCTTAATTACCTACTATATGTTGTACTCGAATAAACTCATTCAAGGACCTAATTCCTATATTACAACATTTATCTTATTTCATACTCAAACATAGATGACTAAACAACTATATGCAAACTAATGTAACTTCATGTGTAATCTACATCGTTATCAACTAATGTGAAGGACACCAATCTTTCACATTTATCCTACACAAAGAGGTACAATATGCTAAGTATGCTTCATTTCTTAATCAATACCAACCCACATAAAGATCATTTGCAAAGACTTTTCCACACATAATAACTAACAACAAAAATAATTCTAGTTTCATGGTCAGAATGGGTTCATAAAGAGCATAAATATACATATTTCTATATTCTTCAATCTAAGTGGTTTTAACATGTTTGACTATATCCTCTATCTATTGTCATTATGCTATCCTAAAGCATATAAATGATCAATAGTCTAAGACTTCACATCTTTTATGAGTAACATACATTTATTTGAAAGAGAACATGCAACTTTATATTACCTTATAATCCACTAGAACTATTTATTAAAAATCAAGCCTTATACACCCTTAATTCAACTTTGTTTTCCCAACCATCAACTTAACAATTAGAAAAAAAATGCTACTATCATTAAAGTAATTTCTAAGAGCACAAACAATTAGAAAGTCAAAAGGAAAAATTTGTTGAGACACCATTGAGGACAACACGACTTAAATTTGGAATGGCCCAAGTGCATTCACGGAAGATTTTAGTTTACATCCTAAACTAGTGTGGACTATCTATAGCAAAATCAATTATATCATGTTTGCAAAAGGTTGACTCCATTATAAACTAGGCCTCTAGACTAGATGCAAAGAAGTGGATAAATCAAATGAAGTAGGAAGCCACTATCACCTTAAGAATTTTTGAAAACATCAACACATATAATTATAATATTATACATGACAGTCACACTCTTAAACAATCTACTTCCTTCTAAGCAATATTTGATTATAAGATACGAGGAATTTTGCACTTACAAAGAGATGCTAAACATACTATGTTTCTAATTAGATTAATTTCATTCTAATTTGACTAGAAAGTTACTATTCAAAAAGGGCGATAGGGAAACAGAACAATTTAAAACTATAGTTTAAAAATGAACGAAAAAGAATTAAAGATAAGTCAATCCAAGTACTTGTGTTGCTACTTACATCTTATTAACTACACAAAACAAATTTTCACATAAAGTGGTAACATTTCACTATTACACATTCAACAACATGACCCAAACCTACTCTCAGATTTCCCAGTGTTTGTAAACCTGGTGCTCTGATACCTAATGTCATGCCCACCCTTATCTAACACTAAAAGTTTGGACATGAACATAAAAATGAGAAAATTTTCATTTTTTTTAAACACTAATTTAAAACAGTTGAGGAGTTAGTTTACCTAAGGTACACAAGTCTCCTACTGATGTCAAGTCGCTAACAGGAGGATAATGCTTGTTTATAACTACATAAGAAAAGATCTTACGAATTATTTTAATGAATCTACTATAGGTATTGTACATGAATTGAATTGATTAAACAAAGCAAATATCATCCTTTTATTCTAAGTTAGATTTAACTCATCCACTTACGACATAAACAAGGATAAGAATTCATAACTTAACTTCAATGATCATCACTTATGGAATTTATTATCATTTATATATGAACACATATACTCTTAATGGAAAAATAATAAGCATATTTAACTTCTTTCTTTACTCTGAAATCACAATGAAAAGATATATATATATATATATATATATATATATATATATATATATATATATATATATATATATATATATATATATATATATATATATATATATTACAAAATTGAATCTCATAAACAAAGTGCTGCTAGAATAACAAAATATCCAGAATAATTATATATGTGGATCTTAATTTTGAATGCAATGTTATATATACATATATGTATGTATCATACAATTTATATATACATCGATAAATATAAAGATAATGAAAAGAATATATAGTGATTGAATTTCAAGTATTTAAAAGCATAACGAAACAACAGTATTAAAATTTTCATATCTTTCTCATTTCTAAACAAAAATTCAAAATTCAAAATGCTGCAAAAAGATGAAACACAAAGGAATAAAACGCAGAAGGGAATTAAACAGATTTCTACACATACAAAAGTTGTTCATGCCTTAAAGTAGACAATTAAAACAATTTTCTGAGTAAAATAAAATTAACCAGAAGTCTTAAAATAGACATATCTTCCTCATTTCTAAATGAAATTTAAAAATTTAAAATGTTTTAGAAAGGTAAACATTAGAGGAATAAAACCCATAAGGGTTTTGAATAGAATGTCAATCATGAAAAAGTTGATCGCACCAAAAATGGAAAATAAAACAGTTTATTCAAATTTCCCAAATCAAAATGTATGAAGTTGAAACTTTCAATCATTCTCCAAATTACATTCTACTAGTTAATTCTACTGAAACAAAAATCAACCTTATTTGGAATACCAAAATTGTCTATCATACATATATTTTAATAAAAAATGTATGATGAAATTTTATACAATAGTTATTGAATTTTTTTGTATGTCAAAACTAATAAAATAATTTGTTGTCTATAGGGGCTATAATAGAGAATTTTAACTAAATGATTACACAGAACTTTTCTAAACAATAATAAACCAGAATCTTTAATAAGAGAAACCCTCCATTTAATTTATCTAATACAACAACAATTACAAAATAATACAATTGAATCTAATAATTTTCTTTTACCATAGAATGATTAACTTTCGCATAGAGATTTTTTGTTCATCCAACAAAACTGACTGTAAACCTGCACACACAAAACTGAGCAACCCAACCCTGCTCTCCTCCCAGCCATAGGACTTACATACCAAGTCCACCCTCAAGCGGGAAACAAATTCTAAATGCCCAAATGAATCAAAGGAAAAACAAAACATAAAACCACATAGGCTGACTCACACAGAAAGAACCTGATTATAGATTCTTGTAAAGGGGGAGAAAGGGGATTCCCTTCCCTCTCAGGGATAAATCAATATAATTTCTTTTATTTGATAATAACATCTTCACAAAAAAAATCTTCTCAACCCTTCAAAACCACACACCAACACAATCCCTTCAGCACAACCATAACAACACAATACCTCCATTTACAACCCTTCAACACAACAGCCATAACAACATAACACCTCCATTTTACAACCCTTCAGCACAACCATAACAACATAATACCTCCATTTTTACAACCCTTCGAGCACAAAAACCCCCACATCCTCCATATTACACAATAGCCACAACTTCCCCAAGAGAGGCTCCACGCCTTCCTCAAGCCCACACGAGGGAGACTCTCATCAAATTCGGAGGGTCACTCCCTTTACATGCCCAACCCCAAAACACACATGCATACCAATATTGCAACAAAGATACATTCAACAGAAAATTTCACACAAACTTCATTGTTTCACATAAACAGAATCACAACCATAACTATCATTCACATAAAATAAACAAGAAATTTAAAGAAATTTCAAACCCTACCTTGGCTGTCCAAGTGAAGATCAACCCAAGAAATTGAGGTTTTAATCCAGCAAATACTTTAGAAACAAAAAAAATTCTAGCCATAATCCATTCTTTTTTCCATTGCCATTTCTTTCCAGCCAATTCCACACTCCAATATTCTTCCAACACAAAGATTTAGACAAAGAGGAGAAGAAAACCAAGCTCCAGCACACACACACGCACACAACATGAGAGGAAGTATATAAAATTCCTCCATAAAATAAATTGCACCTCCACCTTTCAACTGCCCCAAATGAAAACTCAAAAGACCAAAATAATAATAATAATAAAACAACATAATTCAACCTTTTAAATATCCATTCTCAAACAAATGAAAATAAAATTAATAGCAACCGTTAAAATAAGTTTCATACAAAACCCCTTCAATTTTCAAATGGAAATCCCAAAAGGTAAATAGAATAATATAATTTTATTTTAAATAACCAATTTCAAAAAAATGAGAACATTAAAATTAACCAATAAATTATATTTCCCACTTATTAAAATATAACCAAACAAAAAATTAAATAAAAGAACCAAGGTAATAAACCCAAATATCACACCACCACTTGATTTCACGCAACAAAATATGAAAATAAATCAATTAAATTAGGCATTTGAAAATGTCTCCAAACTAAAGGGATCTAGACTGCCATCCTACAAAACTTAATTCAAACATCAGTACACATCACAGAAAATATAGCCGAAGCAATGAATAATTAAATACTAAAATGTTTAAAATATCCAACATTAATTAATTATTAAATTTCACAATTAATTTAAAATACTCTTCTTATGAAAATTAAATACATAATTATTAATACTTTGTAATTGAAATATTTTATTAAATTAAAGCATATAATATCATTTGTAATCCAAAACGATGTCTAAAAACACATAAGTATATATAGAAAAATACATATCAAAACACATAGATCCATAATCCAAAAAAGTAGTATCAAACATGTCCAATCACACACATCAAAATAGATAATTATAAATAGTATCATATCATGGTCTCAAGTGCAGTACTACCTAGGCCTCACAAAAAAAGAAGTATCCTCTTGCAATCAAGATATGTAAAAGAATGAACTATAAAGGAAAAGGATCAAGCCTTCATGAGCAAGGCATCCTAGAGCATGTCCCAATCTACATCAGTAATGGTCAAGGTATTAGATATCAATCATCTAAACAATCTCATGGTGTTAGTGATACTTTAGCGATCAGTGGAGCAACTTCATCCAATGAAAGCATCGAAATAGGGACCATTAATAGCCCCTACAACAAGCTTGCTACTAGCAATAATTCCACCTCTACTCTCCCCACATTAAACTTTATCTTCCACATCCTAAACCCATCAATTGGGACCCACAAAATTGTAAAGCATACAAAGCAATAGATCCAAATAAAACATCAAATGTGAATGAATTCAAAAATCAAGGAGAACATATAAAAGAAATATGGGTCCCAAAGCAAAGTGAATCAATCAAATCAAGCAAATAAAATATCCAAATACAGTAATCATGCAAAATGTGGAGCCACATCAAACAAATGCATGTTGCATATAATAGGTGTCCACGACCTTCAAGCTTATCATCGCTCTCAACACATACAGTGCATAAGAATGTTGCATATAATAGGTGTCCACCACATCCCAAATCGTATACGAATGTTGGTTCTAATCACCATCCTAATCCAAAATCCATAATCCATCATCCCAAGTATGGCGAGTCAAGAATTCTCCAACCCAATCTAAATCACCAATTCATCCACCTAAATATTACAAACCTCAATCATCTAATTCAATATCCAACATCCTCTATCCAAATCCAAAATCATATCTCAAATAAAAAAACCCAACTCCCAAATCCATCATATTGTGATAACAACACTTTATCATAAGGGCTATGTGTTGTGCCATGCACACATGCCCCATTTTATCAAATGGAGGCCCCCTTTTTTGCTTTGGTTTAGAGTCTCAACCTTTCCTCTTTATGATGATGAGAAAGTGAAATGGTGCTTAGAATGTAGGATTTGTTCTAAATTTGGATGTTTGGTATGTTGAAGTCATTTGATGCCTTTTATGATTGATTTGGAGGAGATTGGATTGGTTTTGTGCTTTAGAAATAGTCTTTTGTCACCTTTTGTGCTGAAATTGGGTGTTACTAAAGTTCTCTCTAAAATCCTGTGTCATTGGATATAATCCTTAAAACTGCTTCTATAGGAGGTGTCATGTCATAATTCCTAGTTTTTTTTGCCTTAGAGTTACAAAATCATGCCAAAATTCACAACATTTCACTAAGGGGTCCATATGCCTTCACGCTAATGCATAGCCCTAAAACCCTAAAATTGGCTAAGTCTGATGTCCTAGAACCTTGAAAATTTAACAATCTAAAATCTGGTGGATCCCAAAAAATCTAGAATCTGCATGTTAAATCTCCTGGATTCGAGACCTATCTCAAACATCCTGACAATATATTTTAAAATATTTAAATATACTATCACCCAAGATACTTCCATAACTAGTGGAAAAAATCACCCTTATTGCAGTTTGCGAGAAAATGATCCTTATTAGATATTGTGTTGATTTTCCCCTCCACTGGATATGCACTAAAAATCCCTCTAACTAGATGCGCTAATTCACCCTCCGACCGAACATATCCCGCACCACTCGAATCCCCTGCTGACAAAGATTTAAGCGCTTTACGCTAAAAGTTAAGTGCACAAGATAGCATGGAAACTCACCCTCACCGGACATATCCAACAGACACCGTAATCCCCGCTGGTCCAGTGATAGTTGATTTCCCTATCGAAGTATTAAACATGTATTTGCGTTAAAATCTACCAACACAGGACTTGCACTGAATTTGAGCCTCGCGTGATATATCCGGTATGGGTCAATTTCCCCACCATCCGGTGAGCTTCAAAATCCCCGCCGAAGCACTAGTTTGACTCGATGCTAAATATTAACCTCATTGCATATATCCAATCGATGCCCAAAAGTCCGTAGATCTGGTTATGACCCAAATTCCTGCTGAAGAAGCTTGTGCTGAAATCATACTTCACTGGATATATCCGATGACACCTAAAAACCTCGCTTTTTGACAATTTAGCTTGGAAAACACACTTTTCAAAGGTGAAACTTGGATTTTATTGATGAATTTGAATTGCACATCCTTCTATTACATCATGACCAACATTTTTATCAGATTTTTATGGATTTTGGGCATGTTTTGCATCAATTAATGTCACTACACACGAATATCCAGTGACCCCAAAAAATCCCAGTTTTTACAAAAAAGGGCTTAAAACATGAAATAAAAGCCTCCAAATGAGCACAAAAACATCCTAGATCATTATAGTGACCAAATGGGTAGTCAAAAATGATGAAAAACTTAGAAAATCACGAGAAAACCACTGGATTTATGAAGTTGTTCATAAGAAAGTGACATTGATTTTGAGCTATCCTAAACTGATCCACGATTACAAATGGATATATTCTAATTCAAATTGATGGAAAATGATTTATTATGATGAAAATTGATGCTTGCTCTTGTGAATTGTGTTGTTATATGGAGCCTAATTGGACTCAGAGGTTAAATTTACCCCACTTTTATCGGCGTGGTTTCCCCCTAAATTATTTAATGGGGTCAAGGGGCAGTGCCCCCAAGACAGGGTCAAGGGCAGCGCCCCTTGTGGGGTCCAGGGGTAGCGCCCCTGTGGGGGCTTGGGGGCAACACCCCCAAAACCTCAAACAATTTTTTATTATTTTATAAAGGCATCTGGAGTTATTTTTCTATTGGCTAACATAAAAAAACCCTATTTTGTAATTGACATAAGGCTTGATAAAAGAGGCTAAGGGTTAGGGTTTCTTATGATGTATTGTAGCATTTTGTAGTTGTATTGAGTTACAGAGATTGTTGGTTGTAATTGGTTTTGATTTACTGGATAATAATATTAGACTCTCTGTTGGTGGATGTAGCCCGAGTTTTGGTGAACCACGTTAAAATTGTCTCTCGTTGTTATTATTTCTGTGTATTTTTCATTCCTCTGTTTAATCTTTATTTGCATTTAATTGATATCTTCTGCATGCAATTCCTAACAAATTGTAGGTCTGAGAGCACAAAGGAGCTAGCCAGAGTTGTCTTGGATGGATGAACACACAGAGATGCAATACTGACCCAGATATGCAAAGCCTTCATTTTATCAATCAAATTGCTACTATAGCTGCAAAAGGAAGTTAGTATGATGTCCAAGATGATGGAGATAAGCCTCAGGAGCTAGAAGACACTGAATATTAGGCCTAGTTCATTGTTGTTCTTGCAGATTTAGTCCAATGTCCAAGACTTGTTCATAGTTGTCCCAGTCATCCAGTCATCAAGAATCAATCCAGCAAGCATCTAGTTGGATATGACTTCTTCAAAAATGTGCCACATACTCTTCTTGACTATTTAACTCAATGGAAAAGAGTTTTTAGACAACTCAAAAGTGATGAGCGTAGAATGATCCAGTTGGCATATGAAATCCAATCAAGCCACATCAACTCATATTTTCAAGTGTCATGTGACTTCATTTTGCCTTGAAAATTGGTTCTTTATCATATACAGCCAAATGGGTATCCATTTTGTCCATATTCAATGTATGTGCAAGTTGTATTTTATCTTTTTCCTAAGGGACACAATTAAATCTAAAAATGTAACAAACTGTTGTGTCTCATTAAATGCTATGTAAATTTGGGCCATTGGTGTTGAGTTAATCTCCATCATTCATGGGAAACTTGGTATGGTGCCCTCTCTATAAAAGGGCCATCCTTTTCTCTTATTGTAACAGATCTTTGATAGTGAATTGCTGAGACTCTACTGAAGTGATCAATACAAACAGATTTTGTAGGATTGCTGGAAATTTGTCCATTGTGTTATCTCTTTTGCTTTTCATGGTTCACATCAATATGGTGTTAGTTAAATGTGCTTTTGCAATGTTTAAAAATATTCGATAAATGTTTTGGTCCATACTATTAGTGCTTGTTGATTGTAAGTTGCTGTGTATAGTTAGGTTGGGCCTTGTTATTGAATCTAGTTTGATTGCAATTCATGAGTTAAGTTGTGCCACTATTTGGGTGTTTAATGAATGAATGTAATTTGAAAATCATAAGTTTCCATTGAAGATACATCATCTCTTCATAGCATTGTGGTTTTGTACCCTGGTAAAGTAAGAGGTAGTTTTACTGAAAGGCATTTGTCTATTTGTAGCATTTCATCCCGTTGTGATTGTCACTTAGGATTTCACATTCTCTCTCAACCCTTCACCTTTTACATTTTTTTTATTTAACCAAGCTTTGTTAGTTTTAGGTTATAAGAAGCAATCGCATTTGTAAATCTGCTGAAAATATCATAGGGTTTTGTACACTTTGTTGTCATAGTTTCATTAAACCCTACCCATGCATGTAAGTTCCCTTAGTTGGTACAACTAAAACATTCCACTGAAGTTATTCCTGCAAGCTAAGACCTAGTTGTATAAACCTTGGGGAAGTCCTATTTAGGATAGGATACCTTTCAAGAGAGGTGAGATACCTTGGTATTTCATCTATGTTGTTGTGTGCTAAAACCACCATCAACACTATGATGGTACCCTATCAAGATGTAAACAATTGAATAAGGCCAACTCCATTATCAATGAGGATCATGACAACATTAATGTATTATGCATGAGTGCTCTGATCCTAATGAAGTAATTACTATAGGTAGGTCACTATTGGCATGTTATGACAAGTGAATCTACATCAACCATATTGGATGGACAAGTTCATGTGAAGACCCTTTGAATATCAAGCAATCAATATCATCCAATTAATGAAGCAAAAATCAAAATAAAAAACATCCATTTTTTTTTAAATTGTCAAAAATAAAAAAAATTAAACAATCAAAATAGTAAAAGAGAAAAGCATTCATCCAATGGTGAAAACCATTTCATGGTGCCTTGGATAAGTACCATGATGAAAACCCATTCATGAGAATCATGTGTAATTCAAGTGTTTATGTACCTTGCACTTGGGGGCAAATTGTCTCATCTATCCCATCCTATCATTTCCATCCCATCATCATCACCCATTATATTTGCATACCTATTCCATTAAACTAACCCATCCTCCCCTCCTACTTTTGACCTTGATAAGGAAAGGGGAATAATGTTAAAACATGGTTTGGATATATCTTGATGTACCCGACCTTTTACAACTAATCATATCACCCTATTGTCATAAACATTGTAGTGTAGAGCCTTGAGTGGCTGTAATGTCCCCATTTCCAACATGATCACCTAGCGGAGTTTGAGTTAGCTCAGATAGTGATACGGATCATGCGAAGCAACAAACATAGGTGGAGCTTGAGCCTAACACTGCAAATGATACATGACATGTCACCATTGCATCTATTTCAAGAGTGTTGAGATATCATCCCTTTCAGTTGAGAGGAGCTATTAAGGGACATAGGGTCACTTATCTGGTTGATAGTGGAGCTACTCACAACTTTATCGATGAGGGTTTAGGTGTGAAGAGAGGACTACAAGCTGAGGATTTTTTGGGTTTCAGCGTGACAGTTGCATATAACTTTACCATGAGTTGCACTAAGAAGGTATCCCAACTTAGCATTCAGATGGGTGACTACACATTGACTAGTGATTTCTATGTGGTAGGATTGGGAGAGATTGATGTTGTTTTATGAGTTCAATGGTTATAGTCACGTGGTAGGTACATACAAGATTTTTAGAAATTGAGCTTCAGTTCATGCATGATGGGAAGAAGATTGTATTGAGAGCACTTTCAAATGGAGGACCTAGGGTTGTTTCAATGACAAGGATGGAGACATGGTTTAGACATGATGATGTTGCTTGGGCAGCCTAGTGTTTTATATCTTCCAAATCTTCTTCTAGCATCATATAGACATCCAATCGGTGCTTGACAAGCATAGTATTGTGTTTGGAGCAATTCCTCCTGGTAGGACACCAGATCATGGGTTTGAGCATGTCATTGAGTTGGAGGAGGGCTCCAAGCCCATCATCACTACGCCTTATCATCATCATCTGCGACATTAATTCAAGGAGGAGATTGAGAAGATGATTAAGGAATTACTTGACATGGGACACATTCATCCTAGTTCCAATCCTTTTGCTTCTTCAGTTGTTTTGGTGAAGAAGAAGGATGGAACCATGAGGATGTGTATTGATTACATGGCCTTGAACAAGAAGACAATGAAGAATAGGTGTCCCATTCCCAAGATCAATGAGTTGCTTGATGGGTTACATGGGACAATGTACTTCTTGAAGATTGATCTTCGTTCAGGGTATCATCAAATTCATGTTCGTGATGAGGATATTCATAAGATAGATTTTAGATGTCATTATGAATACTACGAGTTCTTAATTATGCCATTTGGTCTTACTAATGCTCTTGCTACATTTTAGTCGTGCATGAATCACATCTTTCCTAGGCAATTGCGCAAGTTTGTATTGGTATTCTTTGATGATATTTTGATATACAGTAAGACATGGGAGGAACATCTTTAACATATCGATGAGGTGTTGAGTATCATGGAGGCACGATCATTATATGCTAAGGCGTCCAAATGTGAGTTTGGTATGACTGAGATCCTCTACCTAGGGCATGTGATTGGAGCTGATGGAGTCAGAGTTCACCAGGAGAAGATATAAGTTATTCTAGATTGGCCACCACTGAGGAACATTTTAGATTTGAGAGGATTCCTTGGGCTTTGTTTCTACTATAGAAGATTTGTTAAGGGGTTTTCACAGTTGGCAACACCTCTCACATATCTCACCAATAAGGGAGAATTCAGATGGTCCGATGAGGCTCAAAATACTTTTGATAGGCTCAAACAGGTGATGAGTTCTTGTCCAGTGTTGGCATTACCAGATTTCATGCAGCCTTTTGTGTTGGAATGTGATGCATCAGGAGAGGGCATTGGTGCAGTGTTGATGTAGAATAGACATCCCATTGCATTTGAGAGCAAGAAGTTAAGGGATGTGGAGAGGCTTTAATCCACCTATGATAAGGAGATGCTTGCCATCATGCATGCATTGACAAATTTTAGACAATACTTGGTGGGTAGTGGTGCAGAGGCACCTACCTAACAGCTGGCCTTCATGAGGCAGTTAGTAGTTTAGGTCTTGTTTATGTTTCCAAGAAGGTCTGTTAAGACCAAATGCATGTAATAAGGTCATGCTGATCAGGATAAGATCATGCTGACCGGGCTTTTTCTATTTTTAGTTAGTTTGTTAGAAACAGCTGTCATGATGTATGTTCGGTTGGATCTCCCAGCCGCCTGGAGAGTTCCCAGCCGCTTGGAGTCGGGTCAGTAGTACTCGTAGGAAAGTCTTTATAAGCATGAGATCGGTTGATATTGCATATACAGACAGATATCATCGATCGAGCTTGAGTGTGCTGTGTGAGGAACATCATATTGTATTGCATCTTTGAAGTCAATAAAGATCCTGTTTTCAGTTTCCTGTCTGATCCCCTTTGTGTTATCGATTGCTGGTTTGAGCGGTTTCATGGATTTACTGATCCATTCCACCGGTTGATCTGTCTGATCGGTGGAATGGTAATGTACAGTAGGGTAGGTTGTAGTTTGTTTTCTATTTGCATGCAGGTGTGCAGGTTCGCCGTCAAGAGATGTTGAGGAGCCTAGCATCCTCATGTGCTAGGTCGAGCTGATTGAGTTGGAAGATCACCCTGAGGTTGGATTGGATCATCCCTGGAGGATCGGCGAAGTGAAACTTCGCAAAAGCTGAAAGTTCGCCAAAACGGCATCATCAGGATATTTCTGCAAATATCCTGCAGTCGGGTTAGACATCGTCATCCGGATAAGTGAAGGAGAGCATGATATTGTTGAGTGCATGAAGTGTGAGTTCGTCGGGGTGATCATCATCTGGAGGAGCCGAGGAGGAGCGTATCGGCATCAGGATCATCTTTCGGGAGAGCCCGTCATCCGCATATCGCGAGTAGATGCGAGAGTGAAAGTTTGTTTTTTGTGACTAAGTGTTGAAGAGGTCATCAGGATATTGGGTGACGTCATCGTCATCAGGATATGACGTCATCGTCATCCGGATATTGAGATATCCCCCCTATGCGAGTTTATCCTGCCGTTGTTAAGTGGTTAAGTATCGGCATCGGCAGAAAGTGTATTAGCATCATCAGGAGGTTTCGAGAGAACCGGATAAAGCAGATCATGATGCTGTTGCTTGTGTCGTCGGCTAGCGGAGCATCGAAGGTAAGCTGCTGAAGGTGATCGTCATCAGGATATTTGAGCAACCGGATATTTGGATATCCTGCTGACGAAGGTAGTGTCAGAGATCATGATGATGACGATAGTGTTTGGAGCCCGATGAACAGTGCAACCGGAGGATGTTTGCGCCCGCTGAATATCATGATGATGATAGGCGACTAGCGGAGGAGGTGAACAGTAGTCGGCAGGAGGATGATTGTGATCGTCTGAAATATGATGCTGCTGACTGTGTAATGCGAAATATGATGATGCTGTTGGTGGTTTTAGGAAACATGATGATGATGGCGCAGATGATGATGATGAGGTTGGTCTGTAGACATTCATGCTATATGCGAATGTTATAGTGTGGATGCCTCTGCATCAGGTAGCCAATTTGTGGTTAGGACCGACCACAATAGCTCAAGGCATTTCCTGTCACAAACAAAATTGAATGAGAGGCAGCAGAAGTGGGTGAGCAAGATTCATGTATACGACTTTGACATCGAGTATATTAAGGGGAAGAACAATGTGGTTGTTGATGCTCTATCGAGGATGCCTACTCTTTGTTCTATGTTAGAGATTTCAACAGATTGGAAGGCTCACCTTTTGGTTGAGTATTCCAAGAATAATTTTTCTTGTGAGATCGTGGATGGTCAAATTCAAGCTGACAGATATAAGGTGATAAACTATGTGATCTTCTATAAGGATAGGATCTATTTGGTACCTGAGTCGAAGTTGAAGGAGAAGATTTTGAGGGGTACTCATGATGCTCTACTTGTAGGGCATCTAGGGTTCTTCAAAACCTATAGGGAAGTGAGAGAGATTCTCAGGGAAGGGTCTCAAGGATGATATCTCATAGCATGTCAAAGAGTGTATGACTTATTAGTAGAACAAGTCAGAGCATACTTCCCCAGCAGGATTGCTTCAACCATTGCCTATTCCAGAGCAGAGGTGGGAGAGTATTTCGATGGATTTCATAACTGGTCTACCAAAAGTCCATGGTAGGGATTACATATTTTTTGTGGCTGACAGGTTGACTAAGTATGCACACTTCTTTGCAATTCCCTCAGATTATTCAGCACTTCAGGTTGTAGATCTTTTCTTCAGAGGTGTTCAGGTTGCATGGACTTCCTAAGACCATTGTCAGTGATTGAGGTAGTATGTTTCTTAGCATGTTTTGACAAGAGATTTTTGGATTGGATAGTACAAAGTTGATGTTGAGCACGATTTATCACCCTCAGACAGGTTGGCAGACATAAATTGTCAACAAGTGGGTTGAAGGATATCTCCGTAACTATGTTACTTGGAAACAACGTGCTTGGATCAAGTGGTTACACTTGGGTGAGTATTGCTATAATACCACCTATCACATGTCGATTGGCATGCCGCCTTTCAGGGCCTTTTATGGTTATGAAGCTCCATCATTTGTAGACTTGGCTTTTGATGATAGTAGAGCTCCCAGAGCTAAGGAGTTGATGTGGGATAGTTAGGATATCCTTAAGGAACTTAAGGATAATATTCAGCAAGCTCAAAACCAGCAAAAAATGTATGCAGATAGACATAGGGTGGACAGGACTTTTGAGGTTGATGATCTGGTCTTTTTTTGCCTTCATCCATACAGACAATCTACATTAAAGAAGAGTGGTGTAGAAAAACTAAAGCCTGGGTTCTATGGTCCCTACAGGATTTTGAGGAGAGTTGGGGAGGTAGCATATGAGCTTGAGTTACTAGCAAGCAATAGGATTCATAATGTCTTTCACGTGTCTTGCCTCAAGAAGGCTCTTGGATAGCGTATTGTTTCTTCTCCTGATCTTCCACCTCTTGATGAAGAGGGCACTTTGGTTTTGGTTCTTCATAGCATCTTAGAGATGAGGGAGTGGCATTTGAGGAATAGAGTGATCCATGAGTACTTGGTGAGATGGAGAGATTTTCCATTGGAAGATGCAACATGGGAAGGGGAGCAGATTCTGTAGCATCTGAATTTGTGATTGCTTGAGGACAAGCAATCCTAGGAAGGGAGGACTGTAATGTCCCCATTTTTGGCATGATCACCTTACAGAGTTTGAGTTAGCCTATTCTTCATTCCCATAGGCTAATTCACTTTGAAAGGGAGTGTTTTGGTCGATCTATGGTTTGAATGTCGACTTGGCTTTGATATTTGGAGAATTGAATTTTATTGGGCTCAACTATTTTTCCTCGGCATGGCGTGAGTGGGAGATGACTTAATATATTTTTGCCTTAATTTTGAATGAGTCAAAAATAATAAAATAATTGTTCTTGAAGTGGGATGACCCATTTTGTGTTTTTGAAAATAATTAAAAAATATATTATTTTATGGAGAAGTGTGACCCATTTGGAGGGATAAGGATGACAAAGAAATAAAGAAACACAAACATCATGACATGTTGAGACACTTTGAGAAATTACGGCAATTTAAAGGCAACGATGATTGGAAAAATTATGCTCCCAGTCTCCTTGGGATCCAAAAGAAACCCCACGACATTTTATGTCATTGACAAGGACACTAGCCATAATTTTCTATTGGGAAAACCATAGATTCATAAGATGAAGGTAGTCCCTTTCAGTTTTTTCCAAGAGGTTTGATTCTTGTACCTTGGAAAGATATATGTTACAAAAGGAGATCCTAAACCTTTAAGTATGGTCAAGATAGATGCAACCAAAAAGAAGATAGGTATTCCCATTGACTATGAGCTATCAACAAATAAAAATTCCATTCTAGATTCAACGCCTCATTCGACACGCATAAAGAAGGTAGAACGATCTAATGAGACAATAAATAATGTGGAAGTGAGGACCTTTGAAAAGGGAGAGTCATCAAAGAAAAAATATCTGGTTCCACAAGCAACAATGACCATAATTATGGAGTTATTGGAAAAATATAGCCCCATTCAATTCCCTTTGGATGTATTTACAATCAACGTATTCTCCAATAATGCATGAGAGAGGACTAGTCAAACTGTCCTAGCCAAACTAAGTATAGGTGAAATTCCTCCAATGACAAAGTGGCCCAGGATTGAGGAACAGTTTCAAACCACCACACTAGATCTAAGAGATGCGGAGCCAAGAGCCTTTTATGATCCTGATGAAGAAACATCAGAAAGCTATACTCCTTTGACACCACAAGAGAGATGTCATGAAGTGAATCATACGTGCCTCAAACTCAGGAAGTAAGTGACTCTTACGTACCACTTTCACCTCTTGAAGATACATATACAACTTGGACACCCCCAATGAAAGTTGAACCTACTAATCAAAGAGAATATTATTCAATTGATAATGAGTCAACAAATGCTCTAGAAGCTTCGTCTAGAGCTTTTATAGCTCCAAATACCCAAGAACAACATTCTACTTCAACCTCAATACAATCTAATGATACATGGGAAGCACCATGAGTTCAAATTGAAATGATTGAAAGGTTTCCTGATGAAGATGAGGTTAGTGAAGGAGAATTTCACAAAGAGCACATAATGCAAATAACCATAGGAGTAGAAGATCATATTATCCTTGAATTACTAGATAAATATATAGGATACTCCATGGACCTACGACCGGAGCCAAATGGAAAGCTGAGCATAAGTTTTCTTCCCCCATAAGAGCAAGGGGATCCTTAGACTCCCTTCGAGTTGTTTTAATTCTTGCAAAGCATCTAGGAACATGATGAAGTTAAAATCTATATGCAAGACGAATTTGATCTACTCATTGATTTATTGAATTGTGATGGAGTCCTATATTGGACCCCTTGTCATTAGAAAGCCTACAAATTCTTGGCTCATATTATGCTACCTCAATATATCACAGAGTTGAATCCACAAGAGAAAGATAATCCCTCAGGACCCTATAGAATAGGAGAAATAATCCTTAGGAAGGGTAGTACCTAGAACATGAAGCATAGAAAGAAACACAAATTTTGAGAAGATTGGAAAGGTCCCTACATAATTAAAGAAGATATTAGAAATGGTGCTTATCTTTTGTGTACTATGGAGGGTGAAGAGTTTGGTGGACTAGTTAACGCCTTTCACCTTAAGAAATATTGTGTCTAAAAACCCTAAAAATCATAAAAACACAAAAAAAAATTAAAAAATCAAATAACTCAAGAAAATCCATAAAAAAGTATAAAAATCAAGAAAAGAAAAATTGCATTCCTCATTTTGTTTCATCGTGCATTTGTGAGTGACAGGCTCTTATCCAATTTTTGTTTTAGTGAGGAATCTAAGGTTGCTAAGCTATAGGTTGACCCTTTGAGATTCCTTATGATCATATTTACCAGAAATCATTTCCCTTTACATCTCCCAACAAGTTCAAAGTGAAGCCAATCTCTTAGCGTTATATTGATCCTAGTATTAATGAATCATGATGTTAAGTTCAAGAAAATTCAGTATTCAAACCTACAATACCTAATAAAAGCTTGCAAGTAAACCTTCCCCATTTCTCCTTAGCAAAAGGGAAGTTTGACTAGATAGTGAAAACCCTTGGTGGTGCTCAGCTCCTTATCTTTCTTGGCCAAAAAAGTTAGGGGGATCATAACTCCACAGAAAGCAATAAAAAAAGAGTGCAAAAAAGAGGGAGATCATAAAAAAAGATCATGAAAATTTCAAAAAAAGAGAGAAAATACAATTTTTTTTAAAAAAAGATGATGCTACAAAATATAAAAAGAAAAAGAAAGACAAAAAAAGAGCAAAAAAATAATAAATAAGAGGATTGATGATGTCTGTACTCTCGAATGGAGATAAGTCTAAGCTCAAAGCTATGAGGGTGGTATCTATCGGAGAAAATAAAAAGGAGAGGTATAAAGCGCACACACAGACACACTAGCTGAGCAAAACCAAGAGTTCAACTATCTTTAGGACCGTCTTTTGCTTTGGAGACTTTCCTTTACCCCAGGTCTATGTTGTTGGCCATTTTTATCTAAGTATAGAAGGTGTATACACCTAAAAATGGCTTGTGTCGAATTAAGTAAATATTTTAATATTTATCTTAATTCTTATTCTTCTATCAATTAAATAAATATTCTAATTTATTTAAACGATTCACATCCCTCCAATAATTAAATAAAATCAATTTCTTTAATTAAATTCCCTAATTCTTCTAATGTCTCACATAATTAAATAATTCTAAATTATTTAATTAATCTCAAAATCCTCTATCTTAAGTCCTAATTCCATAAAATCCACATCACCTTTCCAGCTCACCATGTTGCACATGTAATTAAATATTTTAATATTTAATTAGGTAATATCCCCTCACCCACATGTCCTATTTATCCTCTAGTCAAATTAGTTAACTCGTCAATCAAAACAGGTAACTAATTAGTCAATTGAGTTCACTGGTCAATCTATTCTGTTGACTCCCCAATCAACCCAGTTAACTGATCAATCATCTTAGTTAACTCTTCAATCTATTTTGTTATCTCCCATAACTTGTGAAGAAGGCTTGGACACTTGTCCTCTTCTAATTGGCACACATTCTCTCAAGTCTTCTCAATCGTACACCTCATAGGTAATTCCTCCAGTCATGGATCTATTGACACTTGGATTTGGTCTTCCCTTAGCCTATATAAGCAAGGTCTTCACACCCATTTGCATCCATCTAAGCTTAAGCAATCTTACTCTGCAAGAATCATTACAGCATGCCTTTGGCAAAGTTATCATCCACTTGCATTCACACAACCTCATTATCATAATCATTCATCCAATCACGTCTCCATCAATCCATATCCATTAGTATTGCATTGTAGTGTCATATCCATTGCATAATCCACCTATAGCCATTCTACTCTTGTCATCTTCAACAACAAGGAAGTACACACTTCTGAGAGCTCCATTACCATCAAGATCAAGAGGAGATAGGCGAACAATGGAAGCATAGAGGTAAAATGGTATTCGAAGTTATATTCTTGGTTTACTTGTGTTTACTTCAATTTCCATTGAGTTATTGGATGATTAGTTGTTTAATACTATTGTTCACATTTTCCACTAATAGAAGACATTAATAAAATTTGTTGCTTGCCTAAGTTGAAATCTTATCAAAATGTTTTATCTAGACAAGGATCGGTATCTAGCCTTTTGTAAAGCCAAAATTAGGAACTTTCCATCTCCCTCCTCTTCCCACTTGAGTTCTTCATAAAATCCCACCCCAAGGTTTAGAAGGTCTCCTTATACCAAGTCAACTTGTAATCTCTTGAGTCAGAAGTCTTACTTAAGAGCATTCACGGTGTTCATTCTACTTGCATACAACATATCATAAAGTGAAAATCAAAAGCAATAACTCATGTCAAAACTCATGACACAACATAGAAATAGGAAAATATGTTACATTCATGCTTTCACATGTTCTTGCATCCATACATTTCATGATGCATCTCATATATTTTAGAAAAAGACAAAAAACATTGCATTATAATTTTTTTGTTTATAATAAGAAGCCTCAACTATCCATGTGCACAAAAAAATAAAAGGTTGCTTAAGATATCAAACACAAGTTGAACTTGAATGGAGTAATCATAGTACACATCAAGAAGAGTCTAAGTTCATAAAAAAAAGTGCACACAAGCATGCAAGTCTCCCCATGCAAGGGGGAAAAATCAAAACTTAAGACTAGAGACTTCAAGGATGATTCTGCCTAAGGTAACCCTTAGGGCTCTTGGTTCAAGGTCTCCTTTGACTATTTGTTAATTTATAAGGTCTATAAGTCCTATGAGAATAATAAGGCATCTAATTAGGAGCACATGAATGGGATGGGACCCTTGTCTAAGTCTATTGTTGAACCCCAAGATTAGCAATCTCTCGAAGTAAGACATTCTCAGCCGCAAGCACACTAATCCTAGCTTGTTGAGAAGCAACGTTTTGATTTGTGTGATAAGTAGGAGCTAGGATATCTATATGATGACATGTTGAGGATGGAAAGTGTGTATCAACAAGGAGAGTCTCCCTTAATTTATTGGTGGCAAGGAGTAGTGCATCTAATAAAGCATTACGAAAGAGTTCCCCCATCCATCTGTCATACCTATGAAGAGCGAATGAAGATATGATGATTCAAGAGTTATTTCCATGCCAATATATCAAAATGATCAAAAGAAATGAAAGGAAAAGATTAAGTCAGTAGAATACTCATGAGGATCACTTGGTTGCCAAGAGAGATCACTATGCATCATATCCTCCTCTGACAACTCTAAAAGTAGACCATGCACATGTCTAGGTGGAGTTGCCTCAGATGTTATCTCCTCCACATCTACATGGACCTCTACATCCCCTTCGTCACATTCCTCCTCATTGGGATCATAGTCCTCATCTATAGAGTCATCAATCTCCTCCTCAATGGTGATAAGTCTACGAGATCGAGGTATATGCACTTGCATGTGACTAACCTCACAAACATGCCTTGTAATCAAGACTCTAGGAACTAGAGAAACCCACAAAAGTGCCCTATGTTGAGCACCAACCATCTCCTGCATAGATCTATAGCAAGTGGGTACTAGGGTAAAATCCATGGGAAAATCCTCTTTAAAGTATTGAAGAACTCTAGTGGCATTATGAGCCTCAACCGAGCCATTCCTATGGTCAAATGGCTCACCCCTTAATAATAGTCATGTACTACCCTGACACCTAGCCACAAACCCTACATATCAACATAGGGATAAAAAATGAAATTAACATATGTAAGTGTATCCATGGCATGAGCGGTAGCGTCATAAGGACCAAGGCATCCCCATCACATGGATCTTGGTAATATGGGATTGGAAAGAGGCACACCCCTCTGAAATAGAACAATGTACTCTAGAATCCAAGTCATGATGAGAGAAGGATGACTAAAGGCAAGGGCACCTTGTCATGAGATATGGTATAGGTCTCAGTACACCATAGCAAGAATTTAAATCCCCTGAGCAAAGGCATAACCATGCTCGAGCCTCTCGATAATTGGTGCCCAGTACCACCTAAGAATGGTAGACCCCTTATCTCCTGACAAACAAGAAGCAATCAATCTGATGAAGACCTTACACAAAGGAGGACTTGTGAGGCCAGGAACTAAGGTTAACTAAATACCAAGACAATCCATTGGATAGTTAACCCCCATATAAGCAGCCCAATATAATTTTTACCTCTCTGATTCCCTCTTAGGAAGAGCAAGCTAATCACCTCTGACAAGAACTCCTAAGATATCATAAACATCATAGAGAGTAATTGGCCACTCTCTGGATACCTAGGGAAATCAAAAAGTATTCCAATTAGCATCCCAGTATGTCAAAATGTCACAACATATGTGGGAAGGATGTACGATGGGAACAAGATCTATCTTATACAAACCCAACTTCTTCAAGATAGTACAATCTCTAGTAGAAAAGGACTCAAGGGACTTCATAAACTAAAACTACTCATGGGTCACATTCCACCTAATGTACATCTCCTATCAAAAATAAAGAAACAACATGTTAGATAGTTGGCCAATCAATAAAATCACAAAAACAAGTATATACATGCAAAACTTTCACAAAAAATCATATATCTACTAAAAAATTATAATACACAAGGAAGTTAGTGTCGAAAAGTAGAAAAAGCTAAGTGGTGGAAGTATCAAAACATTCAAAATTTCCATCTAGAAAGATTATGGTGGGTTACGTCTTTTACCAAGGTTGATATCCAGAGGAGACCTAGAAGTTCAGACTGAATCTCTAGGGCAACTTGCCCTAGTGAAAGGGGTGACCCTACCCCACAACCAAGGATGATAAAAAAATATGCCCATAAAACATCAAAAATGATAAAATTTTAACAAACAAAAACTCACTAAAGGACAATAAGCAAAAATATAGCCCATTACAATGAAGAAACTTGAAAAATAATAAATTATTTGTAAGAAATTAACAAAAGGAAAACCTAGGGTTTAAAAGGGGGTTTTCTCATTTCTCATACCTGATGACCAGCAGGGGAATATGAGTAGCCATAACAATGATCTCTTTGTCGATTCTCTCTGTTGCCTATTCACTCACATGATTTCATCATCATTTGATTACTCTTCACCTCTTTATTCTTCTCTTCGCTTAGTTTACATCTAGCCATTTGGTTTGTTTTAGCTTTTGTAGTGCTTTCCATGTCCTCATTTTGTGTGTGTTTCATTCTTACATGTCCTTAGGGAAAAACAAGATGACTCAAGTATACCTCACGCATAAATGGTATGTCTTTTTTTCTATTATATTGGTTTATTTTACATCATGATGTTTAATTAACAAAGGTTATGTTAGGTACCAATGTGGGACATTGATAATAGGTAAAATTCTATTTCAGGAACAGTACCTACCTTTCATGTAGACTACCTTCCCCAAGGGGGCAAATATGTAAGTAAGAAAAAGATGCATAGGCCTACATGGCAGCCTGAGGATGAGCTATAGTCCTAATCACGTACATGTAAGCATGAAATATATATATATATATATATATATTGTTGGCAAGAGACACTATATGGATTCATGGTTGTTGTCATTGATGGCAACAAAGGTCATCCTACATATCCGCAAGTCATGGTGTGTCTCTACCGGAAGTCAGAATGAAGATTATTGTGGTCCAGTGAACAAGAACAAAGCATGTGGCAAGGTCCGACAGACAGGTCCGGATCTCTTAGAGGAAGTATCTTGGTGCAGTGTGGATCTGGGGAAGCTAAGAGGACTACCTTGAGTGGTATATTCCAAGGATTTAGCCTCCGGTGATGGACAAGGAAAAAGATACGAATAGTTGAGTACTGGATTCCTGAGTGATAGTGTGAACAGAGGAAGAATTGACTGACAGAACATCAGACTATTTTCTGGATGTGTTACTGATGATGGTAAAGGTTGTGAAGGCATGAATCATGTTTGGCCGACATGATTAATGATATCTACAAGTATATGCTTGATCCGCATTACTTGATGTGCAAGGATTCAGCTAATAGAACAGAGTTTGTGAGAAGACAGACTGTTCCGGGTGCCGACTAGAAAGATAATGAAATTACTTGTGCGGATATATATAGGATGGATTTAGTAATGAGAAGAGAAGTTATGTGATGTGATATGCGAATAAGAGTAGAGCAGAACAAAAGTAGTAAGAAAGATCCGGTATGTGAAAGAAAAGCAGAATAAAGAGAAGAGGAAAGATGAAGTGCAGCAGATCAGTGTACTGAGCCTAACCGGAACTGAACTCCAGCATATGTGGATGCTTTCAATCAGTTCAAGTATTGTATAACATTCTTTTGTAGACAGTGTGTCTCCTTGTAGGCAGTATGCCTCCTTTGTGAGTAGTGTGCTCGGGCAATGAGCCCTAATTGGCAAGTGCCATTTTGTAATTCCTTATTCTTCTAACAGAGAATAATCTTTGGGTTAATCACCCCATGGTTTTCTCCCTTAATAGGGTTTCCACGTCAAAAATATTGTGTCATGTGTTTTTCATTTCATGGTAATGTTTGCTTGTTTGAATTTATGCTGCATTGATTAATAAGAAAGTTCAGAAAGAAGAAATAATTAGGATAACTGATTCACCCCCCCTCTCAGTTATCAACAATTGGTATCAGAGCTAAGTTCCTCCTAATAGAGCCTAACAACTTGAGGAAGATCTAGGAGTTCAAATGGATGCATATGGTTTAAGGGAGCAACTCAAGACTGCCCTTGAGGATCTTGAACTATCAAACTCTGAAGTCAATGAATTAAAGGAAAGACTCAAACAGGCTGCTGAATTCATGAGAGAACTAAAAGACAAATTAAGTCTCTCTATGAAAAAGAGAAAGGAGCTGCTCCAGCAATTGGCAAGACAAAGTGAAGAAAGTAATGCAAATGAAGAGCTGACTGAGAAAACCAAGTTATGTGAAAAGTTATCAAAAGAAGTCATTATGGTAAGACATGAAATGGAATCAGGAGTTATAAAGTTTACTCAAGAGATTGAAGAGAAAAGAAAAACTAAAGACAATCTAAGACAATCTCTCAAAGAGAAATCAGAAGATTGCCACCAGATGGATAGGATTATCAGACATCTTGAATCTGATCTTGAAGATGCTAAAGATAATGAAGAAAAACTTGAGGATCAAATTGTCTCTCTCAAAAGGGATCTTCAAACAACAAATGAATATAAAGAGAAATTCAAGATAAGTTCTGCTCAACTTGAAGTTCTTCTTGGAAGTCAAAAGAGGGCAGATGACAAGTGTGGTTTGGGATATGAGAAAGGAGAAAGCTCCGAATCCGGTTAGAAGAATTTTGGATCAGAAAATCCAAGGAACAGAAGACATCTGGTAAGATAGCCCAATGCTCAAAGATATCCATCCTTCAATGGATACTGCCATAGCTGCCATCACTTTGGTCACAAAGCTAATCAGTGCAGAAAGAGAATGAATCAGACTAATTCATCCTTCTCCGGACAATGCTTTAACTGCAAAAGGTATGGACATAAGTCTCATGAATGCAGAAATATGCAAATGAACAAATCATTCAATGGTGGATGCTTTACATGCAATAGAGTAGGTCATATGGCTAATCAATGCAGATCAAGAGGTTATCAATCAAATATGCAAAGAAATGTTGTTTGCCAAATATGTAATAGGTCCGGTCATAATGCAAAAGTCTGCAGAAGCAAGAATCAGGACAAAAGAGGTCCGGTATATAATCAGAATCAAGACAAGGGTAAACAAAAGATGAATGCGGATGAAGTTAGGAATGAGATGAACAAGATTTGGGTGAAGAAAAGTTCAGAGAAGGTAGAGGTTGGATCCGCACCAGACTCTGGTGCTGATATTCCTTCCGAAAATTAAGAAATGAGCTCTGGCTCAGGGGGAGACACAAAGAAAACCCTGTTCCCCCAGCCAATCAAGTGGTGCCGGATTAGGCACAAGATGCGGAGTAAAGGGTTTGTAGATATGAGTCTTGAGATGATCTAGATAAGATTTCAGAGGTCCGCATGAAGATGTGAAGAAGTTGTGATCGACCATGTTGAACCTATTTTGGGAGATGCTCCAGAATGACAGAGGATTACAAAAAAGGTCCGGAGAGATCCAGAAGTGCATCGTCTTATGCTACAGATTAGACAGAGTATTTGGGATGTCCTTGTGATGTGTCATCTTGATTTGTTCATGGTTGGAAGATCTGCATGATGTTCATAGATCAGGACTGATCCAGTTCTTCAAGTCATCGAATAAGGCAAACTGAAATAATGTAGGTTGAGCATTTATTGCAATCAGATAGTAGGGTTTGCGGAGCAATATAAGGGATTTCTCATAAATCACTTGTTCATTCTGCACTCAAGAACAAGCGAAAAGTGGAGCTCTGCAACAAAATTCATCAAGTTCACCGAAGATTTCTTGCAGAAGTCATTACATACAGAAATCAATCCAACCACTCCGTGTAACCGAAGGCGCATAAGGTATTTTCTGTTTTCGATATCTCACTACAAATCTTTTGAAAAATGGCTACTCCGAATATAGTAAAGGTCTCAGACAGGCCCCGACCTGAATTTAAGAAACACCCATACAAGTCATTGGAGGTAGATCCCTTAGGAGCATTCTCTAGTGTTCCAAATGGCGTTTTACACATAGAAGACATTAGGGCTTACATACATGCAAGTATTGAGGGAATTCAAATTGAGAGATTTCTATCACAAACAACTGATAGATAATGCTTTTGAGCTTAAACCAGAGTATAAGGGTATCCAGAAGAAACATTTTGATCAATTCATTCATTTCCCCTGCTTTGAAGAAGATGAATGGGTCCGGTACGTATTGAGTAGAATGCATGACCACTTCCTATGGTTGGATAGACCCTGCAAGATCACAAAAGAGGTAATTAGGGCAGTAACTGGTCTATACTCTTCCGGAGGGATACCTATCCTAAAATCTGTCAAAAATAACATTGTAACTGAGGTCACCGGATCAAAATTTGATAAGAGGGCAATGACCATTGAAGATATTTCTGATCCGGATATCAAGTTTGCATCTATGATAATAGGATACAAGATTTATCACTCTAGTAGGGAGAATTCTGTATCTGAAACTGCAGTATATACTGCCTATGAGATGCTGAGGAAGAATGCAGATTATGATCTCTGTGAATTTCTTTTAAGCCAATTAATAGAAAATATACAAAAGATCAAAAAGAATAAAAAGAATTCTTTCAAGTATGGTACACTTATATTATGTCTATTTTTCTACTTCATGAATGAGCTGCCTAGATCAAGTGGATGGGTATGGCAGAATGACAAACCTATAGCAGTCCAGATCAGAGATTATTTACATGGGCTTGGGGATGCCAAAGCAAGAAATACAGGCTCGTGGGGATACTTCAAAAACTTCCAGAGCATGATGCAAGCAAGAGAAAGAATTCCCCAGTCTATTGTTGAAAAATACAAAGACTCAGTCTGCTTTATGGTTGATACTAATCAGTGCCTAATGGAGGCAGTAGAGCCAAGGACAGTCTGGATCATGCCCATGGGGTATGAGGTTGATGAACAGATTGTGGAACTGCATGTTCAACACATGCTTAGTTAGCCCAAAGATCCAAAGGCAGAAAGGTTTGGAACCTTTGAGGAGCTGAGTGTGAAGATCCATGTGGAACTCAGAGAACCTGAGATAAAGAGGAAGGTGAGAAAATAAGTAGAGCATATTGCTCAAGGCCTAGGCATCCCAAAGGAGGCACTTGATGCCAACCGGGAAAAGAGGCGAAAGGCTGAGGAAGAGAAGAAAGAGGTAGAAAAGAAAAGCAAGAAAAGTACTCCGGTGGAAACCTCAACCCGGACCAGATCATCAAAGGGATCTACACCTGTCACAACCAAAAGCTCAAAAACATCAAAACTGGAAGGTCAGACATCCGGTAAAGGAGAGAAAAGGTCTAAAATAAAAGCCACAAGGGCTTATACAAGTCAGAAAGATGAAGAGGAAACCGAATCAGATGAGGGGGTAAAGGAAATAAAGAAGCAGAAGAAGAAAGGATCCGGTAAACCCTCCACAGGCCAAGACAAGGAAGAAATGGCGGAGGAATTTGTTGAAAAGCCCACCTTGTCTCTAGAGAGTGTAATCAAATCAGTCACTGTGGATGGAAACCTTCAACCAATGGCCGAATTCTATGATGACTACAATGAGGCTGACCAAAAGATCCTGCAGGAAGCCACAATCAGGTATCTGAACATATACAATAAGGCTTTCATTGAGATTATATCTCTAATTCCTAAAAGCCTAGAAAAGGAGTTAGAAATAAGAAAGAACAATGCCCAGGCAAAAGATCTTGAGGTCTGGGAGCAGATAGCTATTCAGCTATATCCTCAAATTAATCCCAAGACAATGAACATAATATTCAAAGACTGCAAAGATGAGTTCAGGAGTAAAGCAAGGATGAATCAACTCATGCTTGGTCAGACTGACAAGGTGGCCATGGATACAGAAGAGATCCTCCGGAAGGCCTTCAAAAGGTTTAATCTTCCTGTTGTAGAGGACTTGGGTACTGATCCCTCATCCACAAGTGTTGCAGAAGAAACTTCTGAGAAAGCAACAGAAGAGATGGGCCCTGAACAAACCAACATTTCTCCTTCGATTTCCCCTACAGTCTCCAGATCCAAAGAAGAAGAGAAATTACAGGAGAAAGAAGCAGCGGTAAAAGAAAAAGAAGTTGACAATACCAAGGTTGCAGAGAAAGAGAAGACTCCAACAGAGAAAACCACAACTGATAGTGGTAAGAATGTAGAAGGAGAGAAAACTCCAAAGGACAGCTCCAAGACTATAGAAGAGAAGAAACATCTGTCTCCAGCAAGAGACACTGCACAAACTGTCCAAAAATTTCTGAGCAAAGAAACAATAGAGATTGATGAACCGGAGCTTCTACAAGGTCCATTCAATTTTGATTCCCTCTCTCCAGTACAGACAATGAAGATAGCTTCATTTGCAAATGCTAAGGCAAATGAAAAACTCCTAAAGTCTCATATGGAAGATTGTGAGTTGATAGAAGCTGCTTCCGGAGTGCTTGAAAAGATTATGCCATCGGTCCAAAAAGATCCCACAGCCTCCTCTTCCGGTAATCTCAAAACCTTAGTCAGCAGTGTTGGTACACATTTTGATTCTCTAGAAAAATCAGCTGAAGAAAAGGTCCGGAAGGAGTTTTTGGATAAGAGATTCTCAGAGGTACTAGGATTAATCTCTAATGATAGGAGAAATATGAGTATTGGAATAAAGAGCTTAGAAAATGCTCTTAAGGATGGCAGTGACATTTACAAATTTTGTATCTCCTGGTCAAAAGCAACAGTAGAAATTGAGAAGAAAATAAAAGAGGAACAGGACAAACTATTGAGTTTGTCTCAAAGTTTTGATCCTCTCTCTTCTTCCATAGTAAATCAAGAATTTCAAACTATTGCAATCACAAATGCAATAAAGAACTTTTAAAAGGAAAGGAAGAATATAATTAACCGGATGGGAGAACTTAGAAGGATTATTATCCCTAAGTTAGAGACCATGCATGAGGCCATAAGTGATGCTAAGACTACCGCCCAAACCAATGATCTGACAGATCTTAAGAGGGCAGAAGCTTTTGCATTTTTGTTGAGTGGTCACATTTCAATTTTAGATAGAATGAAGCAAAGTTGGGCTACAAAACTCATCCAATTGAAGACATCATTTGCAAACATTCTTCAGTTCTTGTGAATATGTAATATACAACCAAGTATAGTAAAATTCTTGAAAATTTTGGTGTGCGGACCCTACCCTTTGCCATTGATGTCAAAGGGGGAGTGAGGAGTAGTGAAAAATGAGGAATCCAACTAAGGGGGAGCTCCGGAAAATGTATATAAAGACAGAGCATCAGCCAAGGGGGAGCATAGTGTAAACACTTAGTCATTTTTCACTAAGTGTTGCCATCAATGCCAAAGGGGGAGATTGTTGGCAAGAGACACTATATGGATTCATGGTTGTTGTCATTGATGGCAACAAAGGTCATCCCACATATCTGCAAGTCATGGTGTGTCTCTACCGGAAGTCAGAATGAAGATTATTGTGGTCCGGTGAACAAGAACAGAGCATGTGGCAAGGTCCGACAGACAGGTCCGGATCTCTCAGAGGAAGTATCTTGGTGCAGTGCGGATCTAGGGAAGCCAAGAGGACTACCTTGAGTGGTATATTCCAAGGATTTAGCCTCTGGTGATGGACAAGGAAAAAGATATGAATAGTTGAGTACCGGATTCCTGAGTGACAGTGTGAACAGAGGAAGAACTAACTGACATAACATCAGACTATTTTCCAGATGTGTTACTGATGATGGTAAAGGTTGTGAAGGCATGAATCATGTTTGGCCGACATGATTAATGATATCTACAAGTATATGCTTGATCCGCATTACTTGATGTGCAAGGATTCAGCCGACAGAATAGAGTTTGTGAGAAGATAGACTGTTCCGGGTGCCGACTGGAAAGATAATGAAATCACTTGTGCGGATATATATAGGATGGATTTAGTTATGAGAAGAGAAGTTATGTGATGTGATATGTGAATAAGAGCAGAGCAGAACAAAAGCAGTAAGAAAGATCCAGTATGTGAAAGAAAAGCAGAATAAAGAGAAGAGGAAAGATGAAGTGCAGCAGATCAGTGTACTGAGCCTAACTGGAACTGAACTCCAGCATATGTGGATGCTTTCAATCAGTTCAAGTATTGTATAACATTCTTTTGTAGACAGTGTGTCTCCTTGTAGGCAGTATGCCTCCTTTGTGAGTAGTGTGCTTGGGCAGTGAGCCCTAATTGGCAAGTGCCATTTTGTAATTCCTTATTCTTCTAACAGAGAATAATCTTTGGGTTAATCACCCTGTGGTTTTCTCCCTTAACAGGGTTTCCACGTCAAAAATACTGTGTCATGTGTTTTTCATTTCATGGTAATGTTTGCTTGTTTGAATTTATGCTGCATTGATTAATAAGAAAGTTTAGAAAGAAGAAATAATTAGGATAACTGATTCACCCCCCCTCTCAGTTATCGACATATATATATATATATATATATATATATATATATATATATATATATATATATAAAGACACATACCTCTCAGCAATGTTCCTCTTGGTGACATTTCTTGGTTCATTTTTCATTTTGTTTGAGCCTTCCTAACCTCTAAACTAACCTTCTACAATATTACACACCTTCCAACTTGTTTTCTAACCAAAGTTTGACAAGCCACTTTTGTCTCTCTCTAGCCTTAATAATCACACCAATCCACTTCACAAGACAGTAAATTCATGTTCCCTAGGGGTATTTGCATCATTCCAACCCTTTAGAATCATCCAACCAACTTCTTCTTTCCATCCCTAAATTCAATTTTATTGTCACTTTCTTTCTTTTTGGGCACCCTTGTCACTATAGGACCTCCCTGAATGACCCTACAACTAAATCAAGATCTCTAGGCATGACTTTCCTTGGTGAAAGGGGTGACCCACCCAACATAGATTCTATGGCTAGTTTAGGAATGCAAAAACCATTTTCACACCTCCATTCTCCATCTCGAAAACCACCTGTATAAAACTTCCTCTGTGGGTTACCCTTGTCATTGAAGGATCTCATTGAACAACCCAGCCACTTAAGTAGGATCTCCAGGGGAAACTTGCCCTAGTGAAAAGTACGACTCACTTATCTAAAGGGACAACCTTATCATCTTTTAACATGCGTGATTTCTTCTAGTTTTGGCCCAAATTTGCTCCAAATTAAGCCTTGATTGCGTGAGTTACCTTCCCTAACTGATCATCAACTTCTCTTGATTGACACAAGACTCTCTATCACTCCATTCTAACTCCAAATCAATTTTACTCATCTCCCAATCAATCACATGCTAACTCCATTTCTTCTACTATGATAGGCTATCAAGGCTAGTTCACTCCCAATCAAATCAAGTTCACTATCCAATCAAGCATGTTAACTATTTAATCAAATGAGTTAACTCTCCAATCACCTCCACCATTTTTGTGCTTCTCACATAGATAAATACCCCCTCCTCTATGTATTTGGGGAGGCAAACTTAATATTGTTGCTCTTGCTTTACTTTGTCTCCATAGCATTTTATGCTCTTGCAAGGTGATGAGGTATAAACAACCTCATTCTTATAATGAGCTAAATACCCTTTTTGTTCTTGCCAACCATCTCAGCCATGCCAATTTGTTTATTTTTAGAAGTAATAATTGTCTACTTTTTATAAAATGGTGTATAAATCTTTATTTCTCAAATTGATTGAAATTAGCAAATTAATGCTAATATAGTGGTATAGACTTTGAGTAATTGTGCAGGATTTATGCATGGTCTAGGAAAGGAGTGGACTTCAAGCGGTTGAAGTCAGAGCGCCGGAAGTTGGGGCGCCAGAAATTTAGGCATGCATAGTAGAAGATTTATTTTCAACATTATGTTAATTTCTATTAAGACTATTTGAGACTTTATGGCTCCACTCAGAGCCTTTATTATGTTTTATGTCACGAACATTAGTTAGTTGTAATACTGTTTAAGACTTTTTCAATTGGTATTTTCCCGCCATCTGTAGATTAGGATTTTGTAGTAGTGCAATATATATATATATATATATATATATATATATATATATATATATATATATATATATATGTAGTTGTTGAAAACAAGGATATGTTGTTATGATACATTATGAATACTATTCAGTTATGCTTTGCATGTTGATATACTTTTATGATACAAATGAATGAATATCACCAAATTGTTCTAAGTAATGGAAGTGCTATGAATGGATTTACTTTGAAGCTACAAAAAGTATTATATGTGATTTGAGCTATTAGTAAGAATGCCCAAGAGCTGGCCATTAGAGGGATCTCGTAGAATAGATAAGTATTTTTATTATTGAATGTTGTTATTTCTATTCTGTGGATGCTATGTTTAGATAAATGTTATTCTATATTTAGTTCTATTTTGTGTTCTTGTAAGTTGTGTTTTTAAGTTACTGATCTCTGAGTTTTTGTCTACTTAGAATTTCTGGAGCATTCACTCTATTCATGAAACTGGTGTTAGTTGTTGATAAAATGATGTTAGGTGTACTTTTAGTTAGTAGTTAGTCGCCTTTGTTTAAATTTCATAGTTAAACTACAAGTGTCGATTCTTAGATAGTTTACATGCTTTTCTTAGATAGTTTCCTTGCTTTATAGAATATGAGTTTGAATCTTTCTAGCTTAGACAATTTAATGCTTTCTTGTTTAATTTATGTTTTCAACCAATTCAAAAATTTAGAAAATCTTATTAAGAGAGATGACCAAAACATTCCCTATTGCATATAGCCTTTGGACACTACCCAGTTGACATAATTAATATATTTTTCAACTAAAGTGCTAGGAACTCATGACATCCTGTCACAAGGTGCCCCATGAGCCTTTTCAATTTTTACAATTAGCTTTCATAGCTCCAAGTCATTATGCTTCTAGGCATTCTAATGCCCAATTCTTCTCAAAGATTCTAAGCTTCAAGCCATAGTGCTTCATAGGCATTCTAATGCCCATTTGTTATCCAAACTTCCATAGCTTCCATTTTATTCATTTTTCTCCCATATTTACTTTTGTCGCCAAGAGGAGGACCCCACTGCTACAAAGGAAGAGAGAAGGTTGCCAAAAGGATTTCCAAGGGCTCAAGCTAGGCGCTGCCATCTTTGTCATACCAGGTTTTTCATGTTTTAGAATAGTAATTAGCTCACACTCTGGCTCTGGGGAAAGTAATCATTACATTGCTCTTTCCTTGATAGGTTTTGCTTTGATTCAATTAGATTAGAGTTACTTTGATTTAATTGGATTAACTTTAGTTCATTCATTAGATCACCATTCATTTCAACTCTTGCAATTTCAATTTCTTAGATTAGCTTCAAAATCGCTCCACGAAAACCACAAAAACATAGGACTAGATTGCATACTAGAAAACACATATAGTTGCATACATATTTCAATAAATAGTTAATTAGGAATCATTTGAATTTGGAGAGAATGGAATAAAAAATTGCTTTGCTACATTTAGAATGCATTTCATAATAAAATTGCAAAAAAATCATAGAAAACTAAGAGAAAAAACCCTCAGTTCCATCATGAGTTAAACATCAATTCAAACATCAAACACAATGGTGCAGTCACGGATGGAGGGTCTAGGGAAAGGATTGTCCAACTGTGTAAACTTAGAGTAAACACGATGAAATAAACACAATGAATGAAGCAACACATTGGAATTTCAATTGATTCATCTTCACAAAGGATTACAATAGGGCTCATAGGCCTGTCGCATGGGCATTACAATCTCTTACAATCAGATATGCGAAAGATATGATAATTAGGCACATTCACCTTTCTAAGTCTAGAACTACCAACTTCAAAACTTAGAACTATCCTATCTATGAGAACTAATTCTAAATGAATCTAGGAGATGTTTATATATCCTTTCCCAGATATTTGAGTGATCCACATTGGCTGCAAGAGGTTCCAAATCTTAATGCTTGATGAAATGTGTAGGTCGGCCTAATTCTAATGGTGAAACCTTCAATGTTGATGAATCATGTTGCAATTCTGGTTGAAGGTGCCTCTAGTCCCATAATGCCTTGTTAGATGTTCCATTAGGTTCCACAAGTCACAAGAAGGTGCCACAAATTCCATATGCCAAGTTGTATGCCGAATGCTCTTAATAGTGAATCCTGATGAAGCTTCTGACAATGATAACTTTTTGTAGACAACTGCAAATCTCCTAAATTTTAGATATGTTGTAGATGAATCATTGAAGAATCTTAATCCTATGTCACAAACTGCAAAATGATCATGTGATAAAATGTAGTGCAAAATGTTGAGACTGTACTAAATGAATTGCAAGAAAAGAAAAGAAACAAATTGTTTTTAGTTGATGCAAGATTGCCTTTCAACCTGGGATGCTCTTGCATCACACAGTCAACATGAATATACAATAATCATGAAACCCTCCCCCTATTTCTAAGTTATCAATGTGCCTAGGCATTAGGGAAGATTGGATATAATCCATCCTTGATGAGATTGGGGAGAACTTCCCCCATCCAATTTAACAATAGAATTTAGAACAAGAGAGGGAAGAACAAGAACACCAACAACGAATTAGAAATCAACAACCCTTGATACAACAAGTCTTAAGATACCAAGAAAGGGGACTATGACAATAGATTTATCAACAAACAAAACAACTTTCATGCTAGGCTAAGGAGACTTAGGACTCGTGACCCTTTGGGTCATATAATCATTACAACTTCAATAACAATTAAACATCTCAACATGAATATTCGTAAGAACATACATATAGCAAAAAACCCAACTGTCATCCATGACATTCTACTCCTTGAAGCAAGAGAGTAGAACAACCCCTTAGTCCCACCCCCACTCAAATGGATCTTGTCCCATGAGAGCGAGTGACTGGGAGGCCACCTTTAGCAAGGAGTATGGTTCATGTGTCGTGTTGGACTATGACGCAACCACAAAATCATATGGGTTGCATTCTAAATGATATTGAGACAGTATGAAAAATGAAATTTTGGTTAATTAAGAACCTTTCAACCACAATACCTAGAACTTCCTGATGATATTGGTAGGAACCTGCTTCCAAACTGACATAAAAGGAGGTTTTGATGTTCATGTTGATCTTGACATTGCTAGGTATCTATTGGAATACTATGAGAATTCAACAATTGCATTTGAGAAGAAAGCTATCTCCACACCATATGTGAGTTCTATTTCAAAGGAGGAAGATTCAATAACTAGAGATTATGAACCAACTTCAGATTGGATTGTATCTACTTCGATGGAAGAAGGTTCTAAAACTATTGAATTTATTAAAGTCAATTCAAACCATTGTAGGAATGTCTCTTTATATAAAGAAAGCTTGAAGCCTCTACAATTTGGGAAGTAGACCAATCCTAAGTATGCTTATAGAACCTAGAAATTAATTGGGTTCCACATGTGATATTGAGAAGATCCCATTCCAAAGTTGATGTCGTGAACTTTCCAGGTCATGAGTTAAGGACAATTGCAGAATCCTTTATTGTTGAAGTAAAAAAAGTTCTATCTAAATGAAAAAAAAATTCTTAGATATCTACAGAATTTATGCAATCACACATGGTTAGTACTGAAGCAAAAGGAATTTATAATAATTGAAATCCAATATCTCAAAATGAACCTCAAAATGGAGGAGACAAATTTATTCCCAGAAATCAACACCTGTGGCCCATGCAGGATGCTATGATAGTCATTTGTCAATCAATCTTGAATTGAAACATATCATTTTATTATAAAGTTCATTTGAATAACATTTTAACTCATTTTATGAGTTAAATGTTGTGTATACAAGAACAAAAAAGGTTTCTTTATTGTAATTGGTTTTCAAGAAGCAGTTATATTCTAGTAATAGGGAAAGTTTTTAAATATGTAATTTGAATGTATTAGTGGGATAATTTTCTAATCTAGAAAACTGAGAGCTTTGTAAAGGGGAATAACTAGAGAATTTGCACTCCTGTTCATTTTAATATTTATGAAGAATGGTTGTTCTTATGTCATCATTTCTTCTTAAAGACTAGTTATTTTACATTTGTGTAGTGTCGTAAATTATTGCCACAGACAATCTCACATAGAGTTTAGCACCGTCTTGAATGTTATATCAATTTTGTGTCTTGATTAAGGATCTTGGCTAAGTCCTCGGGTAACCTACTCTTTCGAGAGTTGATTGACAAGGACCCTAGTGCCCAAGCACTAGTGTCTTGCCAGTTATGCCCTAAAAAGGTTTTGGAATAAAGTATGTCAGCCTTATGTGCCTTATGTATTGTACCTTGTAGGCCTCAAGTCATTTGGGCCCCTAACAAGTAATTGAGATGCATATATATACAAGTCTCTCTCATTCATTTACTCCTAATGACTATCTAGCTAATGATTCTCTATAATAAGGCTCTCTAACAAGGAATTGATCTCTTTATCTACAAGATCTCTATTTATGCAGATTATTGTTGTGCGTACTAACCCTTGTTGCATATATTAGTGGAGGCTTCTTCCTCCTTCATTCTCTCCTTGTGGTTGTTTGATAGTGACATCATCCCATCAAGGAATTCATGTCCATGGTAACATCTTTCCTTTATGCTTGTTACATTTATCTTTATTATTTAGATTTTCCTCTACCCTCCTAGGGCACACACTCTTGATCTAATCCTTGCTATTATTGAGGTGGGAACACCATTCATAGGGTTTGACTTGGGAAAGTCCCTAAATAGTACTAACATTTTCCCTCTTTTATGTGTGCAGGTTGAAGACGGAAGATCTGATAGAAATGTGCGACAGAAAGACAAAGATACAAGTGTCAGAACTACCTTAGACTTTTGACAGCCCAAAACCCTAGGACACCCATGCCTGGGTGCCAAAGTCCTCTAGATCTAGCCCTTTTTTCTAGTAGTGGCCCCCGACAGTCCTGCTCTACTTAGTTCAGGTCCCAGATTCTGGGTTTTCAGCCTCGACAATTCAGTAACTTTTGTTTTGGCATATTTCATCATAGAAACCCTAGATCTAGCCTAATTGCCTTCATTTTTTAAATCACAATAAAGGGACAAAACCCCTATAGTTTGACTCTCCTTCAGGACTGTAGCCAAGCTCAATTTGTGTTTCAATGTTTGATTGAGAGGATTGACCTAGCTAGTTGAATAGTGATTTGGTCTCTCTTCCATTAAACATTTTGGTGAACCTGACGTATCCTACAATTGCACTTATTGATTTCATTGCTTAGACATGTAGATGTGTTTTTTTAGTTGATAAATTTGATTAAACATTTATGTTGCATGTCTTTTTTTCATTAGTACAGAAACAACAATATGTGATTAAAAAAACTACTAAAAACTGCTTATAAATGACTAAACTTGCTCACGTGAGCATTAGTAGTTTATTGCTAGTCATTTATAACGCAACCAAATTTATGACTAAACCAAATTTAGTCATTTATTTGTTCATTTTGATTGATCGATTTGGTGGTATATTTAGTCATTGATTTAGTCATATATTTAGTCATATTATTCTCTGGGCTTGGTCACATGACCATTAGTAGTTTATTGCCAGTCATTTATTTGATTGTTTTAATTGATCAATTTGGTAGTATATTTTTAGTCATTGATTTAGTCATATTTATTTACTGATTTTTGTCAATTGGTAGTATATTTATTCACTAATTTCTATCAACTAGTAGTATATTTAGTCATATTTATTCACTGGTTTTTGTCAGTTGGTAGTATATTTAGTCAATTGGTAGTTTATTTAATTGTTTTTGTTCACTGATTTCTACCTAAAAGTGTTGGAAATGAGACAATGATTTTGAGGTTTAAACATAAAACACAGATAAACATAATCAATCATTCATTTGCACATAATGAAACAACTATTAAGAAGGCAAAATATTGAAATGTTATTGAGAAAAGGTGTTCTTACAGTAGATACAAGACATAAATATGTGTCTTTGCTTTGAAAAATGTGTTACAAAGTGTGTTTCTCAGTGCTGTGACTGAGAAAACTGAGTTACAATGCTCTATGTTTTGCTTATACAGCTCCAAAACATGAAAGAACTACTTGAAAAATGAAGCCTAAGGGTCCTATGAAATACTCCTCTGCAGACTTCACACCATGAATACTTAGTATGGACTGAGAACTATGTTCTGCATATACCTTGACTGATAAGCTTTACTAAACATGATCATGGACAAATCCAAACTGATCACAAACATTTATTAGTGGACGAGCATCTAGAAGTCTTGCTTCCATATTAAAGTTCTTTGTCTTTTCAGCATCATAGAAGTTTGACTCTCTGGGTACATGTTCCACCTCCTTGATTTGTCCAGTTTTGGCTGCTGCTTCAAAGTATTTGAAGTGAATGTCGGGATCCTCACTACCAATGACATTGAAAATATAGTTTACCATATAAGTACAAGGTTCCCAAGCTACTACAAAATTACCTTCTCAAATAGATCAATGAATATCAGTGACAAAATGGTACAAATGACAATCCAAAGTCAAATCACCTGGAGCTCAAATATGCTTATAACATACAAGTAATCGACGCTTACTATTCCAAGATTACAAGGGTATAACATGTGGAATGGCTAACAATACCTCCATTAGAGCAGTTAGAGTTGACTATTCTTATATCAAGTAAAGCGTCAAATAGCTATCAAATAACTTGGCAAATAAAGGTAGCAGGGTATTTCCGGATTCAAGACTTTTACTTAGTGTTGTGGAATAGAAGAAAAAAGAATCATTTATCTGCCACCATAGTGAAAAGTTAGCAATTGTATTTGGTTTGTTAAGCATGGCTCATAACCTCTTGTAACCCTACCTTGTCATTGGTCAAGGTTGAAGGGATGTGTAACAAAGAAGACCAAGTTCTTTATGGCATGTAAAGATAGCCATAAATTTATGTAAGTCATTTTCATTGATGAAAGTGGTTTATCATTTATGATAGTGGCCTTGAGGTAGACATAGGGGCAATATCATGCATCATAAAGTAAGTATGATAGTCCATATTGAAGGTGATAGTCACCAAGAAGGACAGTTCCAGTGATCTCATAAGAAGACAATCATAGCTTATGTTTTGGATCAAAACCATGAATGCAACAAATGACATTAATCTTGATGGATCAAAGGTAATAGAGTATAGTGAAAAGGTAGTCATAAGACATGAGGTTAGACCATGCAATATCAAGCATCTGATGGTAAAGGATAGTATTTAGGATTGTAAAGAAGGACTTGGTTGTTATTTATGATAGTAAATGACCAATGAAGTGTAAGACAATGATCAAATTCAAAGGTGGGATAGTCTTGAAGGTTCATGAAGAATTAGCAATCAAAGACAATCCTCTAGGAGTCAATGCTTGATGATAGTGTCTTGAGGTTCACATGGTAGATTAGTGACTACAAGTAAACAACACTATGAGGTGAAGTGATTAAGGATGAAAACATCTAAAAGGAAGAGGACCACAAAACATATTAATTTCACTCACTCTTTTAATTGCCTACATATTAACCACAAAACATGATGAAATTACCAAATGAAAAAGCTACTCACCAACCACCTGGGGGACTCTGGAATAAAGAGGAGACCCAAGACCAAAATAGAAAAGGGGATAAGTCTTGCAAAGACCATTCATGCCAGATATAAGTGGACCAATGTTGAGTTTCCTCGCATGAAAAAATACAATTTCGATGTATTTATGATACTAAGCCTGTATATATTGTGATTTTTACTAGACTTCAACCTGGATGGAGAACATTCATTGCTTATCATATAGATCAATATTACAACAATGTAAGACAGTCCTCAAAATTTTCAATAAACTTTCAATCAAAATATAAAATTACCATTATTTTGCAGTCCATGTTGAACTTGACAACAATGCCATTTGTTATGCTAATTGAAAGAATTCAACAAGAATGCAACTACAACAAATTACAAAATTTCTCTATCCTTCATGCTTATGTCCATACCCTGTTCCAAAGCTCCCATTTTGGCACAGGCAGGGAGTATGTTGGCAAAGGTTGTCAAATTTAGATTTACACTTGCTAATTGCATTTGCTTGAAAGTTTCTAAAGCCTTTTCAACAAATCCATTTTCTGCATATCCCGCAACCATTGCATTCCATGAGATGACATCTATTTGAGGCATTCTACCAAACAGTTCACATGCCTTGTTAATGCTTCCACATTTTGCATACATGTCTACTAGGGCAATTGTGTAGAAGACCACCGCAACACCGCAAGGTGGTTGTTGGGCCTTCGCGGTGATGCGGGGAAACTCCATGCATCACCGCAAAGGCCTAACAACCACCTTGCGGTGTTGCGATGACCCAGACACCTTCCTTCATTCCAACTCATGCTCAATTATTGGTCACCACAAGGTCAACTTGAAGGAGCTTCTTGGATGGTTTGGCCAATTTAAGTGTTTATGTCAATTGAAGTTGTCAGGCTGCTCAGACCTTGAAACACAACCAAAAACATTGGGTGATCTATCTTCTTTGGAAGAGATGGATTGTACAAATTGTTTTAAATTAGTGGGCCTTCCAGCCAGCTTCGGTCAACTTCAGTCTCTCTATTATCTGCAGTTAAGAGGATGCTCTAAGTTGGTTTCATTGCCTGAAAGCTTTGAGGGTCTGTCTTTTTTGGAGGAGTTGGATTTAAGCTATTGTAAAAAGTTGGAAAGCCTTCCAGTTGGCTTCCAAAAGCTTCATTCTCTATCTCACCTGCACTTACAAGGTTGTTCATAGCTAAAAGCATTGCCACAAAACTTTTGCAACTTGTTTTCTTTGGAAGATTTGGATTTATCATCGGATGATAAATTAGAAAGCCTTGAAAGTGGTTTCAAACAACAAGGGAATCTACACCATCTACAGTTACAAGGATGTGTAAATATGATTTCATTAGCAACAAACATTGGCAATCTATCTTCCTTGGAAGAGCTTGATTTAACTAGATGTGGTAGTTTGAGAAGTGTCCCAGACACCTTTGGCCAACTAAAGTCCTTACGTGTTTCAAGGTGCCTTGGTCACTACAACACTGCAAGGTGGTTATTAGGCCTTCGTAGTGATGGGGGGAGTTTCCCCGCATCACCGTGAAGGCCCAACAACCACCTTACGGTGTTGTGGTGGTCTTTTGCACAACTGCCCTGGTAGACATGTATGCAAAATGTGGAAGCATTGACAAGGCATGTGAATTGTTTGGCAGAATGCCTTAAAGAGATGTCGTCTCATGGAATGCAATGGTTGCAGGATATGGACAAAATGGATTTGTTGAAAAGGCTTTAGAAACTTTCAAGAAAATGCAATTAGTAGGTGTAAAGCCAAATTTGACAACCTTTGCAAGCATACTCCTTGCCTATGCCAAAATGGGAGTTTTGGAACCTGGTATGGACATCCATCAAAGCATGAAGGATAGAGGAATTTTGTCATTTGTTGTAGTTGCAACTGTCTTGGTAGACATGTATGCAAAATGTGGAAGCATTGACAAGGCATGTGAACTATTTGGCAGAATGCCTCAAAGAGATGTCATCTCATGGAATGCAATGGTTGCGGGATATGTACAAAATGGATTTGTTGAAAAGGCTTTAGAAACTTTCAAGCAAATGCAATTAGCAGGTCTAAATCCAATTTCAACAACCGTTTCCAGCATACTCCTTGCATGTGCCAATATGGGAGCTTTGGAACAAGGTATGGACATCCATCAAAGCATGAAGGATAGAGGAATTTTGTCATTTGTTGTAGTTGCAACTGCCCTGGTAGACATGTATGCAAAATGTGGAAGCATTGACAAGGCATGTGAAATGTTTGGCGTAATGCCTCAAAGAGATGTCATCTCATGGAATGCAATGGTTGCAGGATATGCACAAAATGGATTTGTTGAAAAGGCTTTAGAATCTTTCAAGAAAATGTAATTAGCATGTGTAAAGCCAAATTCAACAACCTTTGCCAACATACTCCTTGCCTGAGCCAAAATGGGAGCTTTGGAAAAGGGTATGGACATCCATCAAAGCATGAAGGATAGAGGAATTAGGTCATTTGTTATAGTTTCAACTGCCTTGGTAGACATGTATGCAAAATTTGGAAGCATTGACAAGGCATGTGAACTGTTTGGTAGAATGCCTCAAAGAGATGTCATCTCATGGAATGCAATGGTTGCGGGATATGCACAAAATGGATTTGTTGAAAAAGGATTTAGAAACTTTCAAGCAAATGCAATTAGTAGGTGTAAATCCAAATTCGACAACCTTTGCCAACATACTCCCTGCCTGTGCCAAAATGGGAGCTTTGGAATAGGGTATGGACATCCATCATAACATAATTGAAGAAGGATTTTTGTTAGATAGACATGTATGCAAAATGTGGAAGTATAGATAAGGCACATGAACTGTTTGATGGAATGGCTCAAAGAGATGTCATCTCTTGGAATGCAATGATTGCAGGATATGCACAAAATGGATTTTGCATGGATGCCCTCAAAATATTTGAATTAATGAAGCACTTTGGAACATATCCTAACATTGTAAACTCTAATCTAATGGGCTGATCTTCATTTTCCATGCATACAGATTAAGGTAAAATCTAATGGGCTCTGTAGAAGAGTTGCCGTCTCTAATGCAACAATTTAACTGATAGCACTGCTACTTTAAAAAATCTTGTAATATGGTCAATAGTAACCTTCAAATACTGATACATAAGAATGTTACAGATAGAATTATGTCACAGGAAATTTTCCCTATGGTTGAAAACAAACTGTTATCACCCAGTTTTGTACCCTTGCATACGCTGTGAAACCTCTGCAAATTGGAATAACATGGGATAGATCTCCAAGTGTGGGACTTTGCTAAGTGAGATCAAACCTCCGGAGAAGGCCGGCTTCCTTGTCTAGTTATCACTTGAAACTACTAAATTTTGGGGGGAAAAGGGAGAGGGAATGCTTGTAATAAAAATGAATGAAAGCTTGAAAACATAACAGGGTGATACACCAGACAGATTTAAAGAAACTTCCACAAAACTGAAGGATGCACAAAATAATTAGAATATAGCAAGTAGGCATACACAGGTTAGATGACTTTAGCAGAGGTGAGAGGTAATATGATTGAGAGGAATACAACATTCACAGACAAATCATATGCAAATTACACAGAGCTAGAAAAATCAGCAAAGAGGTAAAAATAACTTGCATATATTAGACAGAGAGGCAAGGTTACAGTATATGGAAACTCTGTTTGGAAACAGAAAGACCAAAATGTCAAAAAATCTCCAACCCTATTTACAACATTCGAATGCATATATATAGCATTCCAAAAAAATATCCTAAGGTGATTACAAAATTTGCTCAAAAGCTGTCACAAAAAATATCTCCATCGATGACTGTCCAGCTACATCAGTTATGGCATTGAAATCTGGAACTGGGGAAGATATGAGATATTTAGAGTCTTTATTGCAGTTGCTTACTCATTGATCTGTAGTAGAAAAGATGAAAATATCTGGAAGAGGAAGGTGGAAAGATATTTCTGATCATAAGTGCAAGCTGCTTCATCTTTTTGCAGCAATGAATGCCCCAAAATATCTTCATCTCGTCCAAGAAGTCGCTAAAACATCCAGTCGCCCAAAATATGCAACTCCAGATCTAAATTTGAAAAAGTGATAAAGCTCCTGAAAAACCCTGCCAAATGAAAGAGGGGACCAAAATATGCAACTTTGCCTCTTGGAGCATGCTGAAATTCGCCAAAATGGAAGAGATATAGGTAGTCAAACTTTCGGTCAACTACCTGTATATATCGCTTTTGCATTTCTGTGTATATCGCTGCATCTTGGCGCCTGAATCGACATTCAAAAATTAATTCTGCAACTTCCTTGCACATACATGGCGCTTTGCATATCGGGCCCTGTTTGTCTCTTAAAAAATGCATTTGAAAATGACTTGCATATGCAAGAGCTTGGTATATATGCATCTGCCACTGCCACGTGGCACTCCCTGATTTGCCGTTGAGTTGGAACTGGGACCCCCACTGAGGAATTGCATCCGGTATCGACCATCGGAAAGACTCAAAAACAAGTCGCCGATGCATCATGTCTGGCCGAAATCTTCCTTGTATATCGGCTTGTATATGCAAAATACAAGCTACGGACCTCATGCTTGAACTTTGTGAAAATTAACCTTTTGGGTGAGATCCGGGTTGTATGTACCTCATTGTACATTTGTTTGTATATCGCAATATACAAACTCACGTATACATACAAACAGGGAATCCTGATGGAATGTACCCGTGATGCATCTTTTTCCTTGTATATTCTTGCATGCATGCAAATATACAAACACCCCTTCATACAAGTCGGACCCAAAGCCTTTATGTGCCGAACTTGATCTTCGATTGAAATCCACCTTGTATATGCAATGCATCATTGACTTGTATATCGCAATATACAAGCGCCATATACATACAAGTCGGACCCCAAACTAACCTTTAAGTATATTTGATTGCCTGTCGGGTCTGGCTTGCATATTTCATTTGTATCTCTCTTTGTATATGTGCGATATACAAACCTCTTTGTATCTTCACGGGGCCCATCATTTGTATCTCCTTCTGCGGCATTGTAGCAAATGTACATTTGTTTGTATATGCGGATATACAAACACAAATATACAAACTCCCTTATATATAAACAGGGAATCTTCGAAGGAATATGCCCGCAATGTACCACTTGTATGTAGGAGACATACAAACCTCTTTGTTGTATCTGCGCGGGCCCCACATCAAGCATCTTGGAGATATACAAAAGCTTTTGTATATCCCCTGCAACAATCTCTTGTATATTCCCTGCGGTACTGTAGCAAATGTACATTGGGCTTGTATGACAAATATGCAACACAATATACAAACCTCCAGACATGCAAACAGGAAATCTTTGAGGAATATTCCCGCAATGTATCTTTTCCTTGTATATGTCCTCTTGTATATTGCGAACATACAAAGCAATATACAAGCCTGCTGACATACAACTGCGGAATATTTCGAGGAATATGCCACGAATGTACATTTGCCTTTGTACATTTAGCGAATGGATATTTGCTTGTATATGCAAACATACAAGGTAAATATACAAGCACTAAACATACACAAGGGGAATCTTCGAGGAATATGCCATGAATGCATATTTATACATTGTATGTTGACCAAAACTTTGACCATCAATAACTTCTTTATTTGGCCGAATTTCAGGGTGATGTAAAAAACAAACCTGCCTATTTTTTCAAGCTCTTTCTAATGGTAAGGTTTTTAGGCAAGGTTCCCTAGGAAATTTGGCACTTTTGCTTTATAAGGACCTTTTCAAAGAGATTTTCAAGGAAAATACTAGGTTGACTGTTTGACTCAATTCTGAGGAAAAATGGGTCAACAATTTGGCAACCTCTATGGGATGTTTGCCTGCTAAACAATTAGATCAGTGGCCTTATAGTATCCATTGGGCATGGGGTCAAGTCTAAAACCTGCTAGAAAACTGGAACTTCCCTCCAAAATACAAAAAGGGGAAAGGGGACTGCATTCTCTTAATGACAATGCGGCCTATGCAGAAGCACTTATGGAAAGCAAGAAATCTAATCTACTGATTTACAAAGCACTCATACCTCAAAACACTTTTTCAAGTGCATCCCATTGACTGGGATAGGCAGATTTTGTCCATCCATCTTTGATAACTGAAATGCATTGTGCTCCTTGCATTCAGTAATGAGAAATGGGCCACCCCACATGCTATCAAATTTGGAATGCTTTCTTGGTCTGCTTTTCAATTCATCCCATTTGAGCACCATATCACCCATTCTAAAGTTTCTGGGAGTGGCCTTTTGATCAAAACTTCTTTTGGTCTGTAGCTGATGATATTCCATAGTCTTCATAGCTTTGTCTCTGATTTCTTCAAGCTCCATAAGCTGGGCATATCTGACAGCCATGGGATCTTCTTCTTCAAACATTTCTAGCTGATTCATGATGTCTAGTGCTGGCAGTTCTACAGAGATAGGCAATCTTGCTTCCTTCCCATATACTAACATATATGGAGAGTTTCCAATGGACCTCTTAGGAGTTATTCTATCTGCCCATAAGGCATATTTCAAATTAGTGTGCCAGGTCCTCTAGTTGTCCTCCATTGATCTTTTAATAATCCTTATGAGATTTTTGTTGGTAGACTCAGCTAAACCATTACCCTGTGGGTAATAATTAGAAGAAGTATTCAGATAGATCCCATTCTTAACAGCCCAGTCAGCTATCTTTAGACCAACAAAGGCTAAAGCATTGTCAGAAATTATTGACTCAGGCACTCTAAATCTGGAAATCAAATCCTAATAAAAATTTAAAACAACATTTTCATTTGATTCCTTTAGAGCTACTGCTTCAGTCCATCTTGTGAAAAAATCTGTAGCTGTAAGAATCTACTTGTGGCTTGCACTTGATGGTGGATTAATGGGTCCTATGAAGTCAATACCCCATCTCATGAAGGGTTGCTCTATTTGAATTGGCCGTAAAGGTAAGGCTGATAGCCTCTCCTTTCCTGTAAAAATGGCACACTTTACACATTTCCTTGCCCATGCATGGGCATCCTTAAATAGGCTGGGCCAGTAATAGCCAGCTCTCATTATCTTCTAGGCAGTAGTCTTCGGGGCAAAATGACCCCCCACTGCTCCATCATGAAATTCATGTAGTACCTTGTCAGTCTGATCTTTATCAATGCACCTTAACAATACACCATTAAAATCTTTCCTGAAAAGAGTGTCATTAATCAAAACATATGGAATGGACTGCAGTCTATAATATCTTGTCCTGGTTCTATCCAGACCCACTGGACATTTGCCAGTTTGCAAAAATTTAGTCATATCAGTAACCCAGCCTGTGCTCGCTACTGCTGCATTATCTTGAGGTGCATCCTCAATGGTAAAAAGTGTCTCATCCTCCTTGTTAGAACTGGTAGGGAGCTGCTCACTGAGTCCTCTGCCTCTGACAAGCTTGGTTACTTGGATATCCACGTCATATTCCATGACCTTGGTGATCCAACCGACTCTTTTCTCATTTATATCCCTTCTCAACAAGAACTCCTTCACGCTGGGATGAGCCACCATCAAATGTATCTTGTTATTAGAAAAAAGATGCCAAAATTTCTTGAGGCTCCTTATCACTGCAAGGACGTGCTTCTCAACGAAGCTATACTTCCATTCATATTCTTCCAGCCCTTGACTGAAAAAAGCAATTGGTTGCTCAAAGCCGCTACTCTGCTTCTGCACTAAAATCGCAAAGATTGTATCTAGGCCGCCATAAGCATATAGAATAAAATCTTTGGAAAAATTAGGATGTACCAAGGTTGGCGCAACTGACAATGCTTCTTTTATAGACTCAAAACTGAATCTGGCCTCTTTTGTCCAATTAAAGGCTACATTCTTTTTCAACATGGATGTCAAAGGTTTCAAAAGATTTGCGATATCAGGGATGAACCTTCTTAGAAAATTAATTCTGCCAATGAAACTTTGTAATTCCTTCTTATGACTTGGTAAAGGCAGCTCCAAAATGGCCTTTACCCTTTCAGCATCAATAATAATGCCTTCTTTTGAGACAACGTGCCCTAACAACTTGCCTTCATGGACAACAAAAATGCATTTGTTTGGATTAAGGGATATCCCAAACTCTCGGCATCTCTCAAAAACTTGCCTTAAGTGGGATAAATGCTCAGATGCATTCTTGAAAAAACTTGTTATATCATCTAAGTATACCAGCACTAGTTTGTATAGCAAACCCTTGAATGCCATATCCATGGCTCTTTGAAAGGTCGAGCCAGCGTTAGAGAGGCCAAAAGGCATCCTCCTATAGGCCATGGTGCCCCACTTGGTAGTGAAAGTAGTCTTAAATTGATCTTCCTCCTTGACCAACACTTGATTGTAACCAGAAAATCTGTCAAGCAAAGAAAATCTTTCTGAGCCCGCCATTACCTGCAAAATCTGTTCCATTGAGGGCAATGGGTAGTGGTCTTTTAGAGAGGCTCTGTTTAGGTCCCTAAAATCAACGCACAACCTGATTTCTCCATTCTTCTTCCTCACAGGGACAAGGTTTGAGACCCAAGAAGTATGCTTGATGGGAAAGATGATCTTTCCCTCAATTAGCTTAGTCAATTCTTTAATCATCAGGGGCTCCAGCTTTGGATTTAGGGGCCTCTGCCTCTGTCTTACAGGCTTTGTACTTGGTTCTAATTCTATGGTGTGCTGGGCAATGTGAGGATCAAATCCTTTTAGGTCTGAATAATCCCAAGCAAATACATCTTCAAATTCATGGCACAGGGCAATAAAAGCTCTCCTGTCCTCAGCTGAATAGATTTTACCTATTCTGAGGAGTTTTCCCTTAAAAATTTCTAACTCCTCATAATGTTCCTCTTTTATTTGCATACTAGTCTTAGTCTTTTTCATCTGATCATCAGTGCCAAAAATAGACTCCAAAGTCACCAATCCCTTAGGCAGCTTATTTGTCTTCAGCTGAATAATCTGATCATTGCCATACTGCTGTTTGAGTTTATCCTGGTTTACCACAGAAAATTCATCTTCTTCTAACAAGAACCATAGGATTTGCTCATCACTTTCAAAGACCTGCCAATGAACATTATTGTCAGGGATAGAGGGTTTGTCTACTATCTTTACATGATGTTGCATTTTCTCTTTTTGAATGTCACTAGGGATGTCAAACTGTGCCCTAATTGCCGCCAATCTATCAGCATGGGAGTTCTGATTTCTTGGAATGGAAATCAGATTAAAAGCGTCAAATTCCTCAATCATGTTCCATACCCTATGCTTATAGCACTTCAAGGTATCATTTTTGGTAAGATGCAGTCCTCTTACCTGATTTATAATTAGTTCACTATCCCCAAATACTTGCAAGCAGCCTATTTGCTTCTTTCTTACCCACTGCCAACCCTGAATTAACCCTTCATATTCAGCAGTGTTATTGGTGCATGAGAAGGCAAAACGGAAAGCGGCATAATATTTTCCACCTTGTGGTGACACCAGCATTGCACCACCACCAGATCCATTTCTGCTCCTTGAGCCATCAAAGTACATTTTCCATACTTCTCCTCGCTGCTCTGTCTGCTATTATGAATCCTTTACCATACTTGGAATTGTTGCCTCAGGCTCATGGAGTATATAGACCCCCATACCATTTTCTTGAATATGTGCTTTAGGATCATCTACAACATCTTCTGATGACCACTCCCTTAAGAGTATCTTTGGTATGCTTTCATTTTGTAGTTCTTGGGCAGCAAAAAGTTCAGGATCATCAAAAATAATGCAATTTGCATTAACAACACTTGGTGTGTAAGGCTCTATGTGATGATTTGAAAGTAACTCAGATTTTAAAGTTACTTTAGTGCCATATCTGGTCCTAAAAAATATATGGGACCAGTCAGAGGATAGGTATCCTCCTATTTTGGCTGTGAATTCTCTTGATAGGCACATGGCAAAATAGGGAGGCAAATCAATAATGAAGACCTCTTGGAAGATGGAAACATTGGGACAGGTATGTAGAGTAAGACCTAGGTCTTTTATTACACCCATAGTACTAACAGCCGTGCCATCTAATTGGAGTACACCCTTCTCAAGAGGCTGGTATTTGAGCCCTAATTGGTCTGCAATTTGTTTATGCATCACAGAACTGCTTGCTCCACTATCCACCATGCAATTATGAACTAATTGATCTCCAATTATCAATGATATATAGAATGGGAGTGGCTTAGTACTTTTGTTAGGCTATTTGCTGTTATCCTCGGAGGAATTAGTAAGGGCAGCCCTACTTGGGTCAACGGTTGTATCTTTGGACACCTTCAAATCAGACAAGGCAAATTGCAATATGTCTTTTTGGCCCAAGATGGCTAAAGAATCCCACATAGACATTGTCACATTCATCTTTTTCATATTTTCAATAATATTGAAAGGTGGAATGGCACTCACCTTCTGATTTGATTTTGTAGCAGCGACGTCTGGTTGCAAACGAGGCATCTCCCTTGCTTTTGCTGGGTCATTTCTTTGTAGAATATGGGGAATTTGGTGTGCAGAAACATCAGCAGACACTTTTCCTTTATTTGCTGCAACTGAGGTGTTATCGCTGTTTATGCCACAAAATTCACCCTCCTGCCAGTTCATGAAAACAGAATCACTCTGAGGTTGTTCCTGTTGTTGCACAACCCCATCTCTTGGTGTGCTTGGCTGTGAGGCTGCCACATTTTGCACCATTAAAGCCTGATTTATGACTCCATTTGAGCAGGCTGCTTGACTGTGTGGAAGATTACATGGAAAACACCACTCATACTCAGCTGCAAGGTTGTTCTGAGCAGGGACAAGGTCCCTTACGGTGTTAATAGGTGCTGGATTATAAGGCAGAAAAGGCCTTTGATTTACATTCTATCTGGCACCTTGATAGTTGCTTTGATAAGGTGGCCTATTAGCTTGATAGGGCTGATTTTGGCCTTGAAATGGTTGATTCTGCCCCTGGCTAGATTGCTGATAAGACTGAAGGGGCCTCTGGGACTGTTGCTTCTTTATGCTTACCAGTTCATTTCCAAAAGTTTGAAGGATACCCTCAATCTTTTGCTGACTGTTTTTAATCTCTTTCAATTCTTGAGACGAACTAGAGGCGGCAGGTTCAGAATTAGCAATATTAGGTAATGCTGCGATAGTAGGCACAGGGGGAAAACATGGAATTAGCAAGGGCATAGAAGCCTGAATCTCAGGAAAGATAGGCGCTGGTGGTCTGGGTGCTATTTTTTCGGCCTGAATCAAATTATTCTCTGCCCTAATTGCTAATTCATAAGCATCTGGTAAACTATTACCTCCTAGTGATTGAATCATGACTGAAATATCACTATTTAGGGCTTTCAAAAAATATAGAAATGCATATTCAGCTGGAGGTCTTACCATGGCAGGGATTCTGTCCCATGTCTTTTGAAATCTAAAGTTAAAATCTATCATTTGCTCCTGAGGAGCTCTCTTTATAGTGGTCATCTGTTCAACCAATGATAGATTATCTGATTTTTCTTGAAATTGCTTGTTTAATTTCTCTCCTAGGTCATCCCAGGTTCCTATAGTCTACACTGGTAGACTCCTGAACCACTACAACGCCTTCCCTTTGAAGGAGGCGGCCAACAATATAATGGCTACGTTCTCTGGAGTAACATGATGTACCCCACATAGAGAAGCTATGTCTCTAATGTGCTCTATAGGAGTGGTCTGATTTTCCCTTGTGAAATAGGGTAGATTCTTCAAAGTTGCCATTGGTATCACATCATGCACCATTAGATTCAAAGGGCTGCCCCCGTCAAAATTCACGAATGGCTAATTTCTTGCCATCTGAAGAGCTGTAGGTAGACTCGCTTGAGTTACTATGGGAACTACAGAAGCAACTGGTCTGAAACCTGGTGGGGTTGACTGTACTCTTTTGGAAACTGAAGTCCTCACTGCAGTTCTGCTCAGTCTTCTAGGTGGAGATAGTTGCAAAAATTCGAATGAGCTTGAACTTGAACTCCTAGTTTGTATCTTTCTCATAAAAATGTAGAAACAGAACTAGTCTGCTTGTCCTTCCTTAGTGTGAGTCGCTAGATATGCAGATTTAACCTCTTACAGGTTTGAAAATCACTGGCTGCACATCAAAACCAGTGATAAATTTGTAATGGTCCCACTGGGCGTGCCAAAAGTTGTTATCACCTAGTTTTGCACCCTTGCATAAGCTGTGAAACCTCTGCAAACTGGAATAACATGGGATCAATCTCTAAGTGTGGGACTTTGCTAAGTGAGATCAAACCTCTGGAGAAGGCTGGCTTCCTTGTCTAGTTATCACTTGAAACTACTAAATTTTGGGGGGAAAAGGGAGAGGGAATGCTTGTAATAAAAATGAATGAAAGCTTGAAAACATAACAAGGTGATACACCAGACAGATTTAAAGAAACATCCACAAAACTGAAGGATGCACAAAACAATCAGAATATAGCAAGTAGGCATACATAGGTTAGATGACTTTAGCAGAGGTGAGAAGTAATATGATTGAGAGGAATACAACATTCACAGACAAATCATATGCAGATTCACACAGAGCTAGAAAAATCAGTAAAGAGGTAAAAATAACTTGCATATATTAGACAGAGAGGCAAGGTTACAGTATATGGAAACTTTGTTTGGAAACAGAGAGACCAAAATGTCAAAAAATCTCCAACCCTATTTACAATATTCGAATGCATATATATAGCATTCCCAAAAAAAATCCTAAGGCGATTACAAAATTTGCTCAAAAGCTGTCACAAAAAATATCTCCATTGATGACTGTCCAGCTACATCAGTTATGGCATTGAAATCTGGAACTGGGGAAGATATGAGATATTTAGAGTCTTTATTGCAGTTGCTTACTCATCGATCTATAGTAGAAAAGATGAAAATATATGGAAGAGGAAGGTGGAAAGATATTTTTGATCATAAGTGCAAGCTGCTTCATCTTTTTGCAGCAATGAATGCCCCAAAATATCTTCATCTCGTCCAAGAAGTCGTTGAAATGTCCAGTCGCCCAAAATATGCAACTCCAGATCTAAATTTGAAAAAGTGATAAAGCTCCTAAAAAAACCCTACCAAATGAAAGAGGGGACCAAAATATGCAACTTTGCCTCTTGGAGCATGCTGAAATTCACCAAAATGGAAGAGATATAGGCGGTTAAACTTTTGGTCAACTGCCTGTATATACCGCTTTTGCATTTATGTGTATATCACTGCATCTTGGCTCTTGAATCGGCATTCAAAAATTAATTCTGCAACTCCCTTGCACATACATGGCGCTTTGCATATCGGGCCCTGTTTGTCTCTTAAAAAATGCATTTGAAAATGACTTGCATATGCAAGAGCCTGGTATATATGCATCTCCCACTGCCACATCGCACTCCCTGATTCATCGTTGAGTTGGAATTGGGACCCCCGCTAAGGAACTGCATCCGGTATCGGCCATTGGAAAGACTCAAAAACAAGTCGCTGATGCATCATGTCTGGCCGAAATCTTCCTTGTATATCAGCTTGTATATGCAAAATACAAGCTACGGACCTCATGCTTGAACTTTGTGAAAATTAACCTTTGGGTGAGATCCGGGTTGTATGTACCTCATTGTACATTTGTTTGTATATCGCAATATACAAACTCACGTATACATACAAACGGGGAATCCTGATGGAATGTACCCGCGATGCATCTTTTTCCTTCTATATTCTTGCATGCATGCAAATATACAAACACCCCTTCATACAAGTCAGACCCGAAGCCTTTATGTGCCGAACTTGATCTTCGATTAAAATCTGCCTTGTATATGCAATGCATCATTGACTTGTATATCGCAATATACAAGCGCCATATACATACAAGTCGGACCCCAAACTGACCTCTAAGTATATTTGATTGCCTGTCGGGTCCGGCTTGCATATTTCATTTGTATCTCTCTTTGTATATGTGTGATATACAAACCTCTTTGTATCTTCACGGGGCCCACCATTTGTATCTCCTTCTGCGGCATTGTAGCAAATGTACATTTGTTTGTATATGCGAATATACAAACACAAATATACAAACTCCCTTATATACAAACAGGGAATCTTCGAAGGAATATCCTTGCAATGTACCACTTGTATGTAGGAGACATACAAACCTCTTTGTTGTATCTGCGCGGGCCCCACATCAACCATCTTGGCGATATACAAAAGCTTTTGTATATCCCCTGCAGCAATCTCTTGTATATTCCTCGCGGTACTGTAGCAAATGTACATTGGGCTTGTATGACAAATATGCAACACAATATACAAACCTCCAGACATGCAAACAGGGAATCTTTGAGGAATATTCCCGCAATGTATCTTTTCCTTGTATATGTCCTCTTGTATATTGCGAACATACAAAGCAATATACAAGCCTGCTGACATACAACTGCGGAATATTCCGAGCAATATGCCACAAATGTACATTTGCCTTTGTACATTTAGGGAATGTATATTTGCTTGTATATGCGAACATACAAGGTAAATATACAAGCACTAAACATACACAAGGGGAATCTTCAAGGAATATGCCATGAATGCATATTTATACATTGTATGTTGACCAAAACTTTGACCATCAATAACTTCTTTATTTGGCCGAATTTCAGGGTGATGTAAAAAACAAACCTGCCTATTTTTTCAAGCTCTTTCTAATGGTAAGGTTTTTAGGCAAGGTTCCCTGGGAAATTTGGCACTTTTGCTTTATAAGGACCTTTTCACAGGGATTTTCAAGGAAAATACCAGGTTGACTGTTTGACTCAGTTCTGAGGAAAAATGGGTCAACACAAACATTAGAATAACAAACCTATAATCATTTAGAAGCCCAGGGTAGTGAAAACATACAGTCATGTAACATGGGGAAGCTTTGGCAGCTAAGCTCCAATCTACCTGCCTATCAAAAGGGATATATGAAAATGTTGCATTGAGTGACTCTTCTTCAGTTGCACTCTGCAAGCAAAGCAAGACAACCTCACTTTTCACAATTGATGGATGAATTTCATGATAAATTAACAATCATTTCATAAACAAAAATTACAAGGTAGTTTCAAAAAAGAAAATTGTAAAACCTAATACAACCTCAACAAGGAGCCCCTCAAGAGATTCTAGCTAGTAAGATTGCACTTGATGAGTCTAGTTTATGACTCAATTTTGTTAGAATTTATCATTCATATGATGTAGTTATCTTGGACTTTGGTACCTAGATCTTGATCTTTTCATGACATTTCCTCAAAACCATAAGATATTGGGCATAGGTTATTTCCTATAATCTTTAATGACATTGACATGCTAAATGAACTATCTATGTTAATTTTACATGTGGTTAATGAATCTTACTCTAAGATAGTTACAGATATGCAATTATTGTGTGTACTAATATTGTTATGCAGATATAATTAACAGCCTATAAAGTCGAGGAAGATTATGTCAGTTGGTTACTCGCCATCAAAGTCAAACAAGGTGGTCGTTCAAATGTCAAATGGAGGGAAGATAACTGCCTTGTAATTGGTCTTAATTACTTGTTGAGTGAATATAGGAGCTGTTGTTATGCTAGATCTACATTAAAGTGACCATGCTTGACTAGATTCCATGCATGCATAACCTCCTCTCCACTTTCTATGCTTTCCCTAAAGTGGCGTCCTCCTATTTTGTTGGAGTTGACCGCCTTGGTAGGTAGTTGGTTTGTAGTTTTTACTTCTATAAATAAGACTTAGATGCTTCTTCTGGGGGGTTGATTAATATGAGGTTGTACTCGCACTGTTAATTTTTTTAGTAATACAGTTATGTTGCTCATTTGTACTCATGTTTTCCAATGAATAAAATGAATTTATAAGTTCACATCTCTGAGTTTACATTTGTCTTAAGGGATACTCATCCAAGGGGGCCCACTTGGCGAGCATTCCATCCTTTAGTTTAGTTTTTATTTTCTGTTAAACAGTTAGTTAGAATCTGGCATCAAATGTTCCTACAACGACTAGAATTCCATTCTGTCTGTTCCTGCAGCCAAAGCAGACAGAGTAGTTTCCTATTTGTTTGCCTAGATTTTCATTTTCTGTCATGCACTTTAGCTTAGTATAGTTGTTGGTTGATGTTCAACATTTATGTTATTTCTTTCCAAGCAATTTACTTTCAACATTATGTCTTTCTTAGCTGTAGAATGAATGTGGCTACTTTGGAGTTCCTAGTGCACATATTGTGCTTGCCCATTTCAAGTTCATGTCCCTGGGTTGATAAGTTAAATGCATCTTCATAGTGATTAAGATAGCTATTCAGGTTAGATGTCCAATCTCTGAGTCACAACTTTATGGGCTTTTTTTGTTAAATCATTGTATGAGACCAACATTTTTGGCGTCATTGCCGAGGATGGTGTTAAACTAGGATGATCTTTGGAGTCATCTTTAGTATTATTTCTTGCAGAAGTATTTTTGAGGCGTGTTCTTAGTGTATTCCTCATTTAGGAAGTAACGACCCACAATCCATTCACAACATTCTTTATGTGAGTTGGCCGATACTGAGTATATATTGCATGCATAGAGGCAGAAGAAGAGATGCTTTAGGGAGATTCCTTCCTAATGATCCAAATTACCCAGCAGAAGAAGCATAAGTGAATCCTTTTCTTTATGCATTCCCTAATTTGAATAGTTCTGAAACATCATCTGAAGAACAAGCTTCCCAAAACTTGGCACGAGTAGAGCTTTCAAACAATAAGGTAAGGAAAGCTTGCCTACCTGGTACAGTTGATTATCATTTTCTTTGATTATTGAATGTGCATTTATCTAACAGATGAGTTCTTTGCACGTATGGTGCGGAGATGCCTTTGATTCTCCCGGAGACACTCATTTACCTGGTCACCATGGCTGTGTCTATAATTGCTTTTAAGGGTTTCCATCCCTCTTTGTCGAAGCTTTGCCTCATGAAACCTAAGCAGCGTTTCTTACTCTACCCTAATTCCCTTAAACTATTGGTTCTCACGAGTATGTTGGGAAGTTATCTACTACCATTTTTCCTTGTTCCTAGAATAGTTCACCCTGTGATGGCCTGGCTTCTTTACTTATTAGGCTCCATGTCATTTGGGGTGGGTCTAAAAAATGCATTCCTACTCCCAGCTTTACCACTCTTTACCCCTTGGTTGGGTATATTTGGGTCATTCATTGTCATGGCTTTTCCATTCCACACTAATGGTATAGTAAGAGCATTGTTTGTAGCAACATATGCATTTTTAGCAGCTCCATTTGTGTGGTGGGCTCTTACGAGAGTAATGTCATCTTTGGACACATCAGTTGAATGTGAAGCATTGAGAGTGTGGAGAGCCTCATCAAAACCTGAACCACAGTCTCTGCTCATGAAGGTTTGTTAAAACTAGTTGTTCTCTCTCCAATTGGTGGTCATGAGCGCTCTAACCAACTGTTCAACAATCAGAATCTCAGTTCAAGAAACCTTTTTCAGGTCACTGCAATTTGAATAGAGCAAGCTATTGATTTCACACAACAAACCTGAAAATCATCAATGATGCATGTTGGGGGGCTTATTAGACCAAATAAATTCAAGTTGTTTTCTTACTTTAAAAAATGTTTGAAATGGATCAACAAGTCACTCTTGCTTTGTTCGCTCATTTATAGTTTTAAGTTTGTAAAGTTTTTGGTAAAATTATATAGATTTTTATACAATTGTAAGAAAAGCTTCACAAATTTATTTTCAACAGATTGTGAAAACCTAATTTTCAAATTTTCATGATCTCTTTGTTTTATTACAATCATTTTTGTAGCCTTTTCAATATCCTTATATGGTTTGTTTCTGCATGTTTGATGCTGTGCACAGATATCAAATGTTATCCATAGGGTAATACCATGGCTGTGACAAGAACATTCTCCAAATCAGCTTTTAAATCCAAATGAGCCGTTTGAATGGAAAGTCCAAAATTCTAGGTCCTTCTATACCAATGGTTTTAGTGGAACGCTTTGATTGAAGAACTGGGGTGTCTGTTGGAGTCTCTCTAACACAGTGCCAATAGAAGAACAATTTATTTTTTTACTTGACAATAATAAGTAGTGCTTACTGCTTTTGCAAAGCCAATCCATGATATGTGTCATTCAATGTTGGAGAAATATGGAGAGCTCTACTTGTTTTCACTGTGTATCTCCATCTCCCTTGTTTTTGAACTGCATGATTTCCATATATTTGGCTGTCAAAGAAGAATTACTAATTTATTTTGCTGTTACAAATATTTGTATTGCTGCCATGATTCTTTTGGATACTCTTGGCACTTGCCAGTTCTGGGTAAATATGGATTCAACTTGTTTGTGAAGAATGTGTGATAATTATTTATAGTGCCAGATGTTTGACCCTGAGTACAACCTTACTGTTATGTAATGCCTTTGGTGAAGATCAAGCTTCTATAACTTTTCCTACTGCCTTGGAAGAAAATTAAATTGTGGGCGAGAGTGACAGAGAGAATAAAATAGTGCCTTAAATTAATTCTTTATGCTTTCCTGTAGGAAAATTTCTTTCTTTTTTTCCCCTCTTGATTAACTTTCTTTTCTGCCATTACTTGTGGGTGCCTACTAGCTAACCCATTATACTGTTTACTAGTGATTGTTTTCTTTTGGGTGTATACAAATGCATTTTTTTCACATGCTATTTGGAAGCTTACAAGAGAGTGTAATTGATAAAATGATATTAATTATGTAAGGATTCACAACATATAAGGTTCCTAACAACTGATTCAGGATGACTAGTTGTGAATCAAGTTGGTTCATAATTGCCACTTTGAGCTGGCTATTGTTTTATTTTACATAGGTCATTGAGATTTTGGACAAATATTTATTGCATAATGATGTCACTGTAAGAGTTGACTTGCACATGGTTGTATTATTTGTGTGTGTGCTGCAATGAATATGGTTCCATATCTTTGTAGGAAGACATCTTTTTTTAAGAATGTGCCCTTTTAGATGTAATTTTCCACTCGTATCATTTTTTTTGTGGGAGCTGACTGTAAACTTGGACTTCCACAGATGGTAGGAGGCTTCATTTTTCTTGTATTCATATTTAGCTCATATGTTTGAACTGGCCATTGTGAGTTTTTATTCATAGCCAACCTGGTGGAATATCTTGCAAGCTCAATTTAGCTTGAGTTTTTATTGCGATGATATCTTAGCAATTGTTTTTATTTTTATAAATTGATTGTTTAGCCCTTCTGCTTTTGCTCTTGCCAGAAAGTGGTTTTAATATTACCCAATTTTGTGCACAGAACTCGATTTAATTTGTCATCACATTTTTCAAAGTAAAGGCATAATATTTTCATTCAAGGGGGCTCTCCATGTGCTCCATGTCACGTATTTCAATCTTAGTACAAAAAATGAGTTCATCTGCAAAAGGCGGGTCAAACACTAAGCAAACAACTTTAAACCCAAATGCAGCAGAATTTATTCCCTCATCATTTAGATCTCCTTCTAGCAGTTCAAGGAACCTTCGTGTATCCAAGCTAGAAGCTAGAGAAAGCTATGGTAAAGCTGTCTTAAATAGGACAGAATCTGCAACTTCGAACACCTCTGATGATGAGACTTCTCAATATTAGCGATATTGAATTCCTGATGACATTTTTTCTTTTCCTAATGTTCATAGTCTTGGCTAGGAGCACAAACAGTATAGTGGCGAGGAAAATAGAACATAGAATGAGGCACTGGAACAATCTCCATTGCGGACTCCATTCTCTTGGTGTGAATAATTATGAGAGTTGAACTGTCTTTAATAGAGCATTATTGATGGTGACTCGGCCAGCTCAGGGACTCCCGAGTCCTGGAGAGTCCACGATGAGTCCAAAGAGTCTTCCAACTATGGTATAGACTGTGCAGGTGCAGAAATCCAACAACAGTGATGCATTGATAATTGGACAAATTAAATGCTAATAGTGTCATATCCAAAAAAATTCCATAGCCTATTACGTGGCCTCTCAAATAATTTTTTTTTATTTCTATGTAACACTATACCTACCAATGGATATGATTTCTTGTCATAAGTATGTGCTACATTTAATAAGAGTTGTTGTTAATATGTGATAAGGGTCAGTCTGTAAAAACTAACATCATGCTATTAATAATCATTATGCAATGCTACTTCTTGAATCCAGTTTAAATGAGACAGGTAGCCAAGAAGTGCTCCGAGCGGCATCCCTACTACTTAATAAGATAAGACAGATGTAGTTCATGCAGATGCATAGCACACACCAACAAGAGAAGCATAAAAAATGGTCTTCATATCTTCAATGGTTCCACTTGAGCTTAAGGCATATGAAGGGGTGTGCTAATCCAGTAGTATATACTATATTGTTTGAGCATGCCCCGATCCAAATCTTTTTACTGTGTGCTTTCATGTCTATGGACATGAGACTAATACTTGGCCAAAATTTTGCAAATCAATTTCAGCTTTTGCATAAATATGTCAAGCATTGCATGCTATATGTCAATTTCAGATTACTACTCGTAGGATGGGCTCTTGCATCACATAAGACACTTGTTTGTACCGCATGAAGCAGAATGCCAAAACTTCATATGAGAAGCTCATTTCAACAAAGTTGCAGGTCATTTTGGAGTAGAGAAAACCCTCCCAGTTTTAAATAAGTATTTCTATTGGCCACATCTCAGGTCAGAGATTGCAAAACACATCAAATCTTGTACTGCATGTGCCATAGCAAAGTCAATCAACAAGAAGAAAGGAATGTATACTCCTTTGTCAGTCACAAACTAGCCTTAGGAATCAAATTCCATGGTTTTTCTTACTACCAAGCAGTACAATGATTTTGTATGTAACAGTTGAAAGATTCTTAAAGATGACATTTCTCAAACCATGTAAAATGACCATCTCAGCTCCAAATAGTAGAAATAATTCTTCCATTCTAAGCAAGCTTCGTGACCATATACATTTCCTTCACACCAGATATAATGAAAATGCATGGAGGAGATGGAGACTAATAGCCAATGTCTTCCAAGGCATCAGGGGCCAGAGTTCCATGAAAAAGGTAAAGTTTTTTGCTGTATTGAGCTTCTAACAACATCAAAATGGTCTTTTGTGATTTTTCCCTAGAACAATTTCAAAAGCATTCTTGGCAGTTGAGCATTGCTGCTTCATTAATCCCAGTTCTCGTTGGTGGTGCACCTGCTCAGAGGCTAAACGAACCTTTGTCTGGCACAATGTCAATTGCAAAATGAACAGGGCCTTTATACTTCAGCAGTTCCTAAGCTAGGCCTCTCTGCTGGAGAGCAGTAGATAGTTTATGAACACCATGCCCAATTTACTCCAAGAAGAAGGTAAGCTCACAATGTCACCTTGCCTGCACCTGATACTCACAGAATGATGCAGGACTGATAATGAAATCAGGAATCATCAGCTTAAATAAGTCCTGTCACAACAATTGCAGATACCTAAAAATGTGATTTGGATTTAGAGGTCTCCAACAAAATCTAAAACTTTTGCATATTAGAAGAGATTATTCTCTACTCCATTGTATAAGATTTATTGATCTCCTAACATATATAGCACATAACACTACAAGGCCAATCCCTAGAACTAGGTAAAAAGAACTGACTACTATAAATAAGGCCACTGACTAGGAAATAAGGGTTGAATATTGCGTGGATTGTTTTGATCTGGACTTAGAAGCATGAATTGTAAATCAGTATGCGGTTGCTTTAATGAATGGTCACAGTTTCTTTTAACACAATTCAAGCTATAGCTTTAAAAATTGTTTTTGCAATCTAAGGCCAGGCAAAAGGAAACTTCGTAACAGGGCAAATAAATGTAAAACAAGAATTATTCAGAGCAACTGTTGTCATTTCTCATTGTGTAGCCATCATTGGCGGCATCAAGTTATGATCCTTCGCTGTAAGCCTATTGCACAAGAAAATGTGGATGAAATAGAAATTTGTGCGTATCACAGATAAAGAACATTTTAATGCCATAAAATCTACAACAAGATTGAGAAAACGAGGAGATTAGTGAAGGGGCATAGAGAGGAAGTGAAGTTTAATAGTGATATGTGCAGTGAGACATAGAAAGATGGCACCAAATAGCACCTATTCAGTTTTATGTTTACATCATCGGACAGAAGCACTTCTACACAATCATACGGAATGAAACATCCCAAAGCAGAGGTAACCGACATAGTGAATAAATACTAAAGAACACGTACAAACAATAAAACTATACGAGGTTCTGATTGCAAACAAAAATGTTGGCTTTATTCAAAACAAATGAATTTTCCTAAATCTGAAACAATTGAAGGCTGCATCAAGGACATCAGGCCTCTCTCGAATCTTATGATTCATGCCAGACATGTCAGCCAAATTGAAGCTCACAAATATGGCAACTGCAATAGCAAAAATGGGAGTAATGACCGACTTATATCCCAAAGCATGGCTGAATATGACATTTGTTGCAGCTCCAGTTTCACAGGACTGGGCCACTTCTTGAACAGGGCTGCACAACAATTATATTAAGTAGTGATATTTGAATCCAACTATTAGGGATAACCACACCATGAGACCGACAAATGGCAGGCAAACTTACCTATAAGAATCACTAATATAGTACTCAGTAATGTAACCAATCACAAGTCCAGCCCATAATCCAATTGAAGCACAGAAGAAGAGATGCCTGCATGTTTGCAATGAAATAGAAAAGTAAATTCGAGAAATTTAAATATTTATATATAACAGATGTGCACCTGAAACACTACGCACTTATTGAATATAATGGTTTCCTTTACATACCAGTTTTTGACTGTTTTGGCAGAACCAAAGTTTAAGATCGTGAAAGTTGATTGTAAAGCAATAAAGCTTACAATAGGAATGCCAATTGTCATCAGTAGAGATGATAAGCTGCGTCTCAAGGAAAGGTTCAGCTCCCTTAACTGGCTTGATCTCAAAGAATTGAGTTGCAAAGAATGTTGTGATTAAGCAAATCATGATACCCATTGAGCTGACAAGCAAGGGATAGTACATTGAAGTGAAATCATGAGTGGTGCCAAACGATGAAATGGATGCCACAACAAGAGCAGCAGCCAACATTATCAGCTATAACTTGGAGGGAGGCACACTGCAACATCAATACAAACCAAAATGTGACAATATAGAAATTTAAAAGCATAGTACCAGTGGAAACCCTGAACTAATTGGATTGTCACCTGCAAAGAAAGATTTTGTATTTTTTATTTCCATACAATCAATGCTTTAAAACAATCTTGAGTTTAAAAAACTCACTACTGGGTTCTGTGGGTCATCTTCAGGAATGTTCTGCTCAATCTTGCCCACAAGGTCGGCACCAACTTCAGCAGTGTTCATGTAAATTCCACCACCAACTCTTCCAAAAAGAGCCATTGCAGACCCACCAAGACCATAGTTAGTAATGATTTCAAAGAGACCCTCCCAATCATCTCCATAATAAATCTTGGAAACATTAATGGTGATGTAAAGCATAAGAAGTCCATTTGCAGCAAGCAAAAACCCCATCACAGCAGCAGACCTAAATCCAATTGATTAATAACAATGATATTGATCAGTTTCTTCTATCTTTGATTCACTAGCATGTTGTAGCTAATTACACTGCTCTTTTGTGATTTCCCAAGTCATTGCAAACCATATTCAATTCATTGCAACATCTACTATATTCATCAGATTGGAGCATACTAGCTTGATTTTATCTCAAAGCCTATCGGCACAGATCCCTGGAAAAGGATATCTCTCAGCATAGTTTAGATATATTTTTAAATAACATCTAGCTACACTAATATTTTAACATGAATATGCTTGCATAACAAGAAAGCACACACTCTATTAATTTAGTTTTAGTTAGCTTTAATAAGATAAGACTACCAAGTTTTAGCCCCATAAAGAAGAAGTGGTGTAACAAGTGAGCAAGGCAATTTAAGACCTTCCTGAGTCTTTTGAAGGGCATCCAGATGGAGAACCATTTGCAAACACAGGCCAACAATACAGAACAGGGTCTCACTCTCTTTGCGCCTTCTGACACTGCCCTTGCTGCTCTGATTCCTGAGTATAAAGCCATGATCAACAAACTCACTGACCAGCAGAAGACTTCTCTTTTAGAGTATCATGCAGTCCCTACATTTTACACTTTACAGCAATTCCAAAGCTTGAGCAGACCTATTTCCATGATGGGTCATTACAAGCTCAATGTCAGTGCTTTTGGAGCTCAAGTGTACATGTCTATGGGCTTGGTTAATGCTCCCATCATTGGCAGCATTTTCTCTGACTCCAGTGGCAGTGTACGAGGTTGATAAGGTGTTGTTTCCTGAAGAATTATTTGGCCTTCCAATTCCTACTCCTGCCCCGAGTCCAGAGCCAGTCTTTCCTCCTAAATCTGCCACGTCTCCTACTGATGGAACTTCTGCAAAATTCCCTGACTCTAGTTATGATCAATCAGATGCTGCTTATACAAATGCATTTTTCATTCATTTCGTGCTCCTCATGTTTGGAGTACTTCAAATTCTACACTGGTAATCAATGCCTCATTGATGCAGGGCTAGTAGCAACCCATCATGACCAACACACAATTAAATCTCTGCAGCATTGAAGTGGTTATTCACCGCCCATTTTTTGGCTATTGAAATTTATCCAATTTTAATTTGAGCAGCTTAGATTATGATAAGAAGCAACTATAGATTTATCATGCTCGGCAGCTCTGAATAAAAGAATCATAAAAAATATAGAACAAAATGTTTTCTTGTGAGAATTTAATTTATGCATACACAGCTTCACAAATTTCATGCATAATTTGTAATACTTAATCCATTTGCCTTGATAATCAACCAAGCAACCATGGCTGCCCAAAATGGACCCAATCAACCAACCTTTCCATTTCCTATTGCTCATCAAAATGAAGTGGATAACCTCAAAAACATGCCTGCTTCAGCTCTCCCCAAGTTCTATGGACTTGTAATAGAGGACCCAGACACCTTTTTGTTTGAATTTGATATCCTCTGCAGAAGCTATGATTACACCACTAATGCTCATAGGCTTAAGTTGTTTCCTACTACCATGAAAGATGCTGCATTGAGGTGGTTTATGGGTCTAGGTAGTGATATTGTCAATACTTGCGATGAGATGAAAGAGAAATTTCTTGAGAAGTATAAAGACTACTGTAGGGGTGGGGATATGAGAGGAAATGATATTTTTAGAATGTAGCAGAAAGAGGATGAAAGTTTGGAGGATTACATCTCAAGGTTCCTGTTTTGTTTACAAAAATCTCCCCATCATACACTCAATGAGGAGTCTCAGAAACTACTCTTCCTCAGAGGAATAAGTGAGCATTGCACAGATGCCTCGGATTTAATGGGAGGAGGAGATATTACCCAAGTGCCTTGGGAGGGTATTAAGAAGTTGTGCCAGTATTATTCCAGAGCAGCCATGAAGAAAGGAAGAGGTTATCATTCCCTTATGGGCAAAAACCCTACCAATGGAGTTTCAAGGATGGAGATAAGTCACTTGCTGTCTGATTTTAAGAAAGATATCATAAATAATATGGCCACCTAGATGGACACACTTCAAGCAAAGAAGCAAGACAAGGCAGAGGCAATGTTGGCAGAATATTGTTTTCATTGCAGACAAAAGAAGAGGGACTACAGATGCAAGATGGTAGATAATATTGATAGTAAGAAGATTCCACCTAAGTTCAAGCCAATCCAGGTTGAAGAAGATCAAGTCTACTATGTTGCACAAAGGAGGCCATGGGCTCCAAGACAAGGTATGCCACCAGATCCATTATCATTTGCTGGACCATATTTTAATACTTATGCATCTGGTAACCAATGGCAACAACCATCTCCATCTAACTATGGAGGATATTCACCTCAGCCTTGGAATAACCCTCCAAACACTTGGCAAAATTACCAAAACCCTGCACCCCAATGGCAACAACCTCAAGAGAATTGGCAGTCACCTCCAGGAAACTGGTAGCAAACATCTCAATGGAGGGGAGGACAATAATGGCCAAACTAGACAACTAATTACATGCAGCCAGCTTCTTAGCCCCAACAACCTACTATAATGCCTCCTCTTGCTAGTTCCAATTCAAATACACCTAAACCTACTCAGTTACCAGCTCAACCCTCACCTAACCCAAATAATAGACCACAACAGCAACCAATATACTCTGCCGATCCAAATCAATTCCCTACATATGCTGTGAGTGTAAGTGACATCCACCTATGTTCAGGAACTACCTTTGCACCTCCTTCTAGACCCATCATTACTGAGTTTCCCGAGGAAGAAGAGGAGCCTTTAAATGCCCCCATTCAGTCAAATGCACCTAAAAATCCTAAACTAGTCCCAGTTAAGCATACTGCACAAGAACCACCATTTCCATAGAGGTTGGAAACTATGAAACAAAAGGAAGAGAAAGAGGAACCCACCTTTGACATTCTAGAGCAGTTGAAACATGTATGTGTCAAGATCCCTCTGTTTTAGGCCATAAAAGATGTTCCTATATATGGCAAAACAATTAAGGAAGCATGCCTTAAGAAGCTAGGTAGAAAGAGGAAAGACCCCACTATGGTTCATGTGGTGGGACAGTTGGCTAACATCATGCTTGGGAAAGTGACTGTTCCCAAATATAATGATCCAGGGAGTCCTATGGTAGGAGTTGTTATAAATGGGATCCAAATCAGAAATGCTCTAATTGATCTGGGAGCAACCATAAATGTAATGACCAAGGATATCCTGCAGCAACTAAATGTTGCAAACATGAGACCTACTCCTACTGTCCTGCAGCTTGCTGATAGTTCTACTGTTAAACCTGATGGGATAGTAGAGGACCTTGTGGTATCCCTGGACTCATGGGAATATCTAGCTGATTTCATGATACTTTCTCCTAAAGCTACATTGGGAGGGTATCCCATCATTCTAGGAAGGTCATGTTTAGCCATAGTTGATGCTTATATTGGATGTCAGTCAGAAGACATGACCATATCTGATGGGAGAAGCACTAAAAAACTTGTTCTTTACCCACCTGCACAACCATCTCATGATATGGATAAATCCTGTTTGGCCACATGTTGGTGAAAAGGTCGAGGAAGCTAATTCTGTGGTATAGCTTATGATGTTAGGTAGAAGTTCTTTCATGTAGCTTCAAGATGAAGATGAGGTATTGTCAAACATAATTTAGAATCACTATGAAGTAGAGGAAGCATCATACTCTCATTCTGTTGATCCAGTGAAGACACTTATTCCCACTTTTCCTGCAGCAACAGGTATGTGTCATACATTGCTTCCATAAGAAATCAAGGTACCAAGCATTAGTGAAGCAACTATGGTAGAGTTAACAACTCAAGTGGAGATTTCAGAAGAAAGATATCTGAATATTAACAACAAATTGACTCAAGAACAACAACTATTTTTGACAAACTTGTTAAAGAAACACAAGAATGCCTTTGCATGGGATTACACAGTGACAAAAAAGGAAATACTGGTAATAATCTATGCCCTCAACAAATTTAGGCACTACATAACAGGCTATCAGATCTTTGTGCACACAGAGTATGCAGCCATTAGGTATCTTATGAACAAACCCTTGATATCAGGTAGATTAGCAAGATGGGTGTTGCTAATGCAAGAATTTGACATCACTATTGTGGATAAGCCAGGGAAGGCCAATGTTGTTGCAAACTTTCTTTCAAGGTTGACTACATCAGAGGACAACCAAGTCATTGATGACTTCTTCCCTAATGAACACTTGTTTTTAATCACTATGCAAATACCTTGGTATATTGACACAGCCAATTATCTGCTCATAGGGAGAGTCCCTCCTCATTTCTCTCCAAAGGAGAGAAGGGTGCTCATTGAAAAGTCTTTTCCTTTTTCATGGATTGTTGGATGTTTGTTCTACACTGGACCAGACCATGTCATGAGAACATGTGTGAGAGAAGATGAAACATATGACATTTTGCATGCATGCCACAATGAACCATGTAGAGGGCATTTTGCAACATAGAGGACAACAATGAAGATTTTGAATATAGGTCATTACTAGCCCACACTCCACAAGGATGCAAGGAGATATACAAAGAAATGTGACCGATGCCAGAGGATGGGATGACCAACCAAATCTGATGAGATGCCCCTTTACCCTCAGCTTGTGATCACTCTATTTGATAAGTGGGGATTAGATTTTGTAGGACCCATTGATCATCCATCCAATGGTAAATCCTATATCTTAGTATGCACTGATTATGCAACCAAATGGGTAGAATTTAAGGCCATGAAGCATGCAAGAGATAACAAGGTTGCATAATTTCTTTATGAGGAAATTTTCACACGATATAGGGTTCCCAGAGAGATAGTGACTGATCAAGGTGCTCAATTCACCTCAACCCTAGTTGCAACACTAGTCAATGAGTACAATATAAGGCACAAGAAATCTATTCCTTATCACCCTCAGGCCAATGGACAAGTTGAGGTGACTAACAGGGAAATTGAAGCCATTCTGACCAAAACTGTGGCTGTCCACAAGAAGGATTGGGCAAACAGGCTGCCAGAAGCTGTCTAGGCCTATAGAACATCCTGGAAAACAACCATAGGCTTCACCCCTTTTGAGTTGCTATATGGAAAGACAACTATGATGCCCATTGAGTTTGAACATAAGACTCTTCGGACTGCAATAGACTTGGGGATGGATATCTCTGAGGCACAAAAGGATAGAATCATGCAGCTCAATGCTTTGGATGAGATGAGGAAAGCAGCCTTGCATCACACAGAGGTAGTGCAGAATCAGAGAATAACGTGGCATGACAAATTCATTAAAGACAAGAAATTCCAGCCAGGTGACTGGGCACTGCTCTATGACTCAAGGTATCAGGATAATGCAGGGAAGTTGCATACAAGGTGGCTAGGACCATATGAGGTTGTTGAAGTTTTCTCCAATGGTGCTGTTCAACTTACCACCGTTGATCCTGTTAGATTTAAGCTATTAGTCAATGGTCATCGCCTCAGGTTATATCACAAGCCAACTTTGAAGGATGAGTTCCTGCAACAATTCACTCAGCATGAAACTGATGTAGAGGAAAAAGGTTAAACTCAAACTTCTTACTGGCATATGGGTTTCAATCCATTTGATACTACAACTTCACAAGAGAACTTCACCATGCAATGGCCTCTACTCAAGCATATTTTGGATTGCCAATTACTCTGACCCAAACAAGATCTTAGTTGTCTTTCTTTCCATCCTTTAGGAATCCTATCTCAACCAAAACAAACAATTACCAAGGACTGTCCCTTCATGCATTTGCCATTCCTTCATGGACTGTCTTTAATGTGCAACTATGGCACTCACACTATAACCAATCAACACAAACTTGTTCAACACATAACCAACACATGGTCTTTGACCAAATAACTATGTTCAGTACCTGTGAGAGTAGTGGACAACAAAGTATAGGCAGACTGCACTTTGACAGTGCCTTGCAACTCTGTCCCTCAAGACTGACTTTTACATTCTAACTGTCAACTCTCATCAAAAGGTTCCTTCAAACTTCCATGGGGATTAAATGGCATGCAACAACATCCTAAATCAATTCCTTCAAGGGTTTTGTGGCCATTCAACAAGGGGGCATCCCTAAACCATACCAAACATGACCTTGAGTGGACTGTTACAGTCTACTCTAACTGGACAGTGTTTGCAAAGCCTTAATCACTTAAGGATTTTGATAAACCTTTACTCTGTCAACATTCCCCAAACACCTTGGCACCTTTCTCACACATCCCCACCTTTAATAGGTCATAAACTCCTCAATAAAACACAAAAACCCTCACTGTTCTTGCTCGATAGTCTAGAAACACAGAAATAACAAACCTTTATTGACCAAAAACTAAAAACAAGTACCTTTCCTTGGTTTGCACCTTCGAGGTATATTAACATATGCAATTATGAGTGTCTCCACCATCCTCAGGATTCACCATCTCATTGGAAATAAGAGGAAAACGAACTCATGCATTCACTGTTACCCTAGGACAGGGTTTTTAACAGTTTTCTACTAAAAATACAATATCTAACTCAAAACAACATCAAAATGCATGAGACCAACTGCAAATGGAAGGTGGTTGAAGAAACTAACACTTACAAACAACTAGGCATCATTCCCTATTCGTACAGGGCCATACATCAACTGAGAACAACAAATTTTTGAAGAAAAATACAGGAAAACAATGCCTTTTAGCATTCCATGTTCAAATCTTCAATCACCCACGAATTCTTAATGGTTACAAGGCCTTTTAAAGGCATTCCAACTTGACTCTTTAGTTTCTAACTTCCTAGGAACGAACCAAGAGCCAAATGACTCTTCATCTTCCAAGTTTGCATATTTTTTTTCCAATTTTACATTGAACCTTTACATGGTTTGCAATATTTTGCATACTTGAAACTCCTAATCTCCTAAACACATAAAATGACTTGATAAACCTCATTACAATGTTGAAGCATACAAATTTAATCAAACTCAAAGATTTGTCTAGGGCAACATTAATTTGCCAAGGTGCTCCTGCACCAGAAACTCCTGAACTTCTTGTAGTTGAAGGTAGCGGACCTAGTGTCCCTCCTTCTGGCTAACCAAGGTACGACACTTGTCATAATAAAGACTTCCACTTTTGTGGGGGTCCACTTCTTCATCCATTCACCCATCCGCCCATCCATATCCATCATTCTCTCTTCCATCACGTTTCCATGATCTCACTCCATTCCACCTCACTTTCTTCTGCTCCAATTTCATTCATTGCTCAATCAAATTCTTCAAAGGTGACCGGTACTTTCTCCATCATTTTTGCAACTGATCTTCCAAACATCAAGGTATGTGCGCATTAATTTGTTATCTCTTACTTATCTTTTATTATACATTCATTTAATTATTATAAAATAATGTCGATGTTCTCCATAGCATGTAATTATTCCCTGCCCCGTCAAATCACATCACCATTCCGCATGTGAGGACACATGCTCAAATTTAGGTTGGGGAGGGAGTGTGAATACCATGTCCACATGTCAGTCCATGTGCTTTACACCAGCATGTCAGCAAAGTTTAAAATTGAGTTGATTTGAATTATGAGTGAGATGACGGCTCGCAAGTGTGAGGTGATAGCCTTCATTGATTACTCCTTACTACCTGTACTACTCTTGTCATAATCTTGAGTTCCCAAATAAGGAAAATTTAGATGACATTGGTGATTAAAAATTTAGCAGTGTTACAGGAAGGTGAAGTTCAGTTTTCAGACAAAAATTGCAGGAAGAAAAACTTTACAGGGTGATTGTTTTCAGATAGCTAAACAATGGGAGGTGGATTAATTCGAAATGAACCCACGGTTCATGAGTATTGCTATAGGATGCACCCAGCCAGGACGAGTTTAGAAATTGCAGATGGTTAGATTATTTCTTGAAGCTGAATGGTTTTAATGAAGATGTTGCATTGGAATTTTCCTAGACATTGTCTGAAGGTAAGGCCTCGGTAAAAGGGTTAGAGGTACTGGCTATGGAAGAAAGGATTGTAGAAGTTACAGGGTTGCCTACCGCTAGTGAGAATTATTCTATTACCAGAGACGCCAGGTTAGCTAGGGCCAAATTTACAGAACTCGGTGACCCTCTAATAATTGTGGACAAACAAGGAGCCAAGAGAACCTATTTGCTTGAGCCATGGAAGCAATTAGTTGTTCATGTTGTGAGGTACATTACTTGTGAAGGTCATCAATCAAATTTTCATTCTGTGCATTTCAAACTACTAAATCATATGAGGCATGGGAGAAGAATGAATGTGCCAAACATGCTATACCATCTTCTCTCAATCATGGCAGTCGAGACCCAAAAAGGTATGGCTAATTTTGTTTGCCACCATTGTTTGATCAAATTGTTAGTTGAAAAGTCTCTGCATGATGTGTCTGATATGACTTGGGAAGAATTCTTAAATATTGATCAAATTAGACCAAAGCATTTACAACCTATGGTTGTACCTAAATCTCGTACGACTAGGAGGAGAGTGAGTTCTGTTGAAGCTACTCCTGGAACCTCAACTTCTGGTGTAAACCCTCCTGCAACTGAACAAACTATAGAGATTAGTTCTTCTGAGGTAGAGCATTCAGGCAAAGAGAGTTCTTCTTCAGATTCTGATGATGATGTTTCTCTGAGCAACCTAATTCGAACTAGGGCACAAAAGAAAAAGGTAGAAATAAGAAAGGGTAAAGCTAAAAAGCAAACTATAGGAAAGGGAGTGCCAAGCTCTAAGAAATGGAAGGCTGACACTGTTCTTCTTGTAGCCGAAGAAAAACATGAGAGCCCTCCTAGGAAATCAGGACCTGCTGAGCCAGCCTTTGGTGTGCCTCCACAGAGAAGCCCTAGGGCTAAAAAGACATCACCAGAAGATACAGAGCCTCTAATGGGGCATGAGAACGTTGAAGAAAAGGACATATTTGAGGAAGCAACAAATGTAACATTGGTAGACCTTGCTACCACCGCTGAACAAATTGAGAGTCAGGGACATGAAGACAACCGAGAGTTCCTACAGCAAGAGGCCCTGCAACCTGAATTGGATGAACATTTAGGAACCATGCAGTTAGTGCTATATGAAGGGTAACTATCAGTGCCAGGAAAACTTTTGGTAGGAATACACAGGCCCTCTGATTTTTCAATGCATATGGTAGCTATGAATTTATGGAATGAGATGTAGAGGAGAGAAGAATGGAAAAAGGAGAAGCATAGGCTAAAGGAAGAAATTCAAAAGAAAGATGAAGAACTTGAAGATAAGAACGAAGAAATTGTGACTTTAAATGAGAGAGTGGATAATATGGCAGCCTTAGTGCCTCAGGTATTAGAGAGTAGGACTCCTCCAAGGGTCTATGGTCTATATTTGAAGGAGAAGTATCTTTATTTTAAAATAGCAAGGATTGTTTTAGGTTTGAATCCTTCCATTGAGTCTCCTCTTGAATTTTTCAATGCTTATCAGATTGTTCCTCCTGAAATGAAGAATTTGTTGTGTGAATTCTATTTACATAATTATGCTGTGTCCCAAGATCATGATTGGAATCCCTTGTTGTATGTTGGGGAATTCAATTAAGGGCATTCATGTCCTGGATACAAAATGAGATTAGTTGGGGGCAACAGTTTAGGGCTTATAGGCAAAGAGAATTCAACACTCCCCTATCCATCAGAGCTGAATCTAGAAATCCAGGGAGCATTTTCAATGATTGGCATAGAATGTTTTATAGACTAAGCTATGGCAGTAGAATCCTGGCTGAGAGAGAAGCAGTTTACAAAGAATATGAGAAGGTAGCAAACACTATAGGAGAATCTATAAAGGGACATTTGGCACAAAGGTGGAACAGTTTGGCTGATGAACTAAAACAAGTAGAGCCTCACTCTCTACAGAACTATGCTGCAACATGTAAAAGAGCGAATATATATATACAGATTAGGAGGACAAAGGGCCAATTCTGGCTTCACTTAATTTTTCAACCACCTATCCTATTATGGCTTGTGCCAAATTTTAGGTTTTACCAGTATGATATTGCTGAAGAGAGATAGAGATGGAACATATTGGATAGATAACAAGGGTTCTATTGGGATCCTAATTCACGCACTACAGAAACTAATATAGGATAGCTGGCAGTTGCTAATTTCAGGGCATTAACCAAACAGAAGAACAACCCTTCCTCTGTTGGAGGACCAGTAAAGTCTTAGGTTGGGGAGAGTGATGAGTCTAGTTTATGACTCAATTTTGTTAGAATTTATCATTCATTTGCTATAGTTATCTTGGACTTTGGTACCTAAATCTTGATCTTTTCATGACATTTCCTCAAAACCATAAGATGTTGGGCATATGTTATTTCCTATAATCTTTAATGACATTGACATGCTAAATGAACTATCTATGTTAATTTTACATGTGGTTAACGAATGTTACTCTAAGATAGTTACAAATATGCAATTATTGTGCGTATTAATATTGTTATGCAGATATAATTAGCAGCCTATAAATTCGAGGAAGATTCTGTTAGTTGGTTACTCACCATCAAAGTCAAACAAGGTGGTCATTCAAATGTCAAATGGAGGGAAGATAACTGCCTTGTAACTGGTCTTAATTACTTGTTGAGCAAATATAGGAGCTACTGTTGTGCTAGATATGCATTGAAGCGACCATGCTTGACCAGATTCCACGCATGCATAACCTCCTGTCCACTTTCTATGCTTTCCCTAAAGTGGCATCCTCCTATTCTGTTGGAGTTGACTGCCTTGCTAGGTAGTTGGTTTGTAGTTTTTCCTTTTATAAATAAGACTTAGATGCTCCTTCTGAGGGGTTGATTAATCTGAGGTTGTACTCACACTATTAATTTTTTCAGTAATACAATTATGTTGCTCGTTTGTACTTATGTTTTCCAATGAATAAAATGAAGTTATAAGTTCACATCTCTAAGTTTACATTTGTCTTAAGGGATACTCATCCAAGGGGGCTGACTTGGTGAGCATTCCATCCTTTAGTTTAGTTTTTATTTTCTGTTAAGCAGTTAGTTATAATCTGGCATCGAATGTTCCTGCAGCCACTAGAATTCCATTCTGTGTCTGTTCCTACAGCCAAAGCAGACAGAGTAGTTTCTTGTTTATTTGCCTAGATTTTCATTTTTTGTCATGCACTTCAGCTTAGTATAGTTGTTGGTTGATGTTTAGCATTTATGTTATTTCTTTCCAAGCAATTTACTTTCAGCATTATGTCTTTCTTAGCTGTAGAATGAATGTGGCTACTTTGGAGTTCTTAGTGCACATACTATGCTGGCCCATTTCAAGTTCACATCCCTGGGTTGACAAGTTAAATGCGTCTTCATAGTGATTAAGACAACTATTTAGGTTAGATGTCCAATCTCTGAGTCACAACTTTATGGGCTTAGTTGTTAAATCATTGTATGAGACCAACAACACTTACTGACACATTGTCTATAATTGCTTAAGGGTTATGTTTAGAATACTACCATCTCATCATCTCAAATACTAGCATGACATGTACATGAGATTTCGATTGTCAAGACAAAAGAAGGATCATTCTTTGTCACTACATACAAACTGCAATGGAGTTCCTGCCTATAGACATGCTACTAAAATCAAGCATAAATTGTCTAGCAAATATATATGGGGCAACATGCCTTGCTAATTTAGAGAGGAGATAGTCATATTACAACATACTTGATTGCAACAAACAACCAATGGCACGTGTATTTAATGCATGGCATCAAAATATTCATTAAAGACATGGGCACATTAATTTCAGTTAGTGAGAAAAGATTGCCAATCTTTGTGAGGGCCCCAAAGCCTCCACTTGCTTTGTCTTTGCTCCCTCTATAAGACGACCAAGGAGCCCATTTCCCTGTATAAACTGACAAAAAAATTAATAACCTAAAAAGAGAGAAAGTAAACCCCAGTCCAGACTATCCCCTTGAATCAATAAATTCTCAACTTTTCACACTAATCCTTGCCAAAGGGATTGGCTCATAAATTATTGACAAGGTGAATATTTTAGATAATTACATTCCACAATGCATGCACCAATGACATTATCCTACAAATCCTTATCAATGGAATGAGTTTTAAGTGTTCTGATGTTTGCAAATTTGGGATGCAAAAACAAGGTTAAAATTATTTATATTACAAAAAATGAGTTATCTTTCCTCATCTTCTAATGCTACAGAGTGAGAGTAGCAATGCCGCATATTAGATTTATCTAGTAGTGACATACAAGTAAAGAGGTTGTTAAGACAAAAGGAATACCAAAATCACAAAGACTCTTGAGATATTTCAAATGGAATTTCTTAAAATATGGCTATGATTAATTCATTATCACACCATGCACCCCATAAATAGACAACCCAATGAAAATTTCAGTCTACAAGCTAGGCAAAGGTATGGATTGTGCTCCACAAGCATGTAAACATTTTGGTGATAACCATTAAAAAACCAACATACAGATGCCATTAAAATACACTTCATAAGAATTTCAAAATATGAATTCATTCTAAATGCTTACCATGTCACCAGGCAAATTGCCAAAACAGAGCAATGAAGTCCTTCATATGATAGTTCAGTAAGGTTGTGCCCATCAAATATCAACTTTGAAGCATTGTGCTACAAGTGAACCTCAAGAAGAGTATGAATTACATTCAGTTTTCCTTGACTTGGAAAGAAGGGACTCTCTGTATGTTCCTTGTAACCAATAATTTCATTCAATGGTTGCATGACAATGTGTAGGAGACAACTACAAAGGAATAAAGACTAAGATACATTGCAAAGAGGCAGAGTTTCTAGACAGGCTTGTAGATATGAGGTCAAGAAGACAAAGAATGAAGAGGGTCAAGAAGACTGAGGGTGGATAGAGTGAACAAAGGTGCTTCTTGATCTTGAAAGTAGGTTTGAGCATGGTTAACCTTTGTTGAAAACCTCATATCTGGAGATATACATGACAAAGAACAAAAATTACATATAAAATCGTAATATAGAGGATCTCTTTAGACATAGTTTTTGGTTAGGTTACAAAGAGACAATGATAACAATAAACAGAGGTCCATCATGAAAAATTATATAGAGCCTTATCACCAACACTCTAGGGTATCATGTTTGAGCTTTACAATGTCTTGTAGAAAGTCTACACTATCATGCAAAAATTTACACTGTCACACAAAGGTTTGAATTAAAGAATATTTTCATTCATAAGAAATATCTGAGACTATAAAAGCAAGAATATAGAGGGATTTTAAACTACATCAAATGCATATAGGGCAAAATGAAGAAGAGACTGAGATACATTGCACAAGAGAGATGGTGACTTAAGTCTGTTAGTTCAAGAATACAGAGGTCTAAGGAAAGGTGACAGTCCAAACCCACCTTTACATCTCTCTATCCATTTTCAACTATGAGGTTTGCATGATATGATTGTCTCATTATTAATAGAGACATGCACTAGAAAGTTGCAAACAACAATATGGACTATCAGAAAGTTGGCATCCATGAGAAGACACTGAGATTTGAGTATGGGATAGTCAACATGATCTCATAAAGGATGTGAAGATAGTGTGCACAAACCCACTTGCTGGGGTCTCTTCACCAAGCCCTGCACAAACATTATGAAGTCTGTATGATAAGGGAATCCCATGCACCTTATAGGAATGTGTGAGATCTACATGTTCATTATGAGCACCTTGCAAAAGAAGGCCTGCTAAACTAGTATAAGTTCAATACGTTCACTATAAAGGGTGTAGTATAACCTTGCATCTCCAGTGTCAGGTATGCATATGTTAAAGGAGGGCTTGATGACAGTCATTTAAAGGAACTCATGAGATGCTTAAACTCAATATTAAAGGCAAGGGATTGTTAATAGGGCATCAAGGCAATAAATACAGTGACCTTGTGAAGATATACAATGCAAAGATAGCATTGACAGGCCTACACTAAAGGTAGCAAAGGGATCTAAAATGATATAGAAGTCAATCTAAGAGGAGAAAGGTCTAATGAACAACTATGCAAAGAAGATATGTACTAGAAGGAGTGTAATGAGAAGAGATAAGGCATATCAAATAGAGATCTAGATGGATCTTGTATCAGTCTCACATAGCAGAGGTAATTTATGAAGAATCTTGAGTAGCTCTATCTTATAGTGCTAAATACTATTACAGACTTGGTTTGAACTTTTACAAAGGTATGTCAAATTTGTAGAAACATAGGAAGCTCCATGGAATAGCAGATATGAGAATATCAAGAGTAGTGTTGTTTCAAACTAGTAATATTGAATCATTAAACCCTACCAAATGATGAACAAGTTTGTATAGAAGATTAGGGTCTCTCAAACCTATACAAAGGAGATTTATGAGTCAAAATAGTATCATGACAAGGACTGTGAAGTTCTTTTAGATTAGAGAATCCTTTGTAACACTTTGTGCAAGAGTCTTGAGAGAGTCCTAGAGGTCTCACAAGGTTTAGAGATTCATCAAAAGTTATACAACCTTGTCTAACTTTTTATGATTCACGTGAGCCTAGAAAGATTACACAATCTTCCTAAAATATAGAACACTGTCAATACAAGAAGATCTGCATAGTGGGTTTTAGAGAAGGACTATCAATGCAAGGTATGAAGGAACCCTAGACATGCTACATGAAAGAGGATACCTTAAAAAACATTGTAAGGGAGTTTTATAACTCTAAAAGAGGCTAATAGAGGGTAACAAGAGAAAAGATCACTATAAGAGAGAGGGACTCTAGGGTTTGTGAAGGTACTACCATTTGAATGACAGTCACAAATGGTAGATTTTGTGTGATGACAATTATTATTGAAAGACAATCATAAAAGAAGATCACAGTTAAATGGATATATCAAAGGGTAGTTTTGAACCGTTGGAGGTCATAAACCAGAAGTTCATGTGAATAAATGTACATTAATATATTTTCAGATGTGTAAATACTTACTCTTCCTCCATGCTGATCACCACACGAGAAATATGAGAGACTTTATTGAGGGTGCTTATCACTTTGGGAATTAATACAAACCTTGCCTACATACCATAGGACGCTCTAGGAGGACCTATAGAAGGTGAACATCCCACCTCTTGTTAGACCAAATGGTGTAGTAGCCCTATTAGATTGTATGCATGCGACAAGTCTGGATATCGCCTTTCCCCAACATGAATTACCACCCATAGAAGTGCAAAACCAATATGATCCTCTCATGATATTTGTCATTATTAATAGAAATAGAGTAAATCATACTTTGATTGATAGTGGATGTGGTCTTAATGTTTGTGGCATTGACCTGTTACATAAGCTTGGTGTAGATACCTCCATTATCAAGCTTGATACTCTTAATATTTGTGGCTTTGATAATGTTGGTAGACAATCACTAGGTACAATCACACTACCTGTTGAGGTTGGACCTATGACTTTGCCTATGCTTATTCATGTTATGCCTGACACTCTTTCATATAATATTCTTTTTGGTAGACCACAGATTCATGCCATGGGGGTAGTCCTGTCTACTCTTCATCATACATGGAAGTTTGTTTATAGCAACAAGCTCTAAATGATTGAATTTGATCAAAATTTGGAAAGTTGCTTGCAAGCTGAAGCGGGTTATAAACCCCCTCTTTCAAATTTGGTTTCTTCTTCAAAAGATGTCCCACCATCCTCCATTGCTAACAATAGTGATGATCAGGATAGTGTTGATCCTTTGAGTGCATTTTTTGTTGACGATTGGATTTCATTAGATTTTACACCCTCATTTATTGGAGAGTACAAAATCCCTCAATCTAAACCTGAGATCCTGAAGGTAGCTTCAGTTCATTCTACACAAACTATTTCTTCTAAACAAGTTGACTGGAGCTCTTTAGATTTCAACCCCCTTGGATATGCTAAATCTAAAGTTGACCATCCTCATCGTGATAAAAAGAATGATCCTTCTACTTCTTCAACATATGATCACAATCCTCATTTCAACAAGGCTTGTAATGTAGCCTCTCCTCTTCCTTTAGATTTGGAGACACATTATGGACGTGGATTCAAAATTCTTGCTAAACATGGATATAATGGAAATGGTTTAGGATGCATGGAACAAGGAGTTAAGGATCTTGTGGAACTGACACCGCACTTGTCTAAAGTAGGTTTAGGTTTCCAACCTTCTCCTACGTTCCCTCCACCATCTTGTAAAGTGTCTATGACCCCTTATTTTCAAAAATCAAACTCCTCTCCATAGTGGAAAGGGTTGCTTGGACTACTCCACCTACATCTTCACTTATATCTCAACAAGAGTGTGTTTTACTAATTCTACTCAAGGACTGCTTGATCACTCTTCCTCCTCCAACATGCAAAAAGTTTTCACAAAATAATCAATCGACACTTCCTTTCTGTGCATATCATCGAGTACTTGGCCATTTCACTAATGAATGTCGAGCCTTCCGGGACAAAATTCAACTTTGAACAAGGTATAACTCTAGCACCTTGCACTGTGCTTGATGTAGTACCTTTAGCATCTTGTCCTCCATCCATTTTTATGTCATGATATTGTTCTATTTATATGACACCTCATTGTAATGCTCAGCGTCATACAATGACTACACACACCATTGTGTATCATGCCTGCAGCATTGCCTTGATCTTTCCATCCTGGGGGCAACCCCTTATTGCGATGTATCTTTTGAGAACACATATCATTTGGGTTTCTACTTCCAAAAATCTCTTGCCCTTGTTTTACACTCCTTACTTATTCTACCTTAAAGGCAATTGCTAAATGATGAAGTGTTTAATGGAAAAGAGAGACCTAATCACTACTCAATTAGCTAGGTCAATCCTTCCAATTAAACAATGGAACACAAACCAAGCCTGGCTACAGTCTTGAAGGAGAGACAAGCTATAGGGGGTTATGTCCCTTTGTTGTAATTGAAAAGGTTGAGGTTAGGAGGCTAGATCTAGGGTTTCTATGATGAAATATAATAAAACTAAACTTACTAACAAGTTAGGGCTAAAAAACCTAGAAACCAGGTCCTGAACTAATGGAAATATGGCCCAGATTTGGAGGACTAGGGTGCCCAAGCACTAGTGTCCTAGGGTTTTGGGCTGCCAAAAGTATGAGACACTTCTGACACTTGTACTTCCATCTTTCTGTCACCCATTCCTTTCGGATCTTCCATCTTCGATCTGCACACAAAAAAGAGGGAAAATGGTGGTTCTGTATAGAGTATTGCCTCGGTCAAACCTCTGTGTGAGTATTCCCACTTCCACAACAATAGAGATTAGATCAAGAGTGTGTGCCCTAGGTGGATAGAGGCATATTTGAATAATCAAAGATGAATGTAAACAAACATGAAGGAAATGTGTTACCATGAACATGAAACCCTTGATGGGATGATGTCACTATCAAATCACCACAAGGAGAGAATGAAGGAGGAAGGAGCTTCCTTGAAGATTTGCAACAAGAGTTAGTACACACAACAATAATCTGCATAAATAGAGAGCTTGTAGATAGAGAGCTTTGTTCGAAAGCAATTTCATAGAGACTCATTAGATCATTAGCAGAAAAAACATCTAGTGTAAATGAGTGAAAGAGAATTTTTTATATATGCATCTCAATTGCTTTCTAAGGGCCCAATTGAGTTGAGGTCGACAAGGTACACCACATAAGTCATAAAGTCGACATTAAGATATGAATTATTAGGGCCATGTTGGTTCCCAAAATAACTACAACCTAAAACCCTAAAACATTTTACAGTCACCTAGGCCAGGGGTGTCATCAAGGTGATTAAAAGAGGTTTATCAATAGGTTAAGGGTGATTTTGGCCAACTTACAGGAGTGGGTAGGCTCCTCTACACTTCAATCTCAACTAGGCTTAGGAGGGTAATCTTGGAGGTATCCCTCAATAGGGATTGAGATCAACAAAATATATTATCCAATTTGTGACTATGCAATAGTACCCAAATCGTTGTTTTAATCCCAAACCTTGTAACTGAACTAAAACACACTTGCTACACTTAATAACCTCCCTTTTAAGTTGATGAGAGAAACCATACAAAATGAGAATGCTTATGGAATTGCAACTACATTTAAAACTTGATATATTATTTTGATTTTTAATGAGTTTGGGTGATCACATGCTTTTCAGACCGGTGCCTATCCCTTGGGTTATAGAGTCTCATGTTTATCAAAGGAACATAATTACAAGGAAATGTATGATTGCCTATTTGAAGATTTAGATGCATAAAAATCAATATCAAACCATGAGAATACTTAGTAATCCAACACCATACAACATTCTTCAATATGTAATATTGAAATGACCATTTACAAAGCTTGAAAATGGATTAAGAACTGTCACATTTATTCAAATCAGATTTTACAATCATACCACTAAATGTAGCAAGAGAAAACCCTAACTGCGATAGAGGTTTCCTAAAAGAACACTTACAGAAGTGGAGAAATACAATGATTGATATCAAGATTACAATATATTTCGCATACACTTCTGATAGCTACTTCTTGAAGAATAGAAACTAATCATTGTCGTTGCCTTAACTACCTCTGGACCTCTGCACATGTAGAGAGAAATTCTACCCAAAAATGACCAACCCTTGAAATGAGTTTCAATCTTGTCTTTCAGAGCCTTCACAACTCAGATCTAATGATGAAATGGGCAGGAAAAACCCCAACAACCCCACCAACTGCAATAAAAACATAGATTTCAACTACCCATTTCACATTAATTGTGATTTTCTAGATGTTCCTGCGCGTTCAGCAGGTGTCGGGTAGGCGGGAGGACTTAGGATTTTTGGACCTTTTTGGAAAAAGTCTAAAAATTTAGTCGGGTCTTGAAATTTTGATGAGACCAAAAGTGTTGAAAGTCAAAACTGAAAGTTTGACCCGAAACTCCATAAAAAACTTAGCCCTTTCCTCAAAAAATTATTTTAAAATTTGAACATTTGCACCTCGAATTTTGCCTTGAAAATTCAGGGGGTCCGAGAAGATTTTGGACTAGGACCAAAAGTCCCATTGGGTTCTAGAGTCCCAAAACTGAATTAGATCCTGAAATTGACTTAAGTCCTAAAATTGCCTCAAGTCTCGAAATTGACTTAGGCCCCGAAATTGACTTAAGTCCCGAAATTGACTTAGGTCCCAAAATTACGTCAAGTCCCAAAATTGACTTAGGTCCTGAAATTGACTTAAGTCTCAAAATTGACTTAGGTCTTGAAATTGCCTCAAGTCCTGAAATTGCCTCAAGTCCTGAAATTGACGCAAGTCCTGAAATTGACTCAGGTCCAGAAATTGACTTAGGTCCTAAAATTAACTCAGGTCCTGAAATTGCCTCAGATCCTAAAATTGACTCAGGTCCCAAAATTGACTTAAGTCACAAAATGCCCTCAGGTCCCGGGAAATTGACTTAGGTCTCAAAATTGACTTAGGTCTCAAAATTTTGACAAGACGGTATATTTTAAAATATCATTTAAGTATAAGTAGCATTTACCTTTTACTATTTACCTTTCTTATACTTTAAGTTATTTTAAAATATATTGTTAGGATGTTTGTGAGTGGTTTTGGATCCGTATGAGTTAAAATGCAGAAACTAGAATTTGGAGGATCCATCATATTTCAAACTTAGCCAATTTTTCAGGGTTTTCAAGGTTTCAGACTTAGCCAAAATCAGGAGTCCAACAACAAGCACCAGGGTAAAAGCACAGGGGCCCCTTAGGAAATTTTGATGAATTTGAAAAGATGGTACAAATATGAGGCTAAAAATATGGGTGCCAACATGCCAAATTGCTAAGACTCTAGCGCTGGGGCACCCTGGTCCTAGTGATATGGGCCATCCAAAATCTAGGTAACAGAGGATTAAGCCTTATATCTCACAAAAGTACTACAAATTGCATAATGTAAACAAGGATGAACAGTCAAGCCGCAACGGGTGCTAAACCTAGTGTGAAATTGTAAGGGGTATACAATTTCTGATAGTACATTTAGCACCCACTTTAGTGAGGGTATGATCTTACACTCATACTCTTTCTAAAGTACAAAGAAGACAAATATTTTTACCAAGATGTTGAATCCATAAAATGTTGCTAAGTTGAGAGTTGTGCTAGCCCCTAGGCTTAGGATTCTATGAGTTTACAATGCTTAGACAAAAGAGGTTATACATACATAAGACATATAGCTTGAATCATAAAACACACACAAAGTACACATGGAGCATACAAAAAGCATTCATGGAAAACACAAAACATACACATGGAAAACACGAAATGAACACATGGAAAACATGAAGTACACACATAGAAAACACGAAGTAGACACATGAAAAACATGAAGTAGACACATGGAAAACATGAAGTAGACTTGTAAGACACAACACATACATGAAATACATGAAGCAAACTGTTCAATAGAAAAGAGAGACCTATCCCAAGAGATTAAACTAGGTCAAAATCCTCTTCTATTAACATTGGAACACAAGCCGAGCTTGGATTCTACCAATAAGAAGAGACAAACTATAGGGGCTTTGTCCTTTTGTTGTATAGAGAATCAACCAAATCCAACCAATCAAGCTAGGGCAAATTCGATACCCTAGTTAAGGAAGATTTTTGAAAATATGACTATCGAAAACAAATATCAGAAATCTAACACCATAGAGAGGATCAGAGGGAAGAATGGAACCTAGATCTAGATTTTGGAGCCCAAAGGACCAAGACGCTTGGGTGCCCTGGACCCTAATTAGGGTTTTGCAGAATGTGAGGTTTCGTGTGTCTTCACCCTTTTGCATTCCTACTTCTTGTAACTTATTTTTTACAGATTTTTTTGGATGCTACTTGCACACACACAAGAAGGAAAAGGGTTGGGTGCTATTTAAGAGCTTGCCTAATTCAAGCTTTGTGAATGGTATTTCCACCTCCATAATAACAATGATGAGATCTCAAAGAGTGTGTGCCCTAGGAGGGCAGAGGCAAATATGAAGTAGAATGGAATTCTATAAGAAAGCATAAAGGAGATAAGTCACCATGAGCATGGGAACCCTAGCTTTCTTGAAGAGGTATCACAACTTGACTCAAGAAGTTGGTGTAGCCTAGTGAAGTAGAGAGATCTTCACAAGACCTGGAATAAGTTAGTGTCGTAGCAATAAACCACCATAGAGAGATTTAGAGAAGAGTAGAGAGCATGAGAGAGGAGAAGAAAGAGTGCCAGAGTCCCTAGGTTGCTTAGATGTTCAAATGAATAAACTAACTTTCTTATATATGCATTCCCATTGATTTTCAAAGAATTAAACCAAATGAGGCCGACATGAGAAACCATTTGAGATGCTTAAAGCCGACATACCATCAATTTAGGTTCGAGCTAAAGGAGGGCCTAAGGTGCTTGGGCACCCTGGTCCTTTAGCCCCACAACTTTTCAGATAAGTCACTTTAAGTGTTTATAGCCCCGCCTTATAGTTATTTTTTGGGTTTTATGCATCGAGATCAAGAACTAATTGTTTTAGGTCCACTTGGGTGCTGAACTAGGTGCAAAATGCTAGTGTACACATTTTACTCCATAACACAAACATGGAATAAACATAAAGCATACACATAAGAAAATGAAAAAAACAAAGGAAACTTTGAGTAAGCAAGGTAAAGAGACTTAGTCTATAAGGATGTCTCAATACTTTGTATCATCCTCAAAAGAAAACCAAGAATAGAGGAATTCTAAAAAGGAGATAGAAGAATGAAATGAGCCGATCGATTGCTACAAGGAGAGAAGACAAACAAATAGACGGGGAGCAATAGAGCAAAGAGGAGTACATGAATATGGTGCTAGCTTTCTCTGTCTCTAGGGGTCATGTAAATCAAGCTACTCTCATGGAACATGGGCTAGCAATCTGTGTTACGCTAGGTGACCATGGGTTAAGGTTGTATGAAACACACAGGATAACAAGTTGTGTTATGCTAGGTGGTTCATAGACTATGCAGATCACAATCTACAAAGTTGTGTTGTGCTAGGTGACCATAATTTTGGGTCGTATTGAGCACACAAGATAGCAAGTTGCATTATGCTAGGTGGCTCATATACCATTTGGATCACACGCTAGCAAGTTGTGTTATGCTAGGTGACTGTATATTATTAATGCCTTAGGGAGCATAAATAAACAATGCCTCAGGGAGCGTAGCACCTCAGGGAGCGTAGCACCTCAGGGAGCACAAAAAATAAACAACGCCTTAGGGAATGTATTGATAACAGCGCCTCAAGGAGCACTATGAAAAACACTTCCATGAGGGGCGCATTAATATGCTGAAAATCAAGAGGAATGAATGAACAAGGGTGCATGTGTGGATGCATAAGTGAATAGGGAATATATATGCCCCCCCTTAAAATGTTTGCATGTGTAATATGCAAATGTTTTAAGTTAAATGACTACCTCTTTAGCAGTTTGTTCTACTGCCCCCAAAGATGGGTGAGAACAACCATGAAAGAGAGCTTTATAAAATGAGGTTGCATCACCATGCATAACAATGAGCTAATTAACCAAGAGCTACACTTGACACATGAATGGTGAGGTGATTAATGAGGTCTACATCATGAGGAGAGGAAGAGAGAGATCCAAGGGTAGAGTGTGAATCATAAAGGATATAGTAAGGTCACCATCAATGGACATAAACAACTTCTTACCAAAAAAAAAGGGAGAAGTGTAACATCACAATTATTGAGGTAAATAATGTTAAGAAGTATGAAGTCTTAGGTGAGAAAGGAAAGTATATAGTTTAATGTTTCTTCAAAGTGCACCTAGCCAGGATGAGTAGAGAGAACATTTTGTGAAGGTGATTATTTTCTTTTGGTAAATGTTTTAGATAGAGGAGGAACATCAACTAGGGACGAAAACATCAAGCCCTTAGAAGAGGTACCTCTTGACTTATTTTTAGAAGAGTTCTTGTAAGTAGGAGGAGGGAGAGAAATGAGAGTTAGTGAATGTTTTGTTTGAGTATTGTTGTTATATGTGTGAGCAATCACATGATAATGAGGTTGCTACAACACATTTTGATCAACCTTGTTATTTTGAGATAGTTAAGAATGTAGCCAAGAGGTCAATGTGAATTTGGAATAGGATTAGATGGTTGCTACGAGATATCGGGATGAAGATGCACAACAATATTATGTTTCACAGGTTCTTGTTGGGAACCAAAGACATAAATTGTGTTGATATGATTATTGATTTTATGCATTTTTGTAGAAGCCAATGTGATCTTTGATTCTTCATTTTCAGAAGTTTCATTACTACAATGGAGATCATCAGAGTAAAGATTAGGTAAGGTGATATTGAGAAAAGTATCTATGATCAAATTATGAATGACATCCAAGGGAAAACATGCGACCAAAGGAGAAAGAAAATAATTCTTCACGTCCTTCTTGATACCCAAGGAACATGAACATGCAACCAAAGGAGGAAGAGGAGAGTCTTTCACAACCTTCGTGATACCCAAGGAACTTGAACATGCAATCAAAGGAGGAAGAGAAAACTCCTTCACAACCTTTGTGATATCCAAGGAGCTTGAACATCCAACCGAAGGAGGAAGAGAAAAGTCTTTCACATCCTTCATGATATCCAAGGAACTTGAACATGCAACTGAAGGAGGAAGAGAAAAGTCTTTCACAACCTTCATGATACCCAAGGAATTTGTGTTGGGAACTAAGGTGTCTCAACCTTGGTAATTCTCTACATTTGTAATGTTTGTATTTATTATTCAATTGCCTATGTTGTAAATAATTGGAACTTCCACTTTGTCATATTGTGGGATGTGGCACGGTGATGTGTCGATCCTACATGGATTATGACAACTTGTTATTTTGTCCTCACATGAGGAGATAGGCATCCCATTTAGTGGTATGAATATTCTACCATGTGTCGGCATCTTCTATGTTGTGTAAGGAATGTTTGACTGAAACGGTTATGACGGATTCCTATGACGAATCTATGACATGTAAGAGTCGAGAATAGAAGGTTGTAAGACAGGTAATGACATGTGTCATGAAGCATCTTTGAATAAGGCATATTTGGGTGCCCCAAGGTGGAATATGATGTGTTGTAAGAGAATATGCTATTTATAGCATTTGTATGACAGATTCTCTTACAACTGTAAGTTGTAACCGCTATGATAGATTCTATGACGGTCGTAAGTGTTGTAAGAGCATCTGTCATAGCCCATTTTGGAAATAGGCGACCTCTTTGGGATGGGAGATGTGGACAAGTGTTAGACACATTCTACAATATTGACCAAGTGTCCCTAGGCGTGGGTTTTGGTCCAAGATGCCATATTGGACGCCCATTCCAAGAATTGTCCAAAATTGCCTTGTATGTTCTATTTAAACAGGTACTTGGAGATGGAGTTTGTATCACAAGTTTACAAGTACTGTTATGCTACCGGATTGACTCTAGACATGAGTGTCAAAGACCATTGAAGCTTGCATTGCAAGTGTGTTGTAAACATTCTTTCATATTTGTTAATACATTGTGCAGGTTTCTGAGTGTGGGGTTTTTCACTCGATAAGGGTTTTCCCCACCGTAAATCTTTGTCTCTCTTCTTCTGTCTTCTTTCTGGCTCTTGTGTTTTGCTACTATATCTCATGTTATTGGTTTAACATCACTGTAATAGTTAGGATAAATTTGAATTTGCATAGCCCTCTCCTCAATAGATTAGTGTAGGAAGCATTTCCGCACACCTAGCTTCCTTTCAGTTGGTATCAGAGCTTGATCACCTTTGGTCCTAGTTGTTGGGTAGGTGTTTTTTGAGCTAATCTTAGGTTGAGTGTGAGTCTGTGCAGAGCATTCTGTATCTTATTGTAGCAAGGAGATGGCAAGCACATCAGGAAGGTTTGAAGTAGAGAAGTTCAACGGCAGTAATTTCAAGTTGTGGAAGCTCAATATGGAAGACATGTTAGTTGACCGAGACCTTTGGGAAAGTGTGAATGGAACTAAACTAGCTACAATGACTCAAGATGAGTGGGATCTCAAGGATCGGAAGGCTAAGGGTCTCATAAGACTTAGTCTTGTCGATTCTATGTTGTTAAATGTCCATGAGGAGGCTACTGCAAAACTCCTTTGGAAGAAGTTGGGGGATGTGTATCAAGCCAAATCCCTAGTCAATAAATGTTTTCTGAGAAAGAAGTTGTATTCTCTTCAAATGGAGGATGGAGGATCCGTGGTTGAACATATGAATGCCTTTAACATGCTGGTTGCACAATTAACATCTATTGGTGTAAAGATGGAGGAGGCGGATTGGTGTATGACCCTGCTTTGTTCTTTGTCAGACTCATGGGATCACCTTGTCATGGCAATCGAAAGCATCACATCCACATTCAAAATGGAAGAGGTGGTTTCTTCACTGTTATCTGAAGACATGCAGATAAAGTCTTCTAAGGCAGCCAAAGAAGCCCTTGCAGTTCATTGAAGACCCAAGGAGAAAGGGAAGAAGAAGGGCAAGAAAGCTGAGAAGGGTAGATCCAAATCTCCTGGAAAGTCCAAGGCTCTTTGTTAGAACTATGGAAAGAGCGGGCATTTCTGAAAGGAATGCAAAGAGGAGAAGAAGAAAAAGAAGAAAGCTCCTAATTTAGATTTTGACAAATCACAAGATGACGGTGATGCTTTCATCGCAGCCCTGGCAACCCATGCATCTTATGATGTGTGGCTAATCGACTCTGGTACATCATTCCACATGACCTCGCATCGAGACTGGTTCACTAAGTATGAAGAGTTTGATAGTGGAAAGGTGTATCTGGGTGACGACTCTCATCTGAAGATCATTGGTCATGGAAGAGTCTCTATCTGATTCGCTGATGGTCAAGTGAAGGGAATCTTTGGGGTATGCACATCCCAGGCTTAGCACGGAACCTGCTTTCTGTAAGTAGGTTGAATGATGCAGGTGTGCAGGTTGTCTTTTCGAAAGAAGGATGCAAGATGACTAGAGGATCTATGGTGCTTGCTAAGGGTACTTGGAGAGGTACTCTATTTCAACTGGAGGCATGCATTTCACAATGCAATAGTTCTTCTGACTCAAGGAAGAGGGCAATAGTCACTTCATCCCCACCATCTAAACGAGCAGTGAAGAAATATGTTGTGTCTAGTCTTGATGGTTGTAATCATGCATTGGAAGTTAAACTTCTTGCCTGCAGAAAAGACAATGTTATGGCATAAGAGATTTGGCCACATTGGTGAGACGGGTTTGCGTACCCTGAAAAATAAGAACCTCGTTGAGGGGTTAGATGATTGTAATCTTGAGTTTGACTTTTGCGAACATTGCATTTATGGAAAACAAAACCATGTTCAGTTTTACTCGAGTTCTCATAAGTCTTTTGGTGTTTTGGACCTCTTTCATTTTGATGTGTTTGGTCCTGTTAATGTTCCTTCATTATCAAAATCTGTATACTTTGTATCTTTTATAGATGATTACAGTAGAAGGACATGGATTTATTTTCTCAGAAGCAAATTTGAAGTCTATAGAAAGTTTAAGGAGTTTAAAGCCTTTGCTGAAAATTAGAATGGTAAAAAGATTAAATGTTTGAGAACTGACAACGGTGGTGAGTTTTGTTCTACAGAATTCGATAAGTATTGCAAGGAACTTGGGATTGAAGGACATAAGACAACTCCATACACATCGCAGAAAAATGGATTTGCAGAGAGGATGAACAGGACACTGATGGAGAAGGCTAGGAGTATGCTTAGTGGAGCTGGTCTAGAACAAAAGTTTTGGGCTGAAGCTGTTGCCACTGCTTGCTATCTGGTAAATAGATCTCCTACATCAGCTCTTGTTGGAAAGACACCCATGGAGGTGTGGTCTGGTAGAAAGCCTTCAGTAAGGCATCTTCATGTTTTTGGTTGTGAGGCATATGCACATGTGCCAAGGAAGAAGTGGTCAAAGTTGGAGAACAAAGCTATTAAGTGTATCTTCATCAGCTATGGTGTTGGTGTGAAAGGATACAAGCTTTGGGACCCCGTGGCTGAAAAAGTGTTGTATAGTAGAAGTGTCATCTTTAGAGAGCTTACACCTTCTTCCACTATTTTGCATCCAGAAGAAAAAGAAAAGAAAGAGGATGTTGTTCAGTTTCCTCTTACCCCTGAGAAGACTGAATAGAAAGACAATGTTGGACCTGATGATGAGGAGAGCTCTAGCAGCTCTTAAAGCTAAGAAGAAGAAGCTGAACCTCAACCTCAGCTCTTGAGGAGGTCTACATGGATAAGGAAGCAACCTAAAAGGTTTGGTTTTACATTGCTTGATTCTAGTTGTGCTTATGCCTTGCTCACTAACAGTGATGAACCTAGAACTATATCAGAGGCTTTGGATATGAAGGATGCAGGTTCCTGGAAGGAGGCCATGGAGGAAGAAATGGCTTCTTTGGAAAAGAATCAAACTTGGGACTTGGTGCCTTTACCTCCTGGATGGAAACCCGTTGGATGCAAATGGGTGTTCAAGAAGAAGATTGGTGCAGATGGCAGTATTGAGAAGTATAAGGCCAGATTGGTTGCGAAGGGGTATTCACAAGTGGAAGGTATAGATTATGGTGAGATCTTCTCTCCCATTGCAAAGTTGACATCCATTCGATTCCTGTTGTCTCTCGCAATAGCTTATGACTTGGAGGTAGAACAGATGGATGTGAAGACAACTTTCCTTCACGGTGACTTGGAGGAGGAAATCTACATGTCACAGCTAGAGCATTACATGGTAAAAGGTAAAGAAAATTTGGTTTGCAAACTTAAGAAGTCTTTGTATGGTTTGAAGCAATCCCCTAGGAGATGGTACTTGAAGTTTGATGCCTTTGTGTTGTCAATTGGATTTGTGAGATCAAAATCGGATCACTGTGTTTATTATAAGTTTGATGGTGATCGTATTCTCATTGTTGTATTGTATGTTGATGATATGTTGCTCATTGGGAAGGGTAAGAATATGATTTCTGATTTTAAATCTCAGTTGTTAGCTCAGTTTGAAATGAAAGATTTAGGGGCAGCCAGGTACATTCTAGGAATGGAAATCAGAAGAGACAGAACCAACAGAAAACTTTGGTTAAGTCAGAGTAAGTATGTTAAGACCGTGTTGGACAGATTCAGCATGGGAGATTGTAGACCATTGTGTGTTCCCATTTCCTTGGGGACAAAGTTGTCTGTTGAGGATTGTCCAAAATCTCCTAGTGAGGTGGAGGACATGAGTAGAGTACCTTATGCTAGTGTTTTTGGTAGTTTGATGTATGCTATGGTCTGCACAAGACTAGACATTGCCCAAGCAGTGGGAGTCCTTAGTCGATTTATGGCTAATCCTGGACAGGTTCATTGGGATGCAGTTAAGTGAGTGTTCAGATATCTGAGGGGTACTTCTGAGTATTCCATTTGTTATCATGGTAATGTTTTAGGACTTCCGCATTCTGTTGATATTCATGGATTTGTGGATTCAAATTGGGCAGGTGACATTGATAGCAGGAGATCCACCAGTGCTTATGTTTTTACACTATTTGGTGGTGCTATTAGTTGGATGAGTAAGCGACAACCTGTTGTTGCTTTGTCCATGACAGAAGCTGAGTATATGGCAGTAACTCATGCTTGTAAGGAAGCCATTTGGATTAAGAGATTGTGTTCTAATATTGGTGTTGATGCAGGTCAGATCATGATCAATTTTGACAGTCAGAGTGCAATTTGCCTTGCAAAGAATCCAAATTTCCATGCTACAACCAAGCACATTGATGTTCAGTTTCACTTCGTGAGGGACATGGTTGAGGATGGAAAGGTAAATTTGGATAAGGTAGATACTTTGAAGAATGTTACAGATGCGTTGATGAAACCAGTGGGCACAAAGAAGTTCAGATGGTGTTCAGAGTCTATGGGCCTCTCGGCCTATAGCAGTTAAATCTTGTTTTTCTATTGGCTCTTACAAGGTGTTCGACAAGTGGGAGAATGTTGGGAATTAAGGTGTCTAAACCTTGGTAATTCTCTGCATTTGTAATGTTTGTATTTATTATTCAATTGCCTATGTTGTAAATAATTGGAAATTCCACTTTGTCATATTGTGGGATGTGGCACGGTGATGTGTCAATCCTACATGGATTATGACAACTTTTTATTTTGTCCTCACATGAGATCGGTGTCCCACTTAGTGGTAGGAATATTCTGCCATGTGTCAGCATCTTCTATGTTGTGTAAGGAATGTTTGACCGAAATGGTTATGATGGATTCCTATGACGAATCTATGACATGTAAGAGTCAAGAATAGAAGGTTGTAAGACAGGTAATGACGTGTCATGAAGCATCTTTGAATGAGGCATATTTGGGCACCCCAAGGTGGAATATGATGTGTTGTAAGAGAATATGCTATTTATAGCATGTGTATGATAGATTCTCTTATAGCTGTAAGTTGTAACCGCTATGACATATTCTATGATGGTCGTAAGTGTTGTAAGAGCATCTGTCATAGCCCATTTTGGAAATAAGCGACCTATTTGGGATGGGAGCTATGGACAAGTGTCAGACACATTCTACAATGTTGACCAAGTGCCCCTAGGCATGGGTTTTGGTCCAAGGTGCCATATTGGATGCCCATTCCAAGAAATGTCCAAAATTGCCTTGTATGTTCTATTTAAACAGGTGCTTGGAGATGGAGTTTGTATCACAGGTTTATAGGTACTGTTATGCTACCAGATTGACTCTAGACACACGTGTCAAAGACCATTGAAGCTTGCATTGCAAGTGTGTTGCAAACATTCTTTCAGATTTGTTAATACATTGTGCAGGTTTCTGAGTGTGGGGTTTTTCACTCGATAAGGGTTTTCCCCACCGTAAATCTTTTTCTCTCTTCTTCTGTCTCCTTTCTGGCTCTTGTGTTTTGCTGCTATATCTTATGTTATTGGTTTAACATCACTATAATAGGTAGGAAAAATTTGAATTTGCATAGCCCTCTCCTCAATAGATTAGTGTAGGAAGCATTTCCGCACACCTAGCTTCCTTTCAATTTGAACATGCAACTAAAGGATGAAGAGAAGAAGCCTTCACAACCTTCATGATACCAAAGGAACTTAAATATGCAACCAAAGGAGGAAGAGGAGATTCTTTCACAACCTTTGTCATATCCAAGGAACTTGGATATGCAAGCAAAGGAGAAAGAGAAAAGTCTTTCACAACCTTCACGATACCCAAGGAAATTGAACATGGAATCATTTAAGGAAGAGAAAAGTCTTTCACAACCTTCGTGATACCCAAGGAACTTGAACATGCAACCAAAGGAGGAAGAGAAGAAGCCTTCACAACCTTCATGATATCCAAGGAACTTGAAAATGCAATTGAAGAAGGGAAAGAAGGTCTAACCTCCTTTTTGATACTCGAGAAGCTTGGACATGCCACCAAGGGAGGGAGATTATCATGAATCAAGGAAGGTGTGGTAGAAGTGGAAGTGAGATCATCCAAATGGATATAAGGTAGACTAATGTCTTCACTTAATGTGAGGTGGGACCCTTCATCCACTAATGCTTCGTCTTTTGGAGAGAGCTCATTAGGAAGAAGGGGGTGTTGAGGCATATTGAGAAAAGTATTGATGATTTCATCCTCTTGCGCCAAGATGTCCTCATTGTTAGGAGGAATATTAGGAGAAGAATAAAAAGGCATAGGAAATCCTTTGTTCTTACCATATTTAATGATGGAACATCAAATTCACAAACTTTTTAAGTAAAGTTGGAAAGGGATGTAAGAAAAGAGGAAGACATGTTTGTTTTGGAGAGTTTTGTTTATGTTTTTTCTTTGAAAACACAAAGGAACACTTTTAATCAGATTTAGTAACTAATCAATCATAGCAAAGATCTGAAATAAGATTGTAATCATGACCATTATGTGTAAGACTAGCGGGGTTTACCAAAAAGGTGAGGTTTTTGGTAACCACAACAATGAAGAAGTATAAATGCAAGATGTGCAAATAGGAAATGTTTAAACACTTCAATACTAATTAGATGTGATACATAAAATTAGAAAATTGTAAATGTAAGATGTGTTGAGTTCAGCAAAATGCAGGATTTTAGTGACTACAACAATAAAGATTTACAAGTGTGTTATTTTCTACATTAAATGTATGATATATAAGAAGACATGCAACCTAAATGTGTAATTAGATTTATCAACTAATTAAGCACATCTACAGATCTGAGTAATGAGATCAGTAGGTGCAAGTGTAGGACACGTTGGGTTCAGCAAAATGTTTAGTGGAAAAGAGAGACCTAGAATCACCACTCAATTAGCTAGGTCAATACTTCCAATTAAACATTGGAACACAAGTCGATCTTGGATATAATCCTGAAGAAGAGCCAAGCTATAGGGAGTTTTGTTCCTTTATTGTAATTGAAAAGGTTGAGGTTAGGAGGCTAGATCTAAGGTTTCTATGATGAAATATGATAAAATAAAACTTACTAACAAGTCGGGGCTGAAAAAACCAAAAACTGGGACCTGAACTATGCAGAGTAGGATTGTCGGAGGCCACTCCTAGAAATATGGCTCAAATCTAGAGAACTAGGGCACCCAAGTGCTGGTTTCCTAGGGTTTTAGGCTGCTGGAAGTTTAAGACACTTCTGACACCTGTACTTCTATCTTTTTGTCACCCGTTCCTGTCAGATCTTCCATCTACGGGATGCACACATAAAAGAGGGAAAATGGTGGTGTTGTATAGAGGCTTGCCTCAATCAAACCTCTGTGTAAGTGTTCCCATTTCCACAATAGTAAAGATTAGATCAAGAGTGTGTGCCCTAGGTGGGCAGAGGTAGATCTAAATACTCAAAGATGAATGTAAACAAACATGAAGGAAAGATGTTACCATGAACATGAAACCCTTGATTGGATGATGTCACTATCAAATCACCACAAGGAGAGAATGGAGGAAGCAACTTCCTTGAAGATCTGTAATAAGGGTTAGTACACACAACAATAGTCTGCAGAAATAGAGAGCTTATAGATAGAGAGATTTGTTAGAAAGTAATTGCATAGAGAGTCATTAGATCATTAGCATAAAGAACATCTAGTGTAAATGAGTGAAAAAGACTTGTTTATATATGCATCTCAATTACTTTTTGAGGGCCCAATTAAGTTGAGGCCGATAAGGTGCATCATATAAATCATAAGGCTGACATTAAGATATGAGTTGTTGGGGCCAAATTACTAGGACTCTAGCATTGGGGTGCCCTAGTCCAAGTGATTTGGGCCATCCAAAATCTACATGACAGAGGATTAAGCCTTGCATCTCATAAAAGTACTAGAAATTGCATAATGTAAACGAGGATGAACATTCAAGCCACAATAGGTGCTAAACCTAGTGTGAAATTTTAAGGCATATACAATTTTTGATATTACACAGAGTTAGCAATTACTTTAAGGTGGAGGCATACATTATACTATCTAATTTACTTTATTCATGCACCAAATGACTGGTCTTGATATCAAAATACTTGTTGATCATTTTTGTAGCACCTTTGATATGGTTGATGTAGAGCTCACCTAGTGATTCGACAACCCTCACTAGCATGCGATGTCTTCACTTAGCATGGAACTCACCTAGTAATACGGAGGTCCTTACTAGGCTAGGATGTGTCCTTTTGCTATTTGTCCATGAGCCACCTAGCATAACGCAACTTGCTAGCCTATGTGCTTCATGCGACCTATGATTTTTACACTCATGGTCACCTAGTAATTCGATGGTCCTTACTAGATCGTGATCCGTGAGAGGATTGTTCATTTTATCTTTTTCTCTCACATTGATTGCTCCTTTATTTATCTATGTTTCTTCTTTCCATTATTCTATCTCCTTCTTAGAATTCTAGTATTTTAGTTACATCTTGGGGGCGACGCATGGTAATTGAGACAACCTTTTAGATTAAGGTCTCTTTTACCTTGTTGACTCAAGATTTTGCTTTGTGTGCTCAGGTATTTGTGATGAATTCATTATTGTATGCTTTTGTCTTCTATGCAATTCTTCGTGTATGCTTCATGTTACTTTACGTGTATTCCACGTGTGTTTTTTGTATTTTTCATGTACCTTTCACATGTATTATGCATGTATTTCACATGTATTCCCTATGTTTTCTTCGTGTATTGCGTGTTTACTTCATGTGTTTCGTGTTTATTTTGTGTATTAATGGTTTACATGTATTCTCTATGTATGCTTTGTCTTACCTCATGATTACTAAATTCTCAAATGTGTGTATGATTTGTGCCATGTGTTTTGTGACTCGTAGAATCCTAAGATTGGGGGCTAGTGAATCTCTCAAAGTTAGCATCATTCTATGAGGATTTTTGGTTTCTCTGTACTTTATCACAAGCAAGATCATAAGTTCCTACTCCTGCTAAAGTGGGGGCTAAATGTAGTGTCGTAAATTATTGCCACAGACAATTTCACACAAAGTTTAGCACCCTCTTGAATGTTATATCAATTTTGGGTCTTGATTAAGGATCTTGGCTAAGTCCCCAGGCAACCTACCTTTCGGGAGCTAATTGGCTAGTACCCTAGCACCCAAGTGCTAGTGTCCTTCCAGTTAGGCCCTAAAAAGGTTTGGATTAAAGTATGTCAGCCTTATGTGCCTTGTGTACTACACCTTGTCAGCCTTAAGTCATTTGGGCCCCCGACAAGTAATTGAGATGCATATATATACAAGTCTCTCTCATTCATTTACTCCTAATAAATCTCTAGCTAATGATTCTCTATGATAAGGCTCTCTAACAAGGAATTGATCTCTCTATCTACAAGCTCTCTATTTGTGCAAATTATTGTTGTGTGTACTAACCCTTGTTGTAGATCTTGGTGGAGGCTCCTTCCTCCTTCATTCTCTCATTGTGGCATTTTGATAGTGACATCATACCATCAAGGACTTCATGTTCATGGTAACATCTTTCCTTTATGCTTGTTATATTTATCTTTATTATTTAGATATGCATCTACCCTCCTACAGTATGCACCCTTCATCTAATCCTTGTTGTTGTGGAGGTGGGAACACCATTCATGGGGTTTGACTTACGCAAGCCCCTAATTAGCACCAACATTTTCCCTCTTTTATATGTGTAGGTCGAAGACGGAAGATTTGGCAAAAACAGGCAACAAAAAGATGAAGATACAGGTGTCAAAAGCGTCTCTGACTTTTGACAAACCAAGACCCTAGGACACCCATGCTTGGGCACCATAGTCCTTCGGATCTAGCCCCTATTTCTAGAGGTGGCCCCTGACAATCCTGCTCTACTCAATTTAGGTCTCAGTTTCTGGGTTTTCAACCCCGACAAGTCAGTAACTTATGTTTTGGCATATTTCATCATAGAAACCCTAGATCTAGCCTAGTTGTCTCAATTTTTTTAATCACAACAAAGGGACAAAACCCCTATAGTTTGGCTCTCCTTTAGAACTATAGCCAATCTCGATTTGTGTTCCAATGTTTGATTGAGAGGATTGGCCTAGCTAGTTGAATATTGATTTGGTCCCTCTCTTCCATTAAACAATTTGATTAGTTCTCTTTATACCTATTTCTTCATTCCTTGCTCTTGGCTTACAAATGATTTGGAGACTTTGTGCTCCTAATTTTAGTTTAATATGATCTTTCCTTTTCATCTTTTCCTTCAATAAATCTCTACTATGTTTCTTATGTTTGTAGTTGGATTTCTTTTTTTTCTCTCACTTTTCCCTTTCCTAATTTTTTGTACTTTCTAGTACTCAAAAATTATAAAACCCCATCATACAAGGGAGCTTCCCCTCTCAAACGTAGAGGAAAATTGTTGGCCTCACAATGATTCCTCCATTTGTTTGTAAATTTTGTTACTACCTATTGGGAAAGTCAATTGTTTTTTGCAGCGATAAAACTATTTACCAACATGACCCAATTTAAAAATTGTAAAATTTATCTATGTCCTTGCCCATTTGGTCAATTTTTTTAAGGGTTGTGTTTTTAGGTTTCCCCTTGTGTTCTTCATGTGATGAATGTTGAATAAGTTAGAACAATTCTAAGTCAAGAGGGTTTTCCTTGTCATTTTCTAGCATTTTTCTGAGTTTTGCAGGTTTTGCCATACTACGGGATGTGGGTTTTTTAATAGATACTACATGTGTTAAGTCTTCTTCCCATGTTGCATCCAGTTCCACTTCTACATAATATTCCTGCATGAGTTTATCTTGTTTCCAAGTCTTCATTTCACTTTCTCTATTTTGTAGGCTCTCGCCATGATGCAGGATGTCAATTTCCAAGTGCAATATCCTTCATCCAGTTCCATGCCTTTCCCCCATAGTGTCCCATCCCCTTATATTTTATCCACTCCACCTTTCACATCATATTCTAGGTTACTTCACCGTAAATTTTCCTTGGTTCATTTCCTTCACTCCATCCCTTTATGCAGACATCTACCTCACTTTAGGATATATTTTTATTCATTCACATCTCATCCTAATTTGAAGTTTCACGTAAAATCCCTACACTCCTCCAAACATTCAAGACATTCAATTTTGACCTTGCAACAACCCAATGGGTTGTGGGATCCCCTTCTCACTTTTCATATCCAGTTATCCTCCATCCTTCCACATAACTTCCAAATATCTTATTTGCTCCCTTCCTCCACTTTGAGGGAACACGATGTCGTAATGTATGTCACTCATATCCTCATATTCTTACGTCCACTTCCAATGCGAATTTTTGCACCATTCCTCCACATATTTCCTCCATCTTGCAGGACCTCCTCCTTTTGCCCAAATCTAGTTCCCATGTCCTATTCACCATTGGATCCCCACAAAAGTTCATAACTTCTCTAAAACTCTCCAAAGATTTCCAACAACTTTATAGGCCATCATTAATAGTCAATTTGACATCTACAACTACCCATTTTGATGATAATTTCACCCTTATTTCTTCTAGTTGATTAGCTCATGATTGAAGGCAAATTTTCATGAGATTGGTGTGAAATCCATGAGTTTAATGGTTATGAACCTTAATTTTAATTTAGTGTTGCGTCTACCTCCATTTATGCATTAGATTCCCATGAGCAATTTAGGGCACTAGAATGAAAAATCTATAAAGGCGCAATTGTTCTTCATTCAAAGGATTGGTCATTATCTATTCTTGCGTTCCTGAAAGTGTTGAGTTTCTTCTAGGGTTTCAAATCCTACTTGTCCAGTTCTTCTAGAAAGCTATGTATATATGATTCTTGGGAAAGTTGTAGTCACATAAATGATATATGTAATCGATGTCTCCATGATCATGTGTAGATCTTTAGGGAAACTTCAAACTCTATTAGGGTTTCCTCTTGCCACACTTGTTGGTATGATTGTAACACATAGTTGATGAATGTGATAGCATTTTAAGTCATTACATGCTATGGAATGGTCATTTTTGTGTTTCATATGAATGTTTGTGTTATGTTGATGGATTCTTAAGAATTTTCTATTAGTTGATATCACATCTTGATGTATGCATATACTTGGATCAGTTTTTGTTATGCTTTCACCTCATTGTTCTTTCTGGTAAATTGTGACTTTATTACCCACTAGATAGGCACTGGTCCTGGAAGTTGTGATCAATCATATTCCTCAAAAAAAATCTTTAACTAGTAGTTTAGGAGTAATCTATTAATTTGTATGCATTTTCATGATTCAGTGTTATTGCCAATGAAATATCTTTAGAAAACCCTATCAAGTTTATCCTAGTGAATCATGTATGTATACTTGCATCTTGCCTTCATGTAATGAGTCCTTCATTAGCTTAACAAGAGATTTTTAGTTCAGCTGGTTAGTCTTGAATCTAGTGACAACCTTTGGGGTCAAGCGTACACTAGATACAACTGCAAAGATTTATACCGTTCAATCTTTCATTTTTCAAGTCTTGTTAAGGAATACCTCTAGGACACCCTCCTGAGCCTAGTTGAGCTCAAAGTGTAGAAGAGATTATCTACTCTCGTCAATTCGCCTTTAACCATCCACTATTTTTTGATGAGATCTTGCTCTATCTTCTTGAAGACAACCCCCTAGCCTTGAAGGTAAAAAATACTTTAGGATTTTAGATATGTAGTTTCAGGACCCAACATAATGGCACTGTTGCTGGGGATAGTTAGATTCTAATTATATCTTTCACACCTCTATAATTTGGTAAGATTTACTATGGTTGCAATAGTGATAGTTTAAAAAATCTTCAAATTTATCTTTTCCAAGTGGAAAGTGGTGACTATTCTAGTAAACCTAGAAATTAGTTCAAAATTGAATGAATTTAAAATGGAAAGAAGAAGGTAGTATCAGTATTAGTTAGGACATGAAGAATTGGTAGATCACACAAGAAGTCAACAAACTAGATGGAGAGATAGAAATCCTTGTAAGTCTTCTAGACCAAATGCTCAAGATCAAGTAGGTACCTTTAGTAGACATGACACATTTGTTGATTTAAGAAACCACTACTAGTATACTTCAAAAGATTCTGCTGATAACCTTATAAGGACACATAAGGGAATGAATAGGAATGACTACAAGGTTTAAAGAAATGAAATTATCATTGGTAGAGGAAGTAGGGATAGATCCCAAGAAGAAAACTTGTGAAAATTTGGCATGTAGAATCAAAATATGGAAACATATCTTGTTGGTCAACATCCTATCTCACCCACTATGTCACATAGAAATGAACATTATACTACTCTTCACAATACTAGTCAACCATAACATTCAAATGTTGATAAGAGAGAAGGGATCCTTAATAGATAATTAGACCTTCTAGACCACATTAGATAGAGGAGATAAGAATTCAAAGAATAAATTGAGTTGCAGCAAGCTCAACCTGCTCAGCGAGCACAAGCTTAGGCTCAAGCAACCTAGCAACAAAATAGAAATTAGAATCATAATAAAATTCCAAAATATTAGAAGAATAGGAATTTAAACCAAATGAATTATGTTCCCAACCAGCCTCAAGAATAGAAACAATTCAATCAATGGTTTGGAAACATCCCAAATCCCAGACTTGCTTTATGAAGATAGGCTCAAAGGTTCCCTCTAGTGAGGCAACCTTTGGGAGTAGAAATATACAAACATTGGATTTCTTTGGTATCCCAAATTTCTAAAATGCAATTCCAAATGAGATAAGGGAAAAAATTTCAAGATTTCAAGGAAACAATGTAGTTATAGGAGAAGAACACTTGAGGCATTTCATCAATGTCACCAGTGAATATGAAATAGATCACAAAGATGTGATGATGAAATTATTTATGCATTCTTTAGAGAAAAGTGCCAAATAATGGTACAAAAGTCTCCTACATGGTAGTATTAATTCCTAGGAGGAGTTCATGAGAGTTTTCAAATTGTAGTATGGGGATAGAATAGATCCTAAATTTGCCATACATGAACTTACAACCATTAAGAAAAGAGTAAATGAATCAGTGGTGGATTTCAATAATAGATTCATGATGACCATGAGAAAGGTACCATTGAACCTTAGACCAAATGAATCAATGTGCTTAGTCTTCTATTGTGGTGCATTTGATTCCAAAATTGGATATTGCCTAAAAGACAAAAATCCACAAAATTTGAGAGAGGCCTATGCCACAACAATAAATATTGAAAGTAATATGTGGGCATCAAGTAAATATGTCAAAATATTAGAAGTAAAGATTTCCTAGCCAGACCAAGCAATTCCAAGTAGACCTCTTATTGTTGAAGACAAATTGGATAGGTTGATGGGTGCAATGAAAGACTTATCATATAAGGTAGCAAGAAATAAGAAAGGACCACCACCTCAAAATGCAGTAACACATTTTAATGAAGGATAAAGGTTGCATAATAGACCATATAATACCGATTGGTCCAAAAGACCACAACAAAATGATAAACAAATGCCTCTTAAGCAAGGAAATTTAAAACAATAGGAAAACAAAACTCTAGATCCATTGAGAAGAGATCATGTGAACTTATAGGAAGTTGGTTCATGGTGTAAAGCTTGCTATCTCCCTCATGATCCATCAAATTATGTAGTTTCTCTCTCAATGGGGAAAGAGGTGGAGTTCCTAATGAAGAAGGTAATATAGAATATTATGAAGAGGATATTGATTAGATTAATACAAAAATAATATGACCTAGTGGATGAAGATGATGTTATGAACGCTATGATAGAGATGATCATATATTTTAGCATGATCATAGTGTAGGTCTACATCAATATGAGTTACCTGCTCATGACTTTGAACATTTTAGGGAAATCATGCATCAAAGATATAAAAGGTCCAAACCATCAAATGAAAACATAAAGGTCCTCACAGATGCAAGAATAATGTAGGTCTAAAGTGGATATCAATTGAGAAATAGACATGTACCTGCATAAGGCAATTATTTTACATAACCAAATGGAGCTCATGCACATATTGAAAAGGAAAAGAAAAATAAAGACATTGAAAAAAGTGAGCAACATTGCTCAAAAGAAGGTGATAGAAAAGAAGAATATGTCTGTGAAACAACAGGAAACAAAGAAGAAGTATGTGCCTAAGTCTTAAGAACTTATTGTACCATTAGTTGTTGCACACATGTTAGAAGCAAGAGACCCAAATGATAGAGCCAAGCAAGATCAATCCCAACTGGTGAAAGGATAAGATAAAGGTAAAGAGAAGAAGAAAGAACTAAAAGGAAAGGACATTACTTCTTGTGTCCCACTCTTGCCCTTCATTCCTAGTGCTAGTGATGTTACTATTTCATTGAACACACCCCTTCCAACTTATAACCCTATTGATGTGGCACAAGTCATGAGTCAAGTTGGGATTTTAGTGCCAATAGGGGAACTCCTTAGAATTCCTGAGCATAGGGAAAGGGTGTTATCTTACATCACTATTGTTAATGAACTAGACCAACATGTTGATGTTCCTAATGTTGTTGAAAAGGATAAGAATGATGAAGAAACTATAGAGGTTTACCTAGGTGTTTCCCTAGTAAATAGCCAACTAAGTGTGGATCGCTTTTACACCACTTTGATGATTAATGGGTGGTTACTTCATAATTGCATGTTAGATTCTGGAGCTTCTAGCAATGCCATGCCACTTCAAGTCATGAATGATTTAGGTTTACAAGTGTCTAAGTCCTATGGTAAATGTTTTTCCATGGACCCTAGAGAGGTGAATATAATTGGAGTTGTAAACAATGTTGAAGTTCAACTTGTTGCATACCCTGACAATTCATTTTTTATGGACAATCATTGTGGATTATCCTACCAAGTGTTGTATGTTGTTATCTAGAAAGCGAGCACCATCTATGGGAGGTAGTATATAGATGGATCTATCATAGGCCACTAGTCCATTGCATAGAGTAGAAGTCAAGTTACATAGAGAAATGAAGATATTGAACATTGTAGAAGACCGCTATAAGACTAATGATGAAGTACATTTCTTTGATATTGGTATTAACCATTTAATTGGATATTGTGATGAACAAGATCATGAAAATATTGAAACTTCCCTTTGTCATGCCCTTTCTCATGATATGAATGATTTATGGACCATGTTCTTTGATGGTGCATGTTCAAAGGATGGTTCATGCATAGGTGTTGTCTAGGTTTCACCTAGTTGGGAATTTTCTAGGTTTCCTTTCAAGCTGAATTTTCAATGCACAAATAATATTGCTGAGTATGAGGCTCTCATATTAGGTTTGAATATTTCTCATAAACATGGAATAAAATGTTTAAAGATCTGTGGAGATTTAGAGTTGGTCGTGTAAAAATTAAAGAATGTCTATGCAACAAAATATAAAAGATTGAAAACATTTAGAAATGTAGTTTGGGACACTTTGGAATTTTTTCATGTAGTTGGAATCGAATGGGTAGAGAGGTTAGAAAATATAGAAGAAGATGCTTTAGCAATTACAACATCAAGATTTGATTTACATTCAACTTATTCACATTGTCAATATAGTGTGGAAGCTCTTATAAGGCCCACTATACCTGATAATGCATACAACTGGTAGGTGTTTTATGATAATAAATAGATATATAGATTTTTGAATTGCATTGGTGAATTTGATATCCAACTGATTGATTGGCATCCTATGGTTGAAGTTGAAGATGGAAAAGAAGTATTGTTTGGCAATGAGATAGTTTAGTTAAAAACCAATACCATTCCTAAAGGGCTTGTAGCACTGAAAAGAATATTTGATAGTGTAGATTTCTATAGGAGTAAGGGCAAGCCAATTTAAAAGGAAAATATTGAAGGTGTGAACTTAGGAATTGAGACAACTCCTATGATGATTAACATTGGAAATAAGGTGAAGCCTATTGAAAAACAAATGCTTATTGCATTACTGAAGAGATTTAAGAAATGTTTTGTATGGTCCTATGATGAATTAAAATATTATAAGGAGGACTTATTCTAGCATGTCATTCCCCTCCAACATGATGCAAAACATTCCAGACATAAGAAAAGACTAGTTAATCCAACCCTTTCTCTTGAAATGCAAAAGGAATTGATAAATTTGAAAGAGGGAGGTATTATCAGACCTATTAGACACTTTGAATGGTTGTTCGAGCTTGTTCTAGTTAGAAAGAAGAATAGAGATATAAGGTTGTGTCTAGAATTTAGAAACTAGTATATTAAGTCTCTTAAGGATAGTTACCCTCTCTTAAGCATGGATTATTTGTCGCAAATGGTAACAAGATCTAAACTGATGTCCATGATGGATGAATTCTCAAGAAACTACAACAAATCCCTATGATTAGCTTCCTTTTTTGCGCTATTTTTTGCTTCCACCCACTATTTTAATGTATTTTTCTCCATTTTTTTGAAAAAGTTGATGCTATTTATCAGGATGGCACTATTTTTGGCATTTTTTGCCCTGATCAGAACAAGTAGGTGCTAAATTAGGTGCAAATTAGCACCTAAATTAGTGCCCAAATTAGCACCTAAATTAGTGCCCAAATTAGCTCCTACATTAGCGCCTAATTTAACGCCTAATTTAGCGCCTACTTTAGAGCCTGCTTTAGCGCCTAATTGTTCTGATCTAGTAGGGATTAAGGGTTAAGGGATTAGGGGTTAGGGTTTAAGGGATTAAGGGTCAAAAGATAAGGGATTTGGGGCTTAGGGCTTAGGTAGTTTAATGGTTAATGGCTTAGGGATTATGGTTGATATTATGTAATCTCTATATAAACTTTGATAAAAAATAATAAAGGCATGAGTGGAAAGGTGTACCAAAACTCTGCTGGTGTAACTGTTGAGCTTATGAATGAAATAAACATCTTATTATCAAAGATTCTCCATGACTGTGTTATCATTCTGTATTTTTCTTATGTTTTCCATACTTATTTCTTCTTATATTTGAATGAATATCAGTTATTGAGCCTCAATACTGTGCTTATGTGAATGAATATGTTGATACAATAAAGCATTTACTGTGGATGTTTTCAGTTACATGTTCAAAATTATGTTCAACATAAAAATGGAAACTATTTAAAAATAATAAAGTTAACAAAGTTGCTTATTTAAATATTTGTGAGTTACGTGCATTAATATTTTATTAACTTTTGTGTCTTCACAAACATATGTTGATACAAAATGAATGGAAGAAGCATCCAAGTAATCCTAATTTTTTCTACCAACAATTCATACCAAAAATTGAACAATTTAAGGATATTGCAATAGGTAATTTGTATCGACACAAATAATATTACTGAAGCATTTCAAAGTTTAGGCCATAAGAATCATCCTTTTTTAAACATGGATTGCAAATAATTCTAAAAATTTAGAAGTCCTAGTCATTAACATTATTGTCTGCTACAATGTCATCCAGTGTATCATTGTCAATGTTCATATGTTCTTTCAAGTATTTAATATTGTCATCATCCTCATCTTGACCTGCATCATCTTCATCATCATTGAAATTTGACTGTAGACCATCTATATTGTTACTAGATGTATTTGGATCATCATTTTCTATACCATCCGTATTGTTGTTTTCCATAACATCATCTAACTCTGGATTGTTGTCTTCTTGTGCCTGAACATAACCATCTTCAACATCATCATGGATGTCAATTTCTTTGATGTTCTCTTATCCCTCTCTCTCATTTTCTTGGCCATCATTGTTTTGCTCAATATCCACTAATGCATTGTCAAATACATGCCTTAATCTTGGATCATAATGTATGACAAATATCCATTTCAAGTCCAAAATATCTTCATAGAAAAATACTTGCACATGAACGACATACATATATTAGACATTTGTTATAATAATTTTATTGCTTAATAAACATATGTATATATTCACAATAAACTATGAATTAATAGATTAATGATCACCACCGCTTCTTGTTTGAGTTAAATAAATACCTGCTCACAATGAATTGGTAGAACATAAGGCTCCTTATCCTCTGGTAGGAATCTATAGAAAACAATCCACTATGGGTATCATGTCTTCGTGTCCTCTTAAATGCTTCATACCATCTACACTTAAAAATACAACATTTAAAAGAGCGGTAATCCAACTCAATAATTTCTTGTATTTTACAACATATTGTAGATTCCCTTCAATTATATTCTTATCTTTTGATCTTGATTGACTAGATTGCTTGAAGTCAACCATGATGCCACAATCGAAGGATCGTCTCTTTACATCTACACTTTCTACATGATAATGTCGACCATATGCCCACATTGCTGGATATTTCCTTGCATGTGAAAGACCATTTATTTTAGTGAAAACAAATATAATGATGAATATTAAAATAGTTAATAGTGTCAAAATTGTAAGGAAACAACATTTTGTAAAATTCCAACTGTACATTTCTTTCACATCCTCTAGACATGTTGATTTCATCTTCTGTTATGTTTGAATCTATACCTACATCTTCTATTTGATTTTGAATTTGTTTAGTAACCCATTCTAGTGTGCAATCTTTGCCCCATTCCCCAAGTAGATCAGTAGGAAGTGGAGTATTCCTTGGGTTCGATCTCTTAAATTGTCTCCTTGCTTCTAACACTTCTCTCTCTTTATCATACAGATCAATCCATTTGTTCATAAAGTCCATGTGGTACAAAATGAACTTGTCGAGTATAGCATTTTCGTCTACACCTATTACATGTCAACATGTTTATTTCAAACTCCAAATGTCATGCTGTTAATTTGACAAGTAAATTACAGAGTAAATTAATGATTGCAAGAAAAACAACCACACTAATCATGAATTTACTTACTAATTTCTACTTGAACACCATTAGATTGTGGTTTTTCTCCATCAATAATATCTGATGCTCATTCTTCATCCCAGAAGCGTGGTCCATCTTCAAAATCCTTACCAAGGAATTCACATAGGAAGAAAAATGCTTCATTCATTACATACCCTTTACCCATGCAACCCTTTGGATGTGCCTTTTATCAGACATATCTTTTTAGAGTTTTCATATACCTCTCAAAGAAAAACATCCACCTCGTTGATACGACACCTACCAATTCAATGTCATCGACTAGGTGTATAAGTAAATGGACTTGTAGGTCCATGAAACTTGTAGGGAGCTCCTTCTCAAATACACATACAATTTATGCAATTTCCTTCTTCCATTTTGGCAATTCACATTTGTTGATCTCCTTGGAGGTCACCCATCTAATATAAGAATAGTAAATTAGTATGAACCATTAGTCAAAAATTAAAATGCAATATAATATCTCTATGTCTCTCACACATGAACATTTCATATAACCACATACCTTGTAAATGCTGACAATCGGCTTGTGGCATTCCTTAAGTCAACTATAAGACATGAATCCTCCCTAATTGCCAATGGCATGATATGCTATCAAACACATTTATGAAAAGGTCATTAGTAATTTTTTCTCACACAAAAAATATCAAACTATATTTAGTATTTAATCAATGTTACCAGTAAATGTTAAATGATGATATATAATACCTTCATAAAATATTGAAAATCATGTGTTTTAAATCTTGTGATATGTCCAACTGTAAAAGCTTTAGCCAATGATGACCCATAGCCAGTAGGTGTCCTTATTGAACAAATGACATTTTTTAGTTGGTCTAGCTCTTTTTTCAAAATCCATGGAGCTTCTGCATATGTTTCATTTTCCTTGTTTGGCCACAAATGTTTTCTATCAATTTTGGAACGCAAAAGAGAAATATCTCTCCTCGAAGACAAGGTGTCATTCTCTTTGCCTAATATATGTCAAAATATAGAATCTGGGACATTTTTGAAGATGTGCATAGGATCTAATAGGTGAGATATTAATAGATCCTTCTAGTAAGGGAGCTCATAAAATATGGATTTCCTTTTCATTCCTTCTAGCATATTAACTACAACTTGTTTTGGTTCTTCAATTGAATCACCCTGATAAAAAAAATCCTCCCAAGTTTTCAATTCAACATCTTTATACTTCTTAATCCAATCACTTGGACCCATAATCATGGGAGGGCATCTATTTTCAACTTTTCCATCAAATTGATTCTTCAAGCGATTTCTAAACTTATGATCTAGTGGTAGAAAAACCCTATTGTTTGCGTAAAAACATTAATGTAGATCTTTAGAATATCGCCCTTGAAATTGTTCTGCACATCTTGGACATGCAAATATCCCCTTTGTTTGAAGCCCTACAATTCAATAAGTAATGTTAATAACATCAAAAAAATAGTATAAAACTAAGTATGAAAGTTGGGATGAAAATAAATTATGAGTGTAAATACGTAAATATTTTATCTTACCAGAACAAACACCAAGTCTTGGGAAATCATGAATAGTCCAACATAGCACACCATACAACATGAAGGACCTATTTGATGGAGCACGTGATATGTCATACATTCTTATGCCTTTCCATAGCAGTTGCATCTCATCAATAAAAGGCACAAGAAAAACATCCATGTTTTTAACTTGATGTTTTCCTAGAACAATGAGAGTCAACATAAGGTGCTGCTTTCTAACACTCATCCATGGGGGAATATTGTATACTATCAATCCAACTAGCCAAACACTATAATTTGAGCTCAAGAAAGAGAATGAGCACACTCGATCAATTGCAAGATCAAACCTGATACTACGGGGTTCATCTTTGAATTTTCTTGGCCTTTTTTCCTCTATGCGTTTCCTTGCTTTGGAGTCGGATGGAATTCACATGAATCCATATTTTCTCCTATTCTTTGATGCTAGTCCATCAATTGTGCAAGTGACTTGCAACGAAACATTCGTTGAAGTCTAGGTATAATTGGCATGTGACGTAAAACCTTCTTTGGAACTGTAGGACCTTGTACATCTGTACGATATATCTTCTCTTTGCAAACATGACATTCTACCTTGTTTTGATATTCATCTTTGTATAAAATGCAATCATTTTTACATGAATTAATTTGCTTATACTCAATCCCCAACTCAACCAACAATAGACGCGCCTCTCTGCAAGTTGATGGCAACACATTCTCTTCAGGGAATATTTTAGTTTTTAGTTCCCTGTAAGATTGCCAGAGATTAAATCAACTAAATGTTTGACTTATGATGAACATGTTTGATATGTCAATCTATACTAGGATTGTTTATATACAATATATGGTTTTAAAATCCCCTTAAAGAAATATAAATGAAGTTGATGAATGTTTATGAATTATGTACACCAATTGACAATGCAAAGTAAGAAATAGATTTCAACTCACTTTAGTAGGGTAGTGAATCCTTTGTTTGACCAACCAAATAGTGACTTGATTTCTAATAATATTAATGTGCATGCCAGCTTTGAGGTTCTACTTGCACCCGATTTGAACACGGGTGTCTTTGCTACTTGCTTGATGGAGTCTTTCAGGTTGTTATCATCAACATTACGTTGGTGGTAATTACCCCTGCTATCATCGTCACTATCAACCATATGATCATTATTGTCATCATTGTTTCCATCCCCAAAGAAACCTGTAAGCATTTCATTCAATCCTTCTTCATGCACTATATTTTCACTATCATGATCATCATCATTAAGGCTAGGTGGCATGTCATCAGTGTATGCGGATCTCATCATCTCTTCAAATTTCTTAGATGGTAGTATTCTCTTCAATGTTGCTCTTTTCACCCTGGTATTGTTTAAAGGATGGTTTGGATCATCCCGTCCAAATCTTAATAACCCAGTTGGATCTTGGGTATCAGTATGTGTTTCATCAAGATCTTCTACCTATCAATAAACGCAAGCATTATTTAATGTTTGGCAACAATTGGAGAAATCATAAATGTATCAATTTCAAATAAATATAATCAAATATGTCATAAAAAATAAAAATATAAAATGTATGAACATATATACCGATGGTACCCCTTAGGGTTTAGGGTTTTGGGTTTGAAGTGTTTAAGTGTTAACCTTTGAAAATCCTTTTACCCTATTTTCCTTCAATCTTGCACTTTATTTTCTATTTTCACGTTGACTATCTTTAGCAGGTCGTCAATCACTTTAGTTATAACTTCATGCCATAGCGCTCGTAGGTTGACTGGCCCCTTAGCCTAGTAATTATCTGCCGTCACCGGTAGAAATTAAAGCATCATCCTAAAGTCATCCGCTAAGTCCTAAAGTTTATTTTGGTGCATATCGCACCGTCGCAAAGTATCTTTTGTGATGTCATCCCCCCGCTATGATGTTGCGACATGTTGACACCTGTCTAAGAATCTTTGCCTGCGTAATGTTTTATAGGGATCTTGCCTCTGCCAATAGTCCGCTACCACCTGTCGACATGTTAATGGTCCATAAAGGGAAGCCTTCAATCCAACGGCTGCACTCCAATGCAGAGGAATCTTTCCAAGAGGAATATTCACTACGAGGCAATGAGATGATGACATGTGGCACTGCCGATTAAAAGGCAAGTATAAAGAAGGCGCATGGAGGCTTAATTGCACCATCGCGCAGTAGGTATGTGGTGGGTCATTTCTGGCTGTGATGCCGCAAAATGGTGCCATGTGTCCAGTCCCCAAAAAAGTGACATAATCTACTAGAAAAGTATAGGTGATGGTGCCACGTGTTCAAAGGAGGTGATGAAGCTTGTCAAATCTAGTCAACCAATCAGAGCTATCGATTACGAATTGTAAGGAAAAGATCGATGGCGCATGTTTAAAATTGTAAAAGTGGAAGATGTTCAAAATGTTCGACACGAGCAGAGTTATAGCAGCTTCCACCTCCATTAATACAGAGAACAATGAAGAAATTCAGTGTTATAACGGCATAATTCAAGGCATTTCCTATTGTTTTCCAAAGCGCGATTGCATTCAGAGCAAGGAAATCATCAAGGCGAGCAAGGAAAAGTAGTTTAAGGCCCCTACAAATGCCAAAAACCAGTAAGTAATTGTTGTCCCTCTGTACCTAGTTTTTCCATTTGTAGGTTCATTCTAAAGTGCTTAGAGCCATTATTAACTATAAGAAACCCTAGGTCATCAGTATAAACACAAAAATGAGTCATCCTGGTCAGCCTTCAACTTCAAAACGTAGCTTAGATGAAGGCCTCATGGTTCAGTGTCCCAGATCATCGAAAAGACCTGCAACAGGGTTAGGTGAAGTAGGGAAGAACAACAAAATTTATGACTTATGTGTAGGCTGTCAAGATGCCAAAATACATGTCTGCCTGGAGCTTATTTGAACACTGGCATAAGAGAATGGACTACAGAGCCCCTGTCTGCCATGCCTAGAAACTAGATTCGGCTAAGTTAATTTATGTGGATGTTTTTGTAAATCTAGACCTAGTTAGAGCAATAACAAGTAGGTTTGACCCCAAGACCATGTCTGTCTTGTTTGGCAATGGTAGTGTTATAATTAGGTTTTAAAAAGCATATATTTCAACTGTATTTAATCTAGACCCTGCTGCCAGTATGCCAATTGATTTGAATGCCTTCAGAGAAAAATACAAAACTATCAGATATGCTTATAGGACATTTAATTTGGCCAAGCACAGACCTAAGGGAGTTGATGGAGGCTTGATAAATATTTCTAACATAGAAGAAGAGAACTTCCATTGCAATTTATTCATGGAATACTTTGTCAAAGCCTATCATAGTTTATGCCATGTGCTTGGGAGGGATGCAACAAATAGAATGCTAGTAGCCCTGATGATGATGGCAGTATACATTCAAGATTATGGGGCCAAAAAACCATATGACTGATGCAGAGTGGATAGCGAAATGGTGGAAATAGTTTAAATTCGTGAAACTATTGCTGTGGTTGAACCTTTGAACCACGTGAACTATTGAATCGCAACTATCGGTTCAATATATTCTTATCGCTTTGATTAAATGTTGTCAGCAACTATATGTTGAACTATTGAACTCTTCGAATCCATCTCCGCCTTGTTGAATCGATGCACCAAATGAACCTTCGCTGAACCGCTGAACTCATTGAACCGTTGAACCAGTTCAACCACTGGTTCAACTATCGCTAATGCTTGCTACTATCTCCATCGAACCGATTGAACCTTTGAACTTTTGCAATTGGTTCAACCACCGGAAAACTTAAACTGTCAACTTCTAATGGGCAATACTTAACCCTTCATTGTTGGTTCCTCCACCGATCATATTGGTCACCTTCTCAACACGATATATAAACAAACTATATAACCGAAGGAACAATGTAGAATTTCGCCGATCTACCCTGCTAAAACTCTCGCGACTTTGCCAAACTATTTCTCCTGCAAACATATGGACTTTTCTACTTTTGCCAACCTAGCACATGAGGATACTAGGGTTCATCTAAGCATGCTGTAAATGATCCTGTAAATGTGAATTCAAACAAATAGAAAAACAAAATGAAAACATAACCATATATGTACAGCCATTCCACCGATTATGAAGTAATCCAACTGGTGGAATGGGTTAAGAACCCATCTGGACTGCAAACTAGAAAATTGATTACACAAGCAATTTGAATCTAGGAAAATAACACAAACAAGATCTTTTTTATTTCTTTTAGGAATGAATACAGATATCTGATTTCACAGTTCCAGAACTCAGCTGCACAACTACTGCTCTGATCTATCTCTATCTCTATCAATATCAATCTCCCTCCAATCGATCTGAGTTAAGTTATTTATCTACTCATAGTGAGTAATACTGACTGGCTTCCCAGCGGCTGGGAGACAATTCCAAGTGGCTGGGAGATACAACTGATTAACAAACTCTTAACTAACTAACAACCTTGTCATTACAGATCGACAAGTGTCCCAGGGACTTGCACAGAAACCTAGATGCAACTTTGTTGGTAAATAGATTTGTCACCGCGAAATAATCTTTGAAATTGACTCGTCGCCCTTGGAGCGATGACTAAATTGTCCCAACAGTTGGAGAGATCGTGATAGAACAACGATCTTCCTCTATGTTTGAGAGGGGCATCTCCCTCGTATGATAGGGTTATCTGTAGGTTTTTGTGTACTTTTATCTTGAAAGTACAAAAAGGAAGAAAAGAAAAATAATAGGAGAAATAGGCATGTAGAAACCCTCGTGGTAGATGTATGAAAACCAACAGAAGTTTCACAATCTTATTGAAAAGTATGAGGGGGTTTCACCACAAAGCTAGAAACTACTTTCCTAAACTCCATAATGAATTTCATGACATATGTGCAACAATGATGAAGAAAGATGGCAAATCTCAACATACGAAGAGATAATCTATCTTAACACTTTCAAATCAGGATACCGAGACATGATTGTAATTCATCACCCCAATTGCATGCTTCAATGGATAACTTTTATTTACACAAAATACATAGAAAGATCACCAATTTGACATACGAGAAACTAATAATCATAACTTAGAAATACATCAAGAACATACGAACTGAAATGCATCCTTCATTATCTTTTTGAAATTATACAATTCCAAAAGCAAACTGTACAATGTGTAAGACCAAAAATATTCCAAGAATTTCTTCATAAGTTCCCCCTTAAAAGTTCTCTCTCCCCGAGTCCCCCCTTTACATTTGAAATAGCCTTGTATTTATAGGCTTCTCCCTAGTAAATACTTTGTAACTAGCTCAACAACCTAATAACTACCTTCTTTGGAATACAATAGGATAATGAACTTTTAGTTACAATAAGTGACATAAGTCACTTTTACAAAAAGGTAACTAGGACTTAGCTAAGTTACTTCCCATCTTCTCTCCTAGTTGGATATTAGCATTCGAGACTATGCATTTCATATTTAGATCACAACTTGTCAAACAAGACTTTTCATCATTGGAAGGTTTCTCATAATCATGCCTCATATTATCTGGTGTGACTTTGAAACCTGCATCGGATCTCAATCTCTTTGAATCCCTCATGAAATTTCAATCTACCAACCACCACATAGAGATTGTTCCAATTCATACTCACACAATAGTCATCATCAACGATCTCCTTGAAGTTTTTCATTCCACTTGCATCAAAGCTAATTCATAAGGAAGCTGAGTCTTTGTAGAAAATGACTTGTTTACTTTTTACTTATAACATATCAGCTTTCTTGGAATCTTAAATAGAAACTCTCAAAGGATAGAAACACTCTGCTATCAACAAGAACCATAATCATCATAGAAATCCATATAACCAACTATTTTCATTTGGTACAACTTGAGGTTTGACATCCTCTTTGTAAACGTTGTTTGATAATAACCCCATTGTTTTGCTTTTACTCCAACTCTCCAACTATTTCTCGACTTCGCTCTCATCTTTTGTGTGCATGTATACAAGAGCACTTAAAACTATGATATCTTCCATACTTTGCATTTATGCATGAAAACCACTAGGACATGTTGCAATCCAAGAGTTGACACAAATCTCTCCATTATTTGCAATATTAGGATAAAGTATTTTTGTCACAAAATAAGCCTTTTGCAGAGAGTGTACAAAATCAGCGGTTAAGACAAATTTTAGGAGGAAAACACCATTTTGATATGGAGTGCCAGTTGGCCTTTCAATGTTTAGGAACATGATTAAGAAACTGTCGTCATTAACAATTAATTTAATGCCTATCGGTTGTGCTTCGAGCCCTCCCTTGCAAGTTCTTTCATTGCTTTGTGTGGAAGATTCTCATTTTTTTTATCCATGAGGCTCAACATAGGCGGCTCAAACCATCTTCAAACTAGAAATTATCCCTTATGCGTATTACTCTATCTTCAACTATTTATCCCAATTTTGTGCATCTCCTGCCATCATTGCATTCCATTGTATCATCTCATTTAGTTACATTTGACAAGAATTCTCCTTCTATTATCTTGAAAGGATGCTGCCAATGTTTGTAAATATCCTGCAATCATTGTATTTGATTTGATGACATTGCTTTAAGGCTTAAAACAATTCACACACCATGTCAATGCTTTCGAGTTTTTCAAACATCATGTTTTGATGGATCTGATGTTTTAAAGTCACCATTTAATTGGCACAGATATTGAGAATGCTGGTAAATGTTGCAGAATGTGTCTTTATCTCTGTTGATTGCATCTTCTTGAAAGTTTCTAATGCTTTTTCAATAAATCCATTATGCGCACACCCTGTGACTAGGGCGTCTTGCATGTGATCTATGATTTTACATCGCAAGGTCATGGACCATAATCTCTGCCGTAGAGTTATTCCTAAACATGAATGGCGGTTGATCGTTGCCTTGTTTTTGAAGAAGCTCGTGTGCATGAAGGGGGTGTCTACCATCTGCAAGATGCACTACCACTGCAAATCGTGCTCTTTCTTCATATTGTTTTCCAAAACCCATAAGAAGTCACAGTCTTTATTAAGTTTCCACATTTCATACCCATGTTTATCATTACACTTGCATCTACGATATCTAAAGAAAAATCCCTCCTTTCATCATGTTTTGATGGATGCCCATAGACTGTCATGTTATGCATACGTTTCTACCAGGCCGCTTACAACTGCTACGCTAGACAAAAATTCATTTTCAATCATGTTTTGATAGGCATCAATACCCTACTCAAAAGTGCCTTTTGGCATGCGGGCAAGGAGGTGCTGGCTGGCAGCAGTCGTGTAATCTGGTTTTACACCCGCTAGTTGCATTTGCTTGAAAGTTTCTAAAGTCTTTACAACAAAACTATTGTATCCATATTCCGTTGTCATTGCATTCTATTAAACAATTTATGTGCCTTGTGTATTCCTCCATACTTTGCACATATATCTACCACGTATTTCCAACTGTAATATCTCAATCTGACAAAGATTACTCTTCCATTATACTTTAAGGATGTCCGAACCCTGTTGCAAATCTTCCAAACGTCGCAGGCTAGGAGGAAGCTGGCGAATGTTGAGACAGCCCGCGGTTATTCTAATCCATGAAATCACCTTTCTTCAAGGCGTTCTACCAAACCGTTCACAAGCATTGGTTATGTTTCCTCATTCTACATATATGTCTGTAAGGGCTCCTTTACAACTATAATATCTGACAGAATTTCGTTTCTATTATGTTTTGATAGAGATCCATAACCTGTTGCAAATCACCCATGAGATAAAGCTGGTTGGCAGGGGTTGAGCATAAAGCCTTTTCTTCAACAAACCCATTTGTGTTCCATGAGACCACATGCCTTGTATATGCTTCCAAAAATTTGTAAGGATGTCTTCCATGGCACTTATAAATGCTACATCTGACAAAATCTATTTTGCTATTCGAAAGCTCCCATTTTGGCATTGGCCGTAAGAATGATCACAAAGGCGGTAAAATTTAGCTTTGTAACAGCCATTAGAAAGTTTCTTGGGGCTTTTTTAACAAATAAATGGAAAGTATCTTGCAATCAATGCATTCGTGAGATGAAATTTTCTAGTAAAATTCAGTTAAAATAGTTTGCATGCCTGTTATACTTTAATGAATGCATATAACATTTTCAAAAACTCCCATTTGAGTGCTAGCTAGGAAGATGACTGGCAATTGCATTTGTCTGAATGTTCCTAATATCTTTCTATGAATCGATCTTGCACATATTCTCGCGACATTACAGTTTGCAAAACTGCATTTCTTTGAGGCATTCTACTAGACAACATGTGTCTTTTATATGATTCTACACTTTGCCTAATATTTCAAGGTAGTTATAATAACTACTCTTCATTTCTTGTATCATCAGCTTTTGAGATGAGCTTCATAAATTCTCAATTTATTAAAATTCACAACTTGTGATTTCCAAAAATATTATCGGGCGTTTTAAACTTCTTTCGCACGTACGTTTTGTAATTGGTGTACAACGACATCTTGCCTCAGCTTCCTTATTAGAATGATTTACAACATTGAGTAACAAACTTATGAGTTTCTACAGCTTCTTCTTTTTAAACAAATCTATTATGTGCATGTTATACAATCACTTCATTTACTAAGTTGGTAGCTGAGTTGGACGGGTCATAATGCTGCGAGTAAAGTTGGAAAGATTGTGGAATCTAATTTTACACCTGTGAACTGGAGTTTCCTACACGTTTCTAAAGTGTTCTCAACAAATCCATTTCATGAGACTAAAGAGCCTACTAGTTAAAACTAGCAATGGCACCCATAGGAGATTTAAGGAATACGCCAATAGGAACAACTGATAGATAAAGCCGATCATAATAAACTTGAGGTGTTCCACTGAGCAGTTTATTGGTGTTTTCAACTGTTATGGCTAACATAAAATCCGCTTTCAGCTTTTATGGATGTTGGTATTTTGACAAATCTGTCCTCTAAGGCATGGCCTAAGGAGAATAACTCGCTCTTTCAAAAATAGAAGTAACTTTTTAATTGCCAATATTCCCATCTTCATTTTGCATGCGAGAGAAAGAGACTAACTTAAGGTAAATTCCTGGATTGTGGGAGATTTCAGTGGGGCATTTATAAACCTTATCAGCAAATTTATTCCTTCACTGCGTATGCAGTTTACATGAGATAATTTTGATATGAATTGTAAATTGACTTAGTGATATTTACCACAAGTAAATCAACATAACTGATGACCACGTTTCTTTCTGATGCAAGCCAAGTGTCCATAGTGTGAGTGAGAGCACGTTAAAATGAAGTTTCACATTCGTTGTAGAAACCACATCTTTTTTCGCATTGTGTATTGCAAAACTTTAGGAAACAATCTTTTTAAAGACAAAGAATGTTTATTTTGGGGATGACTCCCGAAAATGTAGGAGAGATAAATGGATGTGGAGGTGTTATTTAAAAGGAAAAAAGAAATGACTTCCCCACTTTTTATTTCTCCACACTTGAAAAGTTACACGCATTGGTTTTGGTTAGCAAAAAGCTAAAATGCACGTGAACTTAGTCAAACTCATAAGTCAATGCGAACTTAGTGAAAGATGAAAATTGAAACAAGGTTTGCGAAGAATAAAAGCCGACGCATAGTGGACTTTGTGGAAAACAAAAGTTGATGCGAGCTTAGTATAAAATGGAAGTGGACGTGAAATATAATATTACTAAGTTGTAAATTTTGTCTTGGCATAATATTGATGTTTAAAGCTTCAATGGAGAGAGATAAGACAAAGAATGACATCATAATAACAAGTTATCGACATGACTGACACAAGAAACATGACGTCAACAAAATTGTAATAAAAAAGATGACTTGGTACAGAGGTTTGATACGCAAAAAATTTAAATATTGGGAAGTTGAAAAATGGGCCAACAAACTTACAATAACAGATATCGGTCAAACAGACCTTATTACATTAAATATAGAAATGCATAAGACATATCGAGATTTTAATCTTCTCCCTTAGACATATAATTGACTTGTTGAAGGGGTGCTCCTACACCATACTCCCCGAGAGAAGAAATCTCAAGTCCACTTGAGATGAGAGTTTGAAGATCTGTATCCTATTTGATGATCTGCTCTTCAGTCATCCAAACTGCCTCTGAATCAGGTTTCCCTTGCCAAGCTACCAAGTATTCCATATACTCTTTGTTCTTGGTCTTCTTTGCCACTCTTGAGTCTAAAATCTACTTCAATTGTGGTGGATCATGTTTAGGGATATCATCATCTGTTGTACCCTACAATGGTTCCTGTTCTACATCTGCATTATACTTGTATGGAGTTAAATCACATACATTGAAAACGGGTGACAATCCAAAGTCAGGAGGAAGTTGGATCTCATAAGCATTTTGTCCACACTTTTTCAAAATCTGACATGGTCCAATCTTCCTCTGCATTAGTTTGGTATGTTTACCTTTTGGGAGCCTTTCTTTCTTCAGATTAACCCATACCAAATCTCCAACATCAAATTGTACATCTCTCTTCTTTTTATCAGCATATGCTTTGTACTTCAAAGTAGCTTGCTGGAGTTGGTTCTTGACTTGATCATGCACCTCTTTGAGGGCTGATGCAAAAGATTCTCCATCTGCACTAATAGATTCTTCTGTAGGTAGATCTCTTAACTCCAAAATACCTCTTGGATGAATACCATATACCACCTGGAAAGGTGATTTCCCTATGCTCCTATTGATGGTGTCATTATAGGAAAATTCTGCTTGTGGTAGGATGTTATCCCACTTCTCTCCATGCTGCCTTGTCAAACATCTTAGTAGATTTCCCAATGAACGGCTAACCACTTCAATCTGTCCATCTGTTTGAGGATGATAAGATGATGAGAAGGATAACTTGGTACCCAGCTTCTTCCAAAGAGTCCTCCAAAAATGGCCAATAAATTTCACATCTCTATCTGATACTATGCTCAATGGCAATCCATGTATCCTCACTATTTCCTTGAAAAACAAATCTGCAACATAGGAAGCATCACAAGTGGTTTTGCATGGCAAGAAGTGTGCCATTTTACTGAATCTATCTACTACAACAAAAACACTGTCATATCCTTTCCTTGTTCTAGGTAAACCCAACACAAAGTCCATGCATATGATCTCCCATGGCCTAGAAGGAATGGGCAATGGCTGATATAAACCTGCATTAGTGGATCTCCCTTTTGCCTTCTGACATATCACACATGTCTCCACAAATTTCCTTACATCTGACTGTAACTTAGGCCAATAGTAATGTCTCCTGACAAGATCAAGAGTCTTATCTAGACCAAAATGTCCTGCCATGGCCCCGCAATGCTTCTCCCTAATGATATTTAGTCTCATAGAATACCTTGGAATACACAATTGTCCACCCTTGAAAAGTAATCCATCTTGGATCAGAAATTCAGAGAACTCAACATGATATTTGTCTCCAAAGGAAGTACATACTTGGTAGATCTCGCCAAAGTCTTCATCAACATCATACATAGTCTTTAAGGAATCAATACTAACACTTTCCAATTGAATCTAATTTATAGTTAGAGCCCTCCTGCTCAAAGCATCTGCTACCTTGTTCTTGACCCCTTTCTTGTGCTTGAGTGTGAAGGTGAAAGCTTGCAAAGTCTCCACCCACTTCATGTGTCTGTGGTTCAACTTTTCTTGACTGTTTATGAAACTAAGGGCCTGATTATCTGTGAACACTATGAATTCATCTCCAAATCATAGGATGAGTATCTCTTCTTAGCATCATTTAGCTTCTCACTGAAAAATGCAATAGGCCTACCTTATTGACTGAGTACTGCTCCAATTGCCATGTGGCTTGCGTCACATTCTACTTGAAAAATCTTGCTGAAATCAGGGAGTGCAAGGACTGGCTACTGTGCCACCTTCTTCTTCAATGTTTCAAATGAATCATCTGTTGCCTTTGTCCAATTGAATCTGCACTTTTGTCCTCCTTTTATGGTGTCAATCATGGGTGCACAGACATGACTAAACACTCGTATAAACTTCCTATAGAAGGTTTCTAACCCATGGAAACTTTTGACATCATTCATGGTTCTAGGAGTTGGCCAAGACAATATGGCACTTACCTTTTCTTGATCCATTTTCAGTTTGCCCCGTGAGATGACAAAACCCAAGTAGATGATCTCCTTCTGCATGAACAAACACTTCTCCAAGTTGATCATTAGATACTCTTCATGTAATCGTTTGAGAACCAGGTCTATATGTCTGAGATGCTCTTCCTTTGTATTACTGAAAATCAAAATGTCATCTAGATATACTATGACAAATTTACCTATAAATTTTCTCAAGACCTCATTCATCAGCCTCATAAAGGTACTGGGAGCATTGGATAAACCAAAAGGCATGACCTTCCACTCATATAACCCCTCATTGGTCTTAAATGCAGTTTTCCATTCATCTCCTGGCCTAATCCTAATCTGATGATAACCACTTTTTAAATCTATTTTTGTGAAATATTTGGCACCTCCCAAGCAATCAAGCAAATCTTCTATTCTAGGGATTGGGAACCTATACCTGATTGTTATTTTGTTGATAGCCCTTGAATCAGTACAACGTCTCCAAGTGCCTTCCTTCTTCGATGCTAAGATAGCTGGTACTGCACATGGGCTTAAACTCTTGCCAATTAGGCTTGTCTCCAACAAATCTTCAATCTGCCTTGCTACCTCTGCATTCTATTCTGGGGTAAGCTTGTATGCTGCCTTGTTTAGAAGTGTAGATCCTAGGATTAGATCTATGCAATGACTGATGTCCCTTATAGGTGGTAGGGACCTTGGCATTCCATTAGAGATGATGCCTTTGTACTTATTCAATAGCTCTTGGACAACTGGATGTATGAACCGTTGCCTCTTCTCTCCCTTGACTTCTTGCTACTGTTCCTTGTTCACTTTCAGGCATGGGATTAGAGCATATGCAACTGCACCCTCTTCTACTACCTCTTTCATGAACTATTTACCTTCTACCATCATTACCTTGACTTCTTTCCCTTTTGACTCTACCTCCTTCTCCATCAATGGTAGGAACTCTATCACCCTACCATCTTTGGTGATTGAATATGTGTTTCTAACTCCATCATGTTGTGCTCCCAAGTCATATTTCCATGGTCTTCCAAATAGGAGATGGCAAGCATCCATCTGAGCTATGTCAAACAATAATCTATCCTTGTATGGTCCAATTTGAAACGCCACCCAAGCCTGCTCTTCCACAACTATTTGCTGACCTTAAGTGAGCCATGGAATCTTGTATGGGCAAGGTTGTGGCAGTATTCTAAGCTGAAGCTTCTCTACCATTTCAACAGACACAAAATTTTCAGTAGATCTAGAGTCAATCAGAACTTTACATACCTTTCCTCTTGCCTTGTAAGTAGTTTTGAAAAGAGACTTTCTTTGTGGGGGTTCTCTGTCAGGCACCTTCATGGTGGTCATTGCTCTCCTAATCATTAAAGATTCTCCCGTTTTAGGATATCCATAACCATCAGGAGCTTTTACACTTTGATAAGTGTTTGAGCTTGTCACACTTTGACAGTCAGATTCTTGGATCAGATTTGTCCTTCTTTCTCCCATTGAACTTGTTGCTTTTTCTAGACATCTACTGGCTATGTGGCCTTCTTGATTGCAATTGTAACATCTAAGAGGTCCTCTACCCTGAGATCTCCCTCTAAATGGTGGTCTTCTGCCCCTAAAGTTTCCTTTTTGATTGTAATTTCCTCCTTGAGTTTGACTGCTGTCTCCTTTGCTGCTCTCTTGATTGGATTCACCTTGGTGTCCAAATCCATTTCCTCTGCCTCTGAAAGGACTTCTTCCCCCTCTTTGCTATCTTCCTCTTCCTCTACTATTTTGCTCTTGTCTTCTCTTTAATTTTTCTTCCACTATGAGTGCCATTTGGTAGCACTTCTGAACTATGTCTAGATTATGCAGATTTAAATCTTCCTGAACTGACATCTAACTCCTGTTTCAAATTTTGTCTCCTCTTATGTAATTGGATGTTGTAATCCAATGGAACATAGGCCTCCTTCACTAAAGCCACCATCTTTTTTCCAAGTAGCAACTCTGTTCTTTCCTTTTTTCACCATGTCATCTTGGATGAAATTCCACCAAGTTAATGCATCCTCTTTCATTTTGGACTGGGCCATCTTTACCCTTTGATGATCTGGTATTTCCTCTATTTCAAAGAAATTATTCAAGGAGTCTATCCACCCCATCACTGAATTAGGATCCATCTTTCTTGTCAACATTGGCAGGTCCAGTTTCACATCCATGGATTTTAGGGCATTAAGAAAGGGTCTCTAGTCTGCAAGAACCTCTATCTCTTCCTGCCTAGGGATCTCCTCTTCATCCATATCTTCTTCTTTACTAGAACCTACTTTGTCCCTCAATTTTTCTAGCTCATCTTTCAAGGCCTGATTCTGAGCTCTAACTGCCTTGCTCTCTGCAATTTGTTTCTTTACTAGAATAACCAACTCAGCATTGGTCATCTTTGCTGGGAACTCTGATGATCCCTCTTCATTGGACATCTTATCTGCTTCTTCTTCCCAAATGACACTCCTTTGCTCTGATACCACTATGATGTAGAGCGGGCAGCAAAATGGTGGAAACAGTTTAAATTCGTGAAACTGTTGCTGTGGTTGAACCTTTGAACCACGCGAACCATTGAACCGCAACTATCAGTTCAATATATTCTTATCATTTTGATTAAATGTTGTCGGCAACTATATGTTGAACCGTTGAACTCTTCAAATCCATCTCCACCTTGTTGAACCGGCGCACCAAACGAACCTTTGCTGAACCGCTAAACTCGCTAAACCGTTGAACCATTGAACCGGTTCAACCATTGGTTCAACTATCGCTAATGCTTGCTGCTATCTCCGTCAAACTGATTGAACCTTTGAACTTTTGCAATTGGTTCAACCACCAGAAAATTTAAACTGTCAACTTCGAATGGGCAATACTTAACCCTTCATTGTCGGTTCCTCCACTGATCATACCGGTCACCTTCTCAATGTGATATACAAACATACTGTATAACCGAAGGAACAATGCAGAATTTCACCGATCTGCCCTGCTAAAACCCTCGCAACTTCGCCAAACTATTTCTCCTACAAACATACAGACTTTTCTACTTTTGCCAACCTAGCACATGAGGATGTTAGGGTTCATCTAAGCATGTTGTAAATGATCCTGTAGATGTGAATTCGAACAAATAGAAAAAAAATGAAAACATAACCACATATGTACAACTATTCCACCAATTACGAAGTAATCCAAACGGTGGAATGGGTTAAGAACCCATCTCGACTGCAAACCAGAAAAATGATTACACAAGAAATTCAAATCTAGGAAAATAACACAAACAAGATCTTTTTTATTGCTTTCAGGAATGAATACAGATATCTGAATTTCATAGTTCCTGAACTCAATTGCACAACTACTGCTCTAATCTATCTCTATCTCTATCAATATCAATCTCCCTCCAATCGATCTGAGTTAAGCTATTTATCTACTCATAGTGAGTAGTACTGACTAGCTTCCCAGTGGCTAGGAGACAATTCCAAGTAGCTAGGAGATACAACTGATTAACAAACTCTTAACTAACTAACAACCTTGTCATTACAGATCGACAAGTGTCCCAGGGACTTGCATAGAAACCTAGATGCAACTTACAATAATAGATATCAGTCAAACAAACCTTATTACATTAAATATAGAAATACATAAGACATATCAAGATTTTAATCTTCTCCCTTAGACATATAATTGACTTGTTGAAGGGGTGCTCCTACACCAATGACTATGCAGGATATCTGGCAAAGAAAATGCATGAACAGATGATGGAAATAAAGAATAACATGTATACACTAGTTCCCCATGTGAAATTCACATGGTATTCTTTGATGTGTCATATGATCCTGTTCTCTCTGTCTGGCCACTGGAGCAAGGATTTGCATGTAAATATGATAGATGTAGAGGGCAACATGATGCTAGCTCAGATGTGGACCTACATGCTTGATAGACATTACAAGTATGCTAGCTATGTTACCTTTGAGGAGCATTTTGTGAGAAAGGTGTTAGGATTCTTGGAACTAGCTACTGACAGGATACCTAAGGAAATAAAGGATTTCTTGAGATTGTTAGAGAGAACCCCACACTTGAAAATAGACCATAATTGGGGAGATTGGTTCTTGCATGAACATACAACTTGTATCAAGATATATGGGTGTGAGTCTCCACCTTATTCTTTGCCAAAATTTGTGCCCAAGAGGCTTGCATTTATGGAGATTATCAGACAATTGAATGGAGCAGATTAGGAGCATATTAGGAAGCACAAAAAGGGATCACTCGTCCCTACATCTCTGAAGCTTTATGACTTTATAACAATTGATAAGAATGGGTTGGATTAGATAGGCCTCATGCTTCAATACTATAGAATGTACATGGAGCAAGTGAGATTCTTTGACCCTGAGGGTTTTATTCATAATACAAGATTGAAGATTGGCAGGCCTATGTACCCTCACCATGTCCTCTTAGATGAAGACATAGTCAGAAATTACCAAACAATGCAAGAGGTGCATTCATTAAGGAATAAGTGGAATGCAGTAATGGAGGTAGAAAAAATGAAGAAAAATGTCAATACTGCTTACCCTGGGGCTTTCATTGAGATACAAGACCCCATAAAGAGAATAGAGATGATGTTTGCTAAGGAAAAGGAGCTAATTGCTGATGCACCTGTAGGTGAGGAAAGGCCCTCATACCAACCAAGAAACTCTAGGGGAAAATATGTTAGAAAAGAGGAATCTCCTAACTCCCCTGCTCCTAAGAGGGAAAAAATTATTAATCTTGAGACAGAGGAAGAGATAGAAGATGTAAATGTAGAGCAAGGGGTAGTAGAAGAGAAGGTCTAAGAGCCCCCTCATCAGGTGAGTTCCCCACCAAGGATAATGCCTTATTCCTCACCAGAAAATAGGTTGACAAGGTCCATAGTCAACAATGAGGTTGACACAAAAGATGTGAGGGAGATGGCCTGCAATCAATTTATTTTAGATGATGCATTCATCAACACTCCTAAGTTCAGGTCATTTGTGCCGAGGACCAAAAATGAGGAGTTTTAGAAAAGAATTGAAGAAGCAAAAAGTGGTGTAGACCCCTCAAAATATGATGCTATTACTAGGAGGGTTTTGGATGAAGTAAGTAAAGACATCAGTGCAATGACTCCTGAGGAGGGCAGAGCACTTGTGACCAGAAGTAATATCTTGCTGCTACCACATTGGATATTATCAGATGCTATTGCATTTGATATAATTATAAGAGATGACTCTGACGTGACAGAGGAATAGTTCAATAGAGTTATGCAGGGTGTTGTATTTGATCCAAGGTTTGAAACCTTGGCAATTTGCACATTGGCCCCTAGTGACAAGAAACCAAAAGTTGGTTTAGATGAGTTAGCTGCCAATGTGATAATAAAAAGGGTGTCAGACACCCATGCTCCTCAGGTTGCTAGTTTAAATGTACAAACTGCATAATTTGCAGACGCAGTGACAGTCGAGCTGCAAAAGGATTACAATGAGTTGTTGGAGAAGTATACAGTGGCTATGGCTAGATTGAGCACATATGAGAGGCAACCACAATTAGAGGCTGGTCCATCAACTCAAAATCCTCCCATCATACAAACTATAGAGTCATTGCCAATTGATACACAACCTCTCCTTGTAGAGATTAGAGAATTGAAAGAGGATAACAAAAGATTGAAGGAAGAAAATAAGAAAAAGGTAAAGGATGTAGTCATCAATTTGATCAAGAACAAGGTGACAAAATTTTTGGCTAGGGTGGAGGATACTTGGAAATCTTACTCATAGTTGAGAATAACCTATGAGAAGCATGAGTCTAACAAACAGAGGTTGTTGAGCATAAAGGAAAAGTGGTTGCATAGAACTAGAGAAATCAGAGAATTTCTTAGGTGTGTCAGGTATGATCCAAATGCACCTCCTGAATTGAAATCAGTGTCTGACATGTTGAAGTATTTTGAGGATGTGGCCAATTTCCAATTGAGGTTGGACTCAATTCTGAAGGAGAAGATGTAGGCTATTGAAAAGTTGGACACTAAGTGGTTACCTCCTATTTTGGAAGGTGATGGTAAAGCTAAGGACCTGGACAAGTGGAAAAAGGAAATAATGGATAATAGTTACCAATTCATTCCCATTTGTTGTGATGAAAGTGACCCAACTATGCAGGTATTGAGCTTATCACTTGATGAGTTGCACACTCTTGAAGTAAGTTTTGATATGTTTTGTAAGCATGCAAAAAGTATCTTGGATGCCAAGTATGTCAGTCATAATGGCAAGATTGCAAAAGTGCTTTCATACCCTTGGCCGACTGAGGAGACATATGGTGAGTGGAAGGATAGATATGGGTCAAAGGATTGACAGGCCAACCACCATCCTCCCAACATTAATGAGGCAAATCTTTAAGCGGATGCACGTCTCCCAAGTTCAACCACTCCTCTCCTCTTCTCTCTAGTGCAATTAATGTTTCCCAATGCCATGTTAGCAATGCAATGTGTCATGAACCAATTTGAAATGCAATGTAATCAATACAGAGTACACACTCTTGATATATAAAAGAGTTGTGTTACTCATTTCTTGTTGTTTAAGATTTGGGATTTTTGGAGAAATAATAAAATACAGTTCTGTTGGGTTGCTCTATCTCTTGTGAGTTTATGAATTATATGTTGAATGTTTTATGCATAAAATTTATCAGTTTCATGTTGTTTTGAATGAGAAATGCTTTATTGCATGTGTTATGTTATTTATCTCCAAGTTGTGTGCATTTTTCTTTTGAATCTAAATAGCTAAGGGTTATTCAAGGTTTTGGAACATGGGTCATCTGTGTTGAATGCTTAATCTTCTACTTTTGTTCAAGGAACAAGTTAAATGTTTTAGGTTAAATGTTGGGATGAATACATTGTAGTGAGGATATTTGTAAGCGAAGATAACTAAATACTCCATCTTGGGTAGTATATGTAAGGCATATGCTAAATAAGCCCCTTTAAATTTGATTATTGCTTTAAGTTTATGGTAAACATTCACATATGTATGTATATTTGACTCCATGCCCTGGGATAGGCACCAGTCTGTCCTTGTGTTTAGGTTATGATTCAAACGCTAATCTTGCATCCAAATACAAAATATAATCAAATCTTAATCACAAACCTTTAGGATTTTTAGAAGTAGTTTTATGTTTCAAATCCTCTGGTTCACAACTGAGTATAAGACCCAAAGCTAGCCCCTTTGCAATTATTTCACAGTTTTGGTCTATATCAAAGAGGATTTATCTGCTTTGTCTCAATATCCCAACAAGTTTACATATTTATTTCATGGATGTTGAATAGGGAATACCCCCTAGGTTTTGCAGAGCTTGAAGAAGGAGAAAAGACATTTATAGAGCATGTCTTCTATATTGTTGGCCCCTTGTTGATATGCGCCAGACAACTGAGAGGGGGGGTGAATCAGTTACCACAAAAACTTAAACACTTTTTGCAATTTAAACATTCATCACTTATCACAATTATTATGATTTAACATTAAGCGCATGAAATCAAAAACTTAACCACAGATACAACATCAAACACATGAGACACCAGATTTATGTGGAAAATCCCAAGGTGGGGAAAAACCATGGAGAGGATTAACTCTCAATATATATTGAAATCTTGAAATAATGATGTTTAGGATTGGCCACTCCATGGGCCTAAACATATTGGCTTACTGCCATGAAGAACAACTAGGTCTAGCAGGCTCACTGCCTCAACCCTAAACCTAGCAAGATTACAATAAGGGTTGTTAAACCCTGAGGGCTGTTAAACCCTACTGGTGGCCTACTGCCAGATTCACTACCACGATCAACACCTTTCTATATTTGCAACTGAAGTACAATAATTCCCCTACTCTGCTCTTCCTCTGCTCTACTCTTCCTCTTCTTTCCTTTACCTCTTCTCTGCTCTGCCTTTTGGACCTTTCTTAATATCTTTTCATTTTTGCTCAAGGACACCTTTTCCATGACTCAACTACAAGTATTTATACACTACATCAACCTTGGAATGATCATCAAGGTCAGCATCACAATCATCAACCATTGGAACAATCTCCAAGGTCGGTATTACAAACATTTACAAAATAGGTCTTGACCTATTGCAACATTATACAAAGGGAATGAAATGTGGATCACGCCATGCCTGAACTGGGACTCAAACATGATCTTCCATGCCACAACATGCTTCCACAATCTTCCAGAGATCTCTGCAATCACTGGGATCAACCAGGTCGGCCAAGACTAGTTACATGCTACATTATCTGGGAAGAATCTTCCCACACCATCTCAATTTCTTAACGCAGACCAAAGTTCAGATAGGAACATGATTAGGAGACATCCACAAGCATGCTATAATCTTCAAGAGCAACCACACGAACCTTAACCACTTTATCCATTTGAATCTTCTCATTGAAACACATGAACTTCACTGTCTTCAACTGTCATAAAAGAAAGATAGCTTACGGACCACCAAACCATGAACCATTGCAATTGTAGGCACTTATCATCATCCCAGACTTTCCTCTAGAACTGCAGAGCCAAATACTTTATTGCGAAGGAATCCAGAGCAAAATACTTTCTTCCTATCCCAACTGAACTTACAGAAAAAGTAGGTTTCACTCTGGTGAACACAACTCACTCAGATCTTCATGCAGATGGCTCAAATCTAGAATGCAACATCTATACCTCTAACTTACTTCCAATCCGTAGACCATGATCTTCAAGCAGAATTAAATGCAGAGTAGTTTGCCAGACTGTTCTTCAACATACAACTTACTGTCTATACTGCACTTCTTTGTAGCTCACTAGTTTCTTTCGGAGATGCTAATTTTCTCAATATCCTCAACATACAAGTCTTTTAAACAAGTAATAGAATAAGATACAGTTGACACCAATGACAACAAGGATATGTTGACATCAATGACAACACCGATTAGGCACATACTTGCAACACCCCTGACCTGAGAATCCTATTGATGAGTGATGGCTACCTTGTAGGGATTACTTAGGAAACATTCAGTTGGGAAAAAATGCAACATATACATCAATTGAATAATGGAACATTATTTTATAGACTACCTTTTTTATACAATAATTTAAATAAAACACAATTTTAACAACATAGTTTATAAAACATCAGTACACACTCAGTTATTATTCTTTGGTTTTTTTCCCTTAAGAACATCCTTAGGGAGACCTTGTTCTTCCCTTTTCTTTTGCGTAGGACTGTGTTTTAAGAAGGCGTAATCAATCAATAAATCATCCCCAATGGTAAGGTCCATAATAGCCTCAACCATTATCAATCTATCAACCTCTCTTTCCATATCTCCATCTTCATCATTTATAACCTCAACAAATTGACAATTCGGTCTTATAGTAGGGTGCCTTCCCTTATTACTATTTATAAATCTTGCAATATTTTTGTGTGTGTATGCACGTCCATCTATATACATAAGATGGCCTCTATTCATTTCTTTTCCACTTTCCAATTGGAGATGATGTCTATACATATTCAAATTTAGAGCATATGTTGACATGCTAGGCTTATATTCTACTAGCCTTCTCCACTCACCACTGTAATATGATGGACCATACTATGGCATTAATTTCCTAGTGGTTTGTTCTGAATTGTTTCTATGTTTAGATCCCACATGTACATTTTAGAAAATAAAGAGGCTTAGATTCACTCCATGAATATTGGAGGGTCGTATCATGTAGTTGTATCCCCAAAATTGAAACACCTCCTACACTCTAGGTAGTTGTTGATCACTAGGCGAAGTGCAATATAGTCGACGATCAAATGTCTCTTTGTAAATTGATCTCAAACTCAGGGGCAAGTCATCATCTCCATCACATTCATTCTCATAGGGTATGTAGTCCACCTTCCCCTTGTCTTTAAGCAAATTATGCATCTTTAAACTGGTTCTTGTTCTGTTACTTGTTTTCATCAATTCCTTATCTTCCAATCTAGTATATTGGCACATATTTTTGTTAGATGTATCATCTGATAAATGATCATTGCCCTCTAGGCTGGAAGTCGGTGATCTAAGAAAATTTAAACCAAGAACTTTATCCTGCAAGTATCCATTAAGAAAAAAATTAGTTATTTAAATAATATAAAACAATGTTTAAACGAAGTATACATGTTATTTATATCAAATTGGAGAATTCCTTACTACAATTCCTATTGGATTTGAATTGATTGTAGGAGACATACTACCAACTAGAAGCTCATCATATATGTAATGTCTTTGTACAATTGTTTGTTTGAATTGTTTCTTTCCACGACATACAAAACATCCACAAACAACAATTTTCTCAAAGTATTCATCCCATGTGCTATAGTTCTGACCAACCTCTTGTTTAGTGCAATCATTTGTTGTGTCTGTAGGATCCATTGTCATATCCTCTTCCATCCACTGTCCTCTACGTGATTTAACAGTTTTAGGTCCACGTCCACGTACATATCTTGTTCTTTTGCTAGTTGAACACTTAGGCTCTACATTTGCTCCAATCTCCATCTAAAATAATCAACAACATGCATTAATTTATGTCAAGATTGGATAATACATTATAAATTTCAATAATACTGTGAAAAAAGATGGACGTATCACAAAATATCATCTAATCATTTTTTCCTAAGTTAAGTCAAAATTTGAGTACCTGATGTCCCACTTCATCCGTTGTGTCCTCATTTCATATGACACGATCTGTTGCCATGGCCTCGTCTGGCCCCTATAATACACAACATAGTAAATAATGTTTAGTACACCAATTATATCATTTCAATGAATATGCTATCCAACACAAAACCTCACTTTAGTCATATATTTGACATATTGATATCATGTTTTGGCCATCCTAATTTTCAAACCTTTCCCTTGATCATAGAATCACATTTAATCACCATTACTGTGCATTTTCAACTAATAAGTTTGACCTCAGAGGCCTCATGGACAAAAAAATGACTTTATCTCCTCTATGTTGTAGCATTTGTGAATTCATAAACACCTTCCTCCTTTGGTTGAGGTTGCTTTCTCTTCTTACCTCTATTGTATCTACAAATTCCGTTGTCTTATCTATTTCCACCCACTTTCCTCTCTACGATTTAGTAGTTCTACGTCGTCCACGTCCTCTCTCCATGGCCTCCTCTAGATCCTGTAATACACAACAATGGCAATAGTCACATAACAACTGTGCACCAAGAGTATATTGTTGAAATTATCTTGTTAATACGCTTGCTTTTCATTAAGACACTATGAAAAACAAAATAGGACATTGCAACATTTTTCTCTTCACAAAAAGTTTACACGTAGAATCTTGACAACTAGAGCTCAAATCTTATGATTACAAGATGACTACAAATTCACATCAAAAAGACATTTATTTACAAGCTGACTACAAATAAAACCTATTACTAATAATTTTAGTTGAACATCCCTTCCATGGTCCCTTGTTATCCTAGATGAAAGAAAACATATTACTAATAATTTTAGCTAGTTTTCTACCTTACACTTCTTCCACAAATTCATTAAAACCGTAGATATTTTCTCTTCAAAAACTAGAGATTGGATTCCTTATTCTTGATTGAAACCTACATTACATTGGATAGTGTGAGAATATTTATCTTAGATAAGATCCAAAACTTTAATTCTTGATTTTTTTTATTTTTCATGATTGGTGTTTATCCTCCATAGAGGCTGTGGTGAAAGTAGTTGGCTTGGTTATGTAGAAATCCCCTCATCAAATAAAAGCCAACAAATATTTACAAATGGCTCAACCCATATAAGACTTAACAATTTACTACAACTTTAATGAAAGATTGATACATAGCATGACCTACTTTATGCTGAATGGAAATCCTATCTGTATCCTAATATGTTGTGTTTTCATAATTAGTATTGCATGAAAGTCTAGCCACTAGCTAAAACCTTTGACATCTTGATTGGTTTAGCTAGCATGTATATCTTCATTAACTAAGAGAAGGCATGCGATCTGAATTTATTTTTTTGATAGGGTAAAAGAGTTTGGTTTTCAAGTTACTAAAACACAATACAACTTTTTTTAAGTTCCACCAAATTATGTTTTTATTATGTAAAGTTTCTAGGATGTATCCATTTTTTTCCAAGCTAGTTGGTGGTATGTTGTTGTCACACTAGATTCCCATGTTATAAAACCCTTACTACTTAAACATTTACCTCAATTCCAAATGTTTGCAAGATGAACATTTTGGTTTGGCACAACTAGGCACTAAATTAGGCGCACTTTGCGCTGCCTTTGGCACCCCAAAGAGATTACATTTAGGGTTGAAAGTTGGTGCTAGAGTCGGTGTTAACTATGCCGACTAATTAATCAAAAACAGAAAAATAAAAAATTCCCACTTGCGTTAAAACATACCACACAACAAAAAAATAGAAAATAATATAAAGTTAATTCATACCTGGTAGTATCATTGCTTCGCCTTCACTTTCACGACTATTTTGTTAATGTAATGAAAATGTTTTCTAAATCATTTATCTCTACATTTTTATCATCCATATAGCTAAATGTTTAGGGTTTCTCTCCAATATAGCTAAATGTTTAGGGTTTGTACTCTTGGACGACACAATAACATTCAAAGGAGAAAAGAGTTTTGAGGTCATTGATAAAATTAAGACTCGGATTGAGAATGTGTGCAACGACATTGTTTCTTGCGCTGATATTTTGGCAACAGTCGCTCATGATTTTGTTGTCCAAGTAAATATTTCTGCACTCTTCTACCTTCGCTTACATTTTTTTCTAATGTTATAGACAAATTATTCTTGCTCTCCTCTATAATGACATTAGAAATTTGTGCTTATAATTGGTAGTTGGGAGGTCCATCGTGTGTTGTAAGGCTTGGAAGGCGAGATTCAATAATGGCAAGTGAAAGCGGTGCAAACAACCTTCTTCCAGGCCCTGGTTCAAGCCTCATCTCTCTCATCTTAGCATTTCATGCTCAAGGACTATCTTCTATGGACATGGTTGCACTTTTAGGTAAACCTCATTGTTGATGTCTTTGCAAAGCAAATTCAAAGAAGTTATACTGAAGAGATTTAACTTTATATTTTTGTAGGTGCTTATACAATTGGTCAAGCACACTGTTAATTCATACCTGGTAGTGTGTACTTCATTTGCCTCCATAGACTGGATGAAAATAATTTGCCCTAGGTCACCTCAAAATGTCAAGCAATAGAGGGAAGAGAGCAAAGGGAGCAGACTCTAGCCACAATGAGGTAATTCATTGCTAATTTATAGATTTGTAAATGTTTCCATTGTTTCTTTGATTTTTAGTTTTTAGTTTTATATAGGGACATGAGACCGACAAAGATAAAGAGGCATTGGCTTCCATATTGGGGGTAGAGGCAGCGAACAAATTGGATGGTGTGGACTTGACAATGCTTGCCAGATACATAGAAAAATGATCTAGTAAAGCCCCTGAACATTGCAACCAAATCAATCGTGTCAAAGGGAATCAATTGATTCCCTAACTAGTCCTGGATTGAGCAAAAGATCCAGGAGAAAATCAATAACAATAAACTCTAAGAATGTGGAACAAGGAGCAGAGACTTCTAATGTCTTAAGCACTCCTAGGACATAGACTTCTTCCACCATGCCATGTTTTGCATCTTGCATTGGTAGCTACGATACCAAGATAGAATACGATGTGGTTTCAGGGGAAGTCTGAATGACAGATGCTAGAAAAATGTTTGTGAATAGGTTGAAGGAATCATGCCTTCAATGGTTCAAAGACCATCTACATTTGCCATTCTCAAAGATACCCATGCACCTGCAAAAAGCAGTTATCCATAACATGGAGACTAAATTTGGCACAAGTTGGTCTGTAAAGAAGATAAAGCTACAAATGTCTCAAAACTGCAAGAGATTTTAGTGCAACCAAACAAAGAAGATAAAAAACTCCCTCCTGAGCTAAGGCTCAAAAAAAGGCCAATTGATGTAAGTGTGAAAGTATGGAAAGAGCTTGTAAAAGCATATGAGAAGTCTGATGCACGAAGGAAGTCTGGTGAGGAGAGTACGTAGGTATTTGAATTTCCTCATAAGCTTATATCAAATTTATTAAATAATTTTTAAATTTTATTTGTGCATAGTTAAATTGAATTAGTATATGTTTTAGAACAAGGCCTCCAAGGCTATGCTTGACAAACTTCGTGTCATGCATCACAGTGGCTAGAAAGGTATACAGGCCTTGATCTGTACATTTGTAAGTATATTTAATATGTTAAATGATATATATTTTTATTTCCTAGGAAAAAGTAAATGATTGCATATTAATTAGTTGAACTAGTCCATGTGCCATGTTTTGACAGGAGGAGAAATATGGCCGACATCCAACGCAATTTGAAAAGGAAATGTTACAAAGCAAAAAGTGCACCGATTTTGTAATTTGGATGGAGAATGAGGTATCAATAGTTGACATTCAATAACTTAGTTGGATATTGTTGTGTTAATATGTCAATTTGCATTTCTTGTGTTGAGTTGTTTATTGATGTGTAGGATGAGTTCTAAAGTGCTTCTCTATTGGCCCTAGATCCCACTCAATTGTCCCATTATTTCATGTTGAGGAAAAAAACATTGTTTGCCTTAAAGGGTAGTTGGTGACAATCATGTCTTATTTTCATCGCATCTTTTAACTAATGACCATGGTATTTTAATATCTCTTAAGTGTCCTCATTTAAGTTATGAGTTGTATCATTTGAGTAACTTAGTCCCATGTTGATTTGATTTATCTTCTTTTCTCTCAAACATGGTATCTCAAGGAGTGCTTCCTTGTGATGCAGAGCAGGGGTGGTTTCAAGATTTCAACATCTCACAACAAGATTTGGTGTTTTCTTGCTCATAACCTTCAGTGGATACAAACTAGGTTTCAACCCCTAATGGGTCATTTATGCTTCATCAGGTAAATCAACACTGAGAGGGCTCTCAATGGAATGAGAATGACAAACAATAAGTTTTAGGAATGCACAAGAACTTAGGGCTAGCAAACTTCAATTGTTCTCTTACCAAATTGACTCTAAGCCAAGTAGGGCAACAAATTGGATTTTTTCTGACATAACTTGCAGAGATGACCTCAAACCCACAACCTAAAAACTATTTTGAGTACCCTTTTGGGAGTTCTTGAACATATCCAAAACTTAGGTATGGTTGTTTTGTAACACAAGGCTCTAAAATTGACTATCTCGTTTGACAAAAGGTTTAATTAGGCTTGTTCAACTAGGTCACCACAAGGTCTTCAATCCCTCAATTTCCAAACTTCATGCCAATGGCTCAAACATGTCTTATGACTCCTATCAACACCATTCCAAGAAATTCCAACCATTGTTTAAGAGTTCTACTTCAAACCCTAACTCCTATGCACTTCTATGCCAAATACATGAGGTTAAATGGACTAGGGCACCATCCCCTGCTCCTGCAACATTGTGAACATGAAATACACACTACCTACATCCATTCCACCGAGTTGGAGGCCTTTTCACCGGCTTCATCTACATCCATATCATCTACATCCATTACCATTTCTTCCATGGCTTCATTAAATCTTAAGAGTATAGTATGACATGCAACTTCTTGATCAACAACATGTCAAGTACATGCTTGGGAAAAGTATGGGGTTCCTTTGTAGTGCCATAGATCTTCCTATATGTTAAAAACTCATATAGGGAGTAATCTTTCATGTTCTCCAATATTCTGATCACGTCTTCAGACAACCTAGGGAACCTTTTCTCAAATAATAGCTCATGCAAGGGAGCAAAGAATCAGTCACAGATGTGCTCATATTTGGATGAATATTTGTGCTCCCATTGGTCCTAGCAATAAACATGGAAAAAATGACATGGGATGCTCCATGTCCAATTCATCCCCAAAGAATTTATTAGCTACACAAATAATATAACACAAGATGTTGTATAGAATTTTGGTTTTGTGCCCACTGGAGGAGACTCGACTCTTGTTATTTCATTGCACAAAGTGAGTGACAAAACAACTACCTAGTTTAAAATTGGCCCTTATTTAAGCAACATATGTAGCAATGAGACTTAGGATTCTTGAAAATAAGAAGCATCCTTCTCCCCATACAACCTACTAACTAGGGCCACTGTGTTTTTTACTGAACCCTTGAGGCTGATGGAAGGGTACCATTTAGTGTTCCTAGAATTTAATTGTCTAACTCCTCCTCTTGAGGTTTAGGCTATGTTTCATGGTTGAAAACTAGGCACTTTTGTTGTAACATCCACTTCTAGGACTGATGGGTGATGTGGCACAGGGCCTTGAACCACCACATAGGTCTTATAGAGAGAGTGTTTGGTGTAAAAGCCAAACGTAAGTCTTATAGAGAGAGGGGGTGGTGCTAGACTCCAAGCACCAAAAAACCATAAAATAGTCCTCTCATGCATGAACATGTGTGTCCAAATGCTAGATCAACCCCACATCTGTGGAAGATGAAGGGCCACTCCACATAGAAAAGTAATAAAGTATCTCGTGTGGGTCAAGTAGACCAAATAATCCATGCATGAACCAATAAACGACCTCCATGATTCCTCAAAATGTGTGCAAGGGTGCTATGTCATCTCTATCATGCCTCAACATATGTGCCAATGCTAAATCAGGTCCCACGTGTGGTGATGAGAAGGTCAATCTATGTCAAAAAGTGATGAATGAACATGTGTGAGCCAATGGAGACCAAGTGCTCCATGAACTAATCTCATATAATTTGCAGTAGAAACTTATACATAATATGTCAATTTCTTAAGAAAATAGGCATCACAATATATCACCATGGATCTTGTAATGATTCTATCGTTCATAAAAATAGTAAATCACATTCACTATATACATCAACATTTAGAACAAAATATAGCAACTGGAAGCACGAACATGAGAGGGAGAAAACTGATACTGAAAACTCCAAGGAATGTCTGCCAAGGTGTCCAGGTGTGCCTTGGCCTGCTCAAGAGCAAAATGGAGATCATGGGCCGAAGAAGTAGCCCGGGCTTCTTTCTACTGCTGAGCCAAGAGGATCCATCCTAGAATGTTTTTGAGTGCCCAATATGGGCTGACCACCCTGGGGGGATCTGTAGATTCCTATTGCATTACCAAATAAGCAGCCTCATGGTTGTTAATCTCCTCACGAATGTGCATGGGGATGCTTGGGTCATAATCCCTATAGAATTCCCAAGACTGACAACTGCTGCCTCTGCCTCCTTGCCCCACACTACCGCGAATACCTCTTTGTCACAGACGAGGTGCCATGATAGGCTCCATAATGCCACAAATTGTAACATGCACTGAATTGGCAGCTCCTATCACCAACTCCACTCAAATTTGGAAGAGTATCCGCCATCCCCATGTTGAGCCTCGATCCATTGAAAAGGGGAGGCCCAAATCCAATGCAAAAGCCATCAAAGTGTGATGTCTAAGGGCACATTTACTCACCATCTTCACCAGTGCTGGAGGGGGGAAACAACATCCCACGTAGAAGTGAGGGGCATTAAAAATTGGAGTTAGACGGACTAGCGGGCCAGGTGCCCGCATACCTTGGCCTATTGCCATGTTGTGTGCCAGCTGTCTCAGGATTGTGGTCACCGGTTGCCGTGAGGAGGGGAGGGTCAGTTTCTGACACAATTTGCTGACAACACCCGCATCTGGGGATAACAGTCCTATGATTGTGGTGAATGCTTGGGTGAATTAACACATCAAAAGACACTTTTTAAGACTTTAAACTTAGACCAACACCTACAACCAACTAAAATCAGCAAACAAAGATGACATGTGAAATGTTTGACAATAATCCTCACTCAGAAATGTGGTATTAAAAGGGGTGAAAAAATTAAGATCAGTGGGAGTGATATTAAACAATAGTAAAAGTTTATTTATGCAGTAATTTAATAAGTATAACTAAGTATAACTAATATCCCTTGCTTCACTATTTCAAGCCAAGCATGAGAGCAGAGTCATGGTTCTGAAGGAGAAGCTTCAGAGGATTCAAATGCTTGCTGGTGAAGACGTTGCCTCTTACCTTACAAAGGTTAAATTTGGTCATTATGCCTCAAAAGATATTTCCTAAGATGGGTGGTATCTAGACAGTGGTGCCACATGCAATATGACAGGGGAGTGTGATCTATTTCAGCCACCTAGCTTAGTAGCTACTAGATGCTTGGTGAGGTGTGGGATCCACACAAAAGGAGTAGTCGATAGAAGAGAGGGTTTAGTTGTATTTGAGTTAGAGTTAGGATGGACTCTAGCCTTTCATCATGTTTAATATGTTCCTCGTCTAAGATATAGGAGAAGAAGATATATAGACCAATTAACTCTCAAAGGATCTTCGAGGCAAACATAATCATATATATCACAAAATGCAGAGGGTTGGCACGTAAGGTTATGTAATAGAATTTATAGTTGATAGTTAAATTGTATAAATTTTTTTTTTTATGATCTTTACTAACCTTTATTAGAATTGTTGCATGTTTTACATCATTGGAATGACATATTAGTTGTAACTTTTTTGAAATTTTATTATGGTATGTGCACTTTGATATGATGTAATATGATTATGGTTTCGTTGCATATGTTGTAATATTAGATATATAATAGAAAAATAAATTATTGCATGAAATAAATAATAACTTTTCATTTTAAATATTTTTTTTGTAGAACACGGTCTTCTAAAAGATCAAGATAATCCTCATGATATAGATCTAGAATATGTTGGTTCTAGTACATATCACATGGCAGAGGATGATGATGACGCAAATACAGAAGCACCGAGGCTGATGACGATGATGACGATGACGATGATGATCATGACGATGATGATCACGATGGTGATGATGATGATGAGGTAGTTGCTAGTAGTAGCTAGTGATATTCATGATCACATAGACTGCATCATGGATCATTGCTGATATATCATTATGATGCCTCTTTTCATGGTTACTATCATATGTATCATTTTCATGGCCTGCAGTACCATATTATTGAGTTGTATCATTTTGACATGTATCATTTGGACATGTATCATCTTGACTTGTATCATTTTGAGTTACATAATTTATCATTTTTACTTATATCATTTGTACATGTATCATTTTGACTTATGTCGACTATTGGACATGTATCATTTTGACATGTTATTGATCTACTGGCATATTTGACTTTCACTTGTTTTAGTTATATATGATGATGATCTTATCAGTATTGACTTGTCAATTTATATATATATTGAAAGTGGTCGATGATTTTTGGATGGATATTTATTACGTATGATGATTTTAATTTACTGCTCATGATGGATGTCGTCAAATTCAATTAAATTATAGATATTTAGCTCACTTGTTTTAATTATAGATGATGATCATGTTATAATAATTATCTTGTTATTTTATATATACTAGATATTGTTGTAGATTTTATTTTGATGGAGATTTAATAAGTATAATAATGTTGTTAATTTGTATGGATGCCCATTTTCCTAAAAAATCTTTATAAATGTTATCCTATAAAATATTTCAAATGCTTCAAGGGTCTTCAGGTGGATGGAGCACAGATTAGTGAGTTAGAGAGTATTCTGTCAAACAAGTCTGTGAGCTTGTCTCGCAAAGAGGATAGAATAAGATGGAGCTTCTCAAAAATTGGGGAGTATCAGGTTAAGCTAGGCTATAAGATGAAAGATGGGGTAGTTAGAAAGCAAGATTAGCCCACTCACCTTTTTTGGAACAAATACACAAAAATGGAAGCAAAGCTAGATGTAACAAGTGACATTATATCGGAAGCAAAATTGGAAGAAAATTTAGAAGCAAAATTGGAAGTAAAATTGAAAGCAAAACTGGAAGTAAAACTGGAAGCAAACCTGGAAGCAAAATCAGAAGCAAAATTGGAAGCAAACCTAGAAGCAACACAAGAAGCAAAACTAGAAGCAAAATTGGAAGCCAAACTGGAAGCAACAAAGGACGTCATAATGGAAGCAAAACTTGGAATCAATTAGGAAGCCAAAAAAGAAGCTATTTTCAATGCCATACCAGAAGCAAAACATGAAGCACGACTGGGAGCTAAACTAGAAGCAAAAATGGGAGCAGACATGGAAGCAAAACTGGAAGCCAAATTGGGCACTACTTTAGGTGCTATTTCTGACATTAAATTGGTCGTGCTTCCTGGTGCTATTCTAGGCGCTATTGCTTGCGCTAATTTTTTAGCGCAAAATCTGACGCACACTTGGAAGCAACATAAGAAGCAAAATCGGAAGCCAAACTGAAAGCAACAAAGGACATCATAATGGAAGAAAAACTTGGCATCAATTAGGAAGCCAAAAAGAAGCTATTTTTGATGCCATACCAGAAGAAAAATAAGAAGCACGGCTGGGAACAAAACTAGAAGCAAAAATGGGAACAGACATGGAAGCAAAATTGGAAGCCAAATTGGGTGCTAATTTAGGCGCTATTTTTGACATTAAATTGGGCGTTAATTTACGCGCTATTCCTGATGCTATTCCAGATGCTAAAGGATACGCTATTGCTTGTGCTACTTTTCTGGTGCAAAATCCGGTAGAAAAAACAACGCAAAAAACAACGCCGAAGAGAACATGCAGTTCAGCGCCAAGTTTTGCACCGACAGAAGTGTCCAATTCATGAACTCAAATGCACTAAATTCCAATGCTATTTTAGGCGCTAATTGTCTATTTTGTTGTAGTGGAATACAACCAAGTGATGGTCAAGGAGTCAGAGTGACATGACAACATTCACCGCTCCTTGGGGCACCTACATTTATGTGAGAATATCATTTGGATTAAAAATGCAGGTTCTACATTTTAAAGGGCAATGTATGTTGCCTTTGTTGGCCTCATCGATGAAATTATGGTAGTTTACCAAGATAACTTGACCATATTTTCCAAGGAAAGAGAAGATCATTACAAGTATCTGGAGCTAATTTTTGAAAAATGCCTTAAATATGGGATTTATTTGATTCCCAAGAAATGTGTATTTGGTGTTGAAGATAACAAGTTCCTAGGACACATTATATCAAAAGATGGGGTAAGGATAGATCTGGAAAGAGTGAAATAAATTTTTCTCATTCCCCAACCCAAGTCAGACAAAGGTGTACAGTCCTTCTTTGGACAAATAAACTTTGTTAGGAGATTCATCCCTAACTTTGTTGAGAAGACCAAGGGTATCTCCAAGATGTTGAAGAAAGGATAATCAATCACATGGAGTGAAGAACCAGCTGAAGCATTCATAAAAATAAATAAAGCTCTCAAGAGACACCAGTCTTGGCAAGTCCAAATTATTCAAAGCCTTTTTAGCTCTCCTTTACTTCATTCTACAAAATTTCTATTTTTCTACTTTAGAAAAATAAGGAAGGATATGAGTAGCCTATTGTATTTTTTAGCAAATATTTACAAGATGTTGAACTGAAGTATTCAATCATGGAAAAGCATGCTTATGTCCTTGTTAAAACTATAAAAAAATTAGATAAGATCTTGTAGGTGCAAAAATGATTGCCTACGTGCCATGTATAATAGTGAAAGACATTCATTTACCAAGAAGCCTCAAGTAGGAGATGTAGATGGATCAATAAGATCCAAGAGCATGACATGGAGGTATAAATTACCAAGTTGGTTAGAGGTCAAGGCCTAGCCAAGCTAATGGAAGATGCAAACTTGGAATAAATAGTGGTAAATGAGGCAAATTCCAGTTGTGCTTCCAACTTTTGCCATTTGAAAGGCAACGCATGGTACAAGAGTATCATATTTTATTTAGAAAACATGATTTGTCCACCTGAATTAAATGCCCATTAGCAAACAACACTCAAATTGCAGTCCCAAAGGTATGCGTTAATGCATAGTGCTTTAATTTAGAGAAATCATGATGGGTTGCCACTCAAATGTCTAAATCAAGAACAATCTAATAAGGTGATGAATGAGTGTCATCAAGGAATTTGTGGAGGGAATTTCAAGGCTAAGACCATTGCACACAATATCCTCAAATAGGATATTCGTGGCAAACATTATTCAAAGATGTTGAAACAATAAAAAAGTGTGATACTTTTTAAAGGTTTTTAGGTAAACTAAAGTTTAAAGTAAGATAAATTTTGCAGGTGCTCTCCCCCTCATGTCATTTATCATTAAAGCTCATTTTCAACAATGGGAGATTGACTTCATAGGAGAAATTCAAGAGAGATCTAGTAATTGGTACAAGTGGATCCTTGCAGCCACCAACTACTTCACCAAGTGGGTTGAGGCAATTCCAACTCGTAATGCTACATCCAAGGTTGTAGTAGAATTCTTATTGAGCAACATAATAACTAGATTTATTGCACCTACAAGAATTGTTGATAATTCCATGTGTTTCAAATCCCGTGATATCTCAAACACATGTTCCAAATATAGGATTGATCTGATTCACTCATCCCTTTATCATCCCCAAAGTAATGGACAAGTTGAATCCAACAATAAAATCCTCATGAAATTTATTAGAAGAACTCTAGATATGAATAAGAAGAGGTGATCCGATGATAAATTGAAGAATGCAATATGGGCTGATAGAAAAACCTTTAAGCATGCTATTGGTAAGAGTCTATTTGAACTTGTGCATGGAGTGGAAGCTAACATTCCAATCAACTTGGAGTTGTCAGTATATCAATTGCTACATGATATAGAAGAAGAAGATGGTGCAATCTCTCAAAGAATCTTGGAGTTGACAGAACTAGATGATAGTAGGAGAGCTACACATAACATGATCTTATAAAAAAATAAATAATGAAACATCTATTTGACAAGAGGGCACTTAAAAGAAGCTTCCAAGTTGGGCATATGGTCCTCATGTCAAATGCTATATTAGAGGATGAAGGAAAACATGGGAAGTTTGATCCTTTATGGCTTCGGCCATATGAAGTTGCATAAGATTACGGTCACAATGTGTACCCTCTCAAGGGTTTGACTAGAGAATTCATAGAGCTACCAGTTCACGGTCAACATCTGAAGCATTACTTTTCCTAAGCAATGGGGTACTTTGACTTGTACATATTATCTCTTTGTGTTTTTATTTGTGCAATTGTGATCCTTGTTTGTCATGATGAAGTGTTATTTTCTTGGTCCTCCCTTATTGTTTTGTTTTGTCCCCTTTTGTGGTCTACTCCTAGAGAATTCTTTTGGATTCTCACTATGCTTGCAAGAGACACATGTTGCCAACCATGGCCAATATTGGGACCCCATTCAAAAATTGCAAAATTTATCTAAGTCCTTACCCATTCTATCAAATTTTCCTAAGGGTTGTGTTTTTGGGCTTCCCCTTATGTTCTTCATGTGATGATTGTTGCAAAAGTTAGAACAATTCTAAATTCAAAGGGTTTTCCTTGTTGTTTTTTGGCATTTTCTAAGTTTTGTGGGTTTTAATCCTGATGCAGGGTGTGGGTTTTGGAATGGATACTGCATGTGTTAAGTCTTCTTCCCATCCCGCATCTAGTTCCACTTCCACAAAATATTCTCACATGAGTTTATCTTGTTTCTAAGTCTTCATTTTGCTTTGTCTCCATTTTGTGGGTTCCTGCCATGTTGTAGGATGTTAATTTCCAAGTGCAATATCCTTCATCTAGTTCCATTCCTTTTCCCCACAGCATCCAGTTCCCTTCTCTTTTCTCTGCTCCACCTTTCGCATCCTATTCTGAGTTACTTTACCATAAAGTTTCCTTGGTTCATTTCCTTCACTCCATCCCTCTATGTAGACATCTACCTCACTTCAGGATATCTTTTGCTTCATTCACATTTGATCTTGACGTGAAGTTCCATGTAAAGTCCTTGCACTCATCCAACAATTCAAAATATTTGATTTTGACCTTGCAACAACTTGATGGGTTGCAGGATCCCCTTCATGCATTTCATAGCTAGTTCTCCTCCATCCTTCAACATAACTTTTGAACATCCTATTTTCTCCCTTCCTCCACTTTGTGGGAACCTAATGTTCTATTGGATGTCACTCATCTCCTCATATTCTTACATCCACTTTCAATGTGAAGTTCCACAACATTTCACCATTGGAGGACTCCTCCTTCTGCCCAAATCTAGTTCTCAAGTCCTATTCCCCATCAAATCCTTGCAAAATTTCATAACTTCTTTGAAATGATTAGGAGCTTGTCAACAACTTTATGGATCATCATTAATGATCGATTTGACCACTACAACTACCCATTTTGAGTGAGAATTTCACCATTGTTTTTTCCAATTGATTATCTTGTGATTCAAGACATATTTTCATGAGATTGGTGTGGAATCCATGAGTTTAATGGTTGTGAAACCTAATTTGTATTCAATGTCGTATCTACCTCCAGTTGTGCATCAGATTACTGCAAGTGGTTTAGGGCACCTAAATGAAAAATCTATAAAGGCATACTTATTATTCATTGAAGTGGTTGGTCATGATCTTCTTTCATGCACCTCAAAGTGTCAATTTACTTCTAGGATTTTAAATCCTACTCATCTAGTATTTCTAGAAAGTTATGTATTTGTGATTAATGGTAAAGTTGTGCTTAGGTAAATGATATCTATAATCAAAAGTCTCTATGGTCATGTGTAGATCTTTATGGAAACTCTGAACTCTATTAGGGTTTCCTCTTGCCACACTTGGTATTATTGTAACAAATATTTGATGAATGTGATGGCAATTTAAGTCATTAAATGTTATGTAATGGTCATTTCTATGTTTCATATGGACGTTTGCATTATGATGATGGATTATTAAGAATGTTCTATTAGTTTATATCACATATTGATGTATGCATATGCTTGGATCAATTCTTGTTATGCTTCCACCTCATTGTTCTTTTTGGTAAATTGTGACTTTGTTACCCATTGGATAGGTTTAGGAGTAACCTATTAATTTGTATGTATTTTCATGATTTAGTGTTACTTCCAAGGAAATATCTTTAACAAAACTTATCAAGTTTATCCTAGTGAATCATGTATATATAGCTACATCTTGCCTTCATCAACTTAATAAGATGTTTTTAGTGCAATTGGTTAGTCTTTGACCTAGTGACAACCTTTGGGGTCAAGCGTACACTAGATACAACTACAAAGCTTTATCTCATTCAATATTTCATTATTTTAAATCCTATTAAGGAATACCTCTAGGAACACCCTCCTGAGCCTAACTGAGCTCAATGTGCAAGAGAGATTATCTAGTCTCATCAACTAGCCTTTAACCATCCACTATCTATTGATTAGCTTATGCTTTATCCTCTTGAAAACAACCCCTTGTCTTGGAGGTAAGAAATACTCTAGGATTTTGGATTTGCAGCTCTAGGACCCACCACTCTTCATTATCATATGATTTAGAATCATTTACCTTTGTCTTTGATTCATATTAGGAGGTTAGTGAGCATGATACACTTGTAGTCATGAATGATGTTGGTCTTTGTTGCCTTATGAGCATCGATAATGTTTCTGACCTAGATGTTGCTGAATCATCATATGATGACATGAAAATAAATAGACATGCAAGTCATTTTATGTTGCAATTGAGAAAATGATGTGTTATCGGTGTTGAAAATAGGGTGAAATAAAACAACAAGATATGTTGAACTTTAGTGCATCCAAATTCATTAACAATGATAGATCACAAGGAAATAGAAATCAACCATGAGAGAAAATGTAAACCATAACACAATGATTACGTGGAGAAACCCTTGCGGGAAAAAAACTCCTCACCCAGAGAGAACTAAGTTTGTATTAATCTTGAAAATAGTTACATCAATACATTAGCTTATCCCTCTGAATTCTTGTAGCATAATGGTATATGTTAGCAAGGCCAATAGAGGTATGGCACCCAAAATTTCAAGGCACAAATCCTAACACCCCCTTGGTCTTAGTCTTCAAGACTATTTTTGGCATATTCTTTACATGTTGTCATATGTCATAAACAAGAATATTTGACCACCCAAACTTGGGCACCCCAATTTGTCTTCATACAACCTAATCAAAGATTCTCCATGACAAGTGTCCAAACCTATTATAATATTGGTCAAGATTATAATGTAATCTCCATATTACATGCTCTTGCACATTATAAGAATATGCCACAAATAAAATCACCATCATGATGAGTCAAGATGCTCTTACACATCTTCCAAGATGTCAACACATGGCTAGACATGTCAAGTCTTCAATGCAGGACACATACTTCCTCACGTGAGGACAAAATCACTAAGAAAAAATAGTAAATACAAACAAGTTATTAAATATGAATATTAGGAATGCAAGGTTGAGACACCTTTTCCCAACAATTAGTGTATGTATGGGCTACTTATTCCAGTAGATTACAATTAAAAGAGGAAGGTGTCTAGTAGTTTGTCTAGATTGCTTTGTGCCATAGAGATACATTGCAAGGATTGACCTACATCATATTCCTTATGTTGCTTAGAGAAATATAGATCTAGTCTTCCCTATGTTGGCAAGTCATTGGTTGTGAGTTTTTCAGTTTCCCTATTTTGTGTTAGGATTCAAGTTTTATGTTCCATCTCCTTATGGTGTTTTATGTCTTGTGGGTTTGTATGTACATTTGTGTATGCTTGTTTTGTGTTCTTCGTCCCACCCTCCTCATCCCCTTATTATTTTGGTTTGCATCTTAGAGCTCAAAGATTCTTACAGTACCCACCAAGGGTACTCATCCCCATTAGATCCTATGTTAGCACTATTTTATAAATTATCAATTTCATTTGTTCATCTTTCCCTTAAGTCACGTGGATTTCAACTTTATATCTAGGGTGTGTTCATGTGCATTGGGTTATCCCATTGGTGTTTCTAATTTGATATTTAATATACTTTCATGGTAGTCTAAATGGATTCTTTAGGAGAATTATGGTCTACCACACATTACCTTTGGCAATAATAGGCCCAAGGTTATATCAAACTAGATTGTAATCCATGGTGCTAGCTTATTAATGGCTTCACATTTTCATCTAATGGAGCCCCTCTCCTACATGGCATGTGAATACTTTTCTCCTTGCCTTGTGATGATGTGGTTACAACATATGCTCATATCTCATTGGATGTGACCCTCCAAGCTAATTCAAATTTGTGCTTCTTGTGCTCACATGGACATGCATCTTGGTCATTGATTTAAACATATGGCTCTAGAAATCTCTATGCCATAGATCCAATGCATAACTCAAACTAATTAACATGTGGCTTCCCCTATGTATTGTTAAGAGACTATATGTCATTACGATTGGTTTACTAACCTAAATGTTGTGTAATGGGCTTGAGGTGGATACAAGTGGACCTTGCTATCCCGTGGATATTTATTTATGACTCATGGGTGGTCCCTTGGCTACATGTGCCATGTAGGCTCATTTTATTTCCTATATATTGTGCTAAACACTACCCTATTCAAAGGTGACATGATGGTGTTGGTTCCTTACGTATGACCATAGTTTCCCTTCTAGGATAGGTATGTATGGGCATGAAGATCTATTATAACTCTAGTGAGCCATGTGTTTTCTATAGGTGGCTCCATCTCTTCTCAAGAATGGTTTGCAGACATGTAGACATTTATTTGGGGCCTATTCTCTTGGCTAAATACATTCAATATGCTAAAGATGATTCTCTCAAGGAATAAATTTCATGACTATGGGTCCTTAATGCCCCTTATACCATTTTTCTCCTTACTATTGATTTGTTAGCTACTATGTGGGCTTACATTGATTGTTAATTATTTCTTAGGATAGAGCTGCTTCCATTTTTGGATTGCCTCCTATTTTTTCAACTTGCTATGACACTACAAAGGCATATGGATTGAATTTAATGCATAAGGACACTAATTTGTACCCATCTAGACCTATTTTTTAAATTGTGAATGACTTGTGTAGCTATAAGAGATTTTATCCCTTGTCCTAAGTACGTACTTATGGTCCAAGATGGATTTTCCCTTCCTTCCGAATGTAACCATACTCTCTACAATCATGGGTTAATTATGACAAGTATTACTAAGGATGATCAAGGATGTCATGTGCATGATTTGATTGAATTCATGTACCATCAGGTTTATTGTAACTAAAAATCTATATATTCACAGATGTAAGATATTGTAAGGCTTGGTCTCTTGAGCCAATTTCCTACATATAGGTGTTGTAGCATGTTCTATGGATTCAACTATTGAAAAATTAGATTTTACAAAGGGAAGATTATGTTTGTATAAGTTGTAGGATTATTTATTATATACATGATTATCTATGTTGCTAAGTGTCTTCATTATCAACTAGAAGATCTTAGGAAGGTTAATGTTATTATATTGTTTCTCATATCATATTTTTTGGTATGTTTGGTATGTGGATTAGTTTGCTAGATAGGGTTTTAAAGTGTTGTTAGGGATCCTTGAAACAACCCTCTCTTTAATGAATGTGAGTTCTTTCATATTGATAATGAATGCGTATGTATGCTTTGATATGAAGGGTTTGTCATCTTCATGGTTTATGCATAAGTATACATAAGGATCTATTGAAACCTTACACAAGTTTTCTTTCCTTTTCTAGTCTTGACTTTGTTTCCCCCATTGGAGTAGGCACTAGTCTGGAAGACCAAGTAATCAATCTTTCATATAATCAAAGTATACAAGGGTTTTAGTCCTTTAGTGTTAGTTATTCTCCTCTACTCTGCATATCTATGTACTTTAACAATATTACAATCTCAAGAGGGTTATTCAAGTGTTATCCTTTGTGAAGTAAGCTTTGTGGTCATTTCTTATAGTCATTCATGAAGTGTAATCATAGATTGAATACATCTTTTGGTGAAAAAAGTGGCATATCTTTGGTTTCATGCATGAAGTGTTATCTTCTTAGAGGAGGTTAATGGTCATAATAGTTATGAACCAACATAGTGAAACGTAGTGAGAAGATTTGGAGTTATATGTTGCATCTAGGGTATGTTTATACTCAAGGCTTGTTATGTCTAAACTATTTCTCTTCATTTGTCCTATAATATAACCTTATAGAACACAAACCTTGTTATAGTAGAGCCTAAAGGAGTCATGAATGGGCCCTTAGTCATCCCTACCTAATCATAAGTCCTAGCTTGTTTTGAGTTGACATTACCCAGTCTTAGGAGATGAGCTTGTCTTTAGGGTTTTGTGAGCCTACAATTTTGAGTTCTAGAAGGATGTAAGAGAAGAGCATACTAAGTTCTTAGAATGATTTTTTATCCTTAATGAATATGGAAAAGACTAGAATCACCAACTTTTATAATACCATGTAAGATTTGTTGATTAGGCAAATCTCCTAGAATTTGATGACAAGATCAAGCCACAAAAACTAATGTGTACATGATAATAAAATGTTGAATATATAACACATAACTATTCCATCAGAGTGGGGATGGAACTATAAATGTACAAAAGAAGTACAATGACATATAATGGATGAGATAAGATGAAATATGAGAACAAGAGGTTGGTATATATAGGACATGTCACGAAGAGATTTGAATGCACAACCAATGTGGGATAAGGGGAAAGCAAACATGTAGCAGAGGTCCCCATCAAACTTGGAAAGTACAAGTCACATGTAATAAATGCATATTACCTCCATGAGTAGATGCCTAGTGTAGACACTAAAAATTGTCTAGGTCTTGTTTACACATGACCTTGTATGTCTTTGCCCTAGGTCCTGGTTACATAACACATTGTCGACATGAATTTGTATGTGTTCCCCTAGGTCCTAGTTCATCCCATCTTAATCACATTTGTCCAACTTAACCACATTCCCAATTAATTAAATAAATCCCATTTATTTTATTAATTGTACCCCTTCACATGTCTCACATAATTCAAATTAAAAATTTGAATTATTCCCTCACCTCTCATCACATTGCAACACATGTCACATGCTACATCCTCCACTTAATCCCTTCACATGTCAAACTAATTTAAATAATCTTTTATTTAAATTAGATTCCTTTTATCACAATCGAACACTTGTCCACTTCCCTTTTGTCTCATGTGGGGTAGTACATCTTGCATTTAATACAACTCACATATGCAAGCTAATTCAAATAAAATATTTGAATTAGATTCCTTTCATTCTCCTTCACACACTTGTCACATGACTACATTTTCTTGATGTGCAAGCAAACCTAATCGATCCTAGCCATCCATATCTTCCAAACCCTAATCGATCTTGTCCATCCATTCTAACTAGGTCTTTCCTATAAACTTAGCCTCCTCTAAGCCATTTAGGGGGATGCAATCTAATTTCATACTATTATGCTACCAAAATCCTGAGCAACCAACATTCAACCATCCATTCAATCTCTCCCTTCAATTCATTTCTATCTCCATCTTGCATCTTTCTTCATATTGCATCCATCATCTTGCAGGTATCAATCAAGCCGTCATCTTGCACATATCATTTGAGGTATATTGAGGATTTGTGTTTGGGTAATGTATGTATTTGTTTCATCATTTTAGCCAATCCAAATTTTTAATATACATTTTGGCACACTCGGTGGGACCCTAATCGTTAGTTTTTGTAGGTTTTGTTGTCAAAATTTGCTTTTCCTAAGCCTAGTTTTATCAAAATTTGCAAGTTTTTGGAGTTACTTGTTACAGGTTACATCCTAGGTGAAATCTAACTGCATCATTGTGATCAGGAGGTCATTTCCATAAATTTTGACTATAAATTTGCCTATGTTTTGTGACTGCAATTTTTTTAATTTTCGCAAGCCGTACCGTAGGGTATGTATGGATCTGTACGACCTGTGTGAAGGATCTCTGTGCAAATTGTTTGTCCAACTCTAATTTGTGTTGCAGGCTAACTTTGGTCATAGGTTTACTATTTTTTAGGGGCTAATGTTTTTCGTTGCAGGTTGGAATTTATCTATTGTAGGTCAAAAACTCTCTAATCTTATTACAGTCGACGCCCTTTATCAAATCCTAGCCATCCCTTTGTGTCTTCGGCCCTGTCAAATTTCTATTTAATTCTTCTACTTCTCATCTGAAGACCAGTCACATGATCCATTTATTCGATCCTGACCACCACTTAGTTTCAAACCCTAAGCTTTATTTCTATTGTCGACCACCACCTCCATCTTCCTTCATACCTCTGCCACCACTAGGAAACCACCCGTATCTCCTTCATTGACCCTGTGAAATCCTTCGTCACCACCAAGAAGTGTTATCTCTGCCTATAGACAACTCTTGTTGGCCACCATTTCCTCGCTATCATCCCAAACCCTAACCCTAGCTGCATGTATTTTCCATCACAGCCTTGACTACATCAACCCACCACTGGTCGCAGTCTTCATAACCGTTAGTGCCAAACATTGAAACAGACAGTGACTTCTCCTAACCTTCTACCATTTGATCATCCCCTTGACCATACCATTTGATCATGTCCCTTGACTAGCCTACGTTATCCGCCAAAAATAACACCAAACTGTCGCCACTGTTTCAACACTTATTCGCCTCTTCATACCGCCTTAGATCCATTTTGCAGTCACTGCCAAAAGATTCTTGGTCACTATCACTATTTGCCTCTTGACACTCTTATTAGCGGCCTCATCAGCTTCAAGATTTGGCATCTGAGTGTTGGGCTTTAATCCCTAGTGGCTATAAAGGTTTGGTCACTATTGTGACCATGAACCGAGCCTCTAGCTCCCCTGTGAGATTTTAATATCTTTCATTTTTATTTTTCACTACTGCTACCCCTTGGTCATATTGATGACCAGGGGCGCCCTTCAACATAACTGATAAGAACTAAATTGCCAAAGCACACACCCCTGCATGTGAACATAATCCACTTGACTGCTAGCAGTTAAGTCTTAAACAATCAAGTTACCTTTTGCTTCCATAAGCCCTAGGAGGGGCATTTTTTTTCTTTTTATCATAACTTGGTCAAAACAGGTCAAAATCACACAAAATTGGACTCGTTGGAAAGTTGGGAGGACAAGCTTCATAACGGTGCAGAAATTTTCAAGTGACTATACCATTTTCCTACATTTTTTGTAGTCAAAGTCAAACTTGCACATGAACTTCAAATGCTTATAACTTTTGCATTTTTGATCCTTTTTCAACGATTTGTTTTTTTTTAAGTGCATAGAATTTCCCAAATTTTCTATTCATACAACTTATTTTGCTGTATTAGCTCATTTTCATTAGATTTTATCAGATTCTCCATTTTCACGTAATCATTCTTCTTTGCAAGTTTACTTGGTCTTTTTCAATTTTTGTGACTTGTAGGGGCATCAATGGAGCTAGAACAGTGTTTAGATCAACAAACATAGCAACTTGGACAATGAATTAATTAGGTACACATATTCCATCTCTCTTATCTCTTAATCATTGTTTGATCACACATTTGGACTTTAGGCTTAAAATGAACAACTTGCTTCCATTCACACATCAAATTGGACATAAAATCAACAAGTGTCTTAACACAATTGGACTTGGGCTTTAAAAAGAACCAGTGCTTGAACTGTTTGACCACACACTTTATTTTTTAAGGGTTAATTTACAAGTGTGAGTGTGAATAAAGTGTGTGTGTGTGTATGCTCTCTCCTTACACCGCAAGGTGATCTTGGAGATCAAAAATGCCCCACTTGGTCTGCTTTTATTTATCCTTCTTAGGAGGCCTGCTTGGAGACACACCACTCCAAGGGACGACCTCAATCGAGGTTGAATCGAAAGACACCCTCATTGGGAGTTAGAATCTTGTCACTCTTGGCTAAGCCCCAAAGAACTTTATACCTTTGGGAAGTGAAGGTGAAGGGTGGGTTACCCCTTTCTCTGGGCTGTGTGGTGGGATTTCACTTTCAAATTCCTAGTCAACCTCGTGTAAACATTGCCCAAGACCTAATTGGCCATACCCCACTTGACTAATTCTAGGGCTTGTTGTTGTGTCTTCAAGTGTGTGCTTAATCATAACATTTAAACCTTGAAAGGCAAATTTATCATCTTGTTTGGTGTGTGTGTTCATCCATTTACTTGTGAAATCTTGTGTTTGATATTGCCCTAAAGCAAGCTTCCAATAAACACTTGCCACATCATCCAATCCTAATCACCCAATCCATCAATTAATTTTAACTCACCTCCATCCTAAACAAAACCCGAATCTTATCCAAGTCATCATTATACATCATCATCAACCTCATTCTAATCAAACCCCCTTCATTCTAATCATCATCCTAATCACATCTAATTCATTCTAAACCAATCCTAATCATATCCTCCTCATTCTACATCAACAAATCAACATCATACTAATCATCCTAGTCATCATCCTATTCATTACACATCATCCAATCATTCCAAGCCAAATCACATCCCAACTACTTTCATCCCAATCCAAATCCAAATCAACCCAATCAAAAATTAAGACCTTAGTTGATCATCATAACCGTTATCCAAACTTGCTTGAGATCTTTAGTCTAACTTAAGTAAGTCATCCAATTAAATCAATCCAATCAACCCTCTATTACTTAAGTGTCATTAGTCTTCCTTAAGTATAGAGAATCAATCCAATCAACCCTCTATTACTTAAGTGTCATTAGTTTACCTTAAGTATAGAGAATCAATCCAATCAATCCTCTATTACTTAAGTGTCATTAGTCTACCTTAAGTATAGAGAGCCATCCATAAAAAAAACAAAACAAATCACATCATCATAAGGTCTTGAAATTTGATCCCAATCACTCCACATCATCACCTACATTTCTCATTTAATCCACTTTCATCCTAATCACCTCAATCCAAGTCATCCCACCTTGTTATACCACATTACTCATACCATTATCCTAAATCATCCTAGTCACCTAACCTAATAATTCCACCATCATTCATCCTAATTCCTTCAAGTCATCCAATCTCATCATCCTAGTCATCTTCGACATCCTAATCATCATCACCATAGTTCTCATCATCCAAGTAAAACCCTAATCATTTCTAACCATTACACATCATAATTCTACCTAGCCAATTAATTCTCCACATCTACCACTTGTAAACATGGACATGGCATTTCTAAACAAAATCTATGAGAATGGTCCTTATGGCACCAAAAGAATGCTTAATCAACTTAGTCAACTTATGTGGTTATATAGAAAGGAAGAAGACCCTGTGTCACCACAACACCAACAATTCCAACAACATCAAGTCCTAGGCCAATATCAACGATCCCATATTCAATCACAAGACCAACAAGCACATAATCCAAACACTAATGCCACCACATCGATACCACAAATCACCCTAACTATTCCTAACAACACCACAAACACAAGTGCTTCCATAAGCATACCATCCAATGATCCTAACTCCATTGCCTTCATATCACAATTACTTTCTCAACAATTTTCCAACATCAACCAATGTCCACAACAATCCACTTCACAAAATCTTTTACCTACAAATTCTATCATGCCACCTCATCACCAAACCTATCCACATGGAAATCAAATGTCCTTACAAGAACAACATGCAAGTCCAAATGGCCCTATGTACATGAACCAAGCAAGCCCAAGTTCACGTTTGCAACAAATATCATTGATAGACTTAAGTTATCTTAGCAAGACCTAAAATCCTTTGACAAGGGAGAAACCAACCTAGCAAGTGCCTCCTTTGAGTCACCTTCACCATCCAGTCATATGCCATCACATGAGCCAACTAGTCCTGTCCTAACACCTTTATCAAGCCCTTCATCACCTTCATCACCTTCATCCCCATGTTCCACTAATCCTTCATTAAAAGATTCCATGGAGATACTTTTAGAGAAATTGGTCCAAGCAAATTTGATGGAGCTATACCCGCTTGGAACATATTCTCCATCTATGTTTAAACCTAGATGGTATAAAGATGATGAATATTATGCATACCATAGGTATAGGGGCCATACCATATCCACTTGTGTCTGATTTCAAAGATTGGTCAAGAACCTAGAAGATTGTGGTAAGATTGTCTTGGATAAAGCCAATCCCTCTAATTCCATTATCTTCCCATCTAGCCCAAATCCTAATCCCATTATCTATCCAACAAATCCTAATCCTAAGCCTTCAACTTCCACTATTATCATCCATCCCCTATATTGTCCATTTACCCATAACCTTGCAAAGGATGTGATCCATTGGCTACTAGCAAGAAATAAAACATTATCATGTCATCAAACACCTATTCTTGAGCCTCCCCATGAGTCTTTAAACACTTTGTCTATTCTTCTAACCCCACCATGTGATCTACAAGCTATCAAGCTTATTAAAGAGCCTTCCACTTCCATTCAAGAAAACCAAGAGTTATGTCAAGAGCACGATCCCAAGCATGAAGAAACAATAGCCCCTAAATCTAATCAATATCAAATCACCCCCATCTAATCTATCCATAACATGTACCTTCTGTATGATCAAGATGATACTTATGAAGAACCTATCCATGAACAACTTGATCCTAGTCATACCCCCTAAACTATCCATGAACAAGACACCCAAGACCTACATGCTTCATCTAATGGAAGTCTTGTTGACTTACTTGAGCATTCACCCCATTTCATGGCCTTCATTCAAAGCAAAGAGACCTCTCCACCTAGCCATGATCCCACAATATCCACTTGTCATGATGAGACACTTGTCCCCCAAGCATGCATAGAATATCAAACCATTAACTTGGATCTACATGAACATAATCAAGATCCTAATCATCCTTCCACATCCACCACCAACTCCATTCCAAATCCACCATTATATCCACTTGGCCTTACTACCTTCATTCATGAGTGTTCTTCCCTAGGACAACAACAACCTTTATCCTCCACCTCACCTTCTCTATCCAATAATCAACTCAAGTCTAGTGTCCAAACTACACCTAGTCCTATAGTCAATCGCATGCTCCAAAACATGAACTACCAAGGCAAAGGTTTAGGCCTACATGAACAAGGAATTTTGGAGCCAATCCATGTCAAGGTTCCTCCTTGCTCATTTGGCCTTGGATACACAATCCATGTCAAGGTCCCTCCTCGCTCATTTGGCCTTTGATACACACCCAAAGGTCAACAATCTAACAATGTTGGTACTTCCTCCACACTTCCTAAATCCACTTCCTTCCATCATAAACCCCATCATATTCCTAAAACATATGTTGTCATTCCACCTCCCTCATCCTACAAATATCAAAAGCATGTGACCATTCACCTTCCACCATCCACTTTACCTCCACTCCTTCCAACTCCTAATATCCCTCCATCTGCTTTGCCACCATTGCTACCAATACCCCCTTACCCAATCATTCATAAATACCCTAAATATCCTAATCATGACCAACAAATGCACGCATTGTATAAACAAGAAGCTTCCACTCATTTCATCCACCACAAGGGATTCAAAAATAAACATTTGGATGCCTTTGTTCAAAAACCCACAAATCCTAAGGGTCCTAATGCTTTAGGAAATCAATCCAAAAACTCAAAGAAAGGTACATTCAAAAATGCATCCAAGCCCATACCTCTAAAAGCAAAGTCAAAAACTAAAATGAAATGGGTCCCTAAAGAAAAATCAATCAAGTCTAATAAGGCATCCACCTCTCAAAAATCCCAACCATCCCCCTCCATTCAAAAATGCTATTCCATTCAAACATTTCAAACATCCCACATGAAGAGCAAAAATTAGAAAAATACTAAGTCCTTGTGGATTCCAAAAGTCCTAAATCATCCATCTCCTAAGCAAACATCACCATTGCTTCCTACACCACCATCCAATCAAAAGCTTCCATGTTTAACACGGTGTGTGCAGCCGTTGGTCATGATTCCCTTCCATACCTCCATCACTCCATCATTCACTCATTATCCTACATATCTCCCCCATCACCTTCCTATGGTCCATGCTTTTGCATAAGTCCATTATAATCCACATCATAATCCACTTTTACCCCTACATAATCCACATCATAATCCACTTTTGATCCCTCCATAATCCACTATCTACCTCATCCATCTCACTTTCATACAATCACCCTACCAACATCTTGAGCATAATGACTTGACATTGTCCATTTGTGATGACATCCTTCTCTAATGGGACTATAACATTACATGGAACTAGACACTTGAGTCCCACCCATCCATATCCCCCCTTTCCCATTCAAAAGTCAAAATAGTCACAAATTTTTTTAAAAAAAAGTAAAGAGAAATCCCTTCGTCCAACGGTGAAAACCTGGTAAATAGGCGCCTTGGATAAGTACCATGATGAAAACCTGGTAAACAGATGTCATGTGTAGGTCGATCTTCTATGCCACTTACACTTTGCGGCACCTTGTCTCATCATTTTCTAAACTATCATACCATTTCCATATACATACCTATCACATTGCATCCATTCATCCTCCCTTCGTCTTTTGATCTTGACAAAGATTGGGGGTAAAATGTTGAAACATGCTTTGATATCTCTTGAGATATGTCCATCCTTTCCAAACAATCCTATCATTATCCTATTGTCATAAGACCTTGTCATGTAAAAAATCCTAAGTCTTCTACCTAGTATGGGGCATGTTATTCCTATGCGACATAGTCTTTGTAGATCACATCCTATCCTCCTTATGATGCATACATCCCACCCACTATAGCCTATCCTCTTATCCACCTATCTATCATGAGCATTTGATCCCATCCACTATCGCTCATCCTTTTATCCATTCATCTCCCCTCCATCCTTGCACCTAGACTTGGTTTTCCCCCTTGTCATTGGTATCTAGTACAAAGGCTACTCAAATTGTAAATCCATTGACGTTCAAAAATACAAAACACAAAAAAATCAAAATATGTCAAAAAATTCAACAAAATCCAAGCAATAAAACCATTCCACATCAAAACATCAAAATCACATTCTTCCAATCAGATCAATCATCTATCAAACAATCCATCACATCAAATCCATCAAAACAAATCCAATCATATCATTATCAAATCAATCCAATCTATCAATCAAACAATTCACATCAATCGAATCCACATCATCTCATCAATAACATCGTATATCATTAAACATCCAATCAATCCATAATTCGATCAATTCATCAATTCAATCCATATCATCCCATCACTAAAACACAAATTAGAACTACATTTCATCTTTATAGTTAAGTGCCTTGATCTCGTGGATATAGGGTATATAGGCAATCTGGGATACAAAGGAAGTGCCTAGATTCAGGCATAGATGATATTCCTCTTTCTTCTTTCATCATTCTTCTATCATCTATCTTCATCATTTCATCAATCTTTCAAAACATTTCTTTCAATCAATCTAATCCTTCAATTTTTCTTCAATCACTTCATCTAATCATCCTTCAAATTCATCAAATCAATCCAAGCAATGATTCAAATGTAAGTCATCCTTAATCCATACCAATCAAGTTAATCAATCTTGCCAAATTATCCAATTACATCCATTATCCCATCTTTCCATCATCACCCTATCCTTTTCTTCTATCCATTTCCTTAGATTCTTTGAAATGATGTTACTCGACATAAATCTTACCATCTCGCAACATCACCTCAAAGAGGGGCAAATGTAGACACTAAAAATTGTCTAGGTCTTGTTTACACATGATCTTGTATGTCTTTGCCCTAGGTCCTGGTTACACAACACATTGTCGACATGAACTTGTATGTGTTCCCCTAGGTCCTAGTTCATCCCATCTTAATCACATTTGTCCAACTTAACCACATTCCCAATTAATTAAATAAATCCCATTTATTTTATTAATTGTACCCCTTCACATGTCTCACATAATTCAAATTAAAAATTTGAATTATTCCCTCACCTCTCATCACATTGCGACACATGTCACATGCTACATCCTCCACTTAATCCCTTCACATGTCAAACTAATTTAAATAATCTTTTATTTATATTAGATTCCTTTTATCACAATCAAACACTTGTCCACTTCCCTTTTGTCTCATGTGGGGTAGTACATCTTGCATTTAATACAACTCACATGTGCAAGCTAATTCAAATAAAATATTTGAATTAGATTCCTTTCATTCTCCTTCGCACACTTGTCACATGACTATGCTTTCTTGATGTGCAAGGAAACCTAATCAATCCTAGCCATCCATATCTTCCAAACGCTAATCGATCTTGTCCATCCATTCTAACTAGGTCTTTTCTATAAACCTAGCCTCCTCTAAGCCATTTAGGGGGATGCAATATAATTTCATACTGTTATGCTGCCATAATCCTGAGAAACCAACATTCAACCATCCATTCAATCTCTCCCTTCAATCCATTTCCATCTCCATCTTGCATCTTTCTTCATATTGCATCCATCATCTTGCAGGTATCAATCAAGCCGTCATCTTGCGCATATCATTTCAGGTATATTGAGGATTTGGGTTTGGGTAATGTATGTATTTGTTTCATCATTTCAGCTAATCCAAATTTTTAATATACAACTAGTAAATTGTAAGGGAGATATTAGCTAGCCAAATAGATAAGTAAGCTTATCCTATCCTACGTGTATACAATCGAATAAAGTAATAAACTAAATCCAAGCAAAATATAATGTACCAATAGTGTGAAAGGCCAAAATCACATGCCATATACCATCCAACACCTATTAGACTTTAAACAACCACAATTTCATGCCTACAATAGAAAACTATGAGGTTTATCAATCACTATAGTTGATAGTCATTAATTAATTTGGCTAGGTCTTGCCATTGATTATTGTCTCAACTTCCAATAGATGAGAAACTAGATAGAATTATACCTTTGTTGGCCAAAAATCCTACTAAATTATTTTTCTCCTAATAGTAGTGGACCACCTTGACCCTCTCAAATTTAATTTTCTAGATCAAGATTTCTTTTAGTATGGATCTAAGTTTCCAATTAGGGAAGAAGGCTTTATCAATGCATTCACTATAATTAGTGAATCTCCTTCCACAACAAGATTCTAACATCCTTCAACATACATAACTTTTAAACATACAAGAAGTGCTTCCCATTCTACTTTGTTATTAGTTTTATGGCCTAATTGTCAAGCTCTCCCTAACAAAAAATAACACTAAGAGTCTCGAAGCACATAACCAGATCTCATTGGATTGAGATTTCCTCATGAAGCGCCATCGAAGTTCAATTTAACCTTTGGGGCTTTCCATTTTTAATTTATTTTGCCATTTTTAAGAGCTACAATTCATTAATAGGACTAGCAACTATGTAATCACACAATATTAGATAATTCAAAATTTTCCATAAATTCAAATGTGTTAAACTTGCTCTAAAGTTTTGTTTAGAAGTTAAAACTAATGCTTACTTTTTCTTTGCATAGAAAGATGGTAGATCAATATACCATACCAACACAAGAAAAATATAGTTATGTCAATTTTTTTTTACTAACTAATATCTTATTTTTAATTATTTTTATACAAGAAAATATTGTAATAAACAACTACATACAAAAACCATACACAATGCTTTTAGTTCAGGTTCTTTATGAAATATAAACATTGGAAAAATTAGCAATCCTAAGGATGAAATTCTAATATAATATTGTATGATTTTGTAATGCTCTTTTTCAGTTGGGCAAGCTAACAAATAATGAAGAGAAAGCTTTCTTAACCATCACCTACTTTAATAGTTAAATGATTTTTTTAAAATTTTAAAATAAAGTTACTACGTAGTAATTTTATGTGAATGTAGTGATCGATAGAATGGTAGGCTCTCTTGTTTGAGAGCAACAAATTACAATTTTAGATCTCACCATTTTAATAGTCAAAAAACTTGAATGAGTTGATAGTTGATATTTAAGTAGAGCAATGAAGGATACACAAATAACAAAGATACTTGATAAAAGGGTACTTTCATTATTAAACATCTGTGTTTATATCTTGAAAAAGCTAATCTCCCTCACAACAATTGCTTGCATGTGATTCTTTTTAAGACATAATGATCTTTCTAAACAATAAATCTTTAGTTTAAGATCAAGGTTGAAGAACCCAAAAACTAATAATTCAAGGGTAAGTGCAAGAAGATGGGGGGCCAAAAAGTGGCCAAAAAATTTTCAAAAAAATTTAAGTCATAACGCGAGCACGTTATAACGCGCTCGCGTTATAACTTATTATAAATAAAAAAGCAATGCCATTTCATTTCATTTTGATTTTCTCCTCTGCCCGCGGCTTCAAAACCCTCAAAAACGTGCTCGCATTCTACAAAACGCCAATCAACACAAAAAGCTTGTCGATTCATCGCCAAAATGCTGCCGCGACGTCGAGCATGCCAAAGGGGTGAGTTATCTTTGTTTTTTTGTTTGAATTTCTTCCTAAATAGGTAGGTTTTTGTTGATTTTTGATGTATATTTTGTTAATTGTAGGAAATGTTAATGCACCTCCTCCTCCTCAAAATCCACAAAATCCTAAGGAGGAAATACCTGCAGAACAACAACCTCCTCCATTCATTCCTCGACATGCCCCTGGAACACAAGATAATATAATGGGGGAAGTTGAAAACAACAAAAAATAAATTGAAGATATAATTGCAAGGTTGAAAGATCCTTCCACTTCAACCTTGCATAGGTCCACGCTTGCCGAATCTTTTGAGTCTATGTTATCAAATGTAAATTCAATTAGCAAGCAAATAACTAGTTGGACCGATAAAAAGAGAGAGTTTAGAGATTACTATGCAGATAAATTGTCATACCAAGATGTCAAAAAATTACAAATTATAAAATTAGACTTGTGTTCAATTTTCACAAATCCACAAACAAATCAACCTCCACCCATTACATGCAAGAGGTTCCCTATTCATTGGTGCAACAACCAAGCGATAAGGGACAATTTCGGGTAGAGGTGGTGGATGGTTTTTGACCATCCTCCATGCAATAATAATGAGGTCCCGCAATACTTTTTGAGGAAACTCTACTGCGAGTTTGTCCTCAATAAAGTGCCAAACTATTTTGATATGCGGGACTTCCAGGGTAGAGGTGGTGGCTTAGCACAGGATAGACCAGGGGCATGTCTTGACCCACAGTGGGTAGTGAGACGAGTAATCAGCAGACCAGCCCACGAGCATGTTTCTATTCCTTCCATTGTGAAGGAGAGTGTTGAGGTCGATACACTGAGGTCAATTAGTGCCTTGACCCAGAGCATCATAGAGCATGCTGATCCTGCAACACAGAGTAGGTTGGGAGATAGTGCGAGGAGTAGGGTCCCATCGTATACTTGCCAGGCTTGCGGGTTAGCCTGTGGTTATGACCCCATGGATAGTCAAAACGCAGGTGCATAGGCTACATCTGATGCAGAGGTTAGGTAGAAAAAAAGAAAGGTTGTAGAATTTCACTAAATGAACTTAGATCACTTTCCCCAAGAGGTTTACAATGTGGTATGTGAAGACAAAACCTACACAAGGCTGTTCCAGAGATTTATCTAGCCTAGGACCACTATCCAATGTCCTTCTCACAGGCTGCCCAACTCTCACCTTGAAGAGTTGCTATTCAATCTCTCCTTTCTACACAACCACCTTGGTTTGACTCACAATTTTCCTACCCACACCTCTACCAACATGGACAACCACACAAAGCAACATATACTGACTTATGACATGCATGAAATTGACCCCAACCTCTCATTACACAGCAGAGGACAGCAAGTTTCTGTATGACTGTCTTTTGACAGTGACAAAGAAGCTTCTATCATGTGCCTTTATGAACAAAACTAGTGTGATTCCACTATTCACAATAACCTTCCCATGCATCTATTAAGGACAGCAGCAACAAGAGTTTCTTGGACAAAAAGGTTATAAACTATATTGGACTGTTCACTAAAAGACTGTCTTGTAGCATAGTAAAAGAGGAGACTCTTCTCTTGAAGCATAACAAAGACTTAACCCTTCAACACCCTTCCAGGACTTCAAATGACCATCAATGTTTAATGCCCACTCAACATTTAATGTGAGAAAACCACTAACTACTTATGTGCAGGCCCACACAGTGTTTAAAAAGGTAGAGGACAGCAAATAAGAGGATGACTATCCTATGACAGTTTTGAAGTTTCCATTGATTCTTATCTCCTTTGGGAAGACTCCAAACTACACAAACTCCTCCAACAAAGATCACAACACACATGCAACCAATAGGACTGATCTCTACTATTTTGATAATCACCACAGTACTGTACTGACATAAGAAGTACGGCAGATTGGCTGTCTTTAATGAAACAAGGTTAAAGAGTAAGTTTTCCTTGCAAACAAAAAGACATTTGATACCATATTAGACATTCACTGACATTCTATGACCTTCATTGGTTGGTGTATGAACCAAACACCAATATTAAGAGGTTTTCCATTCATTAATCCTTCAGGCCGTACTGTACCCACGTGCAAGACAGCAAGCTATTTTTTTCTGTCAGCATTTGATGTTTGCCTTCTAAAGAAAGGTTTAGGTTGGAAATAGAGCAAAGAGGTGAATCCAGATCCATTGTATGAGTAGTAGGGTTCTTGTGCAGACCTTTATCCTCTCTAAAACACAAAGAACAACTCCAATCTATCACACCTATGACTATTTTCTCCCTATAGCTGCTGTCCACTGTTTATTTCTCAACTAGTCAGTGTTTTGACTAGCTAGAAGCATGCCAACCATCTGAAGAAGGAGTTTTTCACCTGCACAACATGGAAAAGAGAAAAATCTAATCTAATCTTCCCCATCCTACTGAAAATGATTGAACTTCTCAGAGGATAGGGGAAGAATCCACCATTTTTGTGCACAAACCCTAGTTAAGAGGGTTCCAAAACAAATTCTACAAATTGAATTGCTTCTACCTTCTACAGGAGTGTCAAGAACTCCAAATGGATACAAATGAAAGGTGTTTTGCAAACTTAATAAATTTTCAATATTTCAGCTCATGAAAAATCCGTAGCAGGCCGTACAAGCTGCTGTTTCTAATCAAAAAAAGCAGAAAACTATTTTTTCTCCTTAAAAAACTCCTCCTTTTCATATATCTTTGGCATGTTAAAACAAAACTCAGTTTATAGGGAGTTGTCCAGACCTTTCCTCTTCCAAACAGTCCGTACAACTGCCCAAGAAAGACAGGAAACTGAAGGAAAAAGCAGAATTAATAAAACAATAAGTTTTATCTTAATAAAACCAAATTTTCTAAAAGAACTTCCTATGAAATAGGCCTTAGTTCACTCTATTTTAGACTAGTCAAACAAATGACTAAGTCTTTTATTTCCACACATCAAAAATGGCTTTTCAAAGCCTTAGAGATAAATAACTAACATGAAAATTAACTAGAAAAATAACACAAAACTGAGCTCCTGCACCAACATCTGCAGTTGAGCAGATGGTGATGACAGATACCCTCCTGAGTGAGACTTTCGGCCTTGATACTCAGGTAAATATTAGCAAGTTTATTGAATTTAATTTATTAAATTTTATTCTTGAAATACAAGATTAACTAATTTAAATTGATGATTTTAATAAAATTTCAGGGTCATAGCGTCGATGTAGTTTTCAGTGGTTCTTCACCTACATTTTTCACTAGATCATCTACTGTCGAGGTATGTAACTAGTAAACAATTATAAATATTACATGTGAATAGCATCGCTATATGAATGGTATTCTAATTTCTGATTTTGGATGTTGAATAGGTTAACACTGTAGATTTCATGGCAACACCTGCCAGCGGTGGTGGACTTCAAAGCTTTATGGAGGTAATAAAATAAATAGTTTAATGAATGAATTGTACTTACTAAATTTTTGTATGTGATTTGTGTGTTTTATTGTCTGTACTTCCATGTTTAGATGAACGTGTGTGTATGTTAGGAGCCATGATTTGCATCACTATTATAGTTTTCGTAATTGAATAATGTTGTTTTATTTCCAGATGATGCAGGCTGCGGATACACCTCCCCATGTTCATAGGGCAATGGAGTAGGGTGTGGCCTCTGCGATTCATAGCTCTATGGCATTGATAGGGGTATGAGGCAGATTAGTAAATTTCAATTTACATTCATTGTTATAGTTGTCTATTTTTGAAAAATCAAAAGATTATTGATTTGAAGTTTAATTTCTATCTGGATGGTTTCTATAGGACATGACATCACCAGTGCCTATTCCTGCTACTGAGGCAAGCGAGGAGACAGATTATATGTTAGCGGTAAGTGATTATTTTGTTAAATGTTTCATTTTTTTATAACATGTAATTTCTATATATTAATGTCTATACTTTTTTTTGTAACAGGTAAAGGTGCAGGAAGAACTAAATAGGAGGAGTAGCCCTCGGGTTCGTAGTAGACCACCCACATGCATGTCTCCATCCCCTAGAAGATCAAAGGCTGCTCGTGATTTATTCTCTTCACTAGCCAGAGGGGAATGACTTTTTATTGTGTTCCTCTGTTGTATGCCTATATCGCATTTGTGGACATATATTTTGTATTGTACATAGTTGACATTGTATGCCTATATGGCATTCTTGTAAGCCTATATGGCTATTTTGTATATATGTTATACTTATATCGACAGATATTGATGTATGCCTATATGGATATTTGGTTAATACAAATCTTTTTTATTGATGGCGTCCATACTTGCATTATAAATCCACTTTTGAATGGATATTTGTAGATGGCTACTTCAAATATTTAAAGTCTGATTGTATTACATAGGATGTTTGCATTTTCTTTGATAGGCTTGATAGGCCATGGATTACATGATGGTGTTTGATAGAAAAGTATGGTACTAGAAGACTCTAGTTCATTCTTAATAGGCTTGTGATTGATAATATCTTTGCATGATTGCACTTGATCTTGGATCATGGGCATGTTGTTAGGATTTTGATTGCATTGTGATGTTTGATGGATAGGCATGGTGTAAGTGTAAGATACCCAACTAGTTCTACGAAACGTTTTCCTTACTTAAACACTTTTACTTGCTAACAATTCATCAACTACTTCAATAACATAAAGATATACATCAAGATAACTATTTGAATGAAACAACATTAGAGTTGGGTACTTGTCTTGTTACTTGATTCAATCAACTTGCAATGTCTTATTACATGTAAAATGCTTTCAATAGCATGAAGTACAACTCATTCAATGGAAATACAAGGACAGGCCTTGAAGCCTTGATGTTACAATATCTTCCTTACTTGAGCAACTCAATTGAACTCAATGATGTCAACTGAATGTCAACACCTCACAGTATCACAAGGGAGAATCACCTTGCTTGTTGAGGGAGCATCACCCCAACACTTGAAACTCGCAGGCCTCAAGATTACAAGCTCAATAGCTTTGCAGAGAGAATTTTGTCAAATAAACAGATACCAAATGAATGAGAGAGCTTCTCCTTTTATAGGCCTTCCAAAGGAAATGAAGGCACGTTTTTTAATGCATAAAGAGGAACCAAGGCATGTTTCCCAAGAAGCATATCCAAGGGAATATCCCATCTTGATGACTCATTCTAAGTTGGCAAGCTTATCAAGAGACCTCGACACAGATCCCGAAGACATTCTGAGGACCAATGGGCATTCAAATAGTTGCAACAACCTTAACCACTTCTTGAAACACTTTAGGCACAGTTTTAGGGTTCTTCTAACTGTGGCGCCAGCTGTGGAGGATCTCACCAGGAAGTGCGCCTAAAGTCTCATCCTTGGAAGATATTGTCTTTGGAAGTGAACTCCTCTGGATCCATACTTAAACATTTGAAGATTTGGAATGTTCAACTCATCACCTCACAAGGTAGGCGCATATTTGAAGGATTTACAGGTTTTTCTGACTTGGGCGCCAAGTTGAGGTGACCTCCTCCTGAAGTTGCACCTTGTCAACATTAGGCGCCAATTAGAGTTTATGGATGCTCTGGATTGTTTCTAAGAGTAGGCGCCAAAACATCATCATTAAGAAAGTGTTTTAAATTCTAGGCGCCCAAATGAGCCCTCTGGAGTCTAGGCGCTCCTTTCATGCATTCTGTGTTCTAGGTGCCAATTGAAAGGAGTGGAGAACAGGGCAAGCACCTTCCAAACTAGGTGTTTCCTTGAGGTGACAAGGACTTAAAAAGTGTGCCTAAGGTGAGTGCCTTGAGTGAAAAGGTCTAACAAACATCTTTGAACCCCCTTTCAAGGTTAGGCGCATTCTGGAGGTGGAAACAAGTAGAAGGTGCGCCTTGGCTTCCTTTGTCAATTCTTTCAAGTCTTTGTTGATTAGGAAGGTGGAATGCTTCATTGTAGAATGAGCGCCTATCTTCTAATGTCCAAACTACTTCTTCTAGCTCACTCTGTGGCTAGGCGCCAGAGCTAAACTATTCACACAAGGGAGTGCGCCTAGACTCACTTGATGTTTTCTTACTACTTCAACCCCTGGAAGATGTTCCAAGGTGTTCCCTTTTACAAGCACCTGACCTCCCAAGTTCCTTCATGTGCTATTCCTTGAAGGCACCAAAACTGAGCTTCAGTGCCATGGGATTGTGCCTAACATCTTTGAAGAGTTTCTAAGCCTTTTGCAAGTTGATATCCCAAACTCATGCTTCTAGGCGCAACAGGAGCTTTCCAAAGGAGTTTCCAAGTTTTAGACGCCAAGCGAGGTCATGGGTGAATGGAACTGCGCCTTAGGAGATGACGGGATCTTGAGCATCAATCTGGAGTTACAGTGGAATTGATATGCACCTCAACTAGCTTAGGCGCCCATTTGAAGTGATTCCTTTAACACTTCTCTGTCAATCTCAACTGCAAGGATGATCTCCTAATCCAATTTTGATCCTCTGGAGATGCAAATAGCTTTTCATTTCACTAGGCGCCATCAATGATGATCATCAACCAAAGCGCATTTCAAAGGTGAGATAGGCAAGTGAGGCGCCAAACTAGTCCTTAAGACTTATCTCCTTCTATCAAGTCAATTTCAACTATGTGAGAGAGTTCTATTCTAGGCACAAAATGGAAATGTTTCATCAATTGGTGCATCTTACAAAGCTCCCAATTCTAGGCGCCAGAGCCAAAGAGTTTTTCCCAACACATGCACCTGGGCTAGGAATTCACCTAAGAGACATCACTTAGCTTTAAAACTTTCAATCTATAGCCATCTGGGCTAGGCGCTCCAATGGAGGATCCTTGAACTCATGCATTGGCGCCTTCTAGTTCTAGGCACCCATTTTGGATGATTCATCCTGATACTAGCGCCCAAAATGACTAGACTCTCTTCATCATCCAATTCACTTAGAAGACTCAAGTTGGAGACTTAGTTGTCTATCCATGTTCTCCGGAAGATTCATTGTACCTCTATGCACTTAGGCACCCTAGTTGATGTGATTAAAGTGCTTCAAAGCTCCATGATTCTTGGTTAGGTGCACATTTGACATTGAGCAAGCAAGAAAGTGCGCCCTGACTCTAGGAGTCCTGCCTTAGTCAAGTTTAGCATCCAGACTTAACTAATTTCAAGTTTCTAACTTTGTTCCTGCAAAAAACAAAAGTTAAGTTAGTCAAAAACCAATTCATTCCCTCATTATTTCGAATTAGCCTCCGGGAATGAGGAATAGGCTAACTCATTCTTCATTTGATGATCAGGCCGGAAACGGGGACATGACAGTAAGATACCCAACTAGTTCTACAAAAAAATTTCCTTACTTAAACAATTTTACTTGCTATCAATTCATCAACTACTTCAACAACACAAAGATATACATCAAAGATAACTACTTGAATGAATCAACCTTAGAGTTGGGTACATGTCTAGTTATTTGACTCAATTAACTTGCAATGTCTTATTACATGGATAATGCTTTCAATAGCATGAAGTTACAACTTATTCAATGGAGATACAAAAGAAAGGCCTTGAAGCCTTGATGTTTACAATGGTGTCTACACTTGATCAACTCAATCAAACTCAATGATGTCAACTGAATGTCAACACCTCACAATATCACAAGGGAGCATCACCTTGCTTGTTGCATGGATGAACATCATAGTTGCAAGACTCTTAGGGTTAGGCGCCAACTGAAGGTAGTAGAGACCAGACTAGGCGCCATCCTAAGCTGGGCGCTTCCTTGAGGTGGTAGAGACATGGATGAACGTCTGGTGGGGTTTGATGACTCTATATTGACACTCAAATTCACTTAGGTGCAATATTAGTGTTCTTCTAACTAGGCGCCAGATAGGAGGATTCTCAGGGGTTTTGGCGCCTAGGTTACAACTTGTCAATTTCTCAAAGAATCTTTGAAACACTTGACTTCCAAGGATTATCATCTTAAGAGTAGATGATGATGACATGAAGTAGAGATCTCTCTAGGACTGGATGAAGCCTTGCTTGATGATAAGATGAAGATGAAGTGATCCTTCATGACGACCCTTGGAGTGACCCTCTTGGAGTTGTGGACTTTGAAACTTTGAAGATTGAGAGATCTTGAAACTCGGATGGATGAATGTCTATCATTGATGAAGTACACTTGCAAGATATTCCTCGGAGAACTTGAATGGATAGATGCCTTGAAATTTCAACATGACGTTAGTGATGAAGAGTATTGACATGTTGGACTTGATGTGACCTTGCTGAAGGCGCATTTTCTTTCTTAGCATGATCATCCCAAACCAAGGCGCCAACTTGGAAAACCCTGTGAAGGCGCCACTATCTGGAATTTCTTCCAAGGTGTTAAAACTTGACATCTTTTCTTCTCTAGGTACTATCTCCTTCAAGGCGCTCCTTAAAATCATTGGAAGTGCTCAAGACTTACCTTAGTCCAAAGCACCACAATCCATTCCTTAAAGCATAAAGAATTCTCAAAGGCGCCCCTATTTACCTCTAAGCACTCAAATATCATTTAGATTCAAGGCGCACATTTAGCTCCAAAGCGCAAATTTCCATCATCAACCCATCAAGGTGCATCATCTTCCCTTTGTATCCCCTTCAAGGCGCAGACATTCACTTCTTCACACTCAAACTCACTCTCTAGCACCAGAATAGGTGTATAACTTCAAATAAGGCGCTAATCTTAGGTTTCTAAGTACTTAGTTTGATCTTAAGGCTATCCTTCCTCTAAGCACTCTCTTCAACTCCCTCACTGAAGGCCCTCTGTAAGTTTGGGTGCATTTCATCCCAAGGTGCTTCAACATCATCCAAGGCACAAATTCACTCTCCAAGACAAGGTGCAAAAAATCCTATCCTAAGGCGCTCAAATCTTGCTTCTAGACCTAGGCGCACAAACATGAGATTGTGACTTCAATCATCATTCTTGGTTAAGGCACACAAACTCTCATTCAAGGCGCATATCTTTCTCCAACAAGGCGCATATATTCCTCCAACAAGGCGCATATTCAATTCTAGGGTGCTCTATCTTGGATTAAATCAGGGTATCTCCTCAACAAGGCGCTCCAAACCATACCAAGGCGCTAAAACACTTAATGCAAGTTCTTCAAGTGCTTATCCAACTTGATTCCTCCAACACAGGGCGCTCAATCTACTTTCTCAAACTTTCAACTCAAATCCTCACCTTATATTCTCCAAGGCAAAAAGGTGCAATTTGATTGAGGGCGCTAAAACTCTTAGGCGCACTTATCTCCCTGAACTTACCTCTCTTCTTCCCTAGGCGCCAGAAACACCTCTTTATCTCAACTAGGCACTTATCTTCTCTAGGCGCACATGGTCTTCAAGGTGCATTTCATTCATCAAGGCACCTATCTCTAACAATCTCAACACTCAAAGGGACTCAAAACTCATCTGGACACCATCACTTCCCTAAAGGCATAAAATTGGTGTAGATACATTCCATTTATTAAGGATCATTCTGGCGCCCAAATCTTGTCAAAGCAAAGGATCAATAGGTTCTCTCTAAGGCGCACTCCAGGGTTTGATCTTGCAAGACTTCTCACGTCAAAATTTTGACCAAGACACTCAAGGCGCTAGTCTTTATCATCTAATCCTACAGTGCACTTACTCATTATGATATACTCCTCAACTTTGTATTCAACCTTGCCCAAGGCGCATATTCACTATAAGGCATTCTCACTTTGTCAAGGCTCAGAGGGCTTCAACTTGCTAAAGGGTAGAGGTCTAGGTGCATATCTGATTTGAAGCTCAAGGCGCTCCAACCCTCTTGCTCTGGAATTCCTTCTAGGCACTAAGTGACTTCTCCAATTCCTTGAAAATATTTGAAGTGTTTTACCTTCTCAAGGTGCTCCTTCAAACTTGACTCCAAGGTGTTATAATCTCAAAGGTGCTGACATCATCTCAACCAAAGGCGCTCAATGATTCATCCTATATCTAGGCGCTAAAACACTTAATCAACCAAGTCATTCAAGGTGCCATTCAGTAAACTCATCTTCCATGATATTCCTATCAAGGCGCATATCACTTCTCTCATGGGCTTTAGGCGCTCAGTTGAGTTTTTCAATACTACTTAGGTGCCAAATTCATTTTAATGCACCAAACACAAAGAGCTTTGAAACACTGGGCGCTCACAAAGAGTCTTCCAACCTTGGGCGCTAAATTAGGTCTTTGCAACTATCCAAGGCGCATATCTTGGTTTGAATAACTTATGGTGCCAAGACAACTTCTCATTAGGGCGCTCAAAACACTTGTGTTTACATTTGAAGTGCTTTACCTTCTTAAGGTGCTCCAGACTAACCTGACTCCAAGGCGCTCCATCATCATCCTTAAGGCGCTAAAAACATCATCTCCACTCTAGGCAAAAACATCATCCAACTCCTTAAGGCACTTCACTGTCAAAGTCTGAAGGCACTCTACCTAGACCTTTCCCCTAGGCACCAGAACTCCTAAGCGCTCACCAGATAACTCTCTTCTTCAAGGCGCAAATCTTCCTATACTATGATTGCCTCTGAAACGCCGATGAACGTGATGTGAGGGTGCAAAGGCTACTCCAATCCTCAGTGAGCGCCTAGTTTAAACAAGGAGAAATAAAGCATTCAAAACTATCCAAACGATCATCCCCTTCCTAACGTCTTCACTGCTCTGGAAAACCTTGGCCAAAATGACACATAACAACTCCTGTGCAAAGCACCTGAGCAAGAAAAGAGGGGGTCCCCAATCTGATGGGGTGATGTGTGATTTGGTCACAACAGTTACCCTTTTGGGGTGATGTGTGATTTGGAGGGCTCAATTCTTCAAGGCGCCCATTTTTTTCACCACTTGTAGCATCACTTGTTCAAGGCACATGTGTGATTTGGTTAAAAACAGGCGCCTAGAGTGAATAGGCTTTCATCCTGACTTAATACACTGCCTCCTTTTGACGATTTTTGGGGCAGCAGAAAACCTTTCACCACGGGCAAATGGCTCAGAACTATAAAAAATTGAGAGAGGTTATTGTAGAGGCACTCTACGTGATCACGTTTCCTCAGACGGAATGTTTCTAAGTGACACGATTTTCGAGTAACATCTCATCAAAGATTGCTGCCTTTTTGCACTTTGAACTCTTCAGGGATATCGTCGGTACAATGTAGCTCTGACTGTTTCGACATATTTGGGTGAAAAATAGGACCATGCCTAGCGTAAATGTACCCATTCGGACGCGTTGGAATAGTTAGTTTGGTCACATCAGGAGCAGGACGAAAGTTACACCCCTTTGCAACTTTACACTGCCTCCTTCTGATGATTTTTGGGGCAGCAGAAAACCTTTCACCACGGGCAAATGCCTCAGAGCTATAAAAAACTGAGAGAGGTTATTGTAGAGGCACTCTACGTGATCCCGTTGCCTCAGACATAATGTTTCTAAGTGACACAGTTTTCGAGTAACATCTCGTCAAAGATTGCTGCATTTTTGCACTTTGGACTCTTCAGGGATATCGTCAGTACAATGTAGCTCCGACTGTTTTGACATGTTTGGGTGAAAAATAGGACCATGCCTAGCGTAAATGTACCCATTCAGACGCATTGGAACAGTCAGCTTGGTCACATCAGGAGCAGGACGAAAGTTACACCCCTTTGCAACTTTACACTGCCTCCTTCTGACGATTTTTGAGGCAACAGAAAACCTTTCACCACGGGCAAATGCTTCAGAGCTATAAAAAACTGAGAGGTTATTGTAGAGGTACTCTACATGATCGCGTTGCCTTAGACAGAATTTTTCTAAGTGACACGGTTTTCGAGTAACATCTTGTCAAAGATTACTGCATTTTTGCACTTTGGACTCTTCAGGGATATCGTCGATACAATGTAGCTCTGACTATTTTGACATGTTTGGGTGAAAAATAGGACCATGCCTAGCATAAATGTACCCATTCAGATGTGTTGGAACAGTCAGTTTGGTCGCATTAGGAGCAGGACGAAAGTTACACCCCTTTGCAACTTTACAATGCCTCCTTCTGACGATTTTTGGGGCAGCAGAAAACCTTTCACCACGGGCAAATGCCTCAGAGCTATAAAAAACTGAGAGAGATTATTGTAGAGGCACTCTACGTGATCGCGTTGCCTTAGACATAATTTTTCTAAGTGACACAGTTTTCGAGTAACATCTCGTCAAAGATTGCTACATTTTTGCACTTTGGACTCTTCAGGGATATCGTCGTTACAATGTAGCTCCGACTGTTTTGACATGTTTGGGTGAAAAATAGGACCATGCCTAGCGTAAATGTACCCATTCGGACACGTTAGAATAGTCAGTTTGGTCGCATCAGGAGCAAGATGAAAGTTACACCCCTTTACAACTTTACACTGCCTCCTTCTGACGATTTTTGGGGCAGCAGAAAACCTTTCACCACGGGCAAATGCCTCAGAGCTATAAAAAACTGAGAGAGGTTATTGTAGAGACACTCTATGTGATCGCGTTGCCTTAGATAGAATGTTTCTAAGTGACACAGTTTTCGAGTAACATCTCGTCAAAGATTGCTACATTTTTGCACTTTGGACTCTTCAGGGATATCGTCGGTACAATGTAGCTCCGACTGTTTTGACATGTTTGGGTGAAAAATAGGACCATGCCTAGCGTAAATGTACCCATTCAGACGTGTTGGAATAGTCATTTTAGTCGCATCAGGAGCAGGACGAAAGTTACACCCCTTTGCAACTTTACACTGCCTCCTTTTGACGATTTTTGGAGCAGCAGGAAACCTTTCACCACGGGCAAACCTCAGAGCTATAAAAAACTGAGAGAGGTTATTGTAGAGGCACTCTACATGATTGCATTGCCTCAGACATAATATTTTTAAGTGACACAGTTTTCAAGTAACATCTCGTCAAAGATTGCTGCATTTTTGCACTTTGGACTCTTCAGGGATATCGTCGGTACAATGTAGCTCCGACTGTTTTGATATGTTTGGGTGAAAAATAGGACCATGCCTAGCGTAAATGTACCTATTTAGACGCATTGGAATAGTCAGTTTGGTCGCATCAGGAGCAGGACGAAAGTTACAGCCCTTTGCAACTTTACACTGCCTCCTTCTGATGATTTTTAGGGCAGTAGAAAACCTTTCACCACGGGCAAATGCCTCAGAGCTATAAAAAACTGAGAGAGGTTATTGTAGAGGCACTCTACGTGATCGCGTTGCCTCAGACAGAATGTTTCTAAGTGACATGGTTTTCGAGTAACATCTCGTCAAAGATTGCTGCATTTTTGCACTTTAGACTCTTCAGGATATCGTCGGTACAATGTAGCTTCGACTGTTTCGACATGTTTGGGTGAAAAATAGGACCATGCCTAGCATAAATGTACCCATTCAGACACGTTGGAACAGTCAGTTTGGTCGCATCAGGAGCAAGACGAAAGTTACACCCCTTTGCAACTTTACACTGCCTCCTTCTGACGATTTTTGGGGCAACAGAAAACCTTTCACCACGGGCAAATGCCTCAGAGCTATAAAATACTGAGAGAGGTTATTGTAGAGGCACTCTACATGATAGACAGAATGTTTCTAAGTGACACAGTTTTCAAGTAACATCTCGTCAAAGATTGCTACCTTTTTACACTTTGGACTCTTCAGGGATATCGTCGGTACAATGTAGCTCCGATTGTTTCGACATGTTTAGGTGAAAAATAGGACCATGCCTAGCGTAAATGTATCCATCCGAACGCGTTAGAACAATCAGTTTGGTCACATCACGAGTAGGACACCAAAAATGCAAAAGTTGCTTTGTGCAACTTGACAACATTGACACTTTTTTGCAATATGACTCAAAGACTCAAACTGACCCCAAATGACTCAAAGTGACTTAAAATCACCTTGATTTGGTCCCCAATGTACATTATAGAGGTCAAGGCGCTCCTTATCATTCAAACATCTTAGATGAGCACATAGGAAAGGAAAAAACTCTAAGTTTCATCATCATGAGCACCTAATATCAAGAGACTTTAATGGCTCAAACCTTAGCATGGAGTCCTAAGGCGCATTTCATGTCTCCTTTCATCTAGTTTGGCGCCCTTATGTAGATTTTTAACTTGATTTGGCGCCCTATATGTGAAGGAAGATCTAAAGGCATGAAAGTGGATGTCATATTGCAAGAGTTTGGATCATCAAAATTGAAAGAAATAAGTCTATTAAGCTTGGGCGCCCTTGGTCTTCTTTTCATTCATTATGAGCGCCTTCAGAGAATGGTATATAGGTCATCATCATGATTGGGCGCCCTGGATCCAGAGTGTTGGAGAGATCATCAAATGGTGTCTAGTAGGGTGAGTTATGAGTTTGGTCGCATCAGGAGCAGGACACCAAAAATGCATAACATGATGATGTAAAAATGTGTACATATGTGTAAAAATGCAGGAGGAAATAAAAAAAGACAAACTTACAAATTAATGTGCATACTTACAACTCAATGTAACATAACTTTACAAAATCAATGTGAATACTTACAAATTAATCCAATGAACCATCCGGGTCTGCTCTACTCTTTATTGTGTCAAGTATTGCTTCATGGTCAGACTCACGCACCTTCCACAATATTTTGTTCAAAGGTCTACCCCGATATTTTATCAAATGAACATTGGATGCCACGACAAGGTTCGAGTAATGAAGAATCTTCCGATGCATGTCAAAGTCCTGAAATAGCCAAATATTAACACTCTTATGTGGGTACCTTCTAAGCCATATTCCAGTAATAACCACTGATCCTTTAGGGTATTCGATGTTTTCTCCATCTGTAACAGGGGCCTCCAATTTCTTTTTGGCCTCAACACAACGACATAAGTAATAATCTGTTCCCTCTTCATTATCTTCATCTGCAATAACTGCATATACGTGCCCTACATTGATATGTGTAGCAAATTAGATGAAATTAGTCAACATTACAAAAACACTACAAAGTAAGATGACATTACCTGGTTGAACTAGATGAAATTAGATGCATATACGTGCCCTATATTACCTGGTTGAACTAAATCTAATATGTGGTCAAAGTCAACTGACGATTCCATCTGTGTTAGTTCTAGTGCCGTCGGGGGTCGATACGTGTCAAGTAGGCTAAGATAACTTAACTGCCATTCGTCAACCCACTCCTTTGACTCGCACTCATCCCAGACTTGAATTGTATAGGAAGAACAAAAGCATGACATCTTTCGTGTATGGATACTCCATGAACCTGCAATTGAGCTTCTAAAAGAGTGCATCTCATTTGATCCTGTCAGTGTACAACAATCCTCATATGGTGCAATGTTAGTATCATCTATCAACCAAAAAAATCTACGAACTAAAGACTTACCTTCATTACCTGGACCCATGGAAGCATTACACCACTCGACAATCGATTTTGCATCTGTCAACTTTGCATTGTCTTTATACTTTAACTCTTCTCGTGCTATGGTTCTTTTGATACATGCTTCTGCACCATCATGCTCCCCCTTTCCATGCCCGGCCTCACAAAAGTTCCACATATGTTGAATACTTGTAAAATTATGCCTCCTACTCAGCCAATAGAAATTTCGCAAGTTCTTGAATTGTGACGCACAATTATCCGACCATATGATATGCTGACTAAACGATATGCCCCTTCTAGCCAAATCATTGTAGAACACCTGAAAGCAACCTTGCACGAACTCCATAGAATGCGTGCGATCATCACTAATATAGAAATTATACTCCCTTATGATCTTTCTGTCATCCTCTGTACTATCATTCGCATGAATGAATGCGATGTGCACAAATATAGAAACCTGTGTGGAGTTGTAATATTGTGATTGCACCTCACGCTATGGCTGTAGACTGTAGTTCTCTGCAAAGTCGACGACTGAAACAATGCTACCAACCAGAAATGTGTCCTTGCATAACTTGAATTGCAAGTCCAATCATTGAGCTCTATGGGCATGTCTTGCATACTCATACACTATGCTGTCACGAAATATAGGCATAAACTGATACACTGGAATCTTTTCAATAACTAATTCACACCTCTTTGCTTCTTTACCATCTTTTGTATTGTATGCCACTGTTTTATACTTGCCAAACTCTACTAGTTCGTTTCCAACCGCATGTGTTATTTCCATATGTTCACATATTGGCAAATGTTGCAAGCCACCGCAACGATGACATGTGCCATCCAAGCATAATTTCTTGTAGAATATTTGACCTTCCTCTCTTTCACATAAAATTCTTGATATGAAGTCTCTTGAAGATGTTGGTGGGGCACATATGGCACAACCCTGCAAATCATTGTTAGTATGCATATCTAAACATATAGACCTATAAGCATCAAAATGGTTAGAAAATTCAATATGTAATCTACAACAACAAGTAGTGCGTGTGTGATTTATCTTAACATAGAAAGGTTTTAGCATTTCAAAATATCTTTGACAAATTTTAATTTGAGGATACTTCTCTAGAAATTTACCATAAAACTGTGTTTGAGTCTCATCCAAAAAATGCTTTGGATGTGGCTCACGGTTCTGACTACCGATTCTCCTTCTTACCACATCCCTTTGATTCGGAGATACCCTTGTGTAATTCTTCCAAAAGTCTTCAATTAGTGATCTCAATGCTTCAACAATTGGTTTATCTTTTCGTGGTGGTCTCCCCGAGAACGCCCATAATTCATTGGCATTAGTGTCCTCAATTCTTTGGTGTCTTCCAATGGCTCTTGATAAAGTTTTCCTATTAATTCTCAATTCTTGACTTGTCTTTCTAATGAGACGAGCTTTCCTCGTTTGACTACTTACTATAGTCGATGTAATCACACGCCGTGTTGCATTACTATATTTTGTGTGTGAGGTGTTACCCACACTCTCATACGCACTCATTAGATTCTTGACAATAGATTTTTCACTTGAAGCCTCTGATGTTCTCAACCCAAGAATCTTCATGATAGACCTATACTTTGTACTTCGCATCATTTCAACGAATAGTTGACATCTTGTAGTCTCATTTAACTTTTCAAAGAACAATCTCCAAATCTTATTAGCATATCTTCTACAAGTGCATTTTAGAATCTTACCTTCCATTGGCTGCAAAATATTCTCATCAATGTCAATCAAATACTTTGGCTTTCTATGCAAAATTCTAGGTGGTGTAAAGTTAGGTAAATTCATCTCAACATTAGGAATTTCATCAATATTTAAATGAGATGGGTTAGATGGCATACCTTCAATCGAAGATGGAATAGATGACATACCTTGAGGTTGAGGTGGGAACGATGGCGTACCTCCTTCATCACATGTGAGTGATGATGTACTCTCAACTTGAGATGTGGTAGATGGTGTCCCTACATGTTGACTTGCGGTAAAGGACGTGTCTCCAACTATGGTATTCAAATCTCTCGTACCATGAAATTTTTGCATTCGTTCTCTTTGTGCTACCAATACCATATCTCTTTGTGATGGTTGTGGTTCCTCTTCAATTGGTATGTCTTCATTTATCGTGTCCAATTTCCTCTTCTCACGAAGTTCCCTCATAGCCATTGCTTTCTTTGCATTCTTAGCTTCTATCTCTTCCTGTGTTGGTTTAATTCTTGATCATTTCCTCGGCATGACGGAGAATTTGTCTGTAGCATGATAAAGAGACCAATATTAGTTCCTAAGAAATGAATACATGATAATAGTGGGATTGTATTTTTTTATGTTGTAAGGATTTATTCATGTATAGTTTGACATCATGGTATGAACTAAGGTTTGTTTATTACACATAATTATTAAAGAGCCCAAGTGTAGAAAATATACATGGCATCATGTGAGATTGTAGGTTGCTTTCTTGATTGGGAATGTGTCTATTTTAAACATGTATGATAAAGCATGATAAAGTAATTCAATCCGAAATAAGGAAAATGTAAAGAACATGCATGTAAAGACTTGACATACCTAAATAACGAAAATTTGAATGGAGAGAGTACCCAATTATGTAGTGTTTTTATCTTCTTGCATCAAACTCCTCAACAATTTGAGTTTTTCACCACTTGCTTCCTTTTCAATGTTAAATTCTTAAAATTGAATCACAATTAACATTGCAACACTACAAAAATTGAAACTTGAATAGATATATATCAAACTTGGTGTGAAAACTATGTTATTTCCTCCTTCTCAAGTTGGCAAAGTAGAAAAGGTGGTGGAAAGATCATGCAAAGGTGATACAATGTGTCAAATGTGCATGTGAACTTCCCAATAGCATGAAAGAACTTCTTTTTTGTCGGAGCACGAGTAGAATCAGTAAGAAAATAGAGCATGTGGGCCTGGATCACGGGGGTAACCACTTTTTTACCGTTTCAATAGAAATACAAAATGCGAGCGCTTTATAACGCGCTCGCGCTATAACGCGCTCACGTTTTATCCTGCTATACATTCATCACATCCTTTGCATTGATCACATCTTTTTCTTGCAAGGGCTTGCCAGATGCTCCGCCATATGATAGGCATAACAATGAAGGGGCAAGCCCTCATAATCAAGTTCGTGATAGAAAATGCCCTCAACCCTCAATGTCAAACCCTAATCCCCAAACCCTCAACTCTGATCCCTCGACCCTCAACCCTCAATGTCAAATCCTAATCCCTCAACCCTATCCCTAAACCCTCAACCCTCAACGTCAAATCCTAATCCCTCAACCCTATCCCTAAACCCTCAACGTCAAATCCTAATCCGTCAACCCTCAACCCTATCCCTAAACCCTCAACGTCAAATCCTAATCCCTCAACCCTAATCTGTCATCCCTCAACGTCAAATCCTAATCCCTCAACCCTAATCCATCATCCCTTAACTCTAATCCCTCATCCCTAAACCCTAAATGCTATCCCTAATCCTACACCCTCAACAGACTCGATACTATACCTTAAACTCTAATCCCTTATCCCTAAACCCTCCAACCCTATCCCTAATCCTTACAACCCTCAACCCTAATCCCTCAACCCTTAACTCTGATCCATCAACCCTCAACACTATACCTTAAACCCTAATCCCTTCAACCTCAACCCTATCCCTAAACCCTTGACCCTCGAACCTCAACCCTCAACCCTCGACGTTAAACCCTAATCCCTCAACCCTTAACTCTGATCCCTCATCTCTCAACCTTAACCCTAAACCCTCAACCCTCAACATCAAATCCTAATCCCTCAACCCTTCACTCTAATCCCTCAACCCTAAACCCTCAACACTATACCTTAAACCCTAATCCCTCAGCCCTCAACCCTAAACCTTATCCCTAAACCCTAATCCCTCAACCCTCAACCCTAATTCATCATCCCTCAACTCTAATCCCTCATCCCTAAACCCTAAATGCTATCCCTATTCCTACACCCTCAACAGAATCGATACTATACCTTAAATCCTAATCCCTCAACCCTTAACTCTAATCCCTCGACCTTCAACCCTAATCCTAAACCCTAAACCCTCAACGTTAAATTCTAATCCCTCAACCCTTCACTCTAATCCCTCAACCCTTCACTCTAATCCCTCAACCCTAAACCCTATCCCTAAACCCTCAACACTATACCTTAAACCCTAATCCCTCAACCCTAACCCTAAACCTTGTCCCTAAACCCTAATCCCTCAACCCTCAACCCTAATCTGTCATCCGTCATCCCTCAACTCTAATCCCTCATTCCTAAACCCTAAACGCTATCCCTATTCCTAGACCCTCAATAGGCTCGATACTATACCTTAAACCCTAATCCCTCTACCCTCGACACTCTTATTTAACCCTAATCCCTTGACCATTAACCCTATCCCTCAACCTCAACCCTCAACCCTCAACCCTCAACTCTCAACATTAAACCCTAATTCATCAACCCTAAACCCTAATCCCTCAAACCTAAACCCTATCCCTAAACCATCAACCCTCAAAACTATACCTTAAACCCTAATCCCTCAACCCTCAACCCTAAACCTTATCCCTAAACCCTAATCCCTCAACCCTCAACCCCAATCCCTCATCCCTAAACCCTAAATGCTATCCCTATTCCTAAACCTTCAACAAACTTGATACTATACCTTAAACTCTAATCCCTTATCCCTAAACCCTCCAACCCTATCCCTAATCCTTACACCCTCCACACTCAACTTTAACCCTAATTCCTCGACCCTCAACCCTATCCCTAAACCCTTGACCCTCGAACATCAACCCTCAACCCTCAACATCAAACCCTAATCCCTCAACCCTTAACTTTGATCCCTTGACCTTCAACCCTAACCCTAAACCCTAAACCCTCAACATCAAATTCTAATCCCTCAACCCTTCACTCTAATCCCTCAACCCTAAACCCTATCCCTAAACCCTCAACACTATACTTTAAACCCTAATCCCTCAACCCTAACCCTAAACCTTATCCCTAAACCCTAATGCCTCAACCCTCAACCCTAATCTGTCATCCGTCATCCCTCAACTCTAATCCCTCATTCCTAAATCCTAAACGCTATCCCTATTCCTAGACCCTCAACAGGCTCGATACTATACCTTAAACCCTAATCCCTCTACCCTCGACACTCTTATTTAACCCTAATCCCTTGACCATTAACCCTATCCCTCAACCTCAACCCTCAACCCTCAACTCTCAACATTAAACCCTAATTCATCAACCCTAAACCCTAATCCCTCAAACCTAAACCCTATCCCTAAACCATCAACCCTCAACACTATACCTTAAACCCTAATCCCTCAACCCTCAACCCTAAACCTTATCCCTAAACCCTAATCCCTCAACCCTCAACCCTAATCCCTCATCCCTCAACTCTAATCCCTCATCCCTAAACCCTAAATGCTATCCCTATTCCTAAACCCTCAACAAACTTGATACTATACCTTAAACTCTAATCCCTTATCCCTAAACCCTCCAACCCTATCCCTAATCCTTACACCCTCCACACTCTACTTTAACCCTAATCCCTTCAACCTCAACCCTTAACTCTGATCCCTCATCTCTCAACCCTAACCCTAAACCCTCAACCCTCAACATCAAATCCTAATCCCTCAAACATAAACCCTATCCCTAAACCCTCAACACTATACCTTAAACCCTAATCCCTCAGCCCTCAACCCTAAACCTTATCCCTAAACCCTAATCCCTCAACCCTCAACCCTAATCCATCATCCCTCAACTCTAATCCCTCATCCCTGAACCCTAAATGCTATCCCTATTCCTACACCCTCAACAGAATCGATACTATACCTTAAACCCTAATCCCTTATCCCTAAACCCTCAAACCCTATCCCTAATCCTTACACCCTCCACACTCTACTTTAACCCTAATCCCTCGACCCTAAACCCTATCCCTAAACCCTTGACCCTTGAACCTCAACCCTCAACCCTCAATGTCAAACCCTAATCCCTCAACCCTTAACTTTGATCCCTCGACCCTCAACCCTATCCCTAAACCCTTGACCCTCGAACCTCAACCCTCAACATCAAACCCTAATCCCTCAACCCTTAACTCTGATCCCTCGACCTTCAACCCTAATCCTAAACCCTAAACCCTCAACGTCAAATTCTAATCCCTCAACCCTTCACTCTAATCCCTCAACCCTAAACCCTATCCCTAAACCCTCAACACTATACCTTAAACCCTAATCCCTCAACCCTAACCCAAAACTTTGTCCCTAAACCCTAATCCCTCAACCCTCAACCTTAATCTGTCATCCGTCATCCCTCAACTCTAATCCCTCATTCCTAAATCCTAAACGCTATCCCTATTCCTAGACCCTCAACAGGCTTGATACTATACCTTAAACCCTAATCCCTCTACCCTCGACACTCTTATTTAACCCTAATCCCTTGACCATTAACCCTATCCCTCAACCTCAACCCTTAACTCTCAACATTAAACCCTAATTCATCAACCCTAAACCCTAATCCCTCAAACCTAAACCCTATCCCTAAACCATAAACCCTCAACACTATACCTTAAACCCTAATCCCTCAACCCTCAACCCTAAACCTTATCCCTAAACCCTAATCCCTCAACCCTCAACCCTAATCCATCATCCCTTAACTCTAATCCCTCATCCCTAAACCCTAAATGCTATCCCTATTCCTAAACCCTCAACAGACTCGATACTATACCTTAAACTCTAATCCCTTATCCCTAAACCCTCCAACCCTATCCCTAATCCTTATACCCTCCACACGCAACTTTAACCCTAATTCCTCGACCCTAAACCCTTGACCCTCAAACCTCAACCCTCAACCCTCAACATCAAACCCTAATCCCTCAACCCTTAACTCTGATCCCTCGACCTTCAACCCTAACCCTAAACCCTAAACCCTCAACATCAAATTCTAATCCCTCAACCCTAAACCCTATCCCTAAACCCTCAACACTATACCTTAAACCCTAATCCCTCAACCCTAACCCTAAACCTTGTCCCTAAACCCTAATGCCTCAACCCTCAACCCTAATCTGTCATCCGTCATCCCTCAACTCTAATCCCTCATTCCTAAATCCTAAAAGCTATCCCTATTCCTAGACCCTCAACATGCTCGATACTATACCTTAAACCCTAATCCCTCTACCCTCGACACTCTTATTTAACCCTAATCCCTTGACCATTAACCCTATCCCTCAACCTCAACCCTCAACCCTCAACCCTCAACTCTCAACATTAAACCCTAATTCATCAACCCTAAACCCTAATCCCTCAAACCTAAACGCTATCCCTAAACCATCAACCCTCAACACTATACCTTAAACCCTAATCCCTCAACCCTCAACCCTAAACCTTATCCCTAAACCCTAATCCCTCAACCCTCAACCCTAATCCCTCATCCCTCAACTCTAATCCCTCATCCCTAAACCCTAAATGCTATCCCTATTCCTAAACCCTCAACAAACTCGATACTATACCTTAAACTCTAATCCCTTATCCCTAAACCCTCCAACCCTATCCCTAATCCTTACACCCTCCACACTCAACTTTAACCCTAATTCCTCGACCCTCAACCCTATCCCTAAACCGTTGACCCTCGAACCTCAACCCTCAACCCTCAACATCAAACCCTAATCCCTCAACCCTTAACTCTGATCCCTCGACCTTCAACCCTAACCCTAAACCCTCAACGTCAAATTCTAATCCCTCAACCCTTCACTCTAATCCCTCAACCCTAAACCCTATCCCTAAACCCTCAACACTATACCTTAAACCCTAATCTCTCAACCCTAACCCTAAACCTTATCCCTAAACCCTAATGCCTCAACCCTCAACCCTAATCTGTCATCCGTCATCCCTCAACTCTAATCCCTCATTCCTAAATCCTAAACGCTATCCCTATTCCTAGACCCTCAACAGGCTCAATACTATACCTTAAACCCTAATCCCTCTACCCTCGACACTCTTATTTAACCCTAATCCCTTGACCATTAACCCTATCCCTAAACCTCAACCCTCAACCCTCAACCCTCAACTCTCAACATTAAACCCTAATTCATCAACCCTAAACCCTAATCCCTCAAACCTAAACCCTATCCCTAAACCATCAACCCTCAACACTATACCTTAAACCCTAATCCCTCAACCCTCAACCCTAATCCCTCATCCCTCAACTCTAATCCCTCATCCCTAAACCCTAAATGCTATCCCTATTCCTAAACCCTCAACAAACTCGATACTATACCTTAAACTCTAATCCCTAATTCTTACACCCTCCACACTCTACTTTAACCCTAATCCCTTCAACCTTAACCCTATCCCTAAACCCTTGACCCTTGAACCTCAACCCTCAACCCTCGACGCCAAACCCTATTCCCTCAACCCTTAACTCTGATCCCTCATCTCTCAACCCTAACCTTAAACCCTAAACCCTCAACCCTCAACGTCAAATCCTAATCCCTCAACCCTAAACCCTATCCTTAAACCCTCAACACTATACCTTAAACCCTAATCCCTCAGCCCTCAACCCTAAACCTTATCCCTAAACCCTAATCCCTTAACCCTCAAGCCTAATCCGTCATCCCTCAACTCTAATCCCTCATCCCTAAACCCTAAATACTATCCCTATTCCTACACCCTCAACAGAATCGATACTATACCTTAAACCCTAATCCCTTATCCCTAAACCCTCAAACCCTATCCCTAATCCTTATACCCTCCACACTCTACTTTAACCCTAATTCCTCGACCCTCAACCCTATCCCTAAACCCTTGACCCTCGAACCTCAACCCTCAACCCTCAACGACAAACCCTAATCCCTCAACCCTTAACTCTGATCCCTCGACCCTCAACACTATACCTTAAACCCTAATCTCTATCCCTCAACCCTTAACCCTTAAAACTTAAACCCTATCCCTACACCCTCAACACTTGACACTATATCTTAAGCCTTAAACCCTCATCCCTAAAGCCTCAACCCTCAATCCTTAAACCTTCAACCCTAAACCCTATCCCTAATCCCTCTACCCTCGACACTCTAACCCTAACCTCGACATTAAATGCTAATCCGTCAACCCTAAACCCTCAACCCTCAACACTATACCTTAAACCCTAATCCCTCAACCCTCAACCCTAAACCTTATCCCTAAACCCTAATCCCTCAACCCTCAACCCTAATCCATCATCCCTCAACTATAATCCCTCATCCCTAATCCCTAAATGCTATCCCTATTCCTAAACCCTCAACAGACTCGATACTATACCTTAAACCCTAATCCCTTATCCCTAAACCCTCCAACCCTATCCCTAATCCTTACACCCTCCACACTCTACTTTAACCCTAATCCCTTGACCCTAAACCCTATCCCTAAACCCTTGACCCTTGAACCTCAACCCTCAACCCTCAATGTCAAACCCTAATCCCTCAACCCTTAACTTTGATCCCTCGACCCTCAACTCTATCCCTAAACCCTAAACCGTAATCTGTCATCCCTCATCCCTAAACCTTAAATGCTATCCCTATTCCTAGACCCTCAACGGGCTCGATACTATACCTTAAACGCTAATCCCTTATCCCTAAACCCTCCAACTCTATCCCTTATCCCTTAACCCTCATGATTAATAGCATTGAACATAAAAAAATTTGAGTGGGACATAACGCGAGCGCGTTATAACGCGCTCGCGTTATGTCAAACATGATAAAAGACAGACTTGCGGGAAAGAAAAATGCAAGGCAAAACATAACGCGAGCGCGTTATTTCTTGCTTTGGGAATCCCAAGCCTTGGGCTTGGGATTTGCTTTGGATTTCCAACCCAAAGGCTTGGAGTGCCTTATGAACAGTCACAGACGTGTTTTTCTATATTCTTTAAAATTTCACATAATTTTGTTCGTGCTAACCCTCAGATTTGCATGTGTTTCAAGGTTGAACAAATCAAACACATGGGTAATGTTAGGCTTTCTCTTAGCTATTTGACGATGTGATTTTTTTCACATTTTTAATATGTTAAGCCTTTCATCTTTAATTTCTTTTGTTTGTGTGTCTATTTTTAGGCAAAAACCACTGTTTGGTCTTTTTTTCATTGTAAAATAACTATTCATTCAAATTTCAAAAAAATTACATATTTAGAAACTAGACTCCATTCTACAAATATTAAAAAAATAAAAAAATGATTTTCAATTAGTTTTCAAAATTTATAGGGGTAGCACGGCCAAAATTCTGTTTTTTAGGATGTGTCCACTTTAAAAATTAGTAAAAAATCAAATATTCATCAAAAAATTATTAGAAAAATCGGGCATAAACTACATGATATTAGCTAATTTCTCACTGAAGCGATTTTAAAAATACCAAAAAAAGTTGACCTTTTGAGGGAGCCACAAAACATGCTATGTTATGTTTTTTTGATAGAAACAACACCAATTTCTGTGGCTCCCTCTTTTGAACCCCTTAATCTATGCCATTTTCAAAACAAAATAGTAGTTTAGAAAGTAGACTCGGAGCACTACGAATATTGTTTTGGTTGCATCTCCAAATTTTGAGTGTAACTATGCTCAATTTCTCATCCAAGGCCAGTATTTCCTGATTTCAGAAAAAAAGTGGCCACTTCAGACCCCTTTTTGGCCCCCCATCTTCTTGCACTTACCCTCAAGCTAGTTAGAGATATAAAGGAGGCCACAATACATAGCATTGATCCAAATCCTATATATTGTATAAAATTAAATGAAATAATGGTCTAAATTTAACATAAGAAAAATAAATATCATAAAGGAAAACACAATGACTCACAGACCGGAAATGTTGTTCTTTATTATGTTTCAAAAATAAGAGCCCAGAGTCTCTTTTTGCCTTTGTACAATTTGAGTGAATCAAAAAGTCCTTCCTTTACAAATAAGCCTTGTGTATATGGTCTTTTCTTCTTATAACCAACTTGTAACTATATTTTGAGATGAGATGAAGTCTAGTAAAAATACTATACATAATATCACATAAATATGCCATGGTAAAAAAATAGTTGTACTTAAAAAAATAGTTGTACTTTTGCCTTGTGAAATAGTTGGAGATGTTTCCCATGTTAAACGTCCCAACAAATCATGCTCCCTTGATGGAAAATATCAGCTTGCATCGCACTACACTTCTTAGTTACAATTTACAAGTAAACTTTCAAACCCACTCTCACTAAGACATATAGTGAATTACAATGAAGCAATAAAACCAAAGCAAATAATAGATGAAACCATAAATAATTCACTTAGAATAAAATACTTCATAATGTAAAAGTATCTAGCACTATTGGAATTATAGGGCATTCATTATTCATGTGCTCTAGGCATATGACATCCATCAAAGTAATCTTTCCAGGATCACCAAATCCATCCAAAGTCATAATAATACATGAGTAGAGTGCTCCAATCACATCGTGTAATAGATGAGTAGTTGATTTGCTATAATGCCTTGTTGTATCATGTCTTGTGTGTAAAGAAAGCATTAACAATGTCACTTATATTAGACGAATTGGTCTGCCATGATATTCGTTACTCAAAGTCTAAAGACAAGTGACATGCCACAATATTTTTGACACCTAAATTTAAGATTCATTATTTCATTTGAATAGTTACAAATGTTCCAATGATTATAAAAATTATTATATTAAAAATGTCAAATTATGTACTTAATTTCCACAAATCTTTGAGGTTTACATAAAATATCATTTTATACTACTAATTTTTTATTTATATAAATATAATATGTATTGCCAAATTTTATTAAATTTTTAGAAGTTATTAATAACGTTCATATAATAATAGTCTATGGTAAAAAAAGATAAAAATAAATTTTAAAAATTAAATGTACTAAATTTTGCAGCATAAATATGAAATTTAAATTTTTATTCAAAACATATTATTTTTGTACCACCAAATTTTTGAGTTATGAAAACAATCATATAATAATAACCTATAAGCCAAATAAAATAATTTATAATTCAAGAGAGAGAGAGAGAGAAACTAGATAAGAGGGAATTATGCCTTGGGGAGATGGAGAAAGACATGGCTAATGGAAGCTAGGGCATTTTGGATCATAGGGACTCCAAGCTATCTGTTAATTTTCAAGAATGAAGGTCATGTTTTGATTTTGTGTGGCTGTTTAGTCTATGCTTTTTATATTTTTATCTCAACTTCTTGTAGTTTTGTTATCCTCTTGTTGTCCTCCAGTTGTTTACCTAGGGTTTTTGTTATTGGCCTCTTGCTTGTGTCTTGTTGGGCTCTTTGATTAGTTCTTGTTTGTTGTATCTCTGTAGTTTGACATGTTCCATTACTATTTCTAAGTTGATTTTTGTAGAAGGGTTCAAACTCTTTCAAAAACCCCCCTTTACCCTCTAAAAAATAAAAATTCATAAGTAAAAATTAAAACTTATATGCCCATTTGTATTTAGTAAATAAAATAAGTCTTAAGAAAAATAAAACTAGCATAGATATTTTAAATACATCTATTTAAAAAGTACCTCTATTTTGAATTTGTTATTTATAATAGATATTAATTTTTTTATAATGAATGATGGTTTTTCAAAAATAGAATTAAAAACCTACATAAATTATAGAAAACTAAAATAGTTCTTCAAATAAAACAAAATAAAATATTTTTTAGTAAAAATTAAAATTTATGTCTATATATGTATGTAATAAATAAAATAACTCTTAATGAAATAAAATAATCCTTAGTAGATAAAATAATTATGTTGTAGTTAGTGTATAATGTCTATTATTATATTTCATAATTTGGGTTATCCGACTATGTATTAATTATTTGTTGGCACTCGGGTAGTTAGAGTTAGATTTGGTTAGTTGACAGTTGTGTTCCTCTTGGAAACTATTAGGTCCTTTAAATAGTCTTTGTATCGTCAAGGAAAGTAGTATGATATGGTCAGATCGACTTTGATCCTTTCCCAACCATCTCTGGTCTACTTCTATAATAATTTCATGTGTGAATAAAGATATACTTTTACTCCTCTATCTGGTATGCATTGTTAATTCTATTCATTATTGCAAGTATTCATTTATTAGATAGGCGAGTAAACATTAGTGTTGTTGCCTTAAAAGAAATCAGGTCCAATATAAGAGATTCGTGCCCTTAGACCCCAATAAAGGCAGGAAGAGACCACGTGGTCAGGATCAAGAGATCAAAAAATATCTTAGGCAAACAAAGAGAACATAGAAGAAGACTAAGAGAGATCACTAAAGTATGAAGCCGAAGTCCATCTCGAAGTAGGAGTCATAGTCAGGCGAGCTTGAGTAGAAGTTGTAGTCAGGAGATTTTCGCTACAAATAATCACACAAGCATATAGTGGGAGGAAATCACTAGGCACCGTCCACTACCATACGATGTGTGGATTGATCTTTCTGATCAAGTTGAAAAGTCAAGACAACCTTCTCTAGATGAGGAAAGTTGGAAGTCAGAGTCAGATTCCTTCATAGAAGCATACAAGAGTAACCTTCTAGGCATCAAATGGTTGTCAATCGAAGGAGAAGAAGCTAAGCCAAGGAAATATAAAAGAAAATCTAAAGGAAAAACAAGTATGTGGAATGCTGAAGTTGTAAGAAGAGAGGATTCTCACATGGTCAAGAGTGCGAGAGAAGCAATAGAATGGTTGAATCACAACTCCTCAGCAAGAAGGTTCTAGGAGCTAGGTTTGCATTAGAACAAAACCATGTTAAGTCCCAGTGGAGAAAAGCAAAAGTTACCCAAGTTTATAGGCAATGGATTAGAGGATCATGTCAAGCATTGTAAGACTTGTGAGACAATTTGGACAACAAATGGGAAAAATGATAAATCAATTTGGCTACAGTCTTTTCCAACCACCTTGCGAGGTGTAACAATTGACTGGTATACCGAACTTGACTGGAAGCCTCTCAAAAAACATGGGAGAGTTTAAAGAGGGCCTTTGAATAAGAGTTTAAGTTGTGAGATGATAATGAAATAGGAACCAAAATTTACAATACCAGGCAAGGTAAGCATGAGAACGTATGAGATTATAACTGTAGACTTAAAGAACTACTTGTAATATTAGACAAAGAACCTGCTAAAGGTCTCAAGAAAAGGTGGTTCATCGAAGGTCTAATTCCATCCTTAAGAAAAAAAATGTAGTACCACCCTCTTTGTACATAGAAGCCTACAATTGGGTGATGAGCATAGAAAGTAAAGACAAAATGTCCTCCCATAGCAAAGGAAAAACATAAGAAGATGGAAGTTCATATGACAACAGTGACAATGAATCAGGAACGATACAATCACTTTGGAGGGACATGCTCTGGATGATGAAATAATTGAAGGCAGAGAAAGAAACTACAAAAGAATCCACTGAACTTTGGTGTACTGAGTGCAAGAGTGAAGGTCACACCAAAGGTAACTATCCTAGAAAATTATTTTGTGAGGTTTGTTGGGTTATGGGTCATTTGATAAAAGAGTGCCCATATAACTTGAAGACTAGGAGTACACAAGTACTCTTCACATAATGAGAGTAGTCCACTCCATCAAAGCCACATAACTCATCTCTAGACATTTATCAAAATCAAAGAGGTAGAGGTCAAAGTCTAATACAGTATGATCGTAAAGGATGTCTGATCATACAATGTTGACAGTGTAACGAATGGGGACACTTTGTGAGAGGCTTCCATAACAAGAAGGACAAAGTGTAATTATTTTGCAAATGGTGTGGACCTAGAGACCATGAAGACACTAGATGTTTGAAGAAAAAGGCTAGCATCAACTTGATTGATGTTGAAAGGCAAAATGAAGTAATGGCTATTACTCAAGCCCAAGAAAAGAAGGATGTGTACTCTGACCCACGTACAAAACAAGAAAGATTTCGTGAAGAAAGAGCTAGAATGGAGTAGGCTATGGATAATGAACGATGCCACTCACATGCAAATGCCAGTATGGTAACAAATCAATTCTATCGTACCAATTAAAGTAGTGGATTTATTACAATGTATTCCAGAACTCTAAAATTCTATTGTATCAGGGAAGAATGAGATGGTGCACACTACGATCAATTTGGAGTTCAACGGGAATGAAGACCCAATAACCAAACCTCCATTGTCGAGTGAACAAGTGATTGATCCCATGTTATTAACAGTTAGCATGACAAAGAAACCAACGGTGGTAAATATGGAGATCCTTGGAAATAATCTCACCAATACAATTGTGGATGGCGGGTCTAGTGTGATGTACTTTCAGAAGATATATGGAGAAGTTTGGGTAAGCCAACTCTTTTTCCCTCAAATTTTCAACTGGTAGGTGCAGACCAACAAAGTATTTGAAGGGAAGCAAGGTACATGGAATACGCTTCCTACACCAATCTAATGAGGAGAGTTATACAATTTTTTATCTTTTAATAATTACAGTAATGAGATACACAATACAGAAAGATATAAAATATCAAATGCAAATACAAAATCTCACAACACAAGATATACGTGGAGAAAATCCTTTCAGGTGAAAACCCCACACTCCAAAGCATAGCCCAATCTATTAATCCATAAACAATGAAGGTTACAATACACTTCTAGAGCCAAGCTCTTACAGTTGTTCACCACTGTTGATATTCAGGAGTAATTCTGGCAACATACCAATACCTACAAATGAACCATACAAACAACTCCAACAAAAACCTTATTTATGAACAATAACAAGCATGAAGGAAGCTTCTAGAGGAAGATATGAGAGGTGGGTGTCCAAATCCACATGGCACATTCGAACACCTCTTTTTCAACAAAAATGACACTTGCACAATATTCCCTTACACCTTTTACAACCCTCCAAACTTGGGTGCCCCATATTTATCTGAAATAGGTATGACAGATGCTCTTACACCATCATAAAATTTGTCATATTTACAGTTCTAAGAGATTCCATCATAGCTGACTAATAATAAATGATTCTATTACAAATTGTCATAGTCAAACTTGGGCACCTAAATATGCCTTATTCAAACATGCAAAGATTATTTATGATGCATGCCATACCTATCATAAGAATCTTCTATTTTTGGCTCTTACATGTCATAGATTCTGTTATATGTCATAACCTATTACAAATTGCTCAAGATGCTGGCACATGGAAAAAAAATTCCACCTCAAATGGGACACCTACGTTTCCTCATGTTGACATGTCCATCCAAGTGGGATAAAAACTCACCATGCCACCTCACACAAAATGACGAAATAGGGTGTGCATAAATAAATACAATATAGGAAAATAATAAATAAATAATTAAATACCAATGCAAGGAATTTGTAAAGGTTGAGACACCTTAATTCCCAACATTCTCCCACTTGTCAAACACCTTTCAAGAGGCAATAGAAAGATAATATTTTTAACTGCTAAGGGCCGAGATGCCCATAGACTCCGAACACCATCTGAACTTCTCCGTGCTCACAGGCTTTGTCAGTGAATCTACAACATTCATCAAAATATCAACTTTCTCAAGTTTCACCTTACCATCTTCCACCATGTCATAGAAAAAATGAAACTGAACATCAATATGCTTCATTCTAGCATGGAATGTTGGGTTCTTTGCCAACCAAATAACACTCTGACTATCACAATAAGTAATAATCATCCCTGCATCAAGCCCAACATCTGAACATAATCTCTTAAGTCAAATGGATTCCTTACAAGCATGAGTTGCTTCTATGTACTCTGCTTCTGTAGTGGACAAAGTGACTATAGCTTACCGCTTACTCATCCAACTAATAGCACCACCAATCATTGCAAAAAACATAACCACTAGTGGATCTTATGTTGTCAATGTCACTTGCCCAATCAAAATCCACAAATCCACAAATAAAATTGAATGCGATGTGTTGTAGGATAACCATGATAACATACAGAATACTTAGAAGCACCCTACAAATATCTGAACACTCTCTTCACTACATCCCAATGTACCCATCTAGGATTATCCATAAAACCGACTAAGGATCCCACTACTTGGGCAATGTATGGTCTTGTACAGACCATAACATACATCAAACTACCAACAACACTAGCATAAGGAATTCTAGTCATGTCCTCCATCTCAGTAGGAGACTTTGGGCAATCCTCCACAAATAACTTTGTCCCTAACATAACAAGACTAACCAACAGTCTACAAGTTTCCATATTGAATCTCTCCAACATAGTATTCACATACTTACATTGGTTCACCCAAAGTTTTCTATTTGCCCCATCTCTTCTAATTTCCATTCCCAAAATGTACTTGGTTGCCCCTAAATCTTTCATTTCAAACTGTGCTGAAAGCTGAGACTTCAAATCAAAGAAACTTTTGTACTATTCTCAATGAACAACATATCATCAACATATAATGCAATAATGAGAATGTGATCATTATCCATCTTATAATAAACACAATGATTAGATTTTGATCTTAGAAATCCCAAACTCAACACAAAGGCATTAAAATTTTGGTACCATATCCTAGGAGACTATTTCAAACCATATAAAGACATTTTCAACTTGCAAACCAAATTTTGTTTACCTCTCACAATGTAGTGCTCAGGCTGTGACATATAAATCTCCTCCTCCAAGTCACCATGAAGGAAAATTGTCTTCACATCCATCTATTCAACTTCTAAATCATATGCAACAACAAGTGAACAAGAATCTAATAGATGTCAACTTTGCAATGGGAGAGAAAATCTCACCATAATCTATTCCCTCAACTTGGGAATACCCCTTCGCAACCAACCTTGCCTTACACTTGTCAACACTACCATTTGAACCAAATTTCTTCTTGAACACCCATTTGCATCCAATGGGTTTATGTCCATCCCAAGTGTTATTTTTCTTCAATGTAGCAATCTCTTCTTCCATGGCCTCTTTCCAGAAATCTGCATCACTCATACCTGTATCCTCTCTTATGGTCCTATGCTCATTAGTGTTAGAAATCAAAGCAAAATACAACTAGAATCATGTAATGAATATCCAAACCTATTAGTTTGTTGCCTTATCTATGTGGACCTCCTCAAAAGTTGAGGTTAAGGTTCTTCTTCTAAACTTTTAGAGCTACTAGAGCTCTCCTCATCATCTAGTCCAATAGGTGTTTCTAGTTCAACTTTCTTAAAGGGGTCAAAGGAAGTTGAACCACATCCTCTTTCTTCTCTTCTTTTTTTGGCTACTAAACAATAGAAGAAAGATTGAGTTCTCTGAAGATCACACTTCTACTATACATAACCCTTTCATCCACTGGATCCTAAAGCTTGTACCCTTTCATACTGACACCATAACCAATGAAGATACACTTTACTACCTTGTTCTCCAACTTAGACCTCTTCTCCCTAGGTACATGTGCATATGCCTCACAACTAAATACTCAAAGATATCTCGATAAGGGCTTTTTACCTGACCATACCTCCATATGTCTTCTCAACAAGCATTAAAGTAGGAGAACTATTAACTAGGTAGCAAGTGGTAGCAATAGCTTTAGCCCAAATTTTTTGTTCAAGGCCATCTCCACTAATCATACTCCTAGCCCTCTCCATCAATGTCATGTTCATCCTCTCTACAACCCCATTCTGCTGAGGGGTATACAAAGTTGTCTTATACCTCTCAATCCCACGTTCTTTACAAAACTTGTCTGTTGAACAAAACTCACCACCATTGTCAGTCCTCAAACACTTAATCTTTTTATCCATCTGATTCTCTACAAGAGCCTTAAAGTATTTGAACCAACTAAAGACTTCAGATTTGCTTCTAAGGAAATAGACCCATTTCCTTCTTCTGTAATTATCTATGAAAGATACAAAGTAAACAGGTTTTGAAATCGAAGGAACATTCATAGTACCAAAAACATTAGAATGTATCAAGTCCAACACCCTAGAAGATTTATGACAACTAGAATAAAAATAAACACAATTTTATTTTCCATAAATGTAATGTTCACAAAAATAGAACTCAAGATTACAATCATTCATCCCCTCAACAAGATTTTTATTTTTCAGGGCTCTAAGATCATTCTCACCAATGTGACCAAGTCTTTGGTACCATAACATTATCTTCTTAGCTGGAAGTTTCATCTCCATAAAATGAGCACCCTTAGGTACCCAGAAAGAATGACCATCGAAAGTAGATGCAATAGTCCTCTTTGCTACTGGTTCCAATGGTGAGGATGAAAACTCTGAATTTCTCTTCTTTGAAACTAAAGCATTGAACAATGCATGCATCAAACTTGAACAGAGTGTCAATCTGAATGCCCTTAGCTAGCAACATAGATCATCTACTAATCTCTCATCTACTAATCTCTCATCCTCTATTTGAGAAAGCAACCTGCACACCCACATCATTCAACTTACTTATAGATAATGGGTTATGTGCCAAACCAAGGATATGCAGAACACCATTGATCCCCTTCACTCGTCCATTATGGAATCAAAGCAAGACTCTTCCACAACCAACAATCTTTAGGTGAGAGTCATCACTCAAGTACACCTTCCCACTATCATATTCTTGATACTTAATGAACCAACCCCAATGTGAGGTCATGTGAAAATATGCACCAAAGTCAATAAGCCACACATTCTTAGATGCATGTGTGGCCAAGGCAACGGTAATCACTTCTCCATCATAATCCAAATCATAGTTCTTCTTTTTCTTCTTTTTCTCCTCCTTGCACTCCTTGCGGAAATGCCCGGGTTCCCCGTAGTTCAAACACAATGCCTTGGACTTTCCAGGAGACTTAGAACTCCCATGGGATTTGGATTTTGACTTCTCTTGCTTCTTGTCCTTCTTTTCCCCTTTCTCTTTAAGTCTACCATGAATAGAAAGAGCCTCCTTAGCCATTTCAGAAGAATTGCTCCGCATCTATCCAGACAATAACAATGTAACTACTTCATCCATATTGAAGGTGGTAGTGGTACTCCTAATGGCTATAACAAGGTAGTCCCATAAATCTGACAAAGAACATAGCAAAATCATGCACCGATCATCCTCCATTTTCACACCAATGGAGTGTTGAAAAGCACAAGACAACTGAGAGGGAGGGGGTGAATTAGTTGTAACCAAAACTTCAAAATTGTTAATACATCAGCCACTTAATTACTATTATTGTAATTTAACCATAAAAGTATGAAAATAAAACTTAAACACATTCACATATTCAAAACATGAGATACTAGATTTTTATGTGGAAAACCCAATAAGGGAAAAACCACGGTGAGTGTTAGCTCACAATATAAAAGATATATCAAAATTTACAACAAGGCTCACTGCCAATGTGGATCACTACCAAAATGCTCACTACAAAAGAAGCGGCTCACTACCAAGGGTGGCTTACTGCCTGTGGTTGGCTCACTGCCGCGATTGGTGAACTGAGATAGTAGCATCTACACTATGCCAAGGTTCAGTTCCATTGAAGCACAATAATTCTCCTCTTCTATGCTTTTCTTATTCACTTCGCACTTATCTTCACATCTTCGTATTACACACTTTCATTCAAGATTTCATTTCAAGTATTTATACAATTCATCGACCTTTGAATGAACATCAAGGTCGGCATTACAATCGTTAACCTTTGGAACAATCTCCAAGGTCGGCATACATACATACATTAGGATAGGTCTGGACCTAAATGAATTAGGGGAGAAGAGAAGTGAATGAAGATCATTCTAAACCTTAGCTGGGACTCAAATGCAATCTTCCACACAACAACATGCTTTACAAAATTTGAAGCACAACTGCAAGTAGTGAAAACAACCAAGTCGGCCAGGACTAGAGTTAACACTAAGACTTTTAGGAACACGCTTCATGCACGATCTGAATTATAATTTGCGGACCAATTAGTGTTGAAATGCATAGACAACTAAGAGGGGGTGAATCAGTTGTCTCAAAAAACTTTAACCTCTTATGAATATCAACACATCAAATGTTCAATTAGTGTTCTGAAGATATTAACCATGAAAGCATGAAAACAAGAAGCTCAACACAATAACACATCTAACACATAAGACACAAGATTTTTATATGGAAAACCCTATAAGGGAAAAACCACGGTGGGTGTTATCCCACATAAATAAATAAGTTATAGCAATACCAAAAATTAGAGGCTCGCTACCCAAAATGCTCACTGCATATGTTAGGGCTCACTGCCAAGATCGGCTCACTGCCAAGGGGTGGCTCATTGCCAAGGTTTGTGAACTAATTTGTTAGCATCTACTCCATGATTGGGTTCAGTTTCATTGAAGCACAATATATCTTCTTTGCTATGCTTTTCCTACACCGTCGCACTTATCTTTTCATTTTCGCACTACAATTACTTTTTCGCAACTTTATTACATGTTTTTATACAACTCATTAACCTTGGAATGTACATCAAGGTCAGCATTACATTCATCAACCGTTGGAACAATCTCCAAGGTCAGAATTACAAATATACATAGAAATAGGTCTAGACCTAAACAAGATTAGCTAAGGGAAAGATGTATGCAGATCACGTTACGCCTTAGCTGGGACTCAAATGCAATCTTCCACACCACAACACACTTCCATGTCTCAACCTTTGAAAGTTCCTAACATTTATTATTTAATTGTATTTATTTTATGCCTATTATTGTAATTTGTATGCAAATCCTATTTTGTCACTTTGTGGGAGTTGGCTCAATGATGTGTCATCCAACATGGAAGGTGACTACATGTATTTTTGTCTTCATATGAGGAGATAGGCATCCCACTTTTTGGTAGAGGAGTTTTTCCATGTGTCAGCATCTTTTGGGTGTTGTAAGAGGTTTATGATGCATAAGAGTTATGACAGATTCCTATGATAGAATCTATGACATGTAAGAGCTAGAAATGGAAGATTCTATGACTGGTGAAGACAAGTGCTAGAAAACATCTTGCATGGAGGAAGTAGGCACCCAAGTTTGATTATGACAAGGTTGTAAGAGAATCTGCTATTAATAGTCAGTTATGACAGATTCTCTTAACGCAGTAAGACTTGTCATATATGACAGATTTTATGACATTGTAAGAGCATCTATCATACCTTAATTGGACAAATTTGGGGCACCCAAGTTGGGGGGTTGTAAGGGATGAAAGAGAATCTCTTACAAGTGTCATACACATGTTTTATGGCCTTGGAATTTGGGCCACATGGATTTGGACGTGTTCCTTGTGTGACTTGCTCTAGAAGCTACCTCCATTTGTACTACTTTTTATATACAGGTGCTTGGAGTTGGAGATGCATAGTGTTATTGACAGGTACTATTATGCTACCGGAACATCTCTAGATACGAGTGTCGAAGACTCCTGGAAGACTTGCATTGCAAGTGTTCTAAATATTCTTTGTTTTGATAATAGATTGTGCAAGTTTTAGAGTGTGGGGTTTTTCTCCTGAAAGAGTTTTCCCCACATTATATCTTGTCTCTCTATTCAATCTACATTCTATATGTGTGTGTATTGCTGCAATATCTCTGTTGTTGTGTTAACATCACTGTAACTGTAAAGATTGAAAAGAATTTGCATACATCTCCCCTCATTAGATTAGTGTAGGAAGTGTGTTCCGCGTACCTTGTTTCCTTTCATCAACAACTCCATTCTGCTGAGGAGTCCCAGGTGCAGACAATTGTCTCTTTATCCCTTGCTCTTCATAGAAAATATTGAATCCATTTGATGTGAACTCACCTCCTCTATCAGACCTTAAGCATTTGATCCTCAATTCTAACTCATTCTCAACCACTACCTTGAAAACTTTGAACTTGTCTAGGGATTCAAATATTTCTTTTAGAAAAGTGACCCAAGTCATTCTAGAATAATCATCAATAAGAAACATAAAATACCTGTCACCTTGCAGACTTCTTGTTCTTGTGGGACCACACAAATTTGTATGTACTAGCTCCAACAATCCAACAGAAAATTATTCTTTGATTTTGAAACTTGTTCTTGTTTGTTTCCCAAGTTGACACTCCTTGTAAATGGTGTTGGTAGGCTTCACAAGTTTAGGCATGTCTCTTACAGCCTATGCAGAGCTTATCTTCACCAAATTGTCAAAATTGATATGACACATCCTTCTATGCCACAGCCAACTCTCATTTGTCTGAGCCACTAAACAATGATCATTAGTTCTTAATTCATAAATCTTACCTCTGGTCTTCTTACTGGTAGCAATCACTGTTTTAGAGCTTTCCATGATCTTGCATCCATTGTCTTTGAATCTCATATCATAGCCTTTATCACACATCTGACCAACACTCAGAAGATTATGCTTTAAACCCTTCACATATAGGACATTATCAATGTTGTGCTTTCCATCAAATTAAATAGATCCTTTTCCACAAATCTTACCAGCTGCATTATCTCCAAACCTAACTAGTCCTCCATCATACTTTTCCAAACTCACAAAATTACTTTTGTCATCGGTCATGTGATGTGAGCATCCACTGTCAATAATCCATTCATCTTTATCTTTCTCAATTTGAACAACCAAAGCACTTTCTTCCACTAGTTTTCTTCCTTCACACAGCTAACATGATTAGTAGACACATGTTCTTCTTTAATTGCAATAAATAAGCATTCATTTGCACTAGTACTAGCATTATCAGATTCATCATCTGTCACACCTTCATCATCAAGATCTCTAACATAGTAGCTTTTCTTTGGAATCCTAGGTTTACTCTCAAATCTTTTTCTATTCCTTTCAATTCTCTCAGGACATCTAGAAGCATAATGACCAACCTTACCACATGTAAAACATTTGAAAGGTAATTTGCCTTTCAACTTACTGGAACCTCTTTGCAGTCTATCAACAAAGTTGGCTTCAATTTCATGAATCTCATCATCATATTCCACCTTGTACTTCTTAGCTCTTGAGATCTTTTCTGAAGTACTAGATTTGAAAGTAGTCTCAACCTTCGGCAAAGCATCACCAAACTCTCTCATCTCAAAGGCTATAAGTTTTCCAAGAAATTGGTCCTTACTGACTTCTTTTACAGTCATTACTTCTTCAATCGTAGCTACCTTGTGACTTTAGGACTTAGGTAATGACCTAAAAATTTTCATCACAACTTCCTTCTCATCAATAGTTCCTGCCATACCTTTTATTCCATTGACAATTTCATCAACCTTTTGCATGTAGGTTGTTATGTTTTCATCTTCACCAATCTTTAAACTCTCATATTTTGCTTTCAAGCTCTACACTAGCTCTTTTTACAGATTCATCTCCTTCATACAAATTACTTATCTTATCCTAGACTTCATTTGTAGAATCTAGATCCATGACTTTTATCAACTTAGTGTCAGATAAGGCACTTAGCAAAGCATTCCTAGCTCTTATATTCAAATCATATTCTTTGATTTCATCTTCAGTTTGTAAACCATTCTGAGGCAAGGTATACTTTGTCTGTGTCGCTTTCCACATTCTATAACCAAGACTAAGGAGATGGCTTTTCATTCGTACCATCAAACTGTGAAGCTTCCTTCCTATAAGACATCCTGGATCTTCCACAAGTGGTTAGGCTTTCTTCCGAGGAACCTGCTCTGATACCAATTATTGAAATGCACAGACAATTGAGAGGGGGGTGAATCAATTGTCTCAAAAACTTTAACCTCTTATGAATATCAACACATCAAATGTTCAATTACTGTTCTAAAGATATTAACCATGAAAGCATGAAAATAGGAAGCTCAACACAATAACACATCCAACACATAAGACACAAGATTTTTATGTGGAAAACCCTATAAGGGAAAAACCACGGTGGGTGTTAGCCCATAGAAATAAATAATTTATAGAAATACCAAAAATTAGAGGCTCACTGCCCAAAATACTCACTGGATATGTTAGGGCTTACTGCCAAGATCAACTCATTGCCAAGGTTTGTGAATTGATTTGTTAGCATCTACTCCATGCTTGGGTTTAGTTCCATTGAAGCACTATATATCTTCTCTGTTATGCTTTTCTTAAACCTTCGCACTTATCTTTTCATTTTCACACTACAATTACTTTTTCACAACTTCATTACATGTTTTTATACAACTCATCAACCTTGGAATGTACATCAAGGTCAGCATTACATTCATCAACCATTGGAACAATCTCCAAGGTCAGCATTACAAATATACATAGAAATAGGTCTGGACCTAAACAAGATTAACTAAGGGAAATATGTATGTGGATCATGTTACACCTTAGTTGGGACTCAAATGCAATCTTCCATGCCACAACATGCTTCCACAATCTTCAATGCATCTCTGCAAGTAGTGAAAACAACTAGGTTGGCCAAGACTGGTGTTAACACTAAGTATTCTAAGAAAAGTCTTCATCTACGATATAGATTTCTCTTTGTGGACCAATCCAAAGGTAGGAACATGATTAGGAGACATCCACAAGCACATTGTAATCACCAAGAACAACTGCACAATCTCTAGCCACTTAGTCAAGAAGATTCTTCAAACCAGAGCTCATACACAACACTGTGAGCTACTGTCATAAGGAAAAGATAGCTTGCGGATCACCAAATCACAAACTATTTGAGTTGAAGGCATTTATCATCATCACAAACTTGATTCCAGAATTGCAGACTTAAATACTTCACTGCAGAGGAATGTGGAGCATAATACATTCCCCATGTCACCACCAAATGTACAGAAGAAGCGGCTTTCACTCTAGTGAACATAACTCGCTAAAATCTTCATACCGAAGGCTCAAACTTGGAATATAGCATCTTCAAACATGCACATAAATAACTTCCAATCCACATACAAAGATATTAATTCTAAAAGAAATGAGGAGCAAACCACTTGACTGTCCTGTTGTAAACAAGAGCACAGTTGACACCAATTGCAACACAAATGTATTGACATCAATGACAACACAAGTTAGGCACATACTTGAAACAATCTCCCCCTTTTTCATTGATGGCAACATATGATGTGAAAAATTGTAATGACCATTAAGATAAGATACTCCCCCTTTCTTTTTATACATCTACATTCTTTCTTTTCCTGAGTTTTTCACATGATTTCTCTCCCCCTTTAACATTAATGGCAAAGGGCACATACTTGCACTCTATTGCCCTAATCAAACTGAAACTGCTCTTAAACAGAACTTATGTCAATAATATCTAGCTACTCCCCCTGAGAGGTAGCTCTCAAAACATCAATCTAGATCAATGAATGAGACTCTAGTCACCACTGGATTGATGCATTCCTACGCATCTTAGTTCAGAGCAGGAGGGGTAATAACCCATAACTTCTCTCTAAGATACTCAAAAGTATCCTTAGGCAGAGGCTTAGTGAAAATGTCTGCAATCTGATCCTTTGTGGACACATACTCCAGCTTTACTTCATTCTCTGTCACCTTTTCTCTCAAAAAGTGAAATCTTATTGATATATGCTTTGTTCTTGAGTGCATCACTAGATTCTTTAAAATGTTTATAGCACTTGTATTGTCACAAAAGATTGCAATTGGATCTTCATACACAACTCTTATGTCCTTCAAATTCTGCTTCATCCATAACACTTGAGTGCAAAAACATGTTGCTGCAATATACTATGCTTCTATAGTAGACAAGGAGATTGAATCTTGCTTTTTGCTCAGCCATGAAACCAATCTATTTCCCAAGAAGAAAGCATCTCCACTTGTACTTTTTTTGTCATCAACATCTCTGGCCCAGTCTGCATCTGTATAAGCACTAAGAGTGAAATCATTATTCTTTGGATACCATAAGCCATGATCTGATGTGCCTTTCAAATACCTCAAGATTCTCTTGACTGTCATCACATGTGACTCTCTAGGATCTACTTGAAATCTTGCCACAAGACACACTACATGCATTATATCAGGTCTGGCTTGAGTTAGATAAAGTAATCCTCTAATTATAGATCTGTACTTTTTCTGATTAGTCTTGGGTGATTCATCAGTTTTGCTCAATTTGCAACTAGTCACCAAGGGAGTACATACTAGCTCAGAGTCCTCCAGATTCCTTTATTTGATTGAGTAATTTGTAGACCTAGAAAGAAATTCATTTCACCAAACATAGACATCTAAAATTCATTTTGCATTTCTACTACAAACTTCATGCACATACCTTCATTTCCTCCAAAGATAATGTCATCAACAAAGACTACAACAATCGGGATTTGATCATCATTGATTTTGAAATAGAGATTGTTGTCAGCAGTGCCTTTATTGAACCCTAATTGTAACAAATACTTGTCTAACCTTGCATACTAGGCTCTAGAGCTTGCTTGAGTCCATACAAAGCTTTCTTCAATCTGCACACCATATCACTTTGGCCTGACAACTAAAATCCTTCTGGTTTCTCAATGTAAACTTCCTCTTCCAATTCACCATTCAAGAATGCAGACTTCACATCCATCTAATACACTTTGAAATCTTTATGAACTACAAATGCCAAAAATATTCTGATTGCTTCAATCCTAGCCACTGGAGCAAAAGTCTCTTCAAAATCTATTCCTTCAATTTGAGAGTATCCTTTGCACACAAGCCTTTCTTTGTTTCTTGCTGTTGTCAATGAGGATTGTACCCTTATGCAAAGTTGTGAAACTCTGCAATCCTTCAAAACATGGGAACAAACTCAGGCTGTGGGTGACCTATATTTAGTTTGAACCTCCAGATTATGGGTTGGTTCCCTTGAAATATTCAATTTGAATCTATGACTTTTGGTTTGGAAAAGGGTAAAAAGGATTTTCTAAAGGTAATAAAAACTGTAAAAATTGGTGATGCACCTAATAATGATAGAAAACTTGCAAATTTGACTCACAATAGGTCTCATAAATCTTATCCACGCAATCCAGTTTTAGCAAAACAATCACAAAAATGTTTCTAAGGAAGGCTGGAATTATCTCCTTTATGAAGGAAAAGTGATTTTTCCACAACATGAAAGAAGAAGATTTCAGTAACACAACCTAAGACCTGTGATGTCACTATGCCTAACACTTTGCAAGTAAGAATGAGACAATAATTTTTAAAGGTTTTGATATTTAAACACAATAAAATTTCATCAAATCACCCATACAAGTAGCATTTAATGGAAAGGCAAACACTTGATTCTAATGAAAAATAAAGGAAAACATTTCATAAAAGACAAGAAAATGGAACATGTAACCTATTGTGATCTCTATAAAATCTATAATCAATGAGTTACAAAACCTCTTTCTCTCTCAAAGTGTAAAGAGCAAAAAGGCAAGAACTAATAAATGAGTTACAAAACAAACTCTGTCTCTCAATGTGTAAAAGAGAAAAGAATGCAAGAACTAGCAAAATCTAAGTTTTGCTTTACAATATATAGCTTTCTCTCCCAAGAGGGATGAAAAATAGAACTACAGCTAATTGCCTCTAAAAATAAGCCCTCAAAAGTGATCCACGAGCAAACCAAGAAATCCCTAAAAATAAGGGTCCAAACTGTCACAAATTAAGCAAAAATAGCTCCATGTTGGTCCTCTCCATGTGTTTGACTAAGAAGTTGACCAAAACTCCTCAAATTGCCCTCTAAATCATGCAAAAAGTCTCTAAATAACCTCAGTTAACTCAACTCATCTATTTTGCATGATTTGCATTGCAAAATTGATGTGAGTAAATAATAAAGTAATTAAGTGGTAATTACTTTACTATTTGTCACATTTTGTTCTATTTTCTATGATTTTACAACTTGTGAAAAATAATAAAATAATTTGTAAAATATTACTTTATTATTCACATACATTGATTTCAGTTGTAAAGTCATGCATGATAGATGAAAAGAAGAAAAACACCTTATCTCTCCAATTACACTTGCCTAATTTGCACAAATTGCATGATTTGATGCAAAAAATAGGACTTTAAGAAAAGAAAAAATCCCCTTATGTCTCCATGCAAGAAAAATCCTCTAGTTGCATGATAAATGCATTTAAGGAAAAAATTTCACCCTTATTGCTCCATTACATTGCCAAGGATAAAAAATATATCATCACAAAATATCAAGGCAAGAATAAACACTCCTTGCCTTCCAAGGTATATGACCCTGCAAAAATACTACTTGTCTTTATCCTCCTACCACCTTACAAAACTTTACCTTTGACCCTTGATGGTCACTATGCATTATGAAGAAGAATCTCTAACTTTTGAATGTTTGCAAAAATGATAAAGAATCTTCAACAAGGCATGAGTCTCATATGAGGTAGATTTGACCATATCATTAGTCGACCACAAAGGAATTAAAAGAAACATAAGGCATAAAGCCTTTTCTTCTCATAATACCGACATCTTTGACTTTAACAAATAATCAAATGCAAATAATGTTTGTCTTCTCCTCCAAATAATGATCACCAGGTATCTATCAAGACAAGGTCTTGACCATGGGCATTTGGATAAGGCACTTGATTTGTCTTTTTGTAAAGTAAAAAACAAAAAATGAGAAAAAGAGACTAAGAACCCATTGAACAAAATATATGAGAAACCCTAAAAGATTTACTTCATTTCTCATTTTGCATTCTATCTTTTTGGCTCTACAACTCTGTCATTGTCATCGCTAGGGTTTTGACTCTCTAGCATATCCCTCTAGTTTTCTCACTTCTGTGGTCAAAATCTTGGCATTTTTATGTCAACACAAGGTACAGGATCAAGGTGAGCATGGCATATAAGTTTTGACTGGTATTTTCTTATCTTCTGTAGCTTTCTTCCTTTGAAATGGTTGCGGCTATGAGTCTGTGCGTTCTTTATTGTGCAATTCTTAACAATCTTTCTATTTGCTTTTGTGTTTTTATCCTTTGCAACTGTAACTAAAAGAAGCCTTCAAAAAATGAGGCCGCGGCCATGATATCTTCTTTCTTCTGCATTACATGAGGTGAGTCTCTTGGTTCTTGTTTTCTTGAGTCTTATTTCTTTTCACTGTGACTTGAAAAAAGACAGGTTTCCTAAGAAAGTGATATGGGTATCTTTGCTTTTGAGAAAATATTACTTTTGTGATAAGGCCATGACATTTTATGCATTGTTCTCACCATTTTTAATCTACAGATGCAAAACTTTCACAAGGGTTTGTAAAAACTAATGAGGGTTTATCCTTTTTACATAAAAAAGACCTTCTGGCATGGCCTGGCTATATATGTATTATTTCACTTTCTCTTGACTATAAATGCAAAATAGAAATTAGAGTTTTTACCATTTATAAATGGGTATTGCAATCTTTTGCACAGATATGCTTTCTCTGTCATGGCCATAGCATATCTTTTATTTTTGTATACTTTTCTCCTATAGATACAATAATGGTATTTGGATTTCAAAAACTATAGCAAGGGTTTTTCTCAGTTTCTATTGCAAGCCTCCTTCTGTCACTATCATGGCATTTCATTTAATTATGTATACTTTTCTTGACTCTATAGCTAGAAAAATGGCAAGGGTTTGATACTTCTGAGCAATGAAGAATCTCTTGTAGTTGTTCATGATATTTTTCTATGCATAAGACTTTGTAGTTTTGAAAACATAACAAAAGCTTGATGTACCTGCACCTTTCTTATCTACACCTGAAGCTTGACACTTTGACCTCGTGTAGCATACACTCTGTCATGTCAACTGTTCATGGATTTTTTATCATATCAAATGAATTTGATATTTTGTACCTTTTTCTCTACATTAGATGGTTTCTGTAGCTGTATATTCCTCTTATCTATTACATGTGAATTTGTTGGTACACTCTTATATCCTTATCTGATTTTGTCTGGACAATTTGACTTACTCTTTATGATCAAGAAGTGACATCAGCTTCTCATATTGAAATGTTCCTGACCTTAAGGGGATAAACATTGGCATTTGTATGAAAGGTGCCTAACTCTATAGTATTTTATGACCGTTATTGGCTCTTTTCAGCTATCTTCTATTAATGATATGATTCATAACTTACAAAGGATAAAGATGAACATTGTTTTGAATGTAACACGACATGAAATGCCTCATTGTTTATACCTTTTTGGAACATGAGCACGGTACCTTTTACATATTAGAATATACATGACAGCCTATAATGTCATAATGGCTCTTGTAGCCCGTATCTACTCTTTATTATTTGATCATTCTGATGACAGTCTTGTCCTCTATTACATTTGTATGATGCTATGACATCCTAAGGTCTAATTTTATGAAGTTTAACCTATTTAGATGACTATGGCATGAAATATGACAGCAGTAAGGCATTCTAATTATGACAAAAATAAAGAAAAGTACCTTACATAACTATATCTATGTATTCTGCATATTGGCCATGTTGATTCAGAACCATGATTCCTTTATGATCTGTAATGAGGCAATTTAAATATGTCTGATTTGAATAAATCAATCTGTTTGTCAAAGTGAACATAGTTTATAGGAGCAACTGCTCCTTTTCATGATGACTTCACTTTTTTTAAGTTGATCTTTATGATGCATGATATTGTCTCGAATGATGCATCATGTCTTTCAATCTGATATCCTTTTCAAATGAATAGAAAAGGGAAACATGCTAGGCTCAACCCTTGTGGGAGCCACATTTTCTCCACGTGTTTTAATGTATTCAAATCAACAACATTACTTTTCCTATACCTGCACAGTGAACAAACAAGTTAGCATAAAACATACCTTATGAAGATGATTGATCTTTCTCATGATGTTCTGATTTATTGCACATGTATGATTTGATTCCTTCATATGAAATGCATGATGTTTGCAAGTTGATATGTCTATTTGATAAAAGCATATGATAATCTTAAATATCCAGAGATCTAACAGGATCTTCCCCAATTTTTTTGCAGATTCACTAACATGACTGGAGCTGAAGATGAAGACATGAGGACCAGTCACCAACAAGGCATCAACCTTCAAACAAAAGGAAATGATGGATATTTAATATTCTCATGTGTTCTTTTCCATTTCCTTTTATCATTAGATCTATAGCTTGCATATGTCTGCATTTCTCAGTTTAGTCACTCCCACGGCTTGTGTGGGACACATTTAAACATTTATTTTAAATATGATCAGTTAATTTATCTTATGCAATTGATTTGTGTATGTTTATTTTTCAATCAATGCATAGGATAAAGGAACTGAAACTGAATGTATGTTCCACAAAGGATATGAAATGATAGTTCAAATGAATACCTTTCTTTCACACTGAAATATAATCACTTGAATAATCAAATTGTCTTATAACTTGAAAGATAAAATTAGTTAGATCAATTGTCTTTCATTGACTATCTGGTTTCTTGACATTGGACATTCACTTGTCATGAAGTTTTGATAGTCCTGATTGGACTATTGGATTATCATGACAACTGATCATTGCTTTCCTCTTGTCAAGCCATCAAACATTCATTGATTACAATAACTTAAAAGTTTTCTTTTACTCCTTTTGAAACAATCTGCAAATCAGGTCCAACTAAATTAGGTGTGAACATAATTTCGTAACACTTACAACTTCTCCATTTTCATGTAGCTTGTTCCTGAAGACCCATTTAGTTCCAATGACATTCTTATCAACGGGTCTAGGAACCAATTCCCAAGTTTGATTATTCTCTATCTACATCAGCTCTTCTTCCATGGCTTTTACCCAATTTTCATCATTGTAGGCTTCATTCATAGTTTTTGGTTCAACCTTTGAAAGCAAATAGTAATTCACTTGTTCTTCTGCAACTCTTTTCCTTGTCAACAGCCCTTTGTTTTTGTCACTTATAATTTGATCTTCGGAATGATTTATCTTTACATACCTGGGAGTCTTAGCAACACTTTCCAAAGCCTCTTCTTCACTCTAAATGTCTTCTTGCTCAACTTTTTCTTCATTCACCATAGTCATAGGTTCATCTAGTTCATAGCAACTCAGATATGATATTCTTTCCTTACCTTCATCCACCTTCACATTAGCACTCTCAACAATCTTTTTCAATCTCTTATTGTAGTACTAGTAGGCCTTACTCTTGGTAGAGTAACCAAGAAAAATTCCTTCATCACATCTAGCATCAAACTTGCCTAGTTCTTCATCTCTTCTGATATAACATTTGCTTCCAAAAACTTTAAAATACTTCACTGTAGGAACTCTTCCATACCATAATTCAAAAGAAGTTTTAGAGTTGTTACCTTTGACTTGAACTCTGTTTAGGATATACACAATAGTATGTATGGCTTCTCTCTAGTATACTTCCTGTAGGTTAGCTTCCCTTAACATAGTCCTAGCAGCCTCTTGAACTCTCATGTTCTTTCTTTCAACTATTAGGAATTAAGGTGTTTCAACCTTTGCAAGTTCCTAGCATTTATTATTTAATTGTATTAATTTTTTTGCCTATTATTGTAATTTGTATGCAAATCCTATTTTGTCACTTTGTGGGAGTTGGTACGGTGATGTGTCATCCTACATGGAAGGTGACTACATGTATTTTTGTCCTCATATGAGGAGATAGGCATCCCTCTTTGTGGTAAAGGAGTTTTTCCATGTGTCGGCATCTTTCGGGTGTTGTAAGAGGTTTATGACGCGTAAGAGTTATGATAGAATCCATGACATGTAAGAGCCAGAAATGGAAGATTCTATGACAAGTGAAGACAAGTGTCAGAAAGCATCTTGCATGGAGGAAGTAGGCACCAAAGTTTGACTATGACAAGGTTGTAAGAGAATCTTCTATTAATAGTCAGTTATGACAGATTCTCTTACAACTGTAAGACTTGTCATATATGAGAGATTTTTTGACATTGTAAGAGCATCTGTCATACCTTAATTGGGCAAATTTGGGGTGCCCAATTTGGGGGGTTGTAAGGGATGAAAGAGAATCTCTTACAAATGACATACGCATGTTTTATGGCCTTGGAATTTGGGCCACATGGATTTGGATGAGTTCCTTGTGTGACTTGCTCTAGAAGCTACCTCCATTTGTACTACTCTTTATATACAAGTGCTTGGATTTGGAGATGCATAGTGTTATTGACAGGTACTATTATGCTACTGGAACATCTCCAGATACGAGTGTCAAAGACTCCTAGAAGACTTGCATTGCAAGTGTGCTGTAAACATTCTTTGTTTTGATAATACATTGTGCAGGTTTTGGAGTGTGGGGTTTTTCTCCTGAAAGGGTTTTCCCCACGTTATAACTTCTCTCTCTCTCTCTCTCTCTCTCTCTCTCTCTCTCTCTCTCTCTCTTCTGTCTACATTCTATATGTGTGTGTATTGCTGCAATATCTATGTTGTTTTGTTAACATCACTGTAACTATAAAGATTGAAAATAATTTACATACATCTCCCCTCATTAGATTAGTGTATGAAGTGTGTTTTGCGTACCTTGCTTCCTTTCAGTTGGTATTAGAGCTTGATCACCTTTGGTCCTAGTTGTTGGGTAGGGGTTTTTTGAGCTGATCTTAGATTGAGTGGGAGTCTGTATAGAGTATTCTATAATCTTGTTGCAAGAAGGAGATGGCAGGCACATCCAAAAGATTAGAGGTGGAGAAGTTTAACAGCACCAATTTCAAGTTGTGGAAACTTAAAATGGAATACATGCTTGTTGATAGAGACCTATGGGAAACCATTTCTAGTGTAAAACCAACAGAAATGTCTCAAGATGATTGGGATCTCAAGGATCAGAAGGCTAAGGGTCTTGTGAGACTCTATCTAGCTAACTCTGTCTTGTTAAATGTCCATGAGAAGACTGCGAAAGAACTTTGGAAGAAGCTAGGAGATTTTTATCAAGCCAAATCCCTGGTGAACAAGTTATTCTTGAGGAAGAACATGTATTCTTTGAGGATGGAGGATCTGTTGCAGACCATCTAAATGCCTTTAACATGCTAGTTGCATAGTTGACATCCGTTGGTGTGAATATGGAGGAGGAGGATCTAGTGGTACCCCTTAGGGTTTTAGTTCTATTTCAAAAATGTTTTTCTCCTTTAAAAAAACCTAAGATCTTGTGGTCTCATTTTCACTTTATGTTCTATTCTGCTATTGACCGCTTGCTAGGAGTTTCCAGTCACATAAGTTGTAACTTAAGGCCTTTGAATCATTCAGTGACCGGCCCCCTTTGCCTAGTATTACCTTTTATTCCTCGTTGCATTATAAAAGTTAAATCTTAAGTCTTTAAGGGGTTGGGATGCCACCTAAACAAATTTCGCACCATCGCGCAACATATCCATTGACGTCATCAACTCCCACAATGTTACGACAGAGCAGCGATTGTCAATTGAATATGGCTTGCAGCCATTTAGTCGAGGTCTTTAGAGTGGCGAATTAAGTGCTACTAGGTGTCAAGATCTGCAGGAAGGATGAAATCTGACAGTTGTGCAAGCGCACAAGGGAATTTTTTAGGACAAAATATTCCATGCGCTGGCATGACAAGGTGACACGCGGTAATATTCTGATAAAAGGGTATAAAGAAAATGATGAGGGGACAAGTGGATGGCTTAGCACAGTCACGCAGGGCTTGAAGGTGGTGGGCCATCTCTGGTTGCGACACCGTGAGAAGGTGCCACGTGGCGGGGATCGATGTACGGAAGGGAAAAGTTAGAGGAGTATGAACATCGGCGTGGTGCAATTTCATTAGAGATGGACTTTTCAAAGGAGCCAGTTGTTAGTTGTTGTTGCACCAAAAGATCGACCTATTAATGCCTAATACAACCACTTGACTTAACAAGCACAGGAGGTGGTTAAGCCCTTGTCGCAAACCACCGCAGCGCAGCGCTGAACAAGGAGACCAAGGGTCACACCTTGCAACAATCCCCCCTCAGCGCAAGCATGGGGTTTGAACCCATGACCTCGGCTCTGATACCAATTGTTAGTTGTCGTTGCACCACAAGATCGACCTATTAATGCCCAATACAACCACTTGACTTAACAAGCACGGGAGGCGGTTAAGCCCTTATCACAAACCACCACAACGCAGTGCTGAACAAGGAGACAAGGGTCACACCTTGCAACACCAGTATGGATTCTTGGGGCCATTGATCATTCTAAGGCATCGATCTGGCGAAGGACAAGCTGAGATCAATGGCTAAGATTCAAAACTTGAAGCGGCTCTTTGTCAGCAAAATTCCCGCCCTCCTCCATGCTGAAGTGATTGAATCTATAGCACGATTGTGGGCTAAAACATCAAATCCGCTCATCTGATCGAGGAAAACGTTGCATAGATAACAGATTTTCATGGATTTCTAACTACTTCAATTGTAAAAATTGACTCAAAGATCTAATTGTATCTTGAAAAATTGTAAGGATCCATTGTATCATTTAGGAAGTCTGTCAGTGGTAGATGGTTGGTAGCTTGTTTGCTCCTTTAAAAATGGATCATGGCCACTCTACCAAGGGGGTGTGAGCTCGTTGGGTTTTTTCCCTCAGACTTTGAATATAAGGTATTCACGTCTTTGAAAGGCTTTTCCTGCTACAGAGTTGGTTCTCTGTCTGGGTGTAGAGTAGTCTCTGGTTTGTAAATGATATCTTCCTGTATGATAATATTCTATCCAGGTTGAATTAAATGGAAAACATTGTATGTGTGTCTTGTTCGTGATTGTCTCCTCTGGGATTGTCTTTTCTCTTTTGAATAAGGTTATCAAGGATATCTGAGTTCTTTAGTATGCATTCGTTGTGTTGTATGTCTAGTTTCCTACTTCTACTCGATGAGTAGATTAAATAGGCTCTAAATAAGATATAGGGAGGGGTGTCATGTCAAAGGATTTGTAAGATGTGATCATGAGCATTAATCTTCTATGGACATATTTCTATAAGGCAGCAATATTTTCTTAGGTCCCCTGGATATGAATTTAGATTATCATCAGAGAACATTCACATTTCTAGGTTTGACCTTGCTACCTAGGTAAGACACTAGTCTAGGGACTTGTCTATTCAAAGGGTCTAGGGAAGTCCCACACCTCCACTCACTCACCATCTTATCACCTCCATCCATTAGTTTGTAGGAATAGAATTAGGACCCTGCATGCTCTCTGTTTTAAACATTGTAGATAATCCAAGAACATTGCCAGCTTAGGATTTATCTCACAAATATTGGTGTAGAAATGGGAGCATTTTGCCTGTTCTAAAGAGTTAAATCTTTTACTTTGAGCTAGCCAAAGTTAAATATTTTATTGTAGGGATGCCCCCTAGGTGTGGAAAAACCTAAAGTGAAGGGGAGGCACGTGCAAACAACCTCCTGTCTCTATTGGCCGAATTATGCAGTGAACCTTTTGATGAGAAGTGGCAAACCTTTAGGGTTTACTGCTTGCTAATCCAGAAACCAACAGGATTGTTGTATGACCTTGCTTTGTTCTTTTCTAGATTCGTGGGATCATCTTGTAATGACCATCAGGAGTACCACATCCACCTTCAAAATGGATGAAGTGGTGTCTTCACTGTTATCTTAAGAGATGCAAAGAAAATCATCTGAGTCAGCCAAAGAGGCTCTTGTAGTTCGTGGAAGACCCAACGAGAAAGGGAAGAAAAAGAAGGACAAGAAAGATGATAAGGGCAAATCCAAATCCCATGGGAGATCTAAATCTCCTAGAAAGTCCAAGGCTCTCTATTGGAACTGTGGTAAATTTGGACATTTCCAAAAGGAATGTAAAGAAGAGAAAAAGAAAAGGAAGAAGAATGTCTCAGATTCAGATTCTGACAAGTCACAAGATGATGGTGATGCTTTCATCGCATCCTTAGCCACCCATGCATCTGATGATGTGTGGTTGATTGATTATGGTGCCTCTTTTCACACAACCTTGCATCAAGACTAGTTTACAAAGTATGAAGAGTCTGATGGTGGAAGAGTGTACCTTGGTGACAATTCTCATATGAAGATTGTTGGCCATGGAAGAGTCTCAATCTGATTCCCTGATGGATGAATGAAGGGGATCTATGGGGTTATGCACATCTCAGACTTGGCACAGAACCTCCTTTCTATAAGTAAATTGAATGATGCAGTTGTGTAGGTTGTCTTCTCTAGTGGAGGATGCAAGATGACTAGAGGTGCTATGGTGCTTGCAAAGGGTACTCGGAGAGATACTCTATTTCAATTGGATGCATGCACTACACAGTGCAATAGTGCTTCTATTTTGAAGAAAAGAGCTTCAGTCACTTCATCTTCACCATTGGAACTAGCAGCTAAAAGATGTATTGCTTCCATTTCTGATGGTAGTGCATTTTGGGTACCCAAGGGTGCTCATGCCTTGGAAATGAAACTTCCGGCTGAGGAGAGAATGTTATGGCATAAGATACTTGGTCACATTGGTGAGAAGGGTCTTAGAGCCCTAAAAAATAAAAACCTCATCGAGGGATTATATGATTGTAATCTTGAGTTCAACTTTTGCGAACATTGTATATATGGAAAACAGAACTATGTTCATTTTTACTCTAGTTATCACAAGTCTTCTGGTGTGTTGGATCTTATTCATTCTGATGTGTTTGGTCTTGTGAATGTTCCTTCAATCTCTAAATATATATATTTTGTTTCATTCATTGATGACTAGAGTAGAAGGACATGGGTTTATTTTCTTAGAAGCAAATCTGAAGTCTTTAGTTGGTTCAAAGAGTTTAAAGCTTTTGTTGAGAATCAGACTGGTAAAAAGATTAAGTGTTTGAGGACTAATAATGGCGGTGAGTTTTTTCCACAAAGTTTGATAAGTTCTGTAAAGAACATGGGATTGAAAGACATAAGACAACTCCATACACCCCTCAGCAAAATGGAGTTGCAGAGAGGATGAACAGGACATTGATGGAGAGGGCTAGGAGTATCCTTAGTGATGCTAGCCTTGAATTAAAGTTTTGGGATGAAGCTGTAGCCACTGCTTGCTACTTGGTAAATAGGTCTCCTACATTAGCTCTTGTTGATAAGACACCCATGGAGGTGTGGTCTGGTAATAAGCCCTCATTAAGACATCTTTGTGTTTTTGGTTGTGAGGCATATGCTCATGTGCCTAGGGAGAAGAGGTCAAAATTGGAGAACAAGGCTGTTAAGTGTATCTTCATTAGCTATGGTGTTGGTGTGAAAGGGTACAAGATTTGGGATCCTATGGCTAAGAAAGTGTTGTATAGAAAAAGTGTTATTTTCAAAGAGCTAACACCTTCTCCTATTGTTCTACAACTAGAAGAGAAAGAAAAGAAAGAGGATGTGGTTCAGTTTTCTTCTACCCCAGAGAAGATTGAATCGAAAGACCCTGTAAGACCTGAAGATGAGGAGAGCTCTAGCAACTCTGAAAGCTCAGAAGAAGAAGTAGAACCTCAACCTCAACCTTTGAGGAGGTCTACATGAACAAGGAAGCAACCTGATAGGTTTGGTTATTCATTGCTAGATTCTAGTTGTGCTTTTGCCTTGATTACTAACACTGATGAGCCTAGAACTGTAAATGAGGTTATGGGCATGAAAGATGTAGCTTCCTGGAAGGAGGCCATAAAAGATGAGATGGCTTCTTTAGAGAAAAACAAAACTTGGGACTTGGTGCCTTTTCCTGAAGGACAGAAACCCGTTGGCCGTAAGTGGGTGTTCAAGAAGAAATTTGGTGTAGATGGCAGTGTTGAGAAGTACAAGGCTAGATTGGTTGTGAAAGGGTATTCACAAGTGGAGGGAATTGATTATGGTGAAATTTTCTCCCCTGTTGCAAAGCTGACATCCATTTGGTTCTTGTTATCTCTTATAGTAGCTTATGACTTAGAAGTGGAGCAGATGGATGTGAAGACATCATTCCTTCATGGTGACTTAGAGGAAGAGATTTACATGTCACAACCAAAGCATTACGTAGAGAAAGGTAAAGAACATTTGGTTTGCAAGTTAAAGAAGTCTTTGTATGGTTTGAAGCAATCTCCTAGGATGTGGTACATGAAATTTAATGCCTTTGTGTTGTCAATTGGATTTTTGAGGTTGAAATCAGATCATTGTGTGTATTACAAATTTGACAATGATCACATTCTCATTATTGCATTGTATGTTGATGATATGTTGTTAATTGTGAATGGTAAGTATATGATTTCTGATTTGAAGTCTTAGTTGTCAGCACAGTTTGAGATGAAAAACTTAGGGGTAGCCAGGTACATTCTGGGAATGGAAATCAGAAGAGACAGAGGTAATAGAAAACTTTGGGTAAGCTAGAGTAAGTATGTGAAGACTGTGTTAGAGAGATTTAGCATGGCAGATTGCAGACCATTATGTGTTCATGTTTCTTTGAGGACCAAGTTATCTGTTAATGATTGTCCAAAATCTCCTTCTGAGGTGGAGGACATGAGCAGAGTACCTTATGCTATTATTGTTGGTAGCATGATGTATGCTATGGTCTATACTAGACCAGGCATTGCCCAAGCAGTGGGAGTCCTTAGTCAGTTTATGGCTAATCCTGGATGGGTACATTGGGATGCAATGAAGAGAGTCTTTAGATATTTGTGGGGTACTTCCAAGTATTCCCTATGTTATCATGGTCATCCTACAAGAATTTTGCACTCTTTGAGTATCTGTGGATATGTGGATTTTGATTGGGCGGGTGACATTGACAGCAGGAGATCCATCAGTGCTTATGTGTTTACTATGTTCAGTGGTGCAATCAGTTGGATGAGTAAGCAGCAACCTGTGGTTGCTTTGTCCACAATAGAAGCTGAGTATATGGTAGTTACTCATGCTTGCAAGGAAGCCATTTGGATTAAGAGATTGTGTTCAGATATTGGTGTTGATGCAAGACAGATTATTATATGTTATCACAGTTAGAGTGTGATTTGCTTAGCAAAGAATCCAACTTTCCATGCTAGAACAAAGCATATTGATGTACAGTTTCAATTTGTACGAGACATGGTAGAGGATGGGAAGGTGATATTGGAGAAGATAGACACTTTGAAGAATGTTGCGGATGCATTGACGAAACCAGTGGGCATAGATAAGTTCAAATGGTGTTTGGAGTCTATGGGCCTCTCGGCCTCTAGCAGTTAAATCTTGTTATTTCCATTGGCTCTTGAAAGGTGTTCAACAAGTGGGAGAATGTTGGGAATTAAGGTGTCTCAATCTTTGCAAGTTCCTAACATTTATTATTTAATTGTATTTTTTTGCCTATTATTGTAATTTGTATACAAATCCTATTTTGTCACTTTGTGGGAGTTGGCATGGTTGTGTGTCATCTTACATGGAAGGTGACTACATGTATTTTTGTCCTCATATGAGGAGATAGGCATCCCACTTTTTGGTAGAGGAGTTTTGCCACGTGTCGGCATCTTTTGGGTGTTGTAAGAGATTTATTACGCGTAAGAGTTATGACAGACCAATGACATGTAAGAGCCAGAAATGGAAGATTCTATGACAGGTGAAGACAAGTGTCAGAAAACATCTTGCATGGAGGAAGTAGGCACCCAAGTTTGATTATGACAAGGTTGTAAGAGAATCTGCTATTAATAGTTAGTTATGACAGATTCTCTTACAGCTATAAGACTTGTCATATGTGATGGATTTTATGACATTGTAAGAGCATCTGTCATACCTTAATTGGGAAAATTTGGGGTGCCCAAGTTGGGGGGTTGTAAGGGATGAAAGAGAATCTCTTACAAGTGTCATACGCATGTTTTATGGCCTTGGAATTTGGGCCACATGGATTTGGACGAGTTCCTTGTGTGACTTGCTCTAGAAGCTACCGCCATTTGTACTACTCTTTATATATATGTACTTGGAGTTGAAGATGCATAGTGTTATTGATAGGTACTGTTATGCTACTGGAATATCTCTAGATACAAGTGTCGAAGACTCCTAGAAGACTTGCATTGCAAGTGTGATGTAAACATTCTTTGTTTTGATAATACATTGTGCAAGTTTTAGAGTGGGATTTTTCTCTCGAAAGGGTTTTCCCCACATTATATCTTGTCTCTCTCTTCTGTCTACATTCTATATGTGTGTGTATTGCTGCAATATCTCTATTGTTGTGTTAACATCACTATAACTGTAAAGATTAAAAAGAATTTGCATACATCTCCCCTCATTAGATTAGTGTAGGAAGTGTGTTTCGCGTACCTTGCTTCCATTCATCAACAACTCCATTCTGTCGAGGAGTCCTAGGTGCAGACAATTGTCTCTTTATCCCTTGTTCTTCATAGAAAATATTGAATTCATTTGATGTGAACTCACCTCCTCTATCAGACCTTAAGCATTTGATCCCCAATTCTAACTCATTCTCAACCATTGCCTTGAAAACTTTGAACTTGTCTAGGGCTTCAAATTTTTCTTTTAGAAAAGTGACCCAAGTCATTCTAGAATAATCATCAATAAGAAACATAAAATACTTGTCACCTTGCAGACTTCTTATTCTTGTGGGACCAAACAAATTTGTATCTACTAGCTCCAACAATCCAATAGAAAATTGTTCTTTACTTTTGAAACTTGTTCTTGTTTGTTTCCCAAATTGACACTCCTTGCAAATGGTGTTGGTAGGCTTCACAAGTTTAGGCAGATCTCTTACAGCCTATGCAAAGCTTATCTTCACCAAATCATCAAAATTGATATGACACATCCTTCTATGCCACAACCAACTCTCATCTATCCAAGCCACTAAACAATGATCATTAGTTCCTTTTAATTCGTAAATGTTACCTCTGGTATTCTTATCGGTAACAATCACTGTTTCAGAGCTTTCCATGATATTGCATCCATTGTCTTTAAATCTCAGATCATAGCCTTTGTCACACATCTGACCAACACTCAGAAGATTATGCTTTAAACCCTTCACATATAGGACATTATCAATGTTGTGCTTTCCATCAAATTAAATATATCCTTTTCCACAAATCTTACCAGCTGCATTATCTCCAAACCTAACTAGTCCTCCATCATACTTTTCCAAACTCACAAACTTACTTTTGTCACCAGTCATGTGATGTGAGCATCCACTATCAATAATCCATTCATCTTTATCTTTCTCAATCTGAACAGCCAAAGCACTTTCTTCCACTGGCTTTTCTTCCTTCACACAACTAACATGATTAGTAGACACGGGTTCTTCTTTAATTGCAATAAACAAGCAGTCATTTGCAATAGTACTAGCATCATCAGATTCATTATCTGTCACACCTTCATCATCAAGATCTCTAACATAGTAGCATTTCTTTGGAATCCTAGGTTTACTCTCAAATCTTTTTCTATTCCTTTCAATTCTCTTAGGACATCTACAAGAATAATGACCAACCTTACCACATGTAAAACATTTGAAAGGTAATTTTCCTTTGAACTTACCAGAACCTCTTTGCAGTCTGTCAACAAAGTTGGCTTCAATTTCATCAAGCTCATCATTAGATTCCACCTTGTACTTCTCAACTCTTGAGATCTTTTCTGAAGTACTAGATTTGAAAGCAGTCTCAACCTTCGACAAAGCATCACCAAACTCTCTCATCTCAAAGGCTATAAGTTTTCCAAGCACCTGGTCCTTACTGACTTCTTTTACAGGCATTACTTCTTCAATTATAGCTACCTTGTGACTTTAGGACTTAGGTAATGACCTAAGAATTTTCATCACAACTTCCTTCTCATCAATAGTTCCTCCCATACCTTTTATTCCATTGACAATTTCATCAACCTTTTGCATGCAGGGTGTTATGTTTTCATCTTCGCCCATCTTTAAACTCTCATATTTCACTTTCAGGCCCTACAATTTAGCTCTTTTTACAGATTCATCTCCTTCGTACAAATTACTCAGCTTATCCCAAACTTCATTTGTAGAATCTAGATCCATGACTTTTATCAACTTAGTGTCAGATAAGACACTTAACAGAGCATCCCTAGCTCTGTAGACACCCAAAATTGACTCATTATCATTAACATTTAAATATCGCATTATCACACATTTGCATTTTTTTAACACACTTGATCAATATCCTTAACACATATATTTCTTCTATTAATTAAATAAATTCTAATTTATTTAATTAATTTCATTAGCTATTTCCACTAAGCTATAATTAAACAATCTTTAATTATTTAATTATCTTCATTCTATCTATTTTTAATTAAATAAATCTTATTTATTTAATTAAAAATTTATTTCATAAATCCACTTTCCAATTAATTAAATAAATTGTATTTATTTAATTAATTTATCATATCATTTATATCATGAGCCGACATGTGTGCCTCTTTCATTTAAAAAGATAAGTGGTACTACATTCCTTTATTTAATATCTTTCATATGTAGTACTTTTTATGTACACAAGCACACATGAGCCCTATCTTCCCGCCACTTGTCATCTTCACATTCACCTATGTTTATCTTTCAATCTTAGCCATTCACATAGCCATTGAATCTCCATCGTTGATTGATTTTGGTTGAGTTCTATATAAACACCCTCTCATTCCATACTACATCTATCCAGCATTATCATAGCGTCTACATTATCATCTTGATTATATTGAGCACCCATAGCATCCATTGAGCTTTTATCATTATCATTTATCCATCATGGCAGCTTTTACCTTCATAATTGCTCATTGTTGAAGAAGCAATCCACATCATAAACAAAGAATCACACAATCTAGGTGATGTTGTGCTTGAATTGCATTACTTTTGGTTTCATTTAGATTAGATTCTTTGATGATGGTAGGGTTAGGTTTTTCATGGCTATGCTTGATCTTATTAACCTAATTTTTTACCTATCACATTTTAGCATGCTCGGTGAGACTCACGTCCTTGATTAACTTTGTTGTTTGAAGTTGTTTTTTATGAAGATTAGATTTTCCAAGTGCTTACGGCAAGTTCTAGTCTCTTTTGAACAAAAAACTGTCACTGTCTGCATATCCGCGTCGCTTTTGCACCGAAATTTGCCGCCTATAGCATTTTCTGGATCACTTTTATACTAACAGTGATCACTTTTTGTTTGTTCTGCATCGCTTTTATCCTAACAGTGGTTGCTTTTGCATTTAATTGAATTGCCTTTGATCCGACAATGATTACTTTTAGCTAACCGTGTCACTTATGGCAGAACTAGGGTTTTTGTTGCGTAATGCTTATTTTGCAGATCCAAGTCACTTATGAGCCGAAACCAACCGCTTCATGCTTTTTCGCATCGCTTCTGAGCTTAAACAATTCACATCTAGTGCTCTCTGCATCGCTTGTGATCTGTAAGGTTTTGCCTATGACAGAAATAGAGATCGCTTCTGACAGATAGTGAATCACCTCTGGTAAACTATGTGCTTTCAGTCTGTATAATTTGCAGTTTGTTTTCTTGGCTACTGATTGGGTATTTGTGCAACATCTTATTGATTTGTCCAAGAAAAGGAGGTTATGAAACTACTGACATATCTGTTGCAGCTCTAATCAGTCCAAGACTTGTGGTTTTTCACTAAATTAGGAACATTTGGGCTTGGTGCTTAAAATGAATCATTGCTTGCTCCGTGCTTGATTTATCTTTTTTTGATTGCTTACATGTGATTGATTGTAACCCAAATTTAATAACAAAAGTATCCTCTCCCCTTGCCTATCAAATGGATCTTGGGTGTATGAGAACTTGTTATTATCTTTAGAGGGCCTGCCTTCCCAGTGTGAGAAGGGATACAACCCAAGCGGTAACAGGCTAAAGCCAATTCCTTCCGAGCTGCTATATAAGAAAAGTGTTTGTGTCGAAAGCCACAAACAAGAGGTGTTGTTGTGTTATACCGATAGCCAACCTCCCCCAAAACCCTCTAAGGTGTAACCCTTGAAGGCTGGGAGACTCCACAATAGAGAGTAGCATTGCCACATGTATAGCCACCTAAATGGATACCCTTATTAACAACTTTGTGTCGTAACCAAAAACCCTCTATTTGTTGACGCAAAAGGTGGGACCTTTGAAGCTGCCTTGATTCACGTGGTTCTTAGAAGAGATAGCAGGGACAATCCTAAGGTTTGGTGAGGGACAAGCCTTACAGGAAACTCAGATCTTGGTATGCGTGAGAAGTATGCCGTGGAGGGGAGCTGATGCTACCAAGATCCTGAAGCTATCCGCTTTGAATAAGCACAGCCAGGGGATTCAACAAATACAGTCCTTTCCTAGCCTAGGTTGTACAAGTTTGTGATTGTTGTGAGTGTGAGTGATTGCAATTACTGTTTTCTTATCAAAAATCACAAATCAGACATCTTTCCTAACAGACACAGTCACTTTTAAGCCTAAACTGCCCGCATACAAACAACAGAGTCATTTTTAAACCACAGTTAGTTGCTTTTTGCCTAAACCAAATCGTCTTTGAACAGTAGTTGATCACTTTTTGCATAAACAAAGTCGCATCTAAACAATAGTTCATTGCCTTATATCTAAATCAAGTCACCTTTAAACAATAGTTTGTCACCTTTAGCCTAACCTGAATCGCTTCCAATCAGCAGTAAATCACTTCTGAGCCAATAGTTATTGCCTGTGAATAATCAGATCACCTCTGGTTAACACTGTAACTTTCTTTAGAACCTAAACTAGTCCGCATTTGAGCTATTACCAGTCACCTTTAGCATTTTCTGAGTCGCATATGAGCTATCACTTGTCACCTGTGGTCTAATACTAGCAAATCTTAGTGATTCAGATGAATTAGCTGCAAATACAGCTTCCTTAGCTTCAGCATTAGCTTTTAGACATGTCTCTAATCATTAGCAGATACCTGGACTTTGTCTCTTGTTTTGAGCTTATTTCATGAGCTTTTCATCTTTGTGAGATCCCAAACCAGCAAACCAAACATCAAATCAATCATTTTGATCCATCAACAAAACATCATCTTTAGCTTCAGCAAACATCAGCAACATAGCAACCTTTAGCAAACAGCTTTTCCCTTGAGTGTGTGAGCTATTCTCTAGGGAAAACCAGCGAACAACAAATCAACCAACCAAGCAAAGCAACACATCAACCAAAGCAAATCAACCAAACAAACCAACAAACCAAAGTAACCAACCAATCAACCAATCAGCAAACTATCATCTTTTGGGTCTCAAAACTTTGACAAGCTAAACTTCAGTTTTCAACATCAACATCATGCCTCAAACTAGGAGTCAATATAGAGCTGAAATGGAAGCCAAATTGCAAGTTGAGATGCAACAACTTAGATTGACGCCTTTTAAGGACGCAACTCAATTCACGACTAGTATGCCTACTCATATGTTTACGCCTCATGGGTATACCATTGGAGAGTCATCTTCACAACAAGTGCAACATCCAATAGCTTTCAAGACTTTTGAAGAACAATCCCAAGAAGACTTATTAGAATTTTAGGACACCCATGTGTGGGATCAAGTTGAGAGATTTGTTCTATCTAAGCCTAATCACTACTTCTTGCAACTTGCTCGCATGGGTGCTAAATTACTAAGAGAATTTGACATATCTGCTATCAGAGAACACAATCCAAACACTCCCGCTATTGTTGCAAAGGGACCATCTAGTATAGTTACACCATCCCCCACCATATCACAAGCTCTATCTTCCACCACATCTCTTTCATTGCCTATTGTTACGTCATTTGATCTACCACGCTTGGAGCACACTTTAGAACCTTTGATCATACCAACCAATGTGCTCCCTCTCATGTCACAGAATCTGAACCTTCCACCTTTGCATGTTCCTCAACATAGTCCTCCTCCTACCATGACCGTTTCCATGCATAAAGCAACACAAGCTGTCCATGTGGCCCAAGTGCAAACGCTCCAAACATCACAAGCTATCCCCATATCCCATAGTGTGCAAGCCTCCCAAACTATTCCAACAACACCCATAGTCCAAGCTTCATGACCATCACAACCTACCATATCCCATATACCAACTGCTAATACACTTTCCACCATCTCTACTAATCCTTCCACTACACCATATAATCCAAATGTTAGTCTTATTGATATGAGTGACCCTCCTATCATTTCTCAAGCTAATCCTAGTTCTATGGTCACTTATGTTGAGCAACTTACATCCATTTCGTCATACTCTTCCAATCCTTCACACACCATCAATCCATCTTATGCTACCCAAGGCTTTCCTATTATCACCCAACATATGACAGATACCAATCCTCATGTTGTCCAAAATACAAACCCAAATGTTCATCCTTCCTTCGCATCCACCAATCCTTCCATCACTTACCATGTCACAAATCCAACTCCAACTTCCCAACCATTAACTAATGTCAATCCATCTTCCACTTCACATGTGATGCAAAATCTTAGTGCCCATTCGTCCCAATATACCCAACCACCACTTGTGCCTCAAGGACAGCAATCCTCAACCACATATGGGTCATATTCCAATCCTTTGACATATATTGTGAGTATGCAACCTTAACTAACGGTCATGGCTTCATATATCCCACAACAACAACCTCAATATACACCATACCATGTTTCACCCCCTTTGCAACAACATCAATTACCTTCAACAGATGTTCAACAAATGATTAATCAAGCGGTAGGACAAGGCAAGAAGACATTTTCTCTAGACAACATATGCACTTATCCATTTGACAAGTCTCTTCATATGATACCTTTTCCATCACACTTTGAAATTCCACAATTTGACAAGTACAAAGGAAAAGGAAATCCAGAAGACCACCTTAGAGCATTCTTTGTGGCATGTCTCGATGTTGCTTATGACGATACATATCTTTTGAGACTATTCCCTCGAAGCTTAGCAGGACAAGCTCTTGAATGGCTTTCTCATCTACCTCCAAGAATTAAGTCTTTTTTAGAGTTAGCCAATAAGTTTCGATCACACTTTGCTTTTAACATTGACCATGAGATAAACATGAACAACCTTGTCAACAATAAACAATGCAATGGTGAAGCCTTTTCTTCATTTACTCAACGATGGCGTAATATGGCTAGCAAATTATCATGGGAAATACCTGAAAAACAACAGCTCGATATCTTTGTTCAAAATCTTCATCCTGAGCTGTCATTCCAACTACAATTGCAAAGTGCTAGCACCTTTAATGAACTTGTTTCCAAAGGAACCATCATTGAACGAGCTTTAATTGCTAAAGGAACTATCAAGGTCTTTTGCGATAACAAGGACTATCCTCAAAACTCCAACGATTAGTCTCACTTTTGGAGCAAAAATAAGAATATTGTCAATGATGGTGTTGTAGATGCAAAGAACATCCAAACTATGAAAGCTCCTATCAACATCCAAGTTGCTTCTACAACAACGCGACCTTTTCAACGAATGCGACAATGCCAAACTTTCAATCCGCGTCAATAATTTACACCATTAGCAGAACCCATGGAAGTTATCTTTCAGAAGCTTCTCCAAGTGGGTGATATTATCTTACCGGATGCACCACCTAATGGTGAACCACTCTTCAAAGCTCCTTGGTACAAAGAAAATGAGTATTACGATTTCCATAGAGTTAAAGGACACAAAACAAATGGTTGTATGTGTTTAAAACATGTCATCCAAGATTGCATCGATCAAGGTTTAATCAAAGTTACACCTTCAACAACTCAACCTGCACAACAATCAACACGAACTATGATCTAGAGACTTTCAAGAATCCACTTCCATCTCATGACAAAACAAGTAACCCTCATGCTGGGAATGCCATTCAGTATACCTATGAATCGTCTACCATTGGCCGCATTGACCATGCTCACATTTCTACCATTACTATCCAAGGTAAAGCACCTGATTGCGCTGTAACCACTTGCAGAGGTCAAGTCACTATTCAAGGAGCACCTGTTCATCCTCCTTGACCATTTCCTAACTATAATGTCTTGGATCACCTTGGCAAAACACTTGCGCACTTATCCATTCTTGAGTTGCTTCGCATATCCCCAGCTCACAAAGCTATCCTTGACAAAGCTCTACAAGAATCTTCAGTTCCCAACGATATTGATATCACACAATTCCAATCTATGGTCACTAGTATTGCAACCCCTTGTCATTTAACCTTTTCTGACAAAGATCTTCAGCCCTCCATCCATCCTTCCCACAACAAAGCCCTCCACATTGAAGTATTTGTTAAACAACGATGTATCAAACGAATCTTGGTAGATTCTAGAGCTGGTCTTAATATATATTCTTTGAAATTAATAAAACAATTGGGATATTTTGAGAAAGATGTTGACACCTCCAAGGTTATTACTATCAGAGCATATGATGATGCCAAGAGAGATACTAAAGGAATTATTTTCTTGCCTATCCAAGTTGGGCCAATCGCCATAGAAACCCGTTGTCAAGTCCTTGATATTGACCTTCCTTATAACATCATCCTTGGTCATCCTTGGATACATGCCCTCAAGGCAGTTCCTTCCACATACCATCAATGCCTTAAATTTCCACACAATGGTGTTGAAGTTACTATCCAAGCTGATCCCAATCCATTTGAATTTTGTCGTGCTTTTCAAGCTAAATATCAGAGTCCAAACCGCATTCCGATCAACACCGAGGCATATCCGTCTTCATATTATGTAGACCCCTCTGATCTACTCAAGCCCTCATCTAGCAAAACCCCTTCCAACCTCTGTATCAAGTACACCGAACATGGCCCTGGTGAATACACACTGCAAGATTCTTATTGTGCAGGCACCCTTCCATTATCTCCTAAATCCTATGGTAAACCTTCTACATCCAAACAAACTTTAGCCCCTGCTATCATCAAAGCTCCACCTACTGTATTCCTTAAAGGTGGATTCCTAGATGATGAAGACATTGATGATATAGACTCTTGGATATTCTTTGATGAAAATGACCAAGTCCAACTGGAAGTAGAGAGATACAACAATGGGTTTCGCATCATAAAGAACATGGGCTATAAAGGACATGGTGGATTGGGATCACAGGAACAAGGACCTATTGAACCCATTATTGTGTCTAATAAGTTTAATAAGTAAGGCCTCGGTTATCAGCCGGAGGTACCGCGACTCAAGGACATTAAGTGTATTTCCAATACTGACGCTAGACCTTCCTCGACAAGAGAGACTTCTAATTCAGATACTATCGATGACTCCCCCTTTCACATTACCAACCTTTTCCAAGAACACTCCATCTTCATGATTTCCACGGCCTCTTCTAGCCATAACAATTCCTCCATTAATCTTTCACTCGTATATCCTAACCTCGTCGATTGGGACCAACAGGGGGCACCGATATTAGATACATTTGAAAATGATGAAGCTATTGCAGAATTCATGGGCTTGCGATAAGGCATTCCATTGGGTGATCACAAAGCAAGCTTCATGATGGACTTACCTAAACTAGCATATTTAGGTGGAAGTATCAAATCCTTCAGTCACAAAAGTGAAATAAACAAAATCAAACAAAATAGGTCACTAGGTGAAAACTAAAAGGTGCCTCTTGACTATGAAAAAGTAAAAATAAAGGATGTATCCGAAGGTGAAAACCTCTCCAAGGCACCTGAGGATGGGGGATGGTGGTGTTCACCTAGAGTTAGGGTTATAATTTTGAGTTTGCAAGTTCCTATGTGTCTTCCTTCGAACCCTTGGTGCCTTGATTTAGAGGTTTCTCGATCTACATGCGGTATTTTACCCCCTTTTTCTGTCGCACGTGGGAAAGTGCTAAATTCTGTATATGTACAAGTGTGAATGTATGTTGGCAGGATTATGAAATCTCTATCGACTTCCAAGAAATGATAAAGAATTGAGTTATATGCACTTTAAATGCATATCGGGTTCAAGAGGACGCATGTACATTGGGGAATCTTCCACAAGATTCCAGGAATATGCCGCTATTATATATCGGGTTTGTTTGTATGTATGTGTTTTGTTGTACATCCTAATTTACATTGGTCAGCTGCATGCATTTAAAAGATACAAGGAAAAAATATACAAGGGTGGAATCTTCCTTGAAGATTCCCTGTTTGTATGTGGGAAGGTTCGTATGTTTGACATACAAAGATGCCAGTATACTTTTGCTACAATGCAGCGGGGAGATGCATTTGGTGGGGTCCGCCTCACATGCAAAGGGCTTTGTATCTCATATACAAAGGAGAATGTATGTCCGATATACAATCGAATGTGCAAGTAAAATATACAAGGGGAAAGGATACATGCCAGACTTCAAGGGTTTTTCCAACCCAATGGATAAGGGGCAGAGGTCCGTTGTATGTATATCGCATTTGTATAATGCGATATACAAGGAAACATATAATGAAGAAGCATACAACCAGGACGCGATGGAGAATTGAAATACAGTGAATGAAATCTGAGGTCCATGGGTTGTATGAAGCGCTTGTATATGCTGATATACAAGAATGAAAAGGATACAAGTTGGACATCAAAGGGAGGTCCATTCTGATGCATAATGATTTCAAGTTCGCGGCTTGTATGTATGTGTGTTGTATATCGCGGATATACAAAGGTGAGAGTTACAAGCCGGACCCGAGTAAGTTTCTAATCTACTTCATGATCATTTGGGGTCCGCCTTGTATGATAGGCAATTGTATGCATGTGCAAAAATTGATATGCAAAGAAATTATCGCCAAGACCATACGCATCGGCCGACCTTTATTGGGTCATTCCAATGGCCGATGGGGATCAAATGCATAATGATGGAGGATGAATCACAAGCTGCCATGTGCCCAGGAACTGTTGCATGTATATACATTTTGCATATACAAGGGATTTTGAAAGGCGAACAGTGGCAATTGTATATGTATCCTTCCTTGCATATACTAGGGAGAAATGGCAAAATGGAGATGGCGAAAAGTCATCGATAAGAATATGGAGTGCCCTCGTGGCACGTGATCACTGGTTCTTGGCTTTTCTGTAGGTTTTTGGGTCATCTGATCTCAGCGATGGAATATAGATCAACGGCCAGGTTTTAAGGTTACAGTGATGGTTTTTCCTTGTGTCTGCAATCAGTTTTTGAGCAGGAAAACTCCATGTGTGCGCTGTTGCATCCTCAACGGTCTACGGGTAGATGAAACATTGATGGAAGATTTGCAGAGGATGGACGACGGAAAGGATAGGTCAACCACCCGATTGAAGATGAAAGTCCTGGAGCGGTGGTGCAGATCCCGATTCCACCTGCTCATTCCTCTTTGTCTTTCCACAGCATTGATTATTTTCTGCGCGCCATTCCTCATGCATTGAATCTGGTGGGTTTTTGATTTGCCTTGTAATTAAATTTTGTTGGGTACACAGTCTGGGTATAAAGTCCAAACTGTGTTACTCATTGTTGTTGTTGAAAATTGGATAAATTTTGGTGCTGTGACATAATACAACTTCATTGGTGGCCATGTTCTTGATGTCTTGTAAGTTTATGAGTCTCATGTTGTATGTTTCGTGCATGAATTCACTAGTTTCATGTTGTTTTATATGAGAAATGCTCTGTGCATGTGTTTAATCATTTGTCTCCAAGTTGTGGGCATATTTTCTTTTGAATCAAGATAACTAAGGGTTGTTGAGGTTCAAGAATATAACTTTCCTATATTGAATGTTTAATCTCCTACTTTTGTTCAAGGAACAAATTAAATGTTTCAGGTTAATCATTGAGAAAATGCATTGCAACAGGGATACCACTAAGTATGAATGATTAAGCACCTAATTTCTGGGAAGTATCTGTAAGGCAGATATTAAAAATCCCCTTGATATCCAATCTTTGGTATATGTTCATGCTGGCCATTCACATGTGTATGTCTATTGACTCTGAGCCCTGGATAGGCACCGATCCAGTCTTGTATTGAGGTTGCAGCCCAAAGTCTCAGTTTTGCATCCAAACATAAAATCAAACTTAAACTTTAAATCAAACTTTTAGGATATTAGAAGTAGTTTTAGGACCAAAATCCTCTGTCTACAACTGAATATAGGCCCAGAGCTAGCCCCTCTGCACTTATTCCACAGTTTTGGTCTACATAAAAGAGGATTTATCTGCTTTGTACCAACATCCAAACAAGTTCATGTGCATATGTTATAGATGTTGAATAGGGAATACCCCCCTTGGTTCTGCAGAGCCTAAAGAAGAAGAGATATTTATAGAGTCTATCTCCTATACTATTGGCCCCTGGCCCGGTGATCTTGTTGATCAATGATGGCTATTTTGTAGGGATTACTAGGAATAAGCATCCAGTCTAGAAAATAACCAACAGGGGATTTGATCTTCCTGTTGCCACTGATTATCATGAGAAATCAACAATGCTAGTTGAACAATCACAAGAGATGAATTGGGTACAGAGCAGAATCCAAAGATCACTTTTTTGGTAGCATCACTATCAGAGCAAGAAAGAAGAAACTTCACAACATTTTTTCTGAGAAGAGCTATAAATTTTGCATGGACTTATGCTGACATGCCAGGTCTAGATCCATCACTTGTGGTACATCATCTAGTAGTATTTCCTAATGCAAAACCTGTCAAGCAAAAATTGCGCAAAATGCATCCACAAGTAGCTTTATTGGTCAAGTCAGAGATTCATAAACTGTTAGAAGCAAAGTTCATAAAGCCTATTGATTATCCAGAATGGGTTTCAAATTTGGTACCTGTAGTAAAACTTGATGGACGAGTTTGTTGTTGCATAGACTTTAGAGATCTTAACAAAGCATGTCCTAAGGATGATTTTCCATTACCAAGCATAGATAACATTGTAGATCTTACAGCCGGACATGAAATGCTATCTTTGATGGATGGATTTTCAGGGTATAATCAAATCAGAATAACAGAGGAAGATCAAGATAAAACATCTTTTATTTGTCCTTGGGGCACATATTGCTGGGTGGTAATGCCTTTTGGTCTCAAGAACGCTGGAGGTACTTATCAACGAGCCATGACAGTTATCTTTCATGACCTTTTTCATACTATCATGGAAGACTATGTTGATGACATCTTGGGAAAATCTAAAATAAGAGAAGGACATCTACAGGTATTAGCACAAATCTTTGATCGATTAGAAAAGTATCAAGTCAGATTGAACCCAAAGAAATGTGTATTTGGTGTAACATCTGGAAAACTATTGGGGTACATTGTGTCTTGACGAGGGATAGAAGTGGACCCAGTTAAAGTAAAAGCTATCATGGAAATGCCTCCACCAACAAATCTCAAATAGCTTCGCAGTTTACAAGGCAAGTTATAGTCCATCCACAAATTTATCTCACAACTAGCAGATAAATGTCATCCTTTTCAGCATCTTCTTAGTAAGGGTGAACCTTTCAAGTGGGATAAAAAGTGTCAACAAGCTTTTGATAAAATACAGGAATATCTGGCAACACCTCCTGTGTTAGTACCTCCTGTGCTTGACCGCCCATTATTGTTGTACATATCATCAACAACAACATCATTGGGTGCCCTTCTAGCTCAACATGATGATTCAGGAAAAGAACAAGTCATCTATTACATCAGCAGAACTCTTGTGGGATATGAACTCAATTACTCGTCTATGGAAAAAGCATGTTTAGCTTTAGTTTTTGCCTCCCAAAAGTTGTGACGCTATATGCTGAATCAAACAACCAAGCTCATATCAAATGTTGATCCACTAAAATATCTTCTTTCCAAAGCAATTCTCACGAGAAGATTAGCAAAATGGGACATGATCTTAAGTGAATTTGACATACAATATGTGGATTGAAAAGCCATTAAAGGACAACTCATCACTAATCAATTAGCTGCAACACCCATCACAAATATCCATCGAATGTATCCAGAATTCCCTGATGAAGGATTGTTCAATTTAACTTCTCCAACATGGTGGCAACTATATTTTGATGGATCTTATACACAACATGGATCAGGAGCAGGCATCTTGTTTGTTACCCCTCAAGGAGATTGTATACCAAAATCATACAGAATTGCATTTCCATGTACCAATAACATAGCAGAGTATGAAGCTTTAATCATAGGATTGTGCATGGCAGTACAATGGGCTATCAAACAGTTACAAGTCTTTGGTGATTCTTAGCTGGTTATCAAACAAGTCTTAGATGAATATCAAACAAAAGATGAGAAGCTTCTTCCATACAAGCTAATGTTTGATGATTTTAAAAGGTACTTTGACAATATCACTTTTGAACAAATCCCAAGACTACAGAATAAAGTAGTCGATGCTATGGCTATGATTGGGTCTCTCCTAGACATGCCATCTAATACACATAAATGTGAGTTTTTGATCAAACAGCTTTTGATTCCAACATTTGAAGTTCCATAGTCTAAACTTATATGTGACATTGTTGGTCCCAATTTGTCGTGGTACGAGGATTTATATGAGTATCTCCGTAATCAAACCTTTCCACTCCAACTATCTAACAACCAACACAAAACCTTTATCCGTCGAGCCTCTCATTACACTATTTTAGGAGACAGCCTTTATCACCAGAGTCTTGATGGTATCCTTCTTAGGTGTCTTGATTCTGAGGAAGCAAAAGTGGCCTTACGTGATGTACATGAATCTGTATGCGGCTCACATTCCGCTGGCCCTGGCCTTGTTAAGAAACTTCTATGAGTAGGATACTATTGGCCAACCATGGAAAAAGATGCACAACAATTTGTAAAGAGATGTCTACAATGTCAAAAACATGGAGATTTAATACATGCACCAACACATGAGCTTCATCCTATCACTACTCCATGGCCTTTTTCGCAGTGGGGACTTGATCTCATAGGTAAAATCCATCCTACTTCATCAAATGGTCATAAGTTCATTATCATTGCCACTAAATATTTCACAAAGTGGGTGGAAGCCATACCAATGACTTATATCACCGGCAAGCAAATATCTAAGTTTATTCTACACTATATCATTTGTCGTTATGGAGTTCCTCAAGCTATTGTCACAGATAATGGTCATCCCTTCAAGAATCAAGAAGTTAGAGATCTTTGCAACAAGTTTCATATCCAACATCGATTCTCTACTCCATACTATCCTCAGAGCAATGGACAAGCTGAAGCTTCTAATAAAACAATCATCAAAATTCTCAAAAAGACGGTCAATGAAGCTCATCGAGATTGGCATATACAACTCCATCCTACATTATGGGCATATAGAACAAGTATTAGAACTACCACTGGAGCCACGCCTTATGCTCTTGTGTATGGCACTAAAGCTATTTTACCTGTTGAGGTTGAGATCCCCTCACTGCGAGTATCCTTACAACATACCATATCAGAGGAAGAATATCGAGTATCCAGACTCCATGATCTTGAGCTTCTAAATGAATGGCATCTTACAGCGCTTAACCATCTCCAAGTCTATCAAAATCATCTACACCGCAGCTACAACAAAAAAAATCAAAGAACGTCGATTTCAAGTTGGAGATCTTGTCCTTAAAGAAAATCAAAAGAATCAGCAACACCATGAGAAACAGGGCAAGTTTGAACCAAATTGGCTTGGTCCTTTCATCATCACAACAGTTTATGGATCAGGTGCATACACTCTCTCAACACCTGAAGGCATTCCCTTGGATGAACCAATCAACAGCGTTCATCTCAAGAAGTTTTATCCTTAAACCTCAGCTATCCCAAAAAAAAAAACATCCAATAGTGAAAACCACTTTGTGGTGCTTTGGATAACAAAAAAAAATGGTCTAAGATAAATAATCCATCCTCTGGTGAAAACCTAGTAAACAGGTGCCTTGGATAAGTACCATAGTGAAAACCTGGCAAACAGGTGCTGTGTGTAGTGACCAGCTTCCATCGTCTGCTTGGTTTGTTTGATCATCATTCTTCCTACCATATTTTTCCATCCTATCCTACATAATCCATATCCTAATCCATATGTCATCGCCATAACTAGATTTTCCACCTTCGCCTTTGTCAATGCTAGCTATTATATTTGAGACATTGTTGCGATAACTATATCTTTTGGCACCCTAGCATCTTGACTGCACACCTTCTCCATCATCGCTTCTTCATAATAAACCTCATCCCGCACTGGGGGCATTTTGTTGAGTCTTATTTGGAAGTGGATACCACTATCTTTAGCTCATAACACATCAAACACTTTAGCTCACAACATAGCAAGCTTTCAACTTCAACCATAGTGTTCATCCAACAGCAAATGTGGCAAAACATTTTGTAACCAGGCTTCATATCTTTGCAATCAATTCACACTCATCTAACATCCAACAATCATAAGACATCACCAACGCAAACATTCAAGCAATTACGTTAGTCTTTCAACATCACTCGTCTGACATAATAAGCAAGAACTACATCTCAGCTCTATTGTTAAAGCCTTGATCCCATGGATATAGGGTATGTAGGCAATCTGAGATGCGAAGGAAGCACTCTGATTCAGGCTAAGACGATAGCCCCTTCTCTCATCATCCATCTTTCCTCTTTCTTCTAATCATCCTCCAATCTTGCATCACACATTCTTCTATCTTTCATCACTTACATCATCAATAAAACCCAAAACTACATATTCATCATGTCTCATCTTCATCGTAAATGTGCTTTGATCCCGTGGATACAGGGTATTAGGCAGTTTAGAATATGAAGGAAGTTTCCAGTACTCAAGCATAGATGATCCACCCCATCTTCATCTTCTCTCATCTTCTGCTCTTTGATCAGCTCAAGCAGGAAGCAAACTATGTGTATACTGAAAGCTCAAGCACTTTAACCAATCAAGAATAAGCCAGTAGCTATTTGTCCACATGCCTTAAGCCAACATTTACTATAGCAGTTTATCAACATCTTTAGCCTTCAACATGATGCAGCTTTCCTCTCAACAAGGCACCAGCTTAAATCCATCTAAGAGCACCTAAATTTGGCAAGAGAATGTGATGACAATATCTTTTGTTTTATCTTTTGATTTATCTTTTGTCCCTTTTTCTATGCCTAATCAAGACTACCTTGATCTATCTATATCTTGCTTGCGATGAAGTAAGGAATGGGGAATGGTCATATTGCTTTCGTATGCCATGTTTGTGGGATGATCTTATTCTCTTCCTATGTGTATTGGTATCTTGTACATGTTGGGATTAGCATCTTACATATCAATATCTCCAGCATCTGAGAAGCTAAACAGTCTCTTATGCACTTGAGACTATTCTATGTTAAGACTAGCTCCATACATATAACCAGCAAGCTATCACTATGTGTAGTGGAGATAAGCTCAAACCATTGCTTGTAGCATCAAAGTCAATCTCACAACACTAGTTATTCATATCTTGTGCATGTTGGCTCAACATCTTGACCTCATGTGTTTAGACAAGATTGTAGCATGCTAGTTCCGCATTAGATATCTCAACACCTTGGTCTTCTATACCCTGGTGCATAACATCCACATGCTACATCAAACATAAGGATTACATTTCTTTTTCATTTTTGAGCAATTACTTAAAAAGCTGCCCATCACATCATCTATCCATTCTATTATTCGCCTATATAGTTCTCAGCCACGATCAATCTTTTCCATCATCTTTCGTCCACATCTCATATCTTGCAAAACAAGTGTGTTAGACATACATAAGTCCATCATATATCATCTCATTACCATCTATATATATACATAAGTTCATTCATATCATTACCATTTACATATTTGCATTATCATACCATTTCCATTCATAGCATTTATATAAACATCCATACATAATCCATGAAAATACCAATACAACATGCATGACCATCATAATACCAATAGTGAATCCATTACACCATCATATAGATCACCAATACATCATATATATATATATATATATATATATGCATGTGTCAATATACAAGTGTATACAAGCTGAGCCATAAAAGAATGTATGTACAATCAGCTCTAGGCCTCATCATGATACAATATACACAAGGTAGCCCTAGTGACTACTGGCAGCTCCCTCGCCCTGACCACCACCACTAGGTCCTGCACTTGGCCCCCTATCTCTCAGTGGCCCCATCATTGAGGCTACTGATTGAGATCCACCTGACCTCAGTGAACTTGAAGCCCTTGACCTACTCCTAAAGCTAGACTGCCTCTGCTCTATCGGCACAGCCTCATAATATAAGCCTCTATAATACTCCGCCTCACCCTGTACTCTCCGTAACTCTACCTATACTTGTGTCAATTGTGTGGCCAAGTACATCATAGCTCCATCTATCCCTAGTGTAGTCACGGCTCTATCTCGCTCACTAGTCATCCCCTATAACTGCTGCACAACCATATCTCTCTCTGCCCGCAGACCATCTCTCTCTGCTCTCATAGCCTGCACTTGCTGCACTGTTGTATCTCACTCTACTCTCATCATCTGCTCACTCTGTCTAGTTGCATCTCTCTTTCCTGTCATCCTAGCTAGTGCACCATCATTTTGTCCATCCCCAGCCTGTGCTCTCAATTGTAACTGAGCCTGAGCTCTCACATGTCACAAGCCAATCACTGCCTAGTGTCTATCTATCTCCACCCTCCTCAACCTCATCTGAGCTTCCTGCCTCCATCTCCTCTCCTCTCTAATCCGCCTCCGCAGCTACTGAATTCCAACATCATCACCCACCAATATCTGCCTCTGAGGCTGTGCAAGTATCTGAGGTTATCCTGGCATCTGTCCCTGCATCTGTATCTTTGGCGCTGCTCGTACAATAGCCTGCACTGGTGGAGCTCGTCGTCGCCTCCTCCTAACCGGTCTCTCCATCCCTATCTCTCCAACCCTCGTCAGCAGAGTCAGTCTAGCTGTCACCCAGTATGCATCATAGTCTAGTAGAGTCCTTGGATCTGCAGGACCCTGTCCCCACTGCCATACAAATGGTTGTACCCCATCTTTCTCCACCAAAGCCATCTCAACCACAACTTCTAGCCCCTAATCAAAAACATCCTGTCTAGTCCTCCCAAAAATGGTATCCCCAACTGGTACTGCCTCTGGCAAATAGCGCTCTATAATGTATATGTCGCAACCAAAAATATATCTCGCCTACATAGCATAGACAAGCTCTGCATCCTCCTCATCCCATCTCTCACATCCAAGCCATGGCCTCCATACAAATCTATCCACCTCATCTAATCTCCTCCACCAGTACACCACTCCTCAATGCTGTCGATATGTCAAAGCTCCTCTATACATCCTAGCATAAGGATTTCCTACAGCTCCCACTACACAATCTTCCCATGCATATCTTGTACCATAGGAGAACATCCCCTCCATCACTCTCCCCCATCCTATTGGAAAGCCTCTCGCTCACCTATCTCCCACCAGCCATCTGATGATAGCCACTACCACTCATTGCAACCTGTCACATAGCTCTTCCATCCTCACCGTCGAGATATCTGAGCCCTCTACTCCAATGTCTAGTGTCCCGAATAATCTCCTGAACACACAGCTAGACCCATATCAGAATCATAATCAACTCGGTCCCCATCTATAGGAATCCGTAGAATCTGAAACACATCCTCTAGCGTGATCGTAGCCTCTCCTGTCGGCAACAAGAAGGAACTATGCTCGCTCATCCATTGCTGTCATCAATCCTCGATGTGCCTGCACTGGCTCCAATCTCGATACATGCTCTAATATGAGGATCTCTAACACTAGCCGCTCCTCTGCATCTAGTAATCACACCAATTGCAAATCCCTGGGATGTGGCTCCCATAATAACAAAGGCGGTAGTATATCCTGCATCATGTCATTCATCATGTTAGTCCCCTGCGCTACTTAAATGCTATCAAAATTTGAGCGTTTATTTCTCTCCTAGCTTCTATCTACCATAAGCGGTTCATTTTTCCATACGCACCTATCTGTTGATCAAAAGCGACCTCTTTTACCATATGCGCTTCTATCTCGATCATATGTGATCTCTTTTGCATATGCAATCACTACCTGACTACATGCAAGATACACTTCTACATGTGCCTAATTTTTGCCCATAAGCGAGCTATATACCCTAAGCAAGCACTTATGCTTTTTAAGCGAGTTGAACTTCTATATGCACCTACTGTTTGATCAAAAACAACCTATTTCTATCTATATGCACATTTTGCTTCTTCTATTGCTTAGCTAACTAAAAGCGACCAAGTTGCACCTAAAAGCGATCTAAACTACCATAAGCGATCTATTTTCCTACACAAGTGACTTGAACTACCTATCCTAAGACCTAGTCGCTTTCGATGAAGTGTGTGCATTTAGGACGCTTCTAGCCTATCAAAATCACACTTTTAGCAAAATTTTTGATACATACCAGTACGTCTGATCCCTCTGGTCGCCCATGTGTCCTCACTCGCTTGGCACGATGATCTCTGCGTGGAATCACCATCTTGATAGCTCTCCAACTCTCGTCACACATCACCTCTAAGGAGCTCTCGATCTCTATAGTTTTCTGAGTACAAATGAGCACAAATGAGCCTATTTGATATCGTCGAACCTACTTATAGCCTATCCAAACCCTAATTCTTCTATGCCAAAGCCTATTTTCATCTACATCATCCCATTTTTTCCCCTTCCAACCCTCGTTTTCTTCGTGTCAACCTTGCGTCCTATCTTTTCTTCTATTGCGAGCCAACCCAGCCCTTCCTAGTTAGCCTGGCTTACCTCTCGAGGGGGCATCACCTGCTAGTTACACTAGGGCATAACCTTGTTTTTTTGAAGACATATCGTATCTTCTTTGACATAATGCTCTATCAAACATTGTATCAAAGAGGGGCAAAATGTAGACACCCAAAATTGACTCATTATCATTAACATTCAAATATCGTATTATCACACATCTGCATTTGTCTAACACACTTGATCAATATCCTTAACACATATATTTCTTCTATTAATTAAATAAATTCTAATTTATGTAATTAATTTCATTAGCTATTTTCTCTAAGCTATAATTAAACAATCTTTAATTATTTAATTATCTTTTAATTAAATAAATCTTATTTATTTAATTAAAAATTTCTTTCATAAATCCACTTTCCAATTAATTAAATAAATTATATTTATTTAATCAATTTATCTTATCATTTATCTCATGAGCCGACATGTGTTCTTCTTTCATCTAAAAAGATAAGTGGTACTACATCCCTTTATTTAATATCTTTCACATATAGTACTTTTTATGTACACAAGCACACATGAGCCCTATCTTCCCGCCACTTGTCATCTTCACATTCCCCTATGTTTATCTTTCAATCTTAGCCATTCACATAGCCACCGAATCTCCACCATTGATTGATTTTGGTTGAGTTCTATATAAACACCCTCTCATTCCATACTACATCTACCCAGCATTATCATAGCGTCTACATTATCATCTTGAGAATATTGAGCACTTGAGCACCCATAGCATCCATTGAGATTTTATCATTATCATTTATCCATCATGGCAGCTTTTATCTTCATAATTGCTCATTGTTGAAGAAGCAATCCACATCATAAACAAGGAATCACACAATCTAGGTGATGTTGTGCTTGAATTGCATTGCTTTTAGTTTCATTTAGATTAGATTCTTTGATGATGGTAGGGTTAGGTTTTTCATGGCTATGCTTGATCTTATTAACCTGATTGTTTACCTATCACAAGCTCTTATATTCAACTCATATTCTTTGATTTCATCTTCAATTTGTGAACCATTCTGAGGCAAGGTATACTTTGTCTCTGTCGCTTCCCACACTCTATAACCAAGACTAAGGAGATGGCTTTTCATTCGTACCATCAAACTGTGGAGCTTCCTTCCTGTAAGACATCCAGGATCTTCCTCAAGCGGTTAGGCTTTCTTCCGAGGAACCTGCTCTGATACCAATTGTTGAAATGCACAAACAACTAAGAGGGGGGGTGAATCAATTGTCTCAAAAACTTTAACCTCATATGAATATCAACACATCAAATGTTTAATTACTGTTCTGAAGATATTAACCATGAAAACATGAAGCTCAACACAATAACACATCCAACACATAAGACACAAGATTTTTACGTGGAAAAACCTATAAGGGAAAAACCATGGTGGGTGTTAGCCCAAAGAAATAAATAAGTTATAGTAATACCAAAAATCAGAGGCTCACTGCCCAAAATACTCACTGCATATGTTAGGGCTCACTGCCAAGATCAGCTTACTGCCAAGGTTTGTGAATTAATTTGTTAGCATCTACTCCATGCCTGGGTTCAGTTCCATTAAAGCACAATATATCTTCTCTGTTATGCTTTTCTTACACCTTCGCACTTATCTTTTCATTTTCACACTACAATTACTTTTTTGTAACTTCATTACATGTTTTTATACAACTCATCAACCTTGGAATGTACATCAAGGTCGGCATTACATTCATCAACCGTTGGAATAATCTCCAAGGTCGACATTACAAATATACATAGAAATAGGTCTGGACCTAAACAAGATTAGCTAAGGGAAAGATGTATGTGGATCACATTACACCTTAGCTGGGACTCAAATGCAATCTTCCATGCCACAACATGCTTCCACAATCTTCAATGCATCTCTGCAAGTAGCGAAAACAACGAGGTCAACCAAGACTGGTGTTAACACTAAGTCTTCTAAGAACAGTCTTCATCTACGATCCAAATTTCTCTTTGTGGACCAATCCAAAGGTAGGAAAAAGATTAGAAGACATCCACAAGTACATTGTAATCACCAAGAACAATCGCACAGTCTCTAGCCATTTAGTCAAATAGATTCTTCAAACCGGAGCTCATACATAACACCGTTAGCTATTGTCATAAGGAAAAGATAGCTTGCAGACCACCAAATCATGAACCATTTGAGTTGAAGGCATTTACAATCATTACAAACTTGATTCCAGAACTGTAGACTAAAATACTTCACTGCGGAGGAATGCGGAGCATAATACATTCTCCCTGTCACCACCAAATGTACAGAAGAAGCAGTTTTCACTTTGGTGAACCTAACTCACTCAAATCTTCATACTGGAGGCTCAAACTTGGAATATATCATCTTCAGACATGCATCTAAATAAATTCAAATCCACAGAAAAAGATATTCATTCTACAAGAAATCCAGAGCAAACCACTGGACTATTCTGTTGTAAACAAGCGCACAGTTGACACCAATGACAACACAAATATGTTGACATCAATGAAAACACTAGTTAGGCACATACTTGTAACAATTAGAAGGTAGGAACATGATCTAGAGACTCCCACAAGCACATTACAATCACCAAGAACATCTGCACACCCTTTAAATAGTTTATCCATAAGATTCTTCAAACTGAGGCACTTGAACATTACTATCAGCCATTGTCATAAAGGAAAGATCGCTTGTGGAGTACCAAATCATGAACCATTTGAATTTAAGGTACATGACATCATCACAAACTTAATTCCAAAACCACAGACTATAAAACTTAAATGCAGAGAAATGCGGAGCATAATACATTCTTCTTGTCACCATTAAATACACAGAAAAATAGTTTTTACTCTGGTGAACAAAACTCGCTTAAATCTTCATAGTGGAGGCTCAAACTAGAAACATAGTATCTACAAACATCCCTTAACATTATTTCCAATCTACAGACAAAGATATTCAATCTATAGGAAATGCAGAGAAAAACATGATATTATTCTGGTAGATAGAACTGTTCTGAAATAGTACTAACTCCTCAACCAATTACTTTGATGCTTACCTTAGGTGTTGACATCAATGACAACACTTACTGCTCATACTTTCAACAATCTCCCCCTTTGTCATTGATGAAAACACATGATGTGAAAAACCATCAAGAGAAACAATCTTGCTTTGCTTCTTTGCTCACCCTTACTTGATGCTTTCTTTGTCTATAATTTTCTTCTTAAGTTTTTCACATGAACTTCTCTCCCCTTTGACATCAATGGAAAAGGGTGCCAGACCTTTTCTTTGTCTTTACTGCATAACTCCCCCTATCATGAATACTGCAACACTTACTGCTCTTTATCAAGAACTCATATTAGCAACTTCTACCTGCTCCCCCTAAGAGGTAGCCTTCAAAACATCAATCCAAATAAAAAGGTGAATCTTTGGACACCACTAGAATGATGCATTCCTTATGCATCTTAATTTAGAGGAGGAGGGGTAATTACCCCTAACTTCTCTGTGAGATATTCAAAAGTATCCTTAGGCAGAGGCTTAGTGAAAATATCTACAATCTAATCCTTTGTAGATATATACTCCATCTTTACTTCATTGTTTTTTATCTTTTCTCTCAGAAAGTGATACCTTATTGGTATATGCTTTGTCCTTGAGTGCATCACTGGATTCTTTGAAATGTTTATGGCACTTGTATTGTCACAAAAGATTGAGATTGGTTCTTCATACACAACTCTTATGTCCTTCAATGTTTGGTTCATCCAAAGTACTTGAGTGCAACAACATGCTGCAGCAATATATTCTACTTCTACAATAGACAAAGAAACTAATTCTTAATTTTTGCTTAGCCATGAAACTAATCGGTTACCCAAGAGGAAAGCACCTCCACTTGTACTCTTTCTATCATCGGTATCTCCAGCCCAATCTACATCTATATAAGCACTAAAAGTGAAATCAACATCTTTGAGATACCACAATCTATAGTCTGAAGTGCCTTTTAAATACCTCATGATCCTCTTGACTGCCATCACATGTGACTCAATGAGATCTTCTTGAAATCTTGCCACAAGATAGACTACATGCATTATGTTTGGTCTAGTATGTGTTAGATAAAGTAGTCGTCCAATCATAGACCTATACTTTTTATGATCAATCTTAAGTGATTCATCATTCTTGTTCAGCTTGCAGCCAGTTACCATGGGAGTGCACACTAGCTTAGAATCCTCCATTCCAAACTTTTTCAACAACTCTTTCACATACTTGGACTTAGAAATGAAAATTCCTTTTTCTGATTGAGTAATTTGCAATCCTAAAAAGAAATTCATTTCACCAAACATAGACATCTCAAACTCTTTTTGCATTTCCTCTGCAAACTTCTTACACATACCTTTATTGAACCCTAATTGAAGCAAATACTTGTCTAGCCTTGCATACCAGGCTCTAGGGGCTTGCTTGATTCCATACAAGGCCTTCTTCAATATGCATACCATGTCACCTTTGTCTGATGACTGAAATCCTTCTGGTTGTTCAATATAAACCTCTTCTTCCAATTCTCCATTCAAGAATTCAGACTTTACATCCATCTGATACACCTTGAAATATTTGTGTGCTGCAAATGCCAGAAACATTCTTATTGCTTCAATCCTTTCCATAGGAGCATAGATCTCCTCAAAGTCTATACCTTCAACTTGAGAATATCCTTTGCATACTAGTCTTGCTTTATTTCTTACAACTTCTCCATTTTCATTCATCTTTTTTCTAAAAACCCATTTGGTTCCAATCACATTCTTGTCAGTAGGTCTATGGACCAATTCCCAGGTTTGATTCTTCTCTATCTGCATCATCTCTTCTTTCATGGCTTTTATCCAACTTTCATCTTTGTAGGCTTCACTTATAGTTTTAGGTTCAAACTGTGAAAGCAAGTAGTAGTTCACTTGTTCCTCTGTAACTCTTTTCCTTGTCAATACGCCTTTGCTTTTGTCACCAATAATTTGTTCTTCAAAATGATTAATCCTCACATACCTGGGAGTCTTAACAACACTTTCCAAAGCCTTTTCTTCAACTTGACTGTCCTTTTGTTCCACCTTTTCTTTATTAACTGTAACAATAGGTTCATCTGATTCATAGCCACTCAGATATGATGTTATTTCCTTGTCTTCATCAACCTTCACATTAACACTTTCAATGACCTTCTTCAATCTCTTATTGTAGCACCAATAGGCCTTACTCTTAGTAGAGTATCCAAGGAAAATACCTTCATCACATCTAGCATCAAACTTGCCTAGCTCTTCATCTCTTCTGATATAACATTTGCTTCCAAAAATTTTGAAATATTTCACTATGGGAACTCTTCCATACCACAATTCATAAGGAGTTTTAGTACCATTACCTTTGACTAGGACTCTATTTTCAATGTAGACAACAGTATGTATGGCTTGTCTCCAATACACTTTTGGTAGATTAGCTTCCATAATCATTGACCTAGCAGCCTCTTGAACTGCCTGTTCTTTCTTTCAACAACTCCATTTTGCTTAGGAGTCCTAGGGGCAGACAATTGCCTCTTTATCCCATGATCTTCATAGTAAATGTTGAATTCATTTGATGTGAATGCACCTCCTCTATCAGACCTTAAGCATTTGATCCTCAATTATAACTCATTTTCAACCATTGCTTTGAAAGCTTTGAACTTGTCTAGGGCTTCTAGTTTCTCTTTTAGAAAAGTGACCCATGTCATTCTAGAATAATCATCAATAAGTAATATAAAGTACATGTCTCCTTGTAGATTTCTTGTTCTTATAGGACCACACAGATCTGTATGCACCAGCTCAAGCAATCCAACAGAAAATTGCTCTTTGCTCTTGAAACTTGTCCTTGTCTGTTTTCCTAGTTGACATTCCTTGCTAATAGTATTGGCAGGGTTCAATATCTTAGGAAAATCTCTCACAGCTTGTATTGAGCTTATCTTCACCAAGTTATCAAAATTGATATGACACATCCTTCTATGCCACAACCAACTTTTATATGTCTAAGCCAACAAGCAACAATTATCAGTTCCCCTCAAGTGATAAACATTACCTTTGGTCTTCTTACCAGTTGCAATGATTGTTTCAGAGCTTTCCATGATCTTGCATCCATTATCCTTGAAGTTTAGATCATACCCTTTTTCACACATTTGGCCAACACTTAAAATATTATGCTTTAAACCCTTCACATATAAAACATCATTTGTGTTATGCTTACCATCAAAAGAAATAGATCATCTTCCATTAATCTTACCCGCTGCATTATCTCCAAAACTAACTAGTCCTCCATCATATTTTTCCAAACTTACAAACTTACTTTTATCACTGGTCATGTGATGTGAGAATCCACTGTTAATAATCCATTCATCCTTATCTTTCTCAACCTGGACAGACATAGCACTTTCTTCCACTGGTTTTCCTTCGTTCACACAGCTAGCAGACTCAGGTTCTTCCTTGATAGCAATAAACAAGTATTCATTTGCACTAGTACTATTATCATCAGACTCATCATCTATTACACCATCATCATCAAGACCTCTAACATAATAGCATTTCTTTATAATCTTAGGCCTACTTTCACATTTCTTCTTACATCTTTTAATTCTCTCCGGACACCTAGAGGCATAGTGACCAATTTTACCACAAGAGAAGCATTTGAATGGTAATTTGCCTTTGAACTTACCAGTACCTCCTTGCATTTTGTCCACAGAGTTGGATTCAACCTCATCTAGATCATCATTAGATTCCACAACATATTTCTAAAATTTTGAAGTTTTTTCTGAAGTGCTAGCTTTGAAAGCAATCTCAGTCTTTGGCAGAGCATCACCAAATTCTCTCATTTCAAAAGTTGTAAAATTCTTGAGCAACTGATCCTTTGAAATCTTTTGTACAATCATAACCTATTCAATTGCTACCACCTTGTGACTATAGGATTTAAGAAATGACCTAAGAATCTTCATCATAACCTCATCCTCATTAGTAGTTCCTCCAAGACCTTTGATTCCATTGACAATTTCATCAACTCTCTGCATGTAGATAGGTATGTTTTCATCTTCACTCATCTTCAGGGCTTCATACTTCGCCTTTAGGTTTAGTAATTTGGAACTCTTTACATAATCATCTCCTTCATATAAACTTTTCAACTTTTCCCAGATCTCATGAGCAGTCTCCAAATCCATAACTTTCACCAACTCAGTGTTAGATAAGGCATTTAACAGAGCATCTCTAGCTTTTCAATTAAATTCATACTGTTTGACTTCATCTAATGGACCATTTTGAGGAATAGTATACTTTTTCTCTATTATCTTCCAAACATTGTAGCCAAGGGAAATAAGATGACATTTCATTCATATCTTCCAAAGAGCATAATTTGTTCCATTAAACTGCAGTGACTCCTTCCTGTGTGCCATCCTGGATCTACCTCAAGATGTTAGGTTGTTTACCAATGAACCCTCGCTCTGATACCAATTGTTGAAAAGTACAAGACAACTGAGAGGGGGGTGAATTAGTTGTAACCAAAACTTCAAAACCATTAATACATCAACCACTTAATTACTATTAGTGTAATTTAACCATGAAATCATGAAAATAGAAATTAAACACATTCACATATTCAACACATGAGACACCAAAGTTTTACGTGGAAAACCCAATAAGGGAAAACCCACGGTGAGTGTTAGCTCACAATATAAAAGATATATCAACATTTACAACAAGGCTCACTACCAAAATGCTCACTACAAAAGAAGTGACTCATTTCCAAAGGGGTGGATCATTGCCAGGATTGGTGAATTGAGAGAGTAGCATCTACACTATGCCAAGGTTCAGTTCCATTGAAGCACAATAATTCTCCTTTGCTCTGCTTTTCTTATTCACTTCACACTTATCTTCACATCTTTGCATTACACACCTTCATTCATGATTTCATTTCAAGTATTTATACAACTCATCAACCTTGGAATGAACATCAAGGTCAGCATTACAATCGTCAACCTTTGGAACAATCTCCAAGGTTGGCATACATACATACATTTGGATAGGTCTAGACTAAATGAATTAGGGAGAAGAGAAATGAATGTAGATCGCGCTAAGCCATAGCTAGGACTCAAATGCAATCCTTCACGCAACAACACGCTTTACAAACTTTGAAGCACAATCGCAAGTAGTGAGAACAACCAAGTCGGCAAAGACTAGAGTTAACAATAAGACTTTTAGGATCACGCTTCATGCATGATCTGGATTATACTTTGTGGACCAATTAGAAGGTAGGAACATGATCTAGAGACTCCACAAGCATGTTATAATCACCAAGAACATCTGCACACCCTCTAAACACTTTATCCATAACATTCTTCAAACCAAAGCACTTGAACATTACTATTGGCCACTGTCACAAAGGAAAGATCGCTTGTGGAGTACCAAATCACGAACCATTTGAACTAAAGGCACATGACATCATCACAAACTTAATTCCAGAACTGTAAACTATAAAACTTAAATGTGGAGAAATGCGGAGTAGAATACATTCTTCCTGTCACCATTAAATACACAATTTTTTTTTTTACTCTGGTGAACAAAACTCGCTTAAAGCTTCACACTGGAGGCTCAAACTGGAAACATAGCATCTACAAACATCCGTTAACATTACTTCCAATCTACAAACAAATATATTCAATCTATAGGAAATGTGGAGCAAAACATGATATTGTTCTGGCAGATAGAACTGTTCTACAATAGTACTAACTTCTCAACCAATTCCTTTCATGCTTACCCTAGGTGTTAACATCAATGGCAACACTTACTGCTCATACTTGCAACATGGAGCTCAACTGGGCAACAAGCATGTTAAAACTACTTAGGTGATCTGTAACAGATCCTCCATCTTCCATCCTTAGAAAGTACAACTTCTTCCTCAAGAATAACTTATTTACTAGGGATTTAGCCTGATAAATCTGACCATGTCATGCCCGCATTTCCCATGCGGTCATGAGACACAACACCCGTTTCATGTCCACATTTGCCATGTGGTCATGACACGAACTACGAAAAACTTTTCTACCTATCCCTGGGAACCCCCTTGCACACGTCTGCGTGCTCGGTGGCAATACGCCTAAGGCGTAAACATGTCAACATAACCGCGATGGTGAAGGCCGTCTAGGGGGTATGCGACACGAAGTGTGTCACTTCTACGGTTAGATTGATTTTAAATTTGAACCCTAGGTTCTTAGGTGTGAAGATTAATCCGCCAGCTTCGAAACCTATCACAACTCTAATCGAAAAGTGATTAAATAATATGGCATGATGGCTCATGATCGAAGTGGAAAGATGGAATAAAATTAACAAAAAGTAAATAAATATTGTATAAACTAAACCCTAGGAATCTAACAAAATTCTGGCAGCATAACGTGTTTCGATAAAACGCAAAAATAAATTTAAAATAATTCATCAATGAGATCTTAAATAAAATTTAAGAAAATTAAATTAAATTAAAACTTAAGAACGAATTCAAAAAAGATATAAAGTAAAAAAAAATAGAATTAAAATAAATGACAAGACGTCAAATAAATCCAAGGAGAAAATCGAGTCCGTTCTTAAATACAATTTGACAATTATATTTAATAACTAACTCAAAAATTTAATAGAGGGAGGAGAAGAGTTTAAATAACTCTCCCCGTAAAATAAAATAATAAAATCGAAAATCAATAAGATCAATAAGAGAAATCCCGCTAAGGTAAAATAAATTCAAAAGGGAAAAATCCTCCTCAGTTAGCTTAAAATAATCCCTCCCAAAATTTAAATTCAACTCACAAGACAAAAATTAAATAGCAAAAATTAAACCCATGCAAAATTTGGAAACAATTTAAAAGTCCCCCAAGAGATAAATTAAAACAAAGAGAAATAGAGGTTTAAAATAAAGTTAAAACCCAACTTCCTCATATATTCCTCTCAAATAAATATAAAATTCCAAATCTAAAAGCCCTAATCACATTTTGTATTTGTTATCTAATTATAAGTTGCCCTAATTTGTAAGATGTTATTTCTCTCTTATTATTGCCCTAATTTTCATTTCTTCTTCCTTTGTTATGTTTTCTTGTTTGCAGGTCTAGGGTTTGGAGTCTACAATGGAGGCCATGAAATGCCTCTCGGAGGTATATATAGTGGAGTGGTGTTATATACTAATATCTCTTTTGCTCTTTTTTTTTTAATATAAATTGAGATAAATGTATATATCCATTTTGTTTTTACCCTATATGTATTTATTGTCCTTTTTTTTAGATAGGGTTTGTATGCATGGAGGCCGATGGAGGGAGAAGGGGGGGAGCGACCGAAAGAGGTTCGTGGCGCCGTGGAGTGGGAGGTCTAGCGGAGAGTCCGCTATGGGGGGCGCAAGGATGACGGTTGCGGAGGAGGAAGTGTCGTTCGTGGGGAAGGCACAGAAGCCGGCGGAATGGAGGGCGCAACACCGAAGGGGGGGCGGAGGTATCTGTGGGGATAACGGGCGCTGCAGGGGTTAGGGCCTGCTGAGGCCACGGTGGTCACTACGGGGGGGATAAGGGGTGTGGTTAGAGGGTTTTGGGGCTGTGGGGGAGGCGGTGCCTCCACCCACACCTGAGTTAGGGCCTGCTGAGGCCATGGTGGTTGCTACGGGGGGATAAGGGGTGTGGTCAAAGGGTTTTGGGGGTGTGGGGGAGGTGGTGCCTCCACCCACACCCCTTTGCTTTTAAATAATAAGGGATTGTGGGCACTGCCCACAATCCTCCCTTTATTTTATTTTTTTTGTTTAAAACCTAAAAAGACTCAAAAATAAACAGTTCGTGCCTCAGCAAGTTTTTGACTTTTGTTAATTCTTTTCTCTCTTCTTTAACAGTAGTTTATTATGTGTAAATCTTTGGTATCATATATATATATATACCAAAATGTGTGTGTGTGTATATATATATATATATATATATATATATATATATATATATATATATATTCACAACTCTATACCATCTATTTGTAGCTAAAATTAAAACAACAAAATAACATTTCTCTACTAATGCTTACTTATGTATATATACTATATGCACACACACACACACACACATATATATATAAGTGTATATATAGTATATATACATCAAATTTTACTTCTGTATTTCCTCTTTTCTTTAACAGCATATATATATATATATATATATATATATATATTTCTATATATATAAGTGTATATATAGTATATATACACCAAATTTTACTTCTGTATTTCCTCTTTTCTTTAACAGCATATACACAGTATGTAAACAAATAAATATAAACAACAACATATTAACAAATCATTTCAAGCAATTTTGACAGAAAATAATTCTTTGAACCTCTATGCAACAAAAGAAAATTAATTTAAACTTCTCTTTTTTTTTTTTCTTTTATGCAATAAAAATTATCCTACAACTAAGATGTATTTCTTACTTAAAGAGTATAATAACAGATATGTAAATCCAATTTCTCTTTCTTTCATGGAATAAGATAAACTTTATTCAGCAACATTCACACATATATATCTCTTGAAAAGAATATGACAGGAAATTAAAACAACTCATGCATTTTTTTTTGAAAGGATAATGACAGAAATTTGTTTATATCTACTTTCCCATCCATTTCTCAACACAATGCCAACTTCACAAATAAGGGAATAGACAACTTTAATTAAAATAAAATAGAAACTTTACATTTCATTAAATATCACAGCCAACTCCATGGCAATTAACTTAGCATCTTCTTACAACAATACAACACAATAAGGCCACAATGGCCATGGCTCCAACAGCTATTAAAACACTACAAAGCCACACAAAGAGATGCTTTCATCCACATCATTTCTTCACTCAAAACCTGTAAGTAAACACAACAAAAGAAGAACATTCCATCCACTATGAAAAGCTCTCCTCCCTACTGTAGACCTGCAAGTGGATCACCCCCGAGCTAGGGAGGTAGGGATTCACACGGGTGCATCATTCCACAACAAAAATCAACACAACACAAAAACAGCCCATAGGTTTAACACAAAACTCAACTCATAAAAATGAGTTTGATGAGGGTAGGGAATGGACCCCTCAACTTCAAAGGGCTCCCAAATGATAAAATATCAAGCTCATGGCCTCAAGCCAAAATCTCCAAAACACCACTCCCCACAAAAATCACAAAGAATCTCCATGGCACTCTTGCCATTCAATAATCTCCTCAACAAATAAAAGCCCTCAAGGCATAAATGCAAAATGTGGGAGTGACCTCAAGGAGGTTCCTTTCCCCTACCCAAACAAGTTGAGCATTACTTCCATTGGAGGTGCTCTCACCATACTCCCAACCCAAAAAAACAATGCAAACAACAAAACAACCAAAAACTATAACACAATACATTAAATAAGCAAGGGTGAGAAAACAAGTTTAAGAGGCTTACCTTCAAAGCCCTATAATGGAAGCACGTTTGGTGAAGAGCTCCAAGCCTTCCCAAGCCTTCCAATCTTCAAGAAATTCCTCTAACTTTCCCCAAACTCCTCCAAAATAGAAAGAAACTTAAAATTGCAAGAACCCCACACTCCTCAACCAGAGGAGATAATATAGGGCATCAATTTGGCCTTGAGGAATGAGAAGGTGACACTTGTCACCTTCTCCTTCCTCCTCCAATGCCACTTGCAAGGGAGAGGAAGTGTGAGGATGACAAGTGTCATCCTCCCATTCTATCTCAATCCTCACCTTATCCACTTGTGCTCTCACACATGTGTGAGAGGAAAAGTGGTGAGGTGGTATTCCCACTCACACCTTCAAGAGGATAAGGGATGCCATATGGCATCCTCTTATTCTCTCAAGAAGCCATCTCCCTCCAAGATGCTCTCACACATGTGTGAGAGTCTTGAAGGAAGCTCCCACACACTTGGGAGTCTTGGAGACCTCCCAAGTCTTCCTTGGGAAGGGAGATGAGTCTTTCCCAAGGCATGACTCATCTCCCACCTTCCCTAAGTTCAAATTTTCGTCACTTTGACTAAACCATAGTTTAGAGTGGCCAAAAGTGAGTTACTTCTAGGGTTAGGTAGTCCAAGTTGACCCTAGACCCATGGGTAACCACCTAGGGTAACTTTTGGGATACTAGGGTTCATAAAGGGGGTTAAAAATCCACTTTTAAATGGCCTCAAAAAAATAAAATAAATACCAAGTGGTGTAAATCAAATAAAATTTATGCAACACTTATTATTAATTAAATTTAAACAAAGGGTACTAAGGCCAAAATAATAAAATTAAATCAAGCACTTAAATCAGCGTTTAAATTTAAACGTGATCCTTATCCCTCTTGGGAATGGATCGGTTTTACAGGGAATAACATAGTGTGAATTCTACCTCCAATTTCCCGTGGATAAGGAATGTAAAACCTGCACATCTCGATCAAGTGTCAATCATGTCATGAATAATCATAGCCGAAGCAACTGGAATTAAATTCACGCAATCGAATACAACAATAATCATCAATACAAAATTCTAAATTAAATTGCATTTTTCAATCACATGTCAAATAGCATCACATAAATAACTAGAATCTCATCACAAAACATCATCACATATATATCTCATATGTCGAATCACAAAATAGCACCAAATCTGATCAGATCGAATCACATATGTCTAATCAATGTCCTATCATAATCAGGAGATAAAAATCAAGTCTGCATAATGAAACCATAGTCACTAAAAGTTTGATAATGTCATCAACTGAAATGCATAACGATCAAAATACGGAAGGTAAAATAATCGGCTTCACAGACCAAGTTTAGTTCACATATTTGTTGTTGTAGTCTCTTCATGGACATTCAGTAACATGAAGACAACCAAACAGAGTCTCACAAGACCCTTATCCTTTTGATCCATCAGATCCCAATCTTCTTGTTTCATGCCTGATGGCATCTTTCCAGATATAACAATCCACAAGTCTCTATCAAACAACATGTCTTCCATCTTGAGTTTCCACAACTCAAAGTTGCCTCTGTTAAACTTTTCTATCTCTATCCTCCCAGATGTGCTCACCATCTCTTTTCTGCAACAAAGATTTCAAAATCCTTTACATAACCTCCAACTCAAATGAAGATCAGTTCAAAAAACCCTCTACCCAACAACTAGAACCAAAGTTGATCAGACTCTAATACCAACTGAAAGGAAGCAAGGTATGTGGAATATGCTTCCTACACCGATCTAATGAAGAGAGTTGTACAAATTTTTATCTTTTAACAATTACATAATGAGATATATAATACAGAAAGCTATAAAATATCAAATGCAAATACAAAAGCTCACAACACAAGATATACGTGGGGAAAACCATTTTAGGTGAAAATCCCCATGTTGAAATGTACCAGACAATTGAGAGGGGGGTGAATCAGTTGTCCCTAAAACCTTGAACACTTATAAACATCAACACATCAAACACTTATTTATTGTTATCCTAATTTAATCATGAAAGCATGGAATAAGAAGCTCAACACAATAACACATGAAACACCAAATTTTTTACGTGGAAAACCCTATAAAGGAAAAACCATGGTGGGTGTTAGCCCACAAAGATATATATGTTATAGCAATACCTAAACATTGTTAGAAATGAAAGCAACACTACTTCAATGGAAATCTGATTCGAGATAAATTTCAGCAAACTTTAACTGTGTGTTATTAATGGAGATTGTAACAAACATAAACCCACAATATAGAAATATACCAGAAGCAGAATGAAACACATAACATAAGTGTTTAACGTGGAGAAAACCCTTTTGGGTAAAAAAACTCCACCAAAAAAAGACGTCAAGTTGTATTATCTTCACAAAAGGAGATTACAAATACATTCACTTCCTCTGTCCTCCAACCTTCACTCTGGCAAAACCTGAGTACCTGTAAACTGTTATATTCATACCATCTACTATGCTATGGTTTATTTAGAATTTACACAACCTCAAGACATTAAATGACTTTTTACAAACCCATAACACTTGTCAAGAGTCAAAAACACAACCTTGGGCGTCCATGACCAAGAATAGGCTCTTATGGGGTCATAAATGCTGTCATACATGCATCCTACACTTGGAAAAATATTCCCATGCAAGCTTGAACGACTTGCGGCCAAAAATAGCCACTTACAACATCTTATGATGCGTCATATGCTATTATTAGTGTCATAGATTCTTATGACAACTTACAATTGTCATAGAATCTCTTACACCCTCTTACAACATCTATGACGTGCGTCATAACACTAAAAATAGATTATTCCTCCACATGTGCACTCCACTTTGACCAATTACCATTTACCATAGTAAATGACATCTCGTAACTATCGCCGGTAACTCTGGCACTTACTGTGTAGTAACTCCATAATTACCGTGGACAGTAAATAATTTTTTACCACTGCCGGTGAAACTTGTACATCCCTTATGGGTAATTACAAATTACAAATAATAAATGGAATAAATACAATATTGGGATTTACAAGGTTAATGACACCTTATCCCAACATTCTCCCACTTGACATTATACATTGTAAATCAACCCATAGGAAATCAAATGAAAAATAATCAGGCACTAGAAACAAGGCCCATGGCCTCTCTGTACCACACACTTTTCTGTGCTCACAGGCTTGGTCAATGAATCTGCAACATTCTCCTGAGTGTCTATCTTCTTCAGGTCAATCTCTCCATTTGCAACCAACTCTCGAACAAAGTGATATTAAACATCAACATACTTAGTTTGAGCATGATACATGGGATTCTTAGCCAAACAAATAACACTTTGGCTATCACAACCAATCTGAATATTCTTGCAATCAAAACCAATACTTGTACACAGTCTCCTCAACCAAACTGCCTCCTTAGAGACATGAGTTGTAGCCATATACTCTGCTTCTATGGTGGACAAAGTAACTGTGGGTTGCCTCTTACACATCCAACTAACTGTACCTCTAAACGGAGTAAACACATAGCCACTAGTGGACCTTCGACTATCCAAGTCACCTACCCAATCTGCATCAACAAAACCCTATATGTCCAAAAATTTATCAGCACTATCAGTACCAGAATAAACCAAACAATGGCCAGGAGTACCTGCAAGATATTTAAACACCCTCTTCGCATAGTTCCAATGTTGTCTACTAGGGTTAGACATAAATATGCTCAAAACTTCCACTGCTTGGGCAATATCTGGTCTAGTACAAACCATTGCATACATCAAACTCCCTACAGCACTAGCATATGGCACATTAGACATATCCTCAAGATCATCCTCAGTCTTTGGACACATATCTAATGAAAGCTTAGTACCAATGGGTAAAAGAACTCTAACTGGGTTACAGTCCTGCAAACTAAACCTCTGTAAAATAGTATTCACATACTTACTTTGTGACAATCAAAGCTTTTTGTTAACTCTATCTTTCTTGATCTCCATTCCCAAAATATACCTTGCAGCACCAAGATACTTCATCTCAAATGCACCTGAAAGTTGGGCTCTAAGCTCACTGACCATACCCTTAGTATTGCTGAAAAACATGTCATCAACATACAAAGCAATAACTAGTATAGAATCATCAACATAATGAATGTAAACACAATGATCCTCCTCTCTTCTAACAAAACCCAATTTTAAAACAAATGAATCAAACTTTTGATACCACATTCTGGGGGATTGTTTCAGACCATAAAGAGACCTCTTTAATCTGCAAACCTAATGTTCTTTTCCTTTTACCTCAAAACCTGTAGGTTGTTGCATATAAATTTCTTCTTCAAGATCTCCATGCAAGAACGCAGTCTTAACATCCATTTTCTCAATCTCCCAATCATAACCTATAGCAATGGATAAGAGAAAACTAATAAAAGTTAATTTAGCTACAGGAGAGAATATCTCACCAAAATCAACTCCCTCTCTTTGGGAGTAGCCCTTGGCTACCAGTCTAGCCTTGTACTTCTCCAATGACCCGTCTGCTCCAAATTTCTTTTTGAAGACCCACTTACATCCTATGGCCTTTCTTCCTTTGGGCAAACAAACAAGATCCTATTAGAGTCTAAAGCCATCATCTCCTCCTGCATGGCTAGTTGCCAAGACTCACTATCATCTACAGAAATAGCTTCCTTGTAGGATCTAGGTTCATCGTTAGTACTCAATAAAGCATATACACAACGGAAATCTAGTGGTCTATACCTGTCAACTGGATTTCGTTGTCTTGTGGATCTCCTCAAGGGTGGAGTAAGAGACTCTACTTGTTCTTCTACATGATCATCTGCACCAACTTCTTTTGTCATAACAGATTCATCTTCATCAAAACTACTTGAATCTTCTTCTTCTTCTTCACCCTCCAATCCATCATTCTATTCTTCCTGAGGTACATCTTGCTGCTCTAAATCAAAGTGCACCTTCTTTACCTTTTCATCTTTTTCTTTTGGCTGCTCAGGTTCAGAAATAACTCTAAGTTCCTTGAAAATAACATCTCTAGAAAATATAATCTTGCGGGTTAGTGGATTCCAAAGCTTATAACCTTTGACATTATCACCATATCCAATGAATGTACACTTTTCATCCTTTGGATCCAACTTAGATCGCTTTTCCTTAGGCACATGAACAAAAGCCTCACAGCCAAATACCCTTAAATCTGAAACAAAAGGTTTCTTACCTATCCACACTTCATAAGGTGTCAAATCAAGAGCCTTAAAAGGAGATATGTTTATCAAGTAGCAAGCAGTACACACAGCCTTTGCCCAAAAGTATTTATCCAACTGTGCATCACTAAGCATACTTCTGGCCCTTTCCATAATTGTTCGGTTCATCCTTTCTACAACACCATTTTGTTGTGGTGTATATAGAGTTGTCTTTTGTCTGATTATACCTACATGCTTGCAAAACTCATCAAATTGCTTAGAGCAATATTCCCTCCATTGTCAGATCTTAATATTTTAATCTTTAAACTTGATTGGTTCTCTACTAAGACTTTGAATTCCTTAAACTTAGTGAAAACTTCAGATTTATGCTTCATAAAATAAATTCATGTAAATCTGGATACATCATCAATGAAGGTAACAAAATAACGAGATTTTCCAATAGATTCATTATCCACAGGTCCAAACACATCCATATAAATAATCTCTAATTTCTCTTTTGCTCTATTGCTTCCTGAAGGAAATGATTTTCTGTTTTGTTTACCAAAAACACAATGCTCACAGAAATCAAAGTGCTCATCAGAATAAGAGAAACCATCCAACAAATTTTTATTCTTAATAGTTTTCAATACATTATTGCTTGTGTGGCCCAATCTACGGTGCCACAACATACATGTATTTTTAGTAGTGGCCTCAGATACATAGGAGGCATTACAAAATGTAGTGTCTTCAAGCTTAAACAAGTTCCTGAATCTCTTCCCTTTCTCTACCACCAAGTTCCCTCTCACCAATCTGCAGCCATGCTTGTCAAATGTCACATGCATTCCCAAATCATTCAACTTCGAAACTAAAATCAGATTTCTAGCTAATCTAGGAACATGCAAAACACCAGGGAGGGTTTTAATCTTCCCATCACTGAAACACAACAATACTTTTCCTTTCCTGACAATCAAATATGTAGAGTTGTCACCAAGGTAGATATTACCTCCATCATATTCTTCATGTGAGGAGAACCATTCCTTATGCGGAGTCATATGAAACGAGCATCCTAAGTCAACCAACCAGTGATCATTAGAAACAAGATTACATGCAAAAAGTAAAACTTTTTCACCTGCATTCGAGGACTTATCCGAAGCACTCTCCCACTATTTCTTGGGGTTTCTGCACTCCTTCACATGTCCCCTTTTACCACAGTTCCAACACTTAACTCTGTTCTTTTTACCATGAGTCTTAGACCAGCCTTTGGACTTGTCCTTTGCCCCTTTCTGATCTCCCTTAGGTCCTCTTTCCTTAGACCTTCCCCTAACACTGAGATCATCCCCTGAACTATCTAAACTCTTCTTCCTCAATTCCTGTGACAATAGCACTGAAATAAGAGTATCCAACTTTGGATCTGCAAGGTTAGCAGTGATAGAAAGGATAACATTCTCCCAAGACTCAGGTAAAGAACATAGAAGTAAGATACATTTATCTTCCTCATTAACCTCAACATCTACTGAATCAAGCTGACTCACTAACAAATTAAAAGAATTTAAATGCTCTGCAACTGATTCACCCTCTTTCATTTTCATGGAAAATAATTTTCTTTTAAAATAAAGTTTATTTACCATACTCTTGGCTTGATAGATCTCACCCAACCGTTTCCACAACTTGTATGCAGTCTCTTCCTTTGCGACATTCAACATGACAGAGTCTGAAAGACACAATCAGATGGTTCCCTGTGCCTTCTTATCCAGTCTATCCCACTCATCTTGAGAGACATCGTCAAGTTTCTTCTCTTTTTGGACAGCCAACCATTGGTTTCTTTCTTCCAAAAAATCTTCCATTTTTAGTTTCCACAACTCATACCCCATTCTGTTGAACTTCTCAATGTCCATTTGAGAGGTTGATACAATGGTGGATGCAGCCATAATAACAACACAAGACCTGCAAAACAAATGCAACCAAATGTCCCACTGCAGCTATAGCTTCCACACTACCACCCAAGAGTCAGAGCTGGCCAGGCTCTGATACCAAATGTTAGAAATGAAAGCAACACTACTTCAATGGAAATCTGATTCGAGATAAATTTTAGCAAACTTTAACTGTGTGTTATTAATGGAGATTGTAACAAACATAAACCCACAATACAAAAATATACCAAAAGCAGAATGAAGCACATAACGCAAGTGTTTAACGTGGAGAAAACCCTTTTGGGTAAAAAACTCTACCAAAAAAAAGGTCAAGTTGTATTATCTTCACAAAAGGAGATTACAAATACATTCACTTCCTCTGTCCTCCAACCTTCACTCCAGCAGAACCTAGGTACCTGTAAACTGTTATATTCATCTCATCTACTATGTTATGGTTTATATAGAATTTACACAACCTCAAGACATTGAATGATTTCTTACAAGCCCATAACACTTGTCAAGAGTCAACAACACAACCTTGGGCATCCATGACCAAGAATAGGCTCTTACGGGGTCATAAATGTTGTCATACATGCATCCTACACTTGGAAAAATATTCCCATGCAAGCTTGAACGACTTGGGGCCAAAAATAGCCACTTACTGCATCTTATGACGCGTCATATGCTATTATTAGTGTCATAGATTCTTATGACAACTTACAGTTGTCATAGAATATCTTACACCCTCTTACAGCATCTATGACGTGCGTCATAACACTAAAAATAGATTATTCCTCCACATGTGCACCCCACTTTGACCAATTACCATTTACCATAGTAAATGACATCCTGTAACTATTGCCGGTAACTCCGGGACTTACCGTGCAGTAACTCCGTAATTACTGTGGACAGTAAATAATTTTTTATCACTGCCGGTGAAACTTGTACATCCCTTATGTGTAATTACAAATTACAAATAATAAATGGAATAAATACAATATTGGGATTTACAAGGTTAATGGAACCTTATCCCAACAAAAATAGAGGCTCACTACCCAAAATGTTCACTGCAAAAGTTGAGGCCTGTGGCCAAAAACAACTCATTGTCAAGGGGTGGCTCACTCCCAAGGGGTTTGTAAACTGATTCATAGCATCTACTTCATGCATGGGTTCAGTTCCATTGAAGCACAATAAATCACCTCTGCTCTGCTCTTCTTACATCTTTGCACTTATCTTTTCATTTTTCATACTTGGACACCTTTTTCGCAACTACATTACATGCTTTTATACAATTCATCAACCTTGGAATGTACATCAAGGTTAGCATTACATTCATCAACCATTGGAACAATCTCTAAGGTCAGCATTACAAACATACATAGAATTAGGTCCGGACCTAAACAAAACTAGCTAAGGGAAAGATGTATGCAGATCATGTTATGACTTAGCTGGGACTCAAATGCAATCTTTCATGCCATGACACACTTTCACAATCTTTGATGCATCTCCGCAAGTAGTGAAAACAACCAAGTCGGCCAAGACTGGTGTTAACACTAAGTCCTCTAAGAACAGTCTTCATCTACGATCCAAATTTCTCTTTGCAGACTAGTTTAAATGTAGGAACATGACAATGAGACATCCACAAGCACATTGTAATCACTAGGAACAACCACACAATCTCTAACCACTCTATCAAGAAGATTCTTCAAACCAGATCACATAAATAACACTGCCAGCTACTATTATAAGGAAAGGATCGCTTGCGGACCACCAAATCATGAACCATTGGAGTTGAAGGCACTTATCATCAATACAAACTTATTTCTAGAACCACAAAATGAGAAACTTCAATGTGGAGAAATGTGGAGCAAAGTACTTTCTCCCTATCACCACTGAATACACAAAAAAAGTAGTTTTCACTCTGGTGAACTTAACTCACTCAAATCTTCATACCGGAGGCTCAAACTTGAGATATAGCATCTTCAGACATGCCTCTAAATAACTTCCAATCCACAGACAAAGATATTCATTCTTTAGGAAACACAGAGCAATCTATTATACTATTCTTTAGTAAATAGAGATACTCTACAACACACTATTTCCACGTGAGGAACAAATTTTCTTAAAAGCACTTGGAAACTCAATATCAGGATCATTTACTCATTATCTCCAACACTAACAAACATCAAAATCAAGAGTACAATTGACACTGATGACAACACAGATATGTTGACATCAATGACAACACTGGTTAGACACATACTTGCAACAATCTCCCCCTTTGTCATTGATGGCAACATATGATGTGAAAAATTGTAATGACCATCAAGACAAGATACTCCCCCTTTCTTTTTACACATCTACACTCTTTCTCCCTCTAAGTTTTTCACATGATTTCTCTCTCCCTTTGACATTAATGGCAAAGGGCACATACTTGCATGCTGCTACTTTGATCCACCAAAATTTCTCTGTTATCAACACTTTCTTTATCAGAAACATCTAGCTACTCCCCCTGAGAGGTAGCCCTAAAAACATCAACCCAAATCAAAGAATGAGACTTTGAGCACCACTGGACTGATGCATTCCTATGCATCTTAGTTCAGAGCAGGAAGGGTAATAACCCCTAACTTTTCTCTAAGATACTCAAAGGTATATTTAGGTAGAGGCTTAGTGAAAATATCTACAATCTAATCTTTTGTGGACACATATTCCATCTTTACTTCATTCTCTGTCACCTTCTCTCTCAAAAAGTGATACCTTATTGATATGTGCTTTGTTCTTGAGTTTATCATTGGATTCTTTGAAATGTTTATGGCACTTGTATTGTCACAAAAGATTGCAATTGGATCTTCATATACAACTCTTATGTCTTTCAAAGTTTTCTTCATCCATAACACTTGAGTGCAACAACATGTTGCTACAATATACTCTACTTCAACGGTAGACAAGGAGATTGAGTCTTGCTTTTTGCTCAACCATGAAACCAATCTATTTCCTAAGAAGAAAGCACCTCCACTTGTACTCTTTCTGTCATCAACATCTTGGCCCAATCTACATCTGTATAAGCACTGAGAGTGAATTCATTGTCCTTTAGATACCATAAGCCATGATCTAATGTGCCTTTCAAATATCGTAGAATTCTCTTGACTGCTATCACATGTGATTCTCTAGGACCTTGAAATCTTGCCACAAGACATACTGCATGCATTATATTAGGTCTGGATTGAGTTATATAAAGTAATCCTCCAATCATGGATCTGTACCTTTTCTAATCAGTCTTAGGTGATTCATCATTTTACTCAACTTGTAACTAGTCACCATGGGAGTACATACTGGTTTAGAGTCCTCCATTCCAAACTTCTTCAACAACTCTTTCACATACTTAAGATTGGGATATGAAGATTCCTTTATCTGATTGAGTAAATTGTAGACCTAAAAAGAAATTCATCTCACCAAACAGAGACTTCTCAAAATCTTTTTACATTTCACCAACAAATTTCATGCACATGCCTTCATTGCCTCCAAAGATAATGTCATCAACAAATACTTCAACAATCAAAATTTGAGCACAATTAATCTTGAAATAGAGATTACTATCAGCAGTACCTTTATTGAACCCTAATTGCAATAAGTACTTATCCAAGCTTGCATATCAGGCTCTAGGAGCTTGCTTGAGTCCATACAAAGCTTTCTTCAACCTGCACACCATATCACCTTGGTCTGATAACTGAAATCCTTCCGGTTGCTCAATGTAAACTTCCTCTTCCAACTCACCATTTAGAAATGCATACTTCACGTCCATCTGATACACTTTCAAATCTTTGTGAGTTGCAAATGCCAAAAATATTCTGATTGCTTCAATCTGAGCCACTGGAGCAAAAGTCTCTTCGAAATCTATTCCTTCAATTTGAGAATATCCTTTGCACACAAGCCTTGCTTTATTCCTTACAACTTCTCCATTTTCATTCATCTTGTTCCTAAAAACCCATTTGGTTCCAATAACATTTTTATCAATAGGTCTAAGAACTAATTCCCAAGTTTTATTCTTCTCTATCTACATTAGTTCTTCCTTCATGGCTTTTACCCAATTTTCATCATTGCAGGCTTCATTCACAGTTTTTGGTTCAACTTTAGAAAGCAAACAATAATTCACTTGTTCTTTTGCAACTCTTTTCCTTGTCATTACTCCTTTGCTTTTGTCTCCAATAATTTGATCTTCTGAATGATTGATTCTTACATACCTGGAAGTCTTAACTATAGTTTATGTAGCCATCTCTTCTTCATCTTGACTATCTTGCTGCTCCTCTTTCTTCTCATTTACTATGGCAACAAGTTCATATGATTCGTAGCCATTCAGATATGATGTTCTTCCTTTGTCTTCATCCACCTTCACATTTGCACTCTCAACAATCTTTTTGAGCCTTTTGTTGTAGCACCGGTAGGCCTTACTCTTGGTAGTGTATCCAAGGAAGATTCCTTCATCACACCTTGCATCAAACTTCCCTAGATCTTCTTCTCTTCTGATATAGCATTTGTTTCCAAAAACTTTGAAATATTTTACTATAGGAATTCTTCCATACCATAATTCATAAGGATTTTTAGTACCATTACTTTTCACTTGAACTCTATTTTGAATGTAAACAACAATATGTATAGCTTCTTTCTAGAAAACTTCCAATAGATCTGCTTCCTTCATCATTTTCCTAGCAGCCTCTTGAACTGTCCTATTCTTCCTTTCCATAATTCCATTCTGCCGAGGAGTCCTAGGTGCAGACAACTATCTTTTTATCCCTTATTCTTCATAGAAAATGTTGAATTCATTTGATGTGAATTCACCTCCTCTATCAGACCTCAAGCATTTGATTTTTAGTTCTATTTCATTCTCAACCATTGCCTTGAAAGATTTGAACTTTTTTAGGGCTTCTAATTTGTCTCTTAGAAAAGTAACCCAAGTCATTTTAGAATAATCATTAATAAGCAACATGAAGTACCTGTCACCTTGTAGACTTCTCACCCTTGTAGGACCACAGAGATATGTATGCACTAGATCCAACAAGTTGGCAGAAAATTGCTCTTTCTTCTTGAAACTAGTTCTTGTTTGCTTCCCTAACTGACATTCCTTACAAATGGTATTGGTGGGTTTCACAAGCTTTGGTAAATCTCTCACAGCCTGACCTAAACTTATCTTCACCAAATTATCAAAGTTTATATGACACATCCTTCTATGCCACAACCAACTCTCATCTGCTTGAGCCAACAAACAATAATCATTAGTTCCTCTTAACTGATAAATGTTACCTCTGGTCTTTTGATACCGGTAGCAATCACTGTTTCAGAGCTTTCCATGATCTTGTATCCATTATCTTTGAATCTCAAATCATATCCTTTGTCACACATCTAACCAACACTCAAAATATTATGCTTTAAACCCTTCACTTATAAGACATTATCAGTGTTGTGCCTTCCATCAAAAGAAATAGATCCTTTCCCACAAATCTTACTCGTTGCATTATCTCCAAACCTAACTAGTTCTCCATCATACTTTTCCAAACTCACAAACTTACTTTTCTCTACCTGAATAGCCAAAACACTTTCCTCCACTGGTTTTTCTTCCTTCACACAGCTAGTAGGATTAGTAGTCTCAGGTTCTTCTATAATAGCAATAAACAAGCACTCATTTGCACTAGTATTAGCATCATCAGATTCATCATCTGTTATACCTTCATCATCAATGTCTCTAATAAAGTAGTATTTCTTTGGAACTCTAGGTTTGCTCTCAAATCTTTTTCTATTCCTTTTAATTCTTTCAGGACATCTAGAAGCAGAGTGACCAACCTTACCACATTAAAAACATTTGAAAGGTAATTTTCCTTTATACTTATCGAAGCCTCTTTGTAGTCTGTCAACAAAGTTGGCTTCAATTTCATCAAGCTCATCATTAGATTCCACTCTATACTTCTTAGCTTTGGAAGTCTTCTCTAAAGTGATGGCTTTGAAAGCAGTTTCAACCTTTGGCAAATCATCATCAAATTCTCTCATTTCAAAAGTTGTAAGCTTTCCAAGCAACTGGTCCTTAGAGACATCCTTCACAATCATTACTTCTTCAATTGCAACTACCTTGTGACCATAGGACTTAGGTAATGACCTAAGAATTTTCATTACAACTTCCTTCTCATCAATAGTTCCTCCCATTCCTTTTATTCCATTGACAATTTCATCAACTCTTTACATGTATGCTGTTATGTTCTAACTCTCATATTTTGCTTTCAAACCTTGCAATTTGGTGCTTTTACAAATGTATCTCCTTCATATAGATTTTTCAGCTTCTCCCAGACTTCATGAGCAGTTTCCAAATCCATGACCTTTATCAATTCTATTTTAGACAAGGCACTTAGCAAAGCATCTCTGGCTTTTATGTTCAACTCATATTCTTTGATTTCATCTTCAGTTGTCAAACATTTTGAGGCATAGTATACTTTGTCTCTGTCGCTTTCCATACTCTATATCCAAGGCAAAGGAGATGACTTTCATTTGCACCTTCCAGAGAGCATTATTTGTTCCGTCAAACTGTGGAGCTTCCTTCTTGTAAGACATTCTGGATCTTCCTCAAGTTGTTAGGCTTACTCTTGAGGAACCTTGCTCTAATACCAATTGTTGAAATACACCAGACAACTGAGAGGGGGGTGAATCAGTTGTCCCTAAAATTTTGAACACTTATAAACATCAACACAACAAACACTTATTTACTGTTATTCAGATGTAATCATGAAAGCATGGAATAAGAAGCTCAACACAATAACACAATCAACACATGAAACACCTAATTTTTTACATGGAAAAAAAAACCACGGTGGGTGTTAGCCCACAAAGATATATATGTTATAGCAATACCCAAAAATAGAGGCTCACTACCTTAGGGTTCACTACCGAAAATGCTCATTGCAAAAGTTGAGGCTCACTGCCAAAAATGACTCACTGCCAAGGGGTTTGTGAATTGATTGATAACATCTACTTCATGCCTGGGTTTAGTTCCATTGAAGCACAATAAATCACCTCTGCTCTGCTCTTCTTACATCTTCACACTTATCTTTTTATTTTTCATACTTGGACACCTTTTTCGCAACTACATTACATGCTTTTATACAATTCATCAACCTTGGAATGTACATCAAGGTCGACATTACATTCATCAACCATTGGAACAATCTCCAAGGTCGGCATTACAAACATACATAGTATTAGGTCTGGACCTAAACAAAACTAGCTAAGGGAAAGATGTATGCGGATCATGTTATACCTTAGTTGGGACTCAAATGTAATCTTCCACATTGTGACATGCTTTCACAATCTTTGATGCATCTCCGCAAGTAGTGAAAACAACCAAGTCAGCCAAGACTGGTGTTAACACTAAGTCCTCTATGAACAGTCTTCATCTACAATCTAGATTTCTCTTTGTGGACCAGTTCAAATGTAGGAACATGATCATGAGACATCCACAAGCACATTGTTATCATCAGGAACAACCGCACAATCTCTAACCACTATGTCAAGAAGATTCTTCATACTGGATCACATAAACAACACTGCCAACTACTATCATAAGGAAAAGATTACTTGCAGACCACCAAATCATGAACCATTGGAGTTGAAGGCACTTATCATCAATACAAACTTAATTCTAGAACCACAGAATGAGAAACTTCAATGCAGAGAAATGCAGAGCAAAGTACTTTCTCCCTGTCACCACTGAATACACAGAAAAAGTAGTTTTCACTCTAGTGAACATAACTCACTCTTGTCTTCATATCGAAGGCTCAAACTTGACATATAGCATCTTTAGACATGCCTCTAAATAACTTCCAATGCGCAGTCAAAGATATTTATTCTTCCAGAAATGCGAAGCAATCTACTAGATTGTTCTTCAATAAACAGAGATACTCTACAACACACTATTTCCACCAGAGGAACAAACTTTCTCAAAAGCACTTGGAAACTCAATATCAGGATCATTTACTCATTATATCCAACACTAAAAAACATCAAAATCAAGAGTACAATTGACACTGATGACAACACAGATATGTTGACATCAATGACAACATAGATATGTTGACATCAATGACAACACTGGTTAGGCACATACTTGCAACACCCCACACTCCAAAGCACAACCCAATGTATTAATCTATAAACAATGAAGGTTACAATACACTTCCAGAGCCAAGATCTTACATGTGTTCATCATTGTTGATATTCAAGAGTAATTCTGATAGCATAATAGTACCTACAAATGAACCATACAAACTACTCCAACAAGCACCTTATTTATAGACAATAACAAACATGAAGGAAGCTTCTAGAGGAAGATACAAGAGGTGAGCATCCAAATCCATATGGAAAATAGTCTAACACATCTTTTGCAGCAAATGACATTTGTGCAATATTCCTTTACCCCTCTTACAACCCTCCAAACTTGGGCGCCTCAAATTTACCTAAAATAGGTATGATAGATGCTCTTATACCATCATGAAATTTGTCATATGTGACAACACTTACAGTTGTAAGAGAATCCATCATAACTGACTAATAATAAACAATTCTCTTACAAATTGTCATCATCAAACTTGGGCACCTAAATATGCCTTATTCAAACATGCAAAGATGCTTTATAATGTATGGCATACCTATCATAAGAATCTTCTATAAATTCAGCTCTTACATGTCATAGATTTTTTCATATGTCATAACCTCTTACACATGGCTCAAAATGTTGACACATGGAAAATTAATGCCACCTCAAATGGGATGCCTGCGTTTCCTCATGTTGACATGTCCATCCAAGTCACCTTCCAAGTGGGATGACAACTCACCATGCCACCTCACACTAAATGACGAAATATGATGTGCATAAATAAATACAATATAGTTAAATAATAAATAAATAATTAAATACCAATGCTAGGAATTTGCAAAGGTCGAGACAATGTAATTCCCAACATTATTAAGGTACTTGGTGTTTTAACGGGCTAAAAGGTAATTATTAGAACCCAAGTATTTTGGCTAAGTTTTGTGGCTATTTCATTACAAAAGAAAGCATACGACGCATTGTTAGGTCAGGGTTGGTTGGTAGCAGCCAGAGTTGATCATAACTGGAAACGACACATAATCTCCATTGAGAATAAGGGCCAGAAGTATATAATTGATTTGAAAAATCAAGTAGTTAGTGAGGAAGCAACTTCCTCAGATTCGTCAGATTCAGACTTCGAAGAAGAATGGATAGAGAAGCATGATTTGGGTCTGATGGAGCTGAATGATGAAGGGGTTCTGGAATTACAATCATGCTCGAAGGATGAAACAAATTCCCTCCATGGCCTATTTCATTGGTAAATGAAGGACTATGGAGCATTTTCATTGGCTTGTAATTTTATTGAAGTTACAGTGATCGGTGAAGAGCAGTGTCTAAAGAAGATTTTGAAAAGTTGGAGAATCTGTGTGTTGGGCACATTACACAGTTCACAAAAGACATCAGGTCTGATTCTAGCAAAGGCACCCAACTTTACAGATGACTGCAAAATTCATGGTACATCTCAGAGTAATAATATTCAAATATTTAATTTGGAACTTACAGATACTTGTCGTACAATCAAATCAACTTCACAACAAAATTTTGAAAGAGGGAAAATATTGTATAGGAAAATTATGGAGAAGGGAAAAATATTATAGGACAGGAAATTTTTGCAGTCGGTGCGACAGATAATAGGTGGACCCCATCGGAGGAAAATCAAAATATCACTTTAGTTTGCATTGGGTGGAAAAGCCAAAAATTAAAAAATTGAATAGTAAATATTTTTTTCAAAAGAGCAAAAGAGAAAAAATTAAAATTCTTAGGTGGGCCCCAATCGTATGGTAGACTCTAAAGCAAGTAAAATTTATAATGTATAAAAAATTAAATTTTTTAATATGCTACCCATACATAAACTAAAGGACATTTTTATTAAAAAAATTCAAACTCCAAACTCAGTCGTACGACCTAGGAAAACAATAACCTTTTAGTTTTTATTATTGCCATCTCCACCTTCCTTCCATTAAATGGTCAAAGCTTCTAGTCTCATCCATCGTACAAGAGACATCCAATTTTTTTCAACATATAGACCAATCATACTTTATTGGCCATACGACTTCATTTCCCCCAAACAATGCTGTCCAATTTCCCTCTCATTCTATCGTACAGTATTCCCAGGAAAGAAAATTTCTATTCCTAGCAAAGAATGCCAATATTTCTACCATATGGTTTTATTTTATCCTTGCTACCATATGGTTAAGTGTAGTCCCATCTTTTGTTCTTCATTTTTATTGTACAAGTTGCTTATTGCCCCTCTGCTATCATATGAGCTTTCGCGAGCTTGTATTGTACAATCATCTATTTCTCTGTCGTACGACTTCCCTTTCTGTTGCTACCATACGCGTATTTCCTTTTGTTGTCATACACTTTCATGTTGCTTTCGTCTATTCTCCTTTGACCATACACTTTTATTCAAATCTTACCGGTATTCTTCTTTGTTGTACGACCAAACTTGCAATTTCTTCAGCATCGTACAGTCTCCTTCAACTATTACAGTTTCCTTCAACTATTGCGGTGACAGAACAACCTTTATTTCTAGTCATACAAGGTTCAGGTATACTTTTTGTACAGTATTGGAGAGAAAAATGGTGTGTGCCATGAAGGTTTGCATGGTTTTGAAGATCTTCATTTCAGCTTGGTGGTAGGGACTCCACCCCTCAACCCTGCAAACATGCTAAGGGCATTGCCCCCAGACCCCCGACGGGCATTGCCCCTCGACCCCTATTAAGCTCATTATTGAGGTTCAGGATTCAAATGATTCAGTTGTACGGATTTTGCTATGTAATCTTGTTGTAGTAATCAATGGCTTTTTTCATATACTAGACCACCTTCTCTCATTAGCTCTTCCAAGAAGAAATAGAGAATCATTCTTGTTGGTTGGTGAATTAAATGACTATACATCCATGGCATATGAGGACACTAAATAATATTTTCATGCTTCTAAGATGCTTGCAGTAATATCTAGGTTCAGTAATCAATGGGGTACAACATTCTTATATTTCAGTGTACAATCAAATTGGGTTCTTTGGTTGGTTGGTCTTCACCGTTCTTTGTCTATTGCAGGTATTCGGGATGTGTTGGTTCTACTTCTACTTTGCTTGTACTTCCAGGTTTTTCTCCAGGTTCTTTAGTGTTTTTGTTACTTTAGTAGAGCTTACCTAATGTCGCTTAATACTACATGGTTTTCTATCGTCTGGAAGATGACTTTTTCTTTTGGGGGATGATGTAGTCAATGTATAATGTTGATTATTATATTTGATAATTAGGTTATCAGACTATGTAATCTGACTATGTATTAATTGTTTGTCAGCTCTTGGGTAGTTAGAGTTAGTTAGAGATGGTTAGTTGATGGTTGTGTTCCTCTTGGAAACTGTCAGGTCCTTTAAAAAGTCTTTGTATCATCAAGGAAAGTAGTATAATCTAGTCAGATCGACTTTGATCCTTGGCTGACCATCTCTAGACTACTTCTATAATAATTTCATGTGCAAATAGAGATATACTTTTACTCTTCTATCTGGTATGCATTGTTAATTTTGTTCATTATTGCAAATATTCATTTATTAGATAAGCGAGTAAACATATGTCTTATTTTATCTATCTATTTACATATTTACTTTTTCATGTGTAATATTAATAATTTAATATTTATATAAAAATAAAAATATATTTTAGTTTGTCAAGAGAATTGAGGTCATGGGGACTGCATCCTTTGTACTAAAAGAGATTACAAAATTTTGCCTTTGGGAAGACAACAATTTCAACTTCATTGCATTCATATATCATACCATACTTTTTGCTAGCCTAGAGGGCTATACATATCAAAAAGCCCAGATTAAGTCTAAACTATCTAGGAAATAGTCATATTTCATTCTAAAGGGCTAAACTTTGTAAAACATACTATTTACATTTAAAGACCTATAACTTTGTTGTTAATCTAGTCATGGCCCACCTTCTTCTACAAATTCTTCAGCAAAGGTGAATCTAACCTCCTCTAATGTTGAAATTCTTGTAATTTGTTTGAGAAACATCACCACTTTCCCAACCTTCTTCCTTCGTTGCAATTTATTTTTTCAAATGGCAAGATTATGAATAGCCACCATGGCCTTATTACTGGCCCTTTGTGGATTATGACAATGCCATTTATTGGTGGAGATCTTACATCAATCATCACTTCCTACAATATCATATCTAAACCTCCCAACAAATGGTTCTTTACCAAATGAGAAGCCAATTTCCTAATTACTTCTTTGTCCTCTTTCAAATATAATAACACTCCAATGAACATTGATGCTACATCTAAAATTACTTTATATTTGTGATCGACCAACAAGAATTCATCACCCAACCACCATTTATGGTGAAAATGGCAATATCTACTTTAAATTTGAAGATTCTTTTGAGTCTCATCTCTGATATAGCACCTAAGAATGTCATTTAGCATTGTGATGACATGAGACGAACAATGGCATCCATCAATTTCTAAAGTAAAAATTTGAAAGAAAATGCATAAATGGAAAGCCTTGGTTTGATGATCTTATTGAGATAGTTTGATGATCTTATTGAGATATTCACACATGTTTATCCTCTAATGGTTATTATGCCATGGTCCTTCACCTTCCTCATTCATTATTTCCTAACACAATCTTTCCTTGAAAGCCACCATAGCACAAAATGATTATCTTGCTTAATATGCAATCATTATTAGTTATCCCTTCATCCACTTCTAAAGATTGCTTTGCTGTGATTTCTCTAAATCAAACTTGTTTCCAAATCCTTCCCATGTTTTTGTTTTGGAACTTATGGCACAATTCACCTCATTATCAATTGCATAGTTGGCTAGGAAATCTACCTCATGATTTGCTTCTTTATATACATGTTGTATTGAAGAGTCTACTAAGGTTTCAAGGATAGGCTAGACAACCTTCACTATGTCTGTGAGTTTCTAATTAGGTTATCCTTTTTTCCTTATTGCATTTATGATTACCTATGAGTCTTCTTCAATTTGAATGTGTTTGATCTTGTATTAATTGTAAACTTCTAGGCTGAATTGGAGAGCCTATGCTTTTGCCTCATTGTTTGATCTATGTTTTATTTTTTTGATCCTACATATATTAATTTCCCTTACTCATTGTACATAATGTAGCCTGCCCATGATTCTCTAGGGTTTCTTGAGTTACTCTATCAAAGTTTAATTTCATCCAACTAGAATTAGGAAGGTCTGTTGAAATGTGAAGTCAGTTTGACTTATTCCAGTAGTGACGAGCAAAATTACATGTGGAAGTGTCACTCACGCTTTTATGCATGGAAATCTATCTTTAGATTTGATCAGTTTTTGCATGAGTTTTTTCGTGAATATTTAGGGTTGTCGAGCTTGAATCCCAAGGCATGAGAAAAAGTTTTGTAACTGCAAATTTTCTTCTGAGAGTAAAATTGAGAGATCTTTGCCCGTGGTTTTTTTCTTGTATATTACCAAGTTTTTCCATGTAAATCTGTGTTGTCTATTTTATGTTTTTATTGCTAATTCACTGTTATTTCAATTATGCACTGCTTATATTTCTAACAAGGTCCATATTGCATTCTTATAGAGTGTCGGTGCTTAATCCACCATCCCCATGAATGGAAGAAAATAAAATAACTTATATACATACATACATACATATATCTGTGTGTGTGTGTCTTAAAAAGTTATTTTATTATTTATATGAATATTAAATATAAATATATAAATACATTTATCTAAAAAATGTTAAGACATTTGTAGGTGCTTATTTATGTTAAATAACAAATTCAAAATAAAATATCTTTTTGCATCTTTTAACAAGTGTCACATAGTGGTGAGTACCTACCTTCTAGTGTTGTAATAATAATACATGTTTTGTAGTTGAAATTAGTTTCTTAGATCAAATATTTGTTTAATATTGCAAAGGAATTGATTTATTAGTAAATAGTCTTGATTTATTGATTCATTGATTTTGAGTTTGATTTAATATTTGTTGGTTAGCATACACTACAATGGAGTGTTCATAGTGAGTGGCTATGGAGGAGGGAGAGTAAGGGAGGGGTTGCTCTCATGGATATAGGATTTTTGTTCTTTGAATCATTTATAGAGATAGAAGAGAGTTTCATGACACATGTATGGTGGTCTTGTGGTCATATGAACAAATAAATTGATTGTAAAGTTACCGAGGGGTTGGTAGTCATGATGAATAATGATTACCAGATCTCATTATAATATACAAAATTCACACATTGGTGGATATTTGAGAGGATTTGTTGGATTGTGTGAGCTAAGGATATCCTAGATAAACTCTAAAGTGGTTAGAGTTGGAAGTAATATGACAAAGTGAGTATTTCCTACAACCTAATTTGAATGGGGAGAAAAATGCAACCTATTTTGTAAATAAAAGTGACATTAAAATCTTTAAGTGCAACACATAAAGTAACATAATAATTCTATTAGAGATAGTGGTTGTGGATTAATTCTTCAATAATAAGAAGTTCAATTCATAAGACTTTAGTTTGAGATGTTGAATCTCATCATTAAGAAGTTGATAATGCATTTTTTGAGTAGGGACTAAAAATGTTTAAAATGGCATTGACCCATTCAACCTACCCTTGCTTGCATTGAACAAGGTCAGAAAATATGAATTTTAATATAATATTACCAATTCTTGAGTTTGTTTTTCATTTATGATAGTCATAATGGCTTTAGTTGTAATTTTTTCATATTCCAATAATGTTAAACAAATAATTTTTTTAAAGTCTATATAAATATTATAACAAAATTGTAATATTTATAGTAATATAATATTCATATTAATGTGATTATTTAATTTTGATTCAATATATATAATTTATAAATTTGATATTTTAAATATTAATGAAATTATATATAATTAATTATATATTGATAATAAAGAATGTTTATAATAATAAATACAATAAATAAAATTATTTAATTATAATTATTATAAATGTATGACAATTATTATATTATAATTATAATTATAATTATAATATTATATTTATATTATTATTACAATATTAAATACAATAAAATTATATTTATATTATTACATTATTATAATATTATAATAATTTTATATATTATTATATTATATTATATTATATTTATGTTTATGTTTATTATTATATTATTATATAATATTTTTTTTGTTGCGTAATAGTAGTTCTGTTATATTAATTTAAAAAAAAATACATCTTCAGTTTTTCAGTTTAGAGCCATGACAAAACCCAGCCTACTGGCTGTCCCCAACAATATTTCTAAAACAGTATTAACCCTATTGCTATCATATGCCACACAGGGCAGAGCTATGCTTATCACACAGAAGGAGAAGACTATAACTGATTAAACATTAGAAACCCTAATTTTAAAACCATACACCCCAAAACCCCACAAACCCTGACTAACTCATGCCTCCTATTCATATGTATGCAGTTTCTAATTAAACTCGTCAGACCAGTCATTGCCCTGAGCTTCCTTCAATTCCAAGATGTTGAAAAACTTCAGCAGGAAATTCACACCAACCCTTGCATTTTGCTTGAACTAGACCAGGTTCGTCCCCTTCAGATGCAGAATGAATGGAAAGAACTTAACAACACTACCTGGCTGCTGGAGAAGGGGCAAATCTCTTGGCCAAGGCATGCTTGCGCCAAATGATGCTACTTCTAGAACCTCCCCCAAGCCTCCTAACACACTGGGTATGAATAGTTTGTGCGCCACCATGTCCACCCAAGTCTTCGCCATGTTCAGGTCCAACAGTGTAGCCACAAACTGTGAGCTTATATCAGAGTCTACCTGATATCTCTCGCCATTCTCCACAAACTCCTTCCCCAGAATCATCTTCACTGCCCCTAAAACTAGGGCATCTTGACACTTCAGAATGCGCTTGATGCGCAGGTCAGTAATGCAACCCAGGAAAGCCATCTGTCGTTTAGAGCTCACTAGCCGAACTGGAGTATCCATAGCTCTGCACCTTAACCAATCTGCTGAGAAGAAGACCACCTTCGGTTTGACAGACATTTCAATTGACGCCTTGTAGACTGGTAGAAAGGAGATAAGAGGAGTCTGCATATGCTTTGGGCATGCTATGAAATCATAGCCACTATCAAATCCTCCGCTTAGACACCCTGTCCAAACCATCATACCGCCTACCCGCTCGTGAGAGCTTCGTCCTCCTTCATGTAAACTGCTCAGGAAATGACAAAGGGAAATAATTGCCATCATTGAGAGGTAAACCTTCTCTTGAAACAATTAATCACCAGCGCCTGCAACGCAGCCAAAGGGCACGTCAAATAATGAAGGGTGTACCACGTGTCCTGCCACCTACCAACCACTGGCCACCTTGACCCCTAAAATGCACCGATTGGCCCCGATCCGTCCACATCCATGATGTGGAAGGACTCCCTCCCATCCGCCCACATATTATTATATAATATTATTATAATACTATAATATGAATTAATATAATATATCAACAAGTGTTATAATAAATATTAATAATATAATTAATATTATTATTAATAGTATAACTATAAATAATAAAGATTTTGTTGGTTTGACAAAAAGTAAATTTGAAGTTTACCTAATGAATTAAAAAATTAAATACTAAAACCATTTATTTAATTTTGATTGTTTTTGATAAAGGTAAGCAGGGATTTTGAAAGGGCCCTAACCCTTGTACAAGAGAAAAGATACAACAATGAAGCCCAACAAAACTAGAAAGAACAACAAACAACAGAGCAACACAAGACTAGCCCAACAACAAGACAAACAAACAAAGGGTCAAGGACCCCAACCAACCCAACAAATGTAAATCAGGGTAGTTTGAAACCAAATTTCTCCAAAGAGCTCTAAGTACATATCCTAAGCTTGACAATACCCTCAAATCTCACCTTTTTGGAAGGCCTAGGACAATCCAAAGGGCCACTCGAGGTCCCACCTCAGCCAAAGGAGTTACCATTGCATCTCCATTGTCCCTATTCCCATTATCTCTCATATCATTCGGAGGAGTCCTTTTTCCAACACTACTATCTTTAGAAATTCCCATGTTTTCCATCATAGATGCATCCACAAAAGGGGGGATGCACTCCTTTCTCTTCCAAATAGGATGTTTCTTCTTTTTACTTGGACAAGCATCGTCAGAATGACCAGCTTTGTGATAATTAAGGCAAAGAACATGAGAGCGTTCAAACTCAATATGTTGAACCCAACTACCAAACTTAGATAATAAGGTAATCCTTGAGGGGAGTACCTTATAAGTTTCCACAAACACAAAATCTAGCAAACAAAAGGCATCTTTTAAATTTTGGAACTACACCAGCTCCAGCAAATTGTCCAAAGGAATTGGCAATGCCCATAAAAATCTCCTCATCCGAGTATTCCAGTGGGAGACTTGGCAACCTGACCCAAACTGGAAACTTCTTACTACAAACCACTAAAGGGTTGAAGCACAGTGACCAACTTTGAAGGCAAAGACCATTTTGCCCAAGAACCCAAGGACCAACAAGGTTCCTGAACAATTCTCAGAGTTCAAAAAGGAGAACAAGAAGAAGCCATTTAGTAGAGCAATCACCTCAACTTGCCCCCTAAGCCTCCAACTTCAAAGCGTCCACCTTCTAACCACATCGATATTAGGGCGATTTCCACAAAATCTCCCAACAAGCGAGTTACAGAGCCACCCAACAGCCCTTTCAACCAGCAAATTAGGGATGATGATTCAGTTATCCACCAAAGCCTCTCCCCTAGTAGCATCAGTGACAGAAATTTGAGAGATATTAGCAATCTCCTCAGCCTATGTGTTAACTTCCAACTCAGCTCCAGGCTCCTTCCTCACGACACCAACAACCTCCTCAGGGAGGCCGACACCTTCCTCAATAGTTGTGTCGTGCATCCATCCTTCCTCAAACATAGGATTAACATCATCAACAGCCCCACCAATGTTTATGCAAGAAAACTGCACAACCCCTTTCAAATTGTTATCACTGGAGATCCCAGAGGAAATGGTGCCCACATACGAAGCCATACTTGACAAAACCCACGAGACAATAGGGGCATCCTTACTGCCCAAGCCAGGCTTGATAGACATGAAGGAAGTAGCAGTAGGTTTCTGGAGAAGAAACCCTCGAGAAAGCCCGCAGACAAGATCGCCCTGCCCAACAGAGGAGGGCTGTCGCAACTGAGAAATAGATTTCTGGACCTCCAACCACAAATCCAACAGACTTTCATCTTCTTCCTCCTCAAAAGAGGTCGCCCACTCATCCAGAATGTCCTCATCATCGTCGTCTGGGTCATCCTCATCTCCTCCATTGTTAGCCTCCCCTGCAACCAGAAACCCCCTAAACGGTCGCTTCAGCTCATTTAATTTTGATTGTTAATAAAATAAAATACATATAATTAAAGGGGGTCAGCTAAGTAGCATTGGCTCCAATTAACTCTATTTTTGTAATTTCTAATACAAATCAATATGCTTCTTTTTTGCATAAACTTGTTTAGTTGAATTACATTTCAATATTTAGTACATATCTTAGTATGATTTTTCTTATATTTGGACATATTGTAGTTACTGGAATGAAAATATCATTTCTAGTTTTGAAAATGTTCTATAGAAAATGTTTTTTCAATTTTCCATGATTTTTCTGAATCATGATGTCAGTTCTGATCTACTTGCAATCAACTTGATTTATTAGTCTTACAAAATCCAAACAGAGTTCAAGTTTGGATAATATGCCCTATAATGATTTGTATCTTCCATGCAAATGCCTTTATATGTTCTGTCCATGTCAAAATCCATGCATTACTTCAAACCATGTAGACAACAACACTTACCATGCTTAAAAATGCACATAAATGTACATTCAACACACTAATAAAATGTAGCATAACTTTCATTCCCTACCCCATGGATAATAAGAAGTGCAATACAATGGGCAATAAACAATATGCAATGTCAAAGGGATGTTTGTGTAAAAGACAGAATGTTTCAACTGCCAGCTACAAGGCACTTGCTTTTGTGACTAGCAGAGCATTGTACCTTTCTTTGATGCAAATTTTCCTTGTTTCTCCATCTTACTTTTCCAGACACTGGTGCGTGGTGATGAACATATATATAAATATCATATTCAAACTGGCCATAGATTTAATTTAAAATAACAAAATAATTTTTATATTGAATAATGCAAAAGATTTTCAGCTAATGCATAACCACGATCACAGTAGATCAGGACCAAGAGTTCAACAGTAGCATAGAACTGAGATGCCAAATGCAACAGGGCTGCAAGCAAGCAACAAACTAGAGTAGATAGCTAACAGTAGCAAAAGCAACACTTAGATTGTGCATGAGAACAAAAATAAATGATACATGTCCTTTTTAAAACTAATTAGCATTGCATCCCAAACATCAAATTGAAGAGGGAGTTGATTTCACAAGAGGCCAACAAAATTAAAAGTAGCCATTTTAAGATAATATGTAATTGATTTCAAAGAGAAAAACCTACAAATGAAAAAAGTGTATGAGGATCAACAACAAGAGCTTCAATGTTTAGAACTTGTGAGAAGTGCACATATTAACAATCCATCTACTATAGGAAACCACATGAAAGAATTTGTGCAAAAGAGTGACATATTGATCACAATTCTTCATTAACAACTGGATCTCACCAACATCCCATTATATTGAAATACACTTATTTATAGGACAGAGATTGGATTAAGCATCATAGAATGTCGATAAATTTGTAGAGTAAACCTAAGGTCATGTAATTCTTTGAATTTAGAAAATCTTCTTTGAACTCTTCCATCTTCCATAACCTCAATGTAGTAGCAGGTCATGGCAATGGATTAAAAACCATTTGTAAGGGTAAAATAATTTCTCCAAAGAGGAAATTCTCCATGCATGCAATGGCACTATCAATATCTTCATCAAAGATCTTCAAAATGCAAGATCCATCGAACACAGAGGGAGCATCATCAGAAACATCCAAAGGTGAAACAGAGGGATCCCTAATCTGCTTAATATTAACAGTAGAAAGGGAGTCCAGAGTCTCAGGAATATCCTTTTTCAGAAACACCCTGCAACACACAGGGTGGTGAAACCCTAGTAGGGCTCACTACATCCAAAGTAGCAAGGCTCACCACATCCAAAGTAGTAGGGCTCACCTCAGCCAACAACGAAGCACATCCATTCTCTTTGTGGCAAACTGGATCAGAATCAAAATGGATCTGGGTTACAGGAGAAAAACCAGGAGAGAGAAGAAATCCCCTTCGTAGCCCCTTGACAAAACCACCAAAAGATTCTTCTGTAGAAACCGCCCGAATGGCCATAGGCGGCAGCTTCTTCTCCTTCAAACGAGCCTCTATAAGAAGATCAAAGAGCAACTCATCTTCCTCCTCATAAAGCCACTCATCTACGTCTGCATCAGAAACATAAAAATCTCCATGTCTGTCCTCTCATCATCTTCATCTGCCTCTTTAGCATCTTCGTCAGAATTGTTGTCTACCGAGGATCCTCCCGCTGCATGTTGTTGTAGTTGATGTCGCTGCATGTTCGCTGCTTCACTAGATATTTCAGCCTCGATCCCGATCTCTGTAGGCTTAGGGCCTGCATGACCCTAAGAGCCTCGTAGACAACCCTTAGGTCGACACCTTGTTGTGTGGCCTCTGCAGCCGTCCCCCAGCTCAGTCTCCACCAGTCTCGGCCAGCCCGCTAGCAGCCGCCCAATGCACAGCTCGACCTCTCTCTCCTGATAATTTTGATTGTTAGTAAAGTAAAATATATATAATTAAAGGGGGTCGACTGAGTAGCATTGGCTCCAATTAACTCTATTTTTGTAATTTCTAATACAAATCAATATGCTTATTTTTTGCATAAACTTGTTTAGTTGAATTACATTTCAATATTTAGTACATATCTTAGTATGATTTTTCTTATATTTGGACATATTGCAGTTACTGGAATGAAAAGATCATTTCTAGTTTTGAAAATGTTCTATAGAAAATGATTTTTCAATTTTCCATGATTTTTCTGAATCATGATGTCAATTATGATCTGCGTGCAATCAACTTGATTTATTCGTCTTGCAAAGTCCAAACGGAGTTCAAGTTTGGATAATATGCCCTATAGTGATTTGTATCTTCCATGCAAATGCCTTTATATGTTCTGTCCATGTCAAAATCCATGCATTACTTCAAACCATGTAGACAACAACACTTACCAGGCTTAAAACTGCACATAAATGTACATTCAACACACTAATAAAATGTAGCATAACTTTCATTCCCCACCCCATAGATGATAAAAAGTGCAATACAATGGGCAATAACCATTATGCAATGTCAAAGGGATGTTTGTGTAAAAGACAGAATGGTTCAACCACGAGCTACAAGGCACTTGCTTGTGTGACTAGCAGAGTATTGTACCTTTCTTCGATGCAAATTTTCCTTGTTTCTCCATCTTACTTTTCCAGACATTGGTGTGTGGTGATAAACATATGTATAAATATCATATTCAAACTGGACATAGATTTAATTTAAAATAACAAAATAATTTTTATATTGAATAATGCAAAAGATTTTCAGCTAATGCATAACCACGATCACAGCAGATCAGGACCAAGAGTTCAACAACAACACAGAACCGGGATGCCAAATGCAACAGGGCTGCAAGCAAGCAACAAACTAGAGTAGATAGCTAACAATAGCAAAATCAACACTTAGACTGAGCATGAGAACAAAAATAAATGATACATGTCCTTTTTAAAACTAATTAGCGTTGCATCCCAAACATCAAATTGAAGAGGGCGTCGAGTTCACAAGAGGCCAACAAAATTAAAAGTAGCCATTTTAAGATAATATATAATTGATTTCAAAGAGAAAAACCTGCAAGTGAAAAAAGTGTATGAGGATCGACAACAAAAGCTTCAATGTTCAGAACTTGTGAGAAGTGCACATATTAACAATCCATCTACTGTAGGAAACCACATGAAAGAATTTGTGCAAAAGAGTGACACATCAATCACAATTCTTCATTAACAACTAGATCTCACCAACGTCCCATTATATTGACACACACTTATTTATAGGACAAAGATTGGATTAAGCATCATAGAATGTCGATAAATTTGTAGAGTAAACCTAAGGTCATGTAATTCTTTGAATTTAGAAAATCTTCTTTGACCTCTTCCATCTTCCATAACCTCAATGCAGTGGCAATTGATTAAAAACCATTTGTAAGGGTAAAAATCTTTTTTTTTTAAACCCGGAGGTATCCCCTAGCCTCAATATTCTAGGGCGTTGGGACTCCGCCCAGCGACACTTTGAAGCAAGCCGAGGCGAGACTAATCCTCTGGCGGCTGCCGAGGAGGCCCGCACAACAGGCTACCAACTAAGATGATTAAGTGCAGAAGCTTGAAAAAAAATTCTAGGTAGACCTGATCTTACCAGGGGAGCCCTTAATGGCAAATGTATGGGAGACATCCACAATTTGTGGCCTCGAACCATCTGCATTGCTAGCTTCATCACAATCCATCTCAGAAGCCTCATAATCAGCTAGATCTTTGTCATTTGGGAATTCATCAAGAACAACTTTTTTGGTACTAGTAGCAGAGACCTCAAGATTCTCAGAACAAAGGTTGTGGGTATTGGGAGCTCTGTCTGACACCTTCGCCCAAACAAGTTGTTTGGCCTTGGCATTGCGAGAATGGGATCGATGGGCAGAATGGGAATATGGAGGCCTCTACACCCTTTTTAATTAAGGGAATGCCAGTATGCTTCCCCATCTCTTGGACGACCTTGCATCTGCATCACCATCATCATTGCCATGGCCTTTGATCTCAGAAGAAGGGGATGCAGGAGGAGAAACTGAAGGGCTCCTTGCTGTTACGATCCTCATTTTCGATAAAGACAATTACAGTAACAATCCTTCTGCTTCTCAAAACTTGAATGCGGGAAGGGAACGCTCTGCAACAGGTTATTTAAAGCCTTGTTTGTGTGAAAATTATATCGTGGCTGCTTTCTGGGTAAAGATTGGGAGGGAAATTTAGAGAGTTATAAGTAGGAATATCGCGTGACTTTGGATCTTTTCAAATTTTGAATTTGGAATTTAGCGACCAGAGCTACCCTACAACGCGCTCACATGGAAGCAATCCCATTTCGTAGGCAAAAATGTTGTTATATTTCAGTAAAGCTTTCTTCTTACATTTCCCTCTACCGAGCAGATGATGGACGGGCTTCTGGTATCCAAAGAGCTGATTAAATGACTCCGAAACTGAAATCATATAAAAATCTTCAAATTCTTAGATCTTTCAAGAGCAAACAATTCATTTACAGAGAAGCCAAATTCTATAACCTTAAAGTGTCGGGGTCAATTGAAGAACTTAACAGCTATGTACACACTGGAAAGAATAATGGCGGCTGACAACCTGAGAAATAAAATCCACAAATCCAGAAATCCAAATCCGCCCCACAAAATTACATGCAAAAAAATGGAAAAAAAAAGAACTTCCCATTAATTGTGGAAATTCTTACTCAAGTCCTTACCGCCAAGAAATTGAAGAAAACCTTGCTCAGTGTTTGTTATACTATAAATCATTAAAACTATCTTATTGTCAAAAACTCCTCAAACAGTACTTCCTAAAAAAAATTAAATAACCCCTTTGAAAGAATCATAGACTGAGTCCAATCTGTTGATGTTTGTGTAGCTACGGGAGGTTACGATTTGTGTAGGCATTGGATGAAGTGATGCGACCCTACCACAAAGGCACCTCCTCCCATAATACATATGCAAGATCAAATCAAGGCATGATGATGAACAAACAATACAAGGAATAAATTCAGCATATCTGATCTGAAAGTTAACATGGTATCAGAGCAGGTTTAGGAAAATCTAATCAGATTTGGTTTTAACAGAAGATGTGTGGAGACACGAAGGCCAACAACCAACAGAATGTGAGAATGTATTCAGAGTTGTGGAGATGGAGTTGAAGTTCATCTACGATTCCTTGTTCTCCAAGACTAGCGGCACAACCTTCACTCTAATTGGATCACTCATGCGGCTTTTAAGCATGTTGGTTTTCTTTCATTCATGAAAGGTCTATTAGAGGGATAATTACTGTTGGATTAGAATATACGGATGAGTCATTGCGTCTCAAAAAGTTCATTAAAGTCATCTCAAACAGATGTTTTTGGGCTTCCTTTAGAGGATCTTGTAACTGGCAGAGAAGCACAGTTTAATAAAGATTTCATTACACCGTCAGATGATCTTGTATGGCTTCACGTATCGTGGCTTTCACTCAGAAAATTGAGATATTTGGTGCTCTTCGATGCTGTGAACTTAAGAGAATTATGGCGTAATACAGATTGGGAGAGTAGAGGAAGCACATTACATGTTTGATAGAATGCCTCTACCAGATGTAGTATCATGGAATGCAATCATTGCAGGCAATGCACAGAATGACCATGCCGAGGAGGGCCTCCAACTATTTAAGAAAATGCAGAGCATAGGCATCAAGCCAAAATATGTCACCTTTGTAGGTGTTTTGTGTGCCTGCAGTCATGCAGGTTTAGTGGAAGAAGGTTGGCAATTGTTTGCTTCAATGAGCAGAGATTGTTCAATCATGCTAAGAGTAGAGCACTATGCATCCATGGTTGATCTCCTTGGTCGATCTGGCCTCCTCAACGAGGCAGAGGATTTTATCGACAGGATGCCTGTAGAAGTTCAAGCAGACGCTGTTGTGTGTGGGGCATTGCTTGTAGCTTGTAGAGTTCATGGGAATGTCGATATTGCTGAGAGGGAGACTCAACATCAATGATCTTTTCTATAGTGTATATTTCTCTGAGATGGAGAAATATGAGGTGAAGGCCCTTATAGTGTATATTTCTTTGAGACAGAGAAATATGAGATGAAAGCCCTTGTAGTGTATATTTCTCTGAGACAGAGAAATATGAGGTACGAGCCCTTGTTCATCTCTGAGACTAAGATGGGACGTCATGTTGAGAGACTCCATGACAACATCATGTTGAGAGACTCCATGATGAATCCTTTGTACTTGTATTTTTTCCACACATGGGAGTAGCCATGGTGGACATCATGTTGAGAGACTCCATGACGACATCACGTTGAGAGACTCCGTGATGGGCACTTGTGCACATGTTTTTTTCCACACATGGGAGTAGCCATGGTGGATGTCATGTTGAGAGACTTCACGACGACATCACGTTGAGAGACTCCGTGATGGGCACTTGTGCACATGTTTCTTTCCACACATGGGAGTAGCCATGGTGGACGTCATGTTGAGTGACTCCATGACCATATCACATTAAGAAATTCCATGATGAACTATTTCACAAATGGGTGTAGCCATTATGGATGTCATGTTGAGAGACTCCATGACATGGATATCTGGAAGGACACCTCCCTAGCTAAGAGGGAGCGTTGATGTTTGTGTAGCTATGGGAGGTTACGATCTATGTAGGCATTGGATGAAGTGATGCGACCCTACCACAAAGGCACCTCCTCCCATACTACATATGCAAGATCAAATCAAGGCATGAGGATGAACAAACAATACAAGGAATAAATTTAGCATATCTGATATGAAAAGTTAACACAATCACTTCCCATCAAGCCCATTACTTGGAAAATTTTACCAAACAAAATTATTCAGTAAAATTGTCTTTGAACAAAATTCTTGGCCAACCCCTTAAACAAAATTAAAGATTTATCTTCCATATTTTTTAAAACAAAATTAAGGATTTATCTTCCATATTCAGTCACAAATTATAGAAAATTAAACTATTAGGTCACACCATTTCCAACACCATTTTCTCTCTGTATTTTAAATAATTAAATAAATCATTTATTATTTGCAGAAACAAAGATAAATGTAATAGTGGGCTAAGAACATCCACCATCAGATGGCTAAATACATCAATACCCTAACTCTTAAAACTGTAACATCTAACAAACGTTTATAATATTTTTAGGTAAAAAAATAGTAAATGTAGTACAAAACCCCAACCCTAACAGTCCAGATCAACACATAATGCAAAAAAAAATTAATCTCTCATACTTTGCACAAAACCCTAATCATAACACTCAAATATAATATACTAATTCTGATGAATACCCTCATGTTGTTATATCATTCCCAAACCATAGCACATATAACAAAAGCCATAGAATCACAAAACATATTAAACAAATAGTTTAACAGAACCACTAAACTACCAGTAAACAACCATAAATAGAGCTCACATTCAAATATTAGCTATAATCCACTTATTCCACAAAGATAACTAACTTTTAAGAAACAACTTCAAAGGATAGATTAAAAACAAATTATTCATATAAAAACTGATATCACATAATAAGAACTTTGAAATTTATATGTTATTGTTCACTTGTAACCAAATCAGTTTAATAGGATTGCAAAAAATATTAAGAAAATAAAATTAAAAAATTAAAGCCAATCAAATTTGCAAATATCACTTAGTGTTATTTAGTGTAGGATAAGAAATTTGAAATTCATATATAATTCTCTACTAATAACCAAATCAGCTTAATGGGACTGCAGGAAAAATACATTTTATAAAAAAATTTGTAAGATCAAAAAATACAAATCATAAATCACAACAAACTCCTTTATGCCTGAATTTTAAAAACTAAATCTATTGAAGGCAAAGATTAAAATTTAATTTAAAGAATAAACAGAGGATAGAGTTATTTTTAGAGTAAATTTATCTAAGATGGTGTCTAAACATAATAGATGGTTTCTTATTTATAAATATGAGAGCATTATAAACAGTTCAAGGTAGTTTTTGTGGTCGATGCTAAGGGAGATAGTAATTTGGAAGACATTAATTTGGTGGACAAGTTTCTTCTTGTGAAATACCACAAAAGATTGTTCTACGATTCACTTGTATCATCATCATGTATATTGTTCAATATAGGGCACATTCCTGTTATATTTAACTGGACCAGTATTGAATACTTTGATGATGGATTTGTCCTTACAATGTGGAGTGGCCTACAGAGCTAATGTTAGGATAAGTGCAAAATTTTCTATCGATTTTATATTGGAGTGTCATAGAAGAATTTTATTGATTTTATTTTGGAGTTCTATTTATGAATTGGATTGGTTTTGGCTTATAGAAATCCGTAATTAAAAAAATTTAGTTCATTTTTGTTTCCGGATTTTCAAGTTTCAACTTGTTTTGTTTCAATAATCTTGTGTTGAGTTGTTTGAAGCTTCGATCAGATAACGTATTTATATTCATACTTAAATAAGGTGTGTTAAATAAATATCAATAGCATGATCGAATGATACATTACCAAAGTACAAACATAGTCTGCATTCTAAACGGCGATTAGTAATTGTTAACATCGACGAAACCAACTTCATTAGATAATGGTGATGAAGTCACACTTGTGATAGGTGTGACTCCTTGAGGAGTCACGTCTATCACAGATGTGACTCCTACAGTCACTAACATATATATATCAATATCTTTGCCCAGCAATATTACGTATCGACACAAAAATCGGAAGTGTATGAGAAATAGAAACTGCATCTGGGAAAACAAAAGACAGTAATAAATTAACTCTGCAATACAAATATCCAACTTTCAGAAAATATCCAAATCTGAGAATATAAGTTTGATTTGAATTTACATGGTATCAGAGCCAAGTTAAGCAGAATCCGGGCAGAAAATCAAACTTGAGACAGCAGCAATCCGATTCGAAGACAGATTGGAAGAAGGAAATATCATTGGAGACATGCCACGTGACAATGGATCACCGCTTCAGAGCAGAGCACAGATGTTTTCTAAGATCGACACTGTTTCAGAGTGAGTGATTCTGCAGGAGGTCGATATCTATTGGGAGGCACAAGTTTGGTGTTGGATTAATATTCGCATCACAAGGAGATACCACACACTCGTTCTGAAGACAATTGGCTCTCGTCAGCTTCATGGTTCACACAATGCTAACACAGTCGTAGTTGGATATGCTGGAGGAGATGCCTGGTCACCTATCATCTTTTCTCGATTCATTGGGAACTACGGATACCACACATTCCACTGAGTTTCTAGGTCTCAGCCATAATAAGAGTATTTTGCCAAAGCTTACATGGTATCATTGGATGCACGCTCAGAACGGTCCCTTTACATTCCAATGCCGTGACTTGATATTGGGATGCCTCGGTAGCGTCCGTCTAGCTTTTGGGTTGCTTTAGATGGTTGCGAGATGCCATGCGGAAGGCGGAAGAGGGATATCTCGACTCAGCCTACCATTGTCCCGAAGAGAGATCTCGATTGGCATTTGATGGCCTGCCAAACGCGGATCCCCCGCGTGCTCCCTCGCATGATCCATGTCCTGTGCCAAGGCATTCGTGTGGCCTTTCAAACAGCCAGTCCCAGGAGGGGACAGCTCGGGCACCTTGGTGCAACACATTTTTCACGCGATGGGGACTTGTAGAAGCCACTCGGATTGGGACACGTAGTTGCTATGTGTACGTTTTGTGGGCATCACAGTTGGACGGAATCGGCATTGGACACACACTCGAAACAGTCCCTCTTTGGGCAAGACATAATCGTGGGCATGCTGGATATCGGAATTTGGCTAGAGAGCCAGAGTTTTCGTGACGATGGAATGGGATCAGTCTCGGAGAGATGGAAGGGAATTTGCAAAAATGGCACAGCCTTCAACTCTTTGCTCTGCCAGAATTTGTGAAAATGGCACGCTATTTTAACAAAGCTTTGAAGACCAAGTACGGGAAACTTAGCCTTGATACCGACTATGATTCTCCGAGGGATTTTGTAGGGCATGGAAGCCACACGTCATCCACTGCAGGAGGTAACTATGCGGAAGGCATTGATTTTTACGGTTATGCTCCTGGCAAGGCGCGTGGCGTAGCTCCTGGCGAGCGAGTGGCCATGTACAAGGTCATATGGTTCGAGGGAACTATGGGAGCCGATGCGTTGGCTGCAATGGAGACTGCAATTAGCGACAGAGTTAACGTTTTGTCTCTCACTTGGCTACTTCTTGTCTCCCTATTTCCAAAACGCTATAGCCCTCGGAGCCTTTGTGGCTATAAATAAAGGCGTTGTCATTGTATGCTCTGCGTGCAACGATGGGCCGGAACGAGGAGTTATGCACGACAACTTTTTTGACAAAAATTTCTAAACAAGAAGTTTCCTAAAATTCTTTCATTGCAGGGTATTCTCGATATGGCCATGCCAAAGAAGGTTTAGATTTGTTTTGCCAAATACAAAGAATGGAAATAATGTCGAATCAGTATACCTTTACTAGTATTCTAAGCATTTGTACTAATGTTTGAGATCCCCAAATGGGTAGTGTTGTGACCAAATCACACATCGCTCCATTGCAAATGGGGACCCCCCTTTTTTTTGAGCTCCGATGCTTTGCATGAAGTTTTGACGATGCCTTAGGTTCGTTTCCTCTGCCAATCCAACAATAAGTCTCTCCTAGAAGATTTTGCTTTATAACTAGAGGTCTTATATGGAGGATGAACTTGCAGTGATGATCAAATCCCATCTAGATAATGAATGTTGAGATTAATCCTGAAGTATGTTTGAGACCCTGAAAAGACTAAGCCTGGAGCCTGAAATCCTGAAAATCCTGAAAAAATGGCTAAGTCTGAAATCTGGTGAATCCTCCAAATTCTATATTTTGCATCTTAAATCCGGTGGATTCGGGACCTATCTCAAACATCCTGAAAGGTATATTGAAAAATATTTAAAGTATAAGAAATTCAATCTCTCAACTTATACTTTATATTTTTCAATATACCTTTACCCTCGCGATCCTGAAAAATGCCTGACTTATCCAGAGAATTCAAAAAGCTGATCTAGTGCGACGGGATGTCCAAGTGGCGCAAAATCTTGGCGCAAAATCACAAGGAAAAAGGTGCTTGAAGATGAGGATTTCCACTTGATGATCTAATGCGCCCATCCAAAACCTTGAAGTAATGCGAAAATGTTGAAAGATCTCAAGTTTTGAAGTGATTTTAGAAGATTTTTTATGCCTTTTGATGCGAATTCCAGAGGAATTTATACATGCTATCTAATGCGCAAGAGCATGAAGGTTTCAATGCCTTGATCTAATGCGAAAAAAGCATGAGGATTTCAATCACTCATCTAATGCGCCCAAACTAAAAGATTATTTTGAGGGAAAAGATGAGGATTTAAAACACTCAACTAATGCGAAAATGAAAAGACAAGTCTTGGAGCGAATCTTGGAGCAAATTAAAAGATGATAAGTGTTAGAGGATTTGAAAAGCTCAACCAATGCGCTAGGATGGATCCCGAAATCTAAAATTTTTGAAGAGAGACTAGAGGATTTGAAAACCTCAACTGATGCGCCACCTAGAAAGAAGGAGAAGTCTTAAGGTTTTGACTTAAGAAGGATCTAGTTTGAAGAGGATTTCAAAAGCTTAACTAATGCGCTAGAAACTTGAGGATTTCAATTCCTTATCCAATGCGCCTATCCAGTCAAGCATCCAAGGCGAAATCTAGAAGATCTTCAATGCCTCATCTAATGCGACCTCATGAGGGGAAAATCCAGAGGATTCTCCATCCTTGATCTAATGCGCCCTACAAGGAGGAAAGTGGACATCCAATGTCAAGTCTTCAAGGCTCTAGTTTTTGAGGATTTTGAAGCTTTATCTAATGCGCCAACTTCATGACTACATCTAAGTTTTCAAGCTTCCAACAAGGTTATCCAATGTGCCCACTTCAAGGTTCTCCAAAGCGCAACATAAGGAAGAATGAGATTTATTTCTAGAGGATTTTTATTCCTCATCCAATGCGCCAACACCATGCATGATTCACTAAAGGGAAAGGCCATCAATATAACGAAGTTGTGAAGATTTCAACATAATGAAGTGATGCACCACTTCCAAGACCCTTATCAAAGTGCTCAATAGGAAGAAATCAAAAGTGGCGTCTAGTGCGCCATACATGAAGGGAGAATGAAGTTCATTTTTGAAAATCTCAAGTTACCTATCTAGTGCGCCACACATGAGAAGAACTCAAGTTGCTCATCTAATGCGCTAAGAGGGGAGAAGGTAGAGTATTTCAAAATGCTAACTTTGAGGATTTCAATCCTTCAACCAATGCACCACTCCCTTGCAAGAAAAAAACGAGTTCAAACCAAAGCTATGTTAAGAGGATTTTTATCCTTCATCCAATGCGAAATGCTAGGAATCAAAAACTTGATCCAAAGCGCCCGGAGGATGAGGATTTTGAAGGTGTGATCTAATGCGACTATCAAAGAATTAAGTCTTAAAGTGAAATGCTAGAGGAATTCAATCCTTGATCCAAAGCGCCACTAAATCAAGGCAGTCTAGGCAAAATTTAGGAGTTTTCAAGATGAATCCAAAGTACCCAACTAATCCGCCACCTCATGAAAAGATCAAGAAGAAATCAAACCTCTCATCCACTGCGCCACATGTGGGAAGGCTTTTTGGAGATTTCAAAAATCTTATCTAATGCGCTTGGAGGATGATTTAACTCAAGTTTGAAGTGATTTCTAGAGGATTCCAAACCCCTCAACCGGTGCGCCAGACAAGAAGGCAATCAAGAGGATTTCGAAAAGCTTATCCAATGCGACTTATCTAGTGCATCAATTCTAGGAGAAACTAAAACCTTTGTCTAAAGCGCTACCTTATGAAGGGAAGTAAAGTCAAGTGTTGAAGGCAAACTTTAGAGGCTTATCAAGGAGGAATCTAGGAGGAATTCACTTATCTCAACCAGCACGCCATCTTAGTAAAGTTTTCATATCATTCAAGTTAGACATTAAAGTCCTTAACTCATGTGCTTAGATTAGAAATGCTTGTAATGATTCTTATGTATTATGTGTTATCGAAAGGGGATTGATGCTGTTTCTTTACTTGTGTTGCAGCAAAAGGAGGAATCATCTAAAGATCAAGTGATAAGAACCTTTGACAAGCAAGGAATGAGAAAAGAGCAAGGCATCATGTAGCTGTTTCAAGGGTATCCTTCATCATCCTTGTGTTGGAATTCTTCGTCAAGTGGCATCAAGTTAAGATTGTCTAGAAGACATCCATCCGAAGGACATCATCTTCATCAAGACTTTCCGAAGGCATCCACTCTACTTCAAGGAAACCTCATGTGGCTGCTCTAAGGAATCATTCAAGATCATCTTCCAAGAGGCATCATTCCAAGAGATCTACATCAAGCGGAGGCATTCATCCATCTAAACTTCAAGACTTTACAATTTCCAGTCCAAGAGAGTCTTCTACTCTACATGAAGAAAGCCACATCATTATCATCATCATCTACTCCACATGAAGAAGCATCAAGGAAGATCATCAACTTACCTACAAGAAGAAGAAAAAATCATGAAGTTAGACAAGTGAAGCAACAAGTATCATACATCCAGTTACAAAAAGAATGAATAAGGCAAAGATCTATAAGATGTATTCCTAAACATACAAGTTCAAGCAATTACATTGAATACATCACACAAAGATGATACAATTTTCAAAGTATGCTGAGTTGGCATCTAGGTGGTGAGTACACATCATTCAATTTTGATTAGCCGCATTATTTAATGCATTAAGTATCATTTAATGAAAGAAGCCAAAGGGATTCCTATGTGGAGGAATATTTTAAATGCTTTCGCTTTATCTTATCACATTGGAAAACGTGCCTTCATTGCCTCTCTTTTGTGCTAAAAATAGCAAGTTGTTGTAACTACCTCTGAGGTGGCATGATCTGAGCCCTTGGCTATCGAATTGATCTTGGCCCTTCATTGTAATTGGAACTTCTATATAAAGGCCTTGTTGCCTCATTTGTAATATATATAGATCAGTAGATCATTAGTAGTAGTAGAGAGTAGATTTTAAGAGTAGAATAGAAGAGACTCTCAAAATTCTCTGAAAGAACTTGAAATTGTTGTAAATATTCCTCAAAGTTAATGCAAAGACATTGGAGCCACTTGTTTGGTGTTAAGTATTATCTTGTGGAGTAACATGGTTTCCTGAATCTTGATGGAATTAAGAGATGTTTCAAATAGCTTAGAAATAGATTAGAAGTGCATTGATGTAATGAATATGCGTGAAGATATTTGATGGATTCTTCTGGTTCATACTTTTCGTGTATTGTCGAAGGCAACCCACTTTGCAAAGTTAGACTGAACCTTCATTCTCTTTAGTTCGGTTGTGAATGCTTGTTCAAATTGCGTCAGCTGTGGGTGTTTGGATGGAGATTTACAACATGAAAATCCTTGAGTTTCCTTAGAAGATTGCACCGGCTTCGTGTAGTTGTTGGTTCTCATGGCGAAGCGAAGTCTGGTTTCATGAGGAGTTTGTCTATCTTTACATGTTTCATTATCTCATTGTCCTTAGATTAGCCTTCTAAACCCTTACCCCTTTTTTCATTTTCTTTATCATAGAAACTCTGTATATATGTCATCCACACTGAAAGGAGGAACAAGCTGACTGAAAGGAGAAAGTGTCTGCGTAAGTCCCTTTGTGTTTAACAGCAAAATCATACTTAGTCACTGAGCTGTCTCTTACAAAACTATAAGAAAGGAACCTTGGAGTCATCTCGTTTGATCACATAGTTCAGCATTCGAGAGACTTTGCTCAAGAGGGAGTCAAATACTTAGTATTTTACTCTAATTGTTGACTTGTCAAAAAACAATCATCAACAGGTAGGAGTCTCCATGGTTATATTATAGTAACCAGGCTGGACACAAATGTCTTTGTTGGAAATTCTTTGGTTGACATGTATGTCAATGCTAGCAGACATAGGCTTCGATCTGCCAAAGAAAACAGTTGCCACGGGATTGCTGACAAATGGTCATAACGATGAGTTCAAGCCACAAGGTGCAGAACCAGACGAGAAAGCAATGAATGGCTGGGTAAGTAAGGAACTGTGAACTTGTTGCAATGCTCCTTTGGATGATAAATTGTATTCCCATAAGATTTTCAAGACTATTTTGTTTGATGGGTATGAGGAGACAATCCTCAAATCTCAATGGAATACAAGTGATTATGCTAGAAATGGTCTAGAAAGAGTATTGGCAGTTGAGGATGGATTGAAAAGCAATCTAGGTGTGTCTGTGGAGGCACCCAGGTCAAGATCTCAGAGATGTTTGTGATTTCTCCCAAAGAATTTGATGTTGGTTAATCATCATCTGTATCAGATGATGAAATAGACACAAGAGAGGAGAAGGTGGACGATAACTCAAGTGACCTTGAAGAAAATGCCAAGGATGTTTCTAAAACTCCTTGTAGTGAAGCACCTGATGAGGATCAAATTGAGCCTAGAAGTCTTGAAGTTGTTTAGGATGATATTGATTATGCAGTGACCGTCCAGTCTGGTATCTTTGTTGATAAGAGAATAGCATATCCTGAGATTGCCACACAAGAATGTGCAATGGTACATGATGTGACGGTTACAGAAATGGCAATTGAGGACACACCCAATGTTCAGTCATAGAAGATGTGGCGGATCAAAATGAAGCATCCATAGAAGATGTAGGGGATCAAAATGAAGTAGCTGCTATGATAACATTTGCAACAGCGTGCAATTGGAGGAGATTACATCTGAAGTCATCTCAAAGGGCTTGGATGATAGAGATGATTCAGACCCCAAACTATATGTTCTAATGTTGGTTCTGTGGATGTCCTGCCACAATCTTTTGGGATGTCTCCTTCAAGGAAAAAGTAGCCTTCAAAAGATCTAAAGGATCTACATGGAGATAGTAGTGACGAGCAGGAGACTTCACAGGACATGGATTTTGATCATACTCCTGACAGTCAGAGGGAGAGCTAATGTCTAGTACATTCAGTGCATCAAGTATGACAGGGTCAGAAATGGTGCTGAGGAAAGCAATTCAACTCAAGTACATTTGCACTGATGATCAGACGGTTGATATTCTCACCAAGCCTCTTGCCAGAGTGAAGTTTGCATATTTTCGGGACAAGCTTGGAGTAGTGGAGAATGTTGCCCTTGCTGAGAGGGAGACTCAGCATCAACGATCTTTTCTATAATGCATATTTCTCTAAGATGGAGAAATATGAGGTGAAAGCCCTCGTCCATCTCTGAGATGGAAATGTGTTTCTTTCCACACATGGGAGTAGCCATGGTGGACATCATGTTGAGAGACTCCATGACAACATCACGCTGAGAGACTCCGTGATGGGCACTTGTGCACATGTTTCTTTCACACATGGAAGTAGCCATGGTGGACATCATGTTGAGAGACTCCATGACAATATCACATTAAGAAACTCTGTGATAAACTATTTCACAAATGGGTGTAGCCATTGTGGATGTCATGTTTAGAGACTCCATGACATGGATATTTGGAAGGATACCTCCCTAGCTAAGGGGGAAGGTGTTTGGGAATTTCATGGCGTTGTCCATGCTGACCCCCCCGCATGCCCCCGTAGGATGGAACCATGTGTTGTGCCAAGGTATACGAGTTGTTTAAGAATGGGTAAGTCCCGTGAGGTCATAGCTCGGGCTCCTTGGTGTAGGATATTTTCCGCACTACGGGGACATGTGGAAGCAACCCAGATGCTATGCCGAGGCTCTGTGGGCATCACAGTTGGAGTATATCAGTACAGGAGATCAAACTGCAGATATTCTTACCAAACCACTTCTCAAGGTGAAAGTTGAATACTTCAGGAAAAATCTTGGTATGATTAAAATGTAAAATTCTAATTGATTTGTACTAATATATTAAAGATGTTTAATGTGTAAACATCTTGTGTCATATGTGTGACTCTATGACATTATGGGCCTACCCATTCTGTGTTTATTTCTAAAAGGTGACGATCTTTTGGATAATCTACACTGGTACCTAACATTATAAGGTGACGATCTTATAATTTTCATTAGACTGATATCATGTGACTTGATATTGGTATGAATCATGGAGTTATCATGACTAAGTTATGGTAGACATTATGTGACTTAATGTCAGTGCACATATCATAATTGGGATATATATAAGGAGAATGTAATGTTCTCGAGTATAGTATATCCTTTAGTATCACGAGGTAGGTGATGCTACGTATCACGAGATAGGTGATACTAAATATCATGAGTTATGTGATATTAAATTACTTTGAGTAATTCATTACAGATCAGATAATTGATATTCACAAAGATTATTGTGATATTGTTATCTTCCCGAGCTAAGAGGGAGTGTTGAGTTGTTTGTAGCTTCGATCAGATAACGTATTTATATTCATACTTAAATAAGGTGTGTTAAATAAATATCAATAGCATGATCGAATGATACATTACCAAAGTACAAACATAGTCTGCATTCTAAACGGTGATTAGTAATTGTTAACATCGGTGAAACCAACTTCATTAGATAATGGTGATGAAGTCACATCTGTGATAGGCGTGACTCCTAGGTGATGCTACGTATCACGAGATAGGTGATACTAAATATCATGAGTTATGTGATATTAAATTACTTTGAGTAATTCATTACAGATCAGATAATTGATATTCACAAAGATTATTGTGATATTGTTATCTTCCCGAGCTAAGAGGGAGTGTTGAGTTGTTTGTAGCTTCGATCAGATAACGTATTTATATTCATACTTAAATAAGGTGTGTTAAATAAATATCAATAGCATGATCGAATGATACATTACCAAAGTACAAACATAGTCTGCATTCTAAACGGTGATTAGTAATTGTTAACATCGGTGAAACCAACTTCATTAGATAATGGTGATGAAGTCACACCTGTGATAGGCGTGACTCCTTGAGGAGTCACGCCTATCACAGATGTGACTCCTACAGTCACTAACATATATATATCAATGTCTTTGCCCAGCAATACTACGTATCGACACAAAAATTGGAAGTGTATGAGAAATAGAAACTGCATCTGGGAAAACAAAAGACAGTAATAAATTAACTCTGCAATACAAATATCCAACTTTCAGAAAATATCCAAATCTGAGAATGTAAGTTCGATTTGAATTTACATCCTGACAAGAGGATACAGAGAGAGATCAGTCCCATTTTAACTAATATAGATAACGATGGCAATACCCCAAAACCTTAGGGAGTTTACTATCACTGGCACAGGTTAGACCCGCAGCCTGATTCCAACATGGTACCTCTTTCTGCGTATCCATAACCCGCTCCCCTGCCCCCAACAAAGGAAAAGACAGAAAAATCCCACTCCTGCAACAGCATATATGTTATAAACTCTGATCAATATAACACTATATTAATAGGCAACACCAAAAACATCATGAAACAACCCATCCAGATTTTCACAGGTTAAAGCGAAAAATTTCAGCCTTAATTTTGAATTTCTTATCCAGATTCTTGTGCTTATGCAGGAGTTTTTCTCAAGTCATGTACACAATTGTTGAAATAGGCAATCATCTCAAGTGTCAGGATGTGAGTAGTCTTGGTGTGAATGCTTCTTCTGAGCATATTTCTTCTGGTGTGACTATGCCTAAAAATTATTTTGTCTGATTTGGAAGAAACTGAGCTGCCTCTCTTTTTAGGTTCAATTTGTAGCCTAATTTTGATGATGTCCATAATTGAACTGTGAATAACAATTTATTGATTTTTCTTTTCGAAGCTATGAAATTGAGTCAAATTCTTGTTCCACATAATTAGCTGCGTTTCTGGTTAATCTGCCCTTACCATGAGTTTTTCCTAGCACCCCCTTAAGTGAATTATCAGAGCCATCCTTGGACTTACTAGAAGCAGCATTTACTTTAAGGACATTTTTTCCTTTTCCCAAGTCTTACTTAGCCTCTGCTAACCAATCAGAATGGTTGAGGCTGATCTTCTTAGAAGTAAATTTGATTTTAGTGTCTTTGGATCAACTTTTGCTGCTTGCATGACCTTCTGCTCAAATTCTACTTAAAGTTTGCAGTTATTTACACAAGTGCTAAAATAGACAATCATCTTGAGTTTCACGATGTGAATGGACTTGGTGTGAATATTTTTTCTTGACATACTTCTTCTGGTGCGACTATGCCTAGAATTTGACATTATTTTGTCAGCTTTCGAAGAAATTGAGTTGCCTCCCTTTTCAGGGTCAATTTGTAGCCTAATTTTGATGGTGTCCATAGTCCAACTGTAAATAACAAGTCATTAATTTTTCTTTTCACACCTTTGAAATTCTTGTTCGACATTATTAGCAATGTTTCTGTTTATTCTATTCTTACCATGAGTTTTTCTTGGCATTCCCTTAAGTGAATTATTAGAGCCATCCTTGGACGTAGTAGAAAGAGCATTTATTATCAGGAGGTGTTTTCCTTTACCGAGTCTTAGCCTTAGCAAACTGATTAAAATGATTGAGGCTGATCTTCTTAGAAGTAAGTTTGATTTTTGTCTCTTTCGAATCAAACTTTTGCATGACCTTTTACAGAAATTTGAAGTTTGCAGTATGGTTCCTTTGTAATTTTCCATGGAAACCACAACAAAATGGAGCATATTGGTCCAAAAAAAGCAAGAACAGAACCAAGAATCCACTTAGAAAATCCCCATACGAAAGAAAGAAAACTGGCCTAAAGAAAAATCTCGAAAGAGTATAAAGATTTATTGACAACTTGACAGACTGAGAAATGTAGAGAAAAAATGATAACCACAAAGGCTAGCTGAAGCTCATTACTGAGGGAGGCAACTGAAGAGAGTCACAAAACCCAAAACTTGAATGGCCAATGCAGCCCTGTCAATGTTATCCAAAACCACAATTAACCAAGGAGGCTAAAGAAGAAAAAATGACATTCTCAGATAACTCCAAGTCCAACTGCAAATATCCAGCAAATATAAAACTTGTGATTTAAATGAACATCCACCACTAGAACAATGCTTGCATTGATGCCACGGTAACTACTTGCATACATGTTTGCCTCCATTTGACAGGAAAGTTTCTACTCGAAGAGCCTCAACTCCAGATTGTACTAAATGTCTTGGATATCTTTCAAGCATGAAAAGTATCTTCCCAAATTTCATATTTGAAAGCCTTAATTTGATTAAGGGGTGGTGTCCTGATGCAGACATATAATCCAAGAATTAAGGGAAACCATCTCAAATAGTGGTACATTCTTTGCTATTTGTCCGGATGTTTATGAAAACTTTTGATTTATACCCAATTTTAGACCGTAGACCAACCCCTTCTTTTACTAAAAGGTCTGCAACATTGTTACCAACTTACCTCTAATAATACAATTAAAAGGGATGATAATGAAAGATCTTTGAATACAGAAAATATCCTGAATAACCAAATTTAACATTCAATTTTGAGGCCCATTTCTCAAAAATGGAGCCAATAACTAACTTTGAACCCCTTCTACTTCCATGTTTAGCTGCATATTAGAGATGGCGAGGGAGAGGCTTTGGAGAAGAGCTTTTTCCTTTGACTATTTATTAGATGAGTTCCCCAGATTTCAGCAAAAAAATGCTTAAACCCTTCTATCTTTGCTTCTAAAGACTACTCCCTTGCTTGCACGGCCAAGATTGTCTTTGGCAGCACTATCAAAATTCAGTTTCAATCTTCCTTTGCTAAGGATGGCTTCATTTATCAGTAAGCCATTTTTCCTTCACTGTTCTAATACCATTTGGAGGGGTGAATAATTTTTTATTAGAGAAGTACTTTCTGGCTGAACTGATTAGCTATCTATTTCAACTCTCAGCCTTGTATTTTCTTCAAATGACATGCCTGCCTTCATGGTAGATTTTAGCCTTTTAGGCTTTAACCTATCAAAATTATGTGATCTTAAGCAAAGATATTGAGGTGTTTCAGTTTTGGAAAAAAATTAAAAATGCCTGCAATTGGTTAGTTTGCCTCTAGAAACCATGGGAGGGGTTTTCTAATGCCAAGTTTTTGTGTGCAGAATGGATACGCTCCAAAGACATATGCTCCAAAGACATATGCCATTTACAGGTCCTGATGGCATGAATGAACTCAAAAAGATTGCTTTGCGATTTGAAGAGAAGATTTATGCAGCTGCTGTGGATCAGGTGTGTTACCTGCACATTTATCTCATTTGTGTGTGTGTATACACACAAGCTGTTATAATTATTGGCTTTCTATTGAGGGTAGTATTTGTGGCAATTGTTTGTTATTCTGAAACAGTAAGTAATGAACCACACAGCCTTCTACATCCTATACACGATCCCAGCTGGCATTGCGGGAGGTTGAAAGATTTGCAAAAAAATTTCATTCTGCATGAATTTCCTTAAAATACTGCTGTCTATGTCATCATTGAACATATCTTTTTTAAAATTTCATGTGATTGGTTATTGCAATATAATTATATTACAATTGTTTATTTAACATGTTCGGAAGAAAATATAACAAGAGCTGCACAGCAGCAGGAGTCCCTGCCAAGTGCTGCCAACATAGATCGTGAAAAGAGGATGGGGAAAAATAGTCTCCAGTAAAATAATGATCAGAACAGCTTCAGAATGTTTTGTCTAATCAGATTCTTTATGCTTAAATACAACATGATCAATGATGAAATTTAGTTATATATACATGAAAAATAGTTAAAAATTTACAAGAGAGGATATTACAAAGAAATGAATATTGCTTGCAATTTGCAGTTACAATTCTTTGGGAACAAATCAAGCTGATCAGAGACAGTAGCATCTCGAGGAATAGATACCTTCTTGTTGCAACGCACCTCAAGATTCTGAGATTTACAGGAGGTTCCTACCTCTGGATTTTGTGTAGTAGCTGCCCCTTCCAAGATATTATCTTTAACATAAGAAATTTAGAATTTAAAATCCCAGCAAATCTAATAAACTACTTACATTTTTATATAAATTTTGCAAAAAATTAGTGATCAGTTAATCTAATTCCTTTCTTGAAGAGCTAGACAAAAGGCACTTGTCAAGCTACTTTCATCTATAGAGCTTGTACCAGATATGAAAATGTATAAAATGTTATGCAATTGAAGTCTAAAATGTTGAGCCAAATTAATTGTGAAAAATATTGTAATACAAGTGATATATATGTTACTTTAACCAAATTCTATCCTGGCATATATGTACAGTAAATACAAAGTAGTTGCAGGAAAAAAGGGAAATTTCTTAGTAAGCTATTAAAGAGATAAATATGCTTACAATATTTAGAGAAACATATATAATTCAATATCTTGCAGGAAAAAACATTGAGAGCAACATTGTTTTAACTTTTACAAAGGGCAAGCTGACAAAGACGGAGAAGGGACTCAAGCGCTACCCAAACATTTGATCACAAATGCAGATAGAGTGATGATAGAAATAGATGCACATTGTTGAGGAGACAGAGCAGAAGGGTGCAGAGGGAGGGGCTGCTAAGAGGCATTATCTGTAACAACAGTTCTAGCAATGGATGGGATGGATGGACAGTAGCAATGGCACAATACGGTTTCAACAATCAGATATAATTATTGAAAAATTAAAAAAATATATTTTGTAATGGCGAATCTAAAATTATAGTTATATATTTCTAGCTGTGAAAAGATATTTTAACATTTAATACTTTTAACATAGGTGGGCTCTTAGAAATCTGATATGCAATTAGGCTTATTTTAGGTTTTAGTTTTTTTCATTTGGCAGGACTCGGGAAATCAATGATGCTTGAACTTATTCGATGATACTGCATTAGTTTTAAAAAAAACAAATCCATTTTGTTATTACTCGATTGACGGAGGGGCTGCTACATATAAGTGTGGAGAATTTGTGGAAAACAAATACACCTCGGAAAACAAATATAGCGGGTGTAATCTTCCTAAGCTAGCTCTGAAGGTTTGAGGGTTCAAAAAGGGGATGGAAGCTAAAATGTTCTTTTTTCTAAAACTGTTTTTTTGGACAGTTGGCATAGAACAGTTGCAGGTAGTGGGGAGGAAACACGAGACTGTCTTTTTAGACAGCTGCCCAGCTGCCATAGACCAGTTGTTTACAGAAAGGGCTTATAAAAAAATTGCAAGCATATAACTATAACTTCGTTTAGATGAATCTGGCTGAGCTGTTCATTAAAGGTGTCTTATATTGCTCAAATGGATGAAATCTGGCTGTTTAAGTGAGGTGTTTCACAGTGCTTCACAGTTGCAGTTCTATATAATTCTAAATACTTCAAAGTGACAGTTCTATTCACAATGCTTCATAATGACACTTTTATTCACTTCTAAACACTTTACAGTGCTTCAGAATCAGAGCTAAAAGGGATGAAATATTAAATTTGTCAATGCATGATGAACTACTTTGCCTCTGAACTTTCAATGAAATGAAACTATCGTTGAGAAAAAAAATAGTTAAATTATGGTTTGAAAAAATAATGCAAACAGCTGTCCTGCTTCGATTGTAGTTCTATTTAATTATAGTTTTCTTGTTTCATTTTGTTTTTTGCCACTATGAATGTAACTATCAAAAATTAAAATGAAGGAAACTTATTTTGTGTTGTATGCATTTTGCCCAAATTTTGTGAAATCCCCTGTTTTTGTTCTACAACAGTATTGAAGGTTGCTGTAGATATGCAACGTTTTAATCTTTTTCAATTGGTATGAAAGCACTGGGTTACAGAGGTCTTGAGCTGGCTTAGCTAACGAAAGTTATATTAACTTCTAAAGGCATAAAGAAGAAAAAAATGGCATCAGCAAATTCTGTTATGCAGGTTCCTCCATTCAATGGTGATCACTATGATTATTAGGCATTAAAAATGAAAACTTTTGATGGTATTTAAAGAGACCTGGTAAATTGTTCAAGTTGGGTATGCAAATCCTCAAGACTGGAATGCATTGACAAGACGAGAGGAATGAAAGAAAGGGACAAAGAAGAAGGATGCCCCATGTATGTTTTTAATCCAAAGTGCTCTAGATGTTTTAATATATATAGAACTGATGCTATCTCTGCTTTATATTCAACCAATCATAATTCAATGGTGTACCTTCCAGTGAAATCCCAGATGCGGCAGCCCTAAGAATCTTGATTGATGTGCTACTCACCACTGTTAGAGGTTGTATTGACGGATCATTGTACCCAAAGGTTGCTCTCTTTTTGTTGCACTGCAATTGCCATAGTGTTCAATGAATCTCACCACTCTGCAACACCAGCAGTGGCAGACAAAAGCAATGATTTTCAAGTTTAGTTAGTGTACAGCCTGATCATTGCCACATTTTCTGCACCCCACTGATAGTAGTCCATAATGCCATTATATAACCAATATTTGCACCTATGCTTAAAACACACACTAGAAATTTTCACTAAAGACTAGTTGTTTGCTGCATATTTTTATTCAGTTGCAGCAAGCACAATGTTTCTGACATCTATTAATCTTGGTGGCCTTGATATCTTGTCCAATTTGATTGAGGTTCTCATCAGTCCATGCTTTTTAAGTTTAATTTAATGTATTGACCACCAAGAATGAGGAAGATACAGTTTCAAATCAATATAACAAATCAATGAAAGGGTGCATATGTTACTAAAAATGAGTGACAGAACAGGAAACCTAAATTACGAAATATACATTGATTCCTAACATCTAATTAAGATCTGCTTGATTAATTCTATTCATGGCGTGCCTTTGAGTATCAAGGAGTTACCGAAAGGATGAGTAATCCTGGAACAATTCATTGCTCTCTTTGTTATGTCTAAGGGGTCACTAGAAGGCAGACTGCAGGAAAGAGGCAAACTCATTTAAATGGTCTTTTTATTCCCATACTAACAATGATCACTAAGGGGTCACTAGAAGGCAGACTGCAGGAAAGAGGCAAACTCATTTAAATGGTCTTTTTATTCCCATGCTAACAATGATCACTATTGACACAAAGAGGGCTTCAACCTCTCGCTGAATCACTCGCAAACACAAAATACACAACAGAAACTATCTGCTCACAGATTGAATTCATCAACTATACAAGAACCAATTAACTCAACACTGAATTATTATACAGGACAAGCATCAGGGGCACAGTATATAGGCTCTTAAAGCAGGAAAAACAGAGAAAAACTTCTATGTTACAGGCTGTAAAATGCCACTTCATTACTTCACTTCTATGTTACAGGTTGTAAAATGCCGCTTCATTACTTCTTTTGAACTCTTTTGGCATCCATTGTTAATTGGTGTTTAACTGCTTGGTCAAGTATTGGCCATCCCCTTTTAAACTCTTTTGGCATCCATTGTTAATTGGTGTATAACTGCTTGGTCAAGTATTGGCCACCCCCACCTCGCAGCAGATAGACTAGAAGCCATCCACAATCCAGGCATTATAATGACCTAAAATTAAGAATAGAAGCCAGGATGAGTCCTTTAAATCAGAGCCTAGTGCAGATGCATCTGATAACCCATTTATGGTGGAGATCAAGAGTTAGACTGATGTTTTCGATGGAATACGGCTACAAATGGTTTAGTTTGGTATGCAGTCAGTAGAGGAATGTATTAAGTGGGTTCAGTGACCTCTGTCAGATCTCATGTGCTCACTTTAAGATGCGGAATATGCACTCTTATGGTGGGAAAGTTATTGTATGATGAGGCACTTTTATCCTGCTGGATATTAGAGAGTCCTGAAGATTCTATGATGATTCTTTTGTCAATTATTAGAGGTGAGAGAAAGGAGTTAAAAAACATAGAATACATTTATATAGGTTTGCTATTTTGCTGAACATAGTAGGAGAGGAGGATATTGTGTTGATAGTAATGCAAGGCTACATCCAAAGGGAACTGACATTGTTGTTCATGAAGCCTCTAGATAAAGCCAACCCAAATCCCTGTGAGTTGAAGTTTTGAGGAAGCAGAGATCCAAAATTCGGGACGAACAAGTTCCAGGATCAAGGCAAGCGAGGAATTCAAACATCACTTTGGTTGGGGAGGGAATGTTGGGGGCAAGACCAAGCAGAATCATAAAAGAATGCACATATGGATTCTAAATATTGAATGTCTCATCTTGAGTGGGTTGTTTATAATTGTGCAGATAAGTTGTTTATGGTGACAAAGTGTGCAGGAAGAAGGGATAGTCATGTAGCTATCCATATTAGGTCAGTGGAAGATGCATGCAATGGTGAAGCCACAGCCCATTCCACGGGGAATATGCGAATCAAACAGACCTCGAAGAAAATCATTTTGATCCAGAGAGTCAATAAAATTAAAATATGATTTTTTAATAATTCAGGAGATGACCACATCTTCAACTAAGGCACATCTGGATGCAGATCTCTGGGTGACTCACTAATGTTGTTTTAGGTTCTACTTTACATGCTACATTGTGGACATGATTTTTGTGTAGTAGCTCTAGGGGGCCTATACTTGCAAACCAGTGATGACTATCGTGAGCGGAGAGAACTAGTGGCAGTTGTCTAAGGACGGGTGACTTTTTTAATATTGATTCATATAAGGACATATTAAACTGTAAACAGATACATTAAACTGTAAACACGTCTCTCTCATAGAGAAAAGCCTTGAATTGTGTCTCTACATCATGGATGAGGACATATTGATATTACTAATGTGAGGATGGGGAGTCAAAGGACAAGTCCTTCTCTTTTTTCTTTGCAAGTGTGTCTACAGCAGGGCACACAAATATGACCTACACTGCCATATGTAGGCATCCTACCGCAAAAGGCTGTAGAATGGTGCAAAGGGCTGGAAGATCTTGCCTCACTATAGACATTGTAGTCAAAATCTGTATTGACAGAATTAGATGCCGAGATTCAAGACTTAAGAGATAAGGAAGGTTCATGAGACAAGATTTAAGCAAGAGGAAAAAGGGAGAGCACAAGTTTCGTCGAAAGATATGCGAAATAAAAAAAGTGATTTACAAGGTTGGACAAGGCCTGTAAAATAGAGTTTAGGCGAAAATCACCCAAAAAGATAGGGCAGCAAGGTATATATGTGCAGAGGAAGATGGGCCACCTGGAATTGGACAATATACAAATCCAGATCCTTGACTAGCTGTTTCTCTATGCTGGTTGAAACTGCTGCATGCAACATATGTTTATTAGCATTGCATAGGAACAATCCATTATACAGATCCATTATACATATATAAACAGTTTTATTATTATTATATCTCATCTTCTTAATTTCTCACGTCAAACCCTAAATACCAAAAAAAATGAGATTTTTAAAATAATAAAACATACCGAAGAGCAACAATTCCCAGACAATATCTGTGCAGTTTCTTCACTCCACCTGTTGTGGGAGCGGACTTACAGGTAGCCTGCAAACAGAAAGATCATGAACAAGAAATGCTAAACTAAGAACCCTAAAGCAATCAAGAAACCCTAAACCTAAAATCAGGGAGATGGGTAAAATAACAAACCTTGGTGGCGAGCTGCTTCCAGAGAGCGCGGTCTGCCTGCTTTGTACAAGCCATTCTGCCTTTCTCTCTTCACACACAGAGGTCTGCAATTCCTAAAACAGTAACCACTTACATCAGCCCAAATACGATAGAGAAATTAGCAATGAGCATGGTTGACGATATATAGAGTAACCCTCGTGATAGAGCATACGGTAAAGAAGAGTGCATTCCAGCTGTTTTCTCCCTATAAAACACAATATGTTCCAAGCCATAGCGGGTTGCACTGCAGAGGAATTAGTTATGCCCAGAAACAAAAAAGACCTAAACAGTGAAGCAAACAAAATGGTTTCTAAAATCCAATACATGAACTAATGACTGCCGAATTTAACCCATTTCTTGATGTTAGTGATTTAGATGGGAGTGGTGAACGGTCCCTCTAGATTCTTCATGGTTAAAATCATTCAACTGAAGAAAATTCCAATGGCAAATATTATGCTGAAATGACCTCCATTTTATTTTTCCCTTCCTCTTCTTTCGTTTTCTTCCCTTTCTCCCCCAGGGCAATCTGAGAGGCCAAGGAAAAGCTCGGTCCTTGTGCAAGCAACACAAGCCCTCTCTTTTCCAAATATTTCACCGCATTTAACTGAAACCCAAGTGACCACGAAGCCAAAAACCCAACGAGACACGTTCTTTCCAGCAATGAAAACACGCACCCTCTGCCACTCGGCCATAAACACCTGTTGTTTGATAAACCTTAGATCCCACAATCCTGACACCTACAAAGCCATGCAGAACATTAGAAATTTCATAAAAAAAATTTGTAGACGACTTTTCATTGGAGAGGAAAATCCTTGCCTGCTACGGAGAATAAAAAACAAGGGATAAAATATGTGCCCAATCAAAAAACGGAAATGTCAGAAAAAAATTCCTAAAAAAATCCTCAACCTTTACAACCGGTTTAATATTTTCGTCTGGCACAGTTTCTTAGGAGAAGAAATGCAAATTTAGTTACCTGAAAACAATAGCCTCCTGCTTAAGGCAGGGACTTAAAATGAGAGCCAAATCATTGAAATGTTTGATCAAGTTAGGAAAAAGACAAAGCTGATAAATGTATATGTTTGCATGTGTGCTTTTATCTGTATTATGTTAACTAAGTTTAAATCCCAATCTCCCTTAATTTATCTTTTTAGCTTAATATAATTAACTCCCTGAATATGGGAAAACTTATTGAGCACTTCAAACTCTTAACCTTCAGAAATGATCCAGGTCTTCAAGCATCCTTCATCTTCTAGCAATAAATGATAATTCTACCTAGATTTCTTACACTTTTCCCTTTATGCGAATCTTTAAAATCTTGATTCAATTTGATGGTTTCAAGTTTCATTTAACTCAAGAAGGCAGCAGAGCTATGGATCTTCTAAATATCTATATTATTGCACACTTTTAACAGCAAGATGAAGTTCTTGTGTCTTTCAACTCATATGGTTCTTATTATTTTTTGTTATCATGCATTTTGAAAAGTATACATGTAACTTGTCAAGGGATTAAATGTGTGGAATTATTTTTTCCCTTTTCTTTGGAGGATAATGTTGTTCCTCTATGTTATGCAGCAAGACTATCTACGTAAATATCTCTCAAGATGCTATCATTAAGAAATCATGTTTCTCGAGATGGAAACTCTCTGGCAGGTGGTTCTTCTAGTAGCAACCAGAAGCCAATAGATCCTGGTGGGCACGGGCAGATAAAATGCTAATTTCTAATAAAAGGACTGGTTTTATTGATTAAGCATAATTTATATTATCATTTTGTGGACAACAATGACTTTACTTAAAATAATATCTTTGATTCTTTGATCTCAGTGTTTAAATCAGGTTTTTGACTGAGAAGTGTGTTTTTTTGGTTTTTTTTCAACATCGAAGCAGGACTTCTGATGCAGCCACAGATGAGAAATACATCACACTCGCCAACTATAGTAGGTGGCAATGGCATTCCACTGCCTGGACAGCCCCAAACACAACAAGCATCACTACCACAAAAACCAAAAAAACCCATGGATGCAGCCAGCACCATCACCAACAATAACAACAACAACTACTACTGGAGGAATGAGTTGTCGCCGGATTCCAGACAGAAGATCGTCAATAAGAAGTATGCGGTTAAATTCTGCATTTCTTTTTAATGGATCCTCTGGTATTGCAGTGCTATGTCCATTGTCAGATTATTTTAGACCGATTGGGAAAAACCCACCTTGTAATTTAGCTCAGATTTGCTTTGGTGTCTGTAGAATTTAGATAATTATCAGTAGATGGCTTCTGTTCATATATTCCAAAAACCCATTACCCACTACTCTATTTTGTGAATAAGCAAAAGGAGTTTTAGTGACCCTACCCCAAACAAATATATCAATTTATATGGATTTAAGAACATCCAGGGCAATCTCAGGCCATGCACTACCCACACATATGCATACCCAAAAAAATCAGATTAATTCTTTGATTTTCATATCATTAATATATATCTTTCAACTGTACAATCAAATTTGTCTTTGCAAATCTAATTGTTATTATTGATATCTTTCCTGTCATCCATTTTTTAAATTTCATTACTAGTAAAGGTATCATGAAGCCATCTATCTAATTGTCTTAAGTATTGCATTCCTTAAATTTCTTCTTGTTCTCCTACCCATCTGAGTATGTTTTACCTCACCAATAATGTCTGAAGTCAAAGAAATATTTAAGATAGCTATTTTTACTATATAATATATATACTAACCTGTACTTATATATATATAGTTGAGTATTGATTATAGTTTATAGGAAACAATTTGCAGACATATATCAAGAAAATAGAATTAAAAAACTAAAGCTATTTTTTTCTTAATAATACATTCCTTATTTTTCATTTGTTCTCCTATCCCAATATCTTTTACCTCACCAAGAATTTCTGAAGTCAAAGAAATATTTAAGATAAGAACCATTCTTAATATATATAATATATATATACTAATCTACACTTATATTTATATAGTTGACTATTGATTATAAACATTATAGTTTATAGGAAACAATTTGCAGGTACTATTAAGAAAATAGAACTAAAAAATTAAAGCCAATCAAATTTACAAATATTATTTATTGTTATTTATTGTAGAATAAGAAATTTAAAATTCATATATTATTGTTCACTTGTAACTAAATCAGTTTAATAGGATTGCAAAAAAAAATATTAAGAAAATAAAACTAGCATACCTATATTTAAAATATATATCTAAAGTACGCCAAGATATATCTTTCTCAAGATGCTTAATGTTAGGATTAGTGATTAAAAAATAGGTGCCTCTAGAAGGATATCTCTCTGCATATTTAGATATATTTTTTAAATATAGGTATGCTAGTAGCATCCGTAGCGCAAGCCTAATTCTAACTATATTATATATCTTAAGAATTATTATTATATAATATAATATTATAACATAGGTTAGATATATCTATAATATTATAATATAGGTGAGATACATTATCATAATATTGTTGGAATTTTTTTGTCATTGATGTCAAGGTTTATTTGAGCTGGTTACCTGTTTGGTTGAGCTGCTTGAGCTCTCTACTTGCCTGCTTCAGCTACTTGTGTGTCTGGTTGAGCAGCTTGAGCTCTTTGGTTGCCTACTTGACCTGTTTGGGTGTCTACTTGACCTGTCTAGGTGTCTGTTTGAGCTGGTTATGTGTCTACTTAAGCTTCTTGTGAGCTTACTTGTTAGCTGTGGAAAAGTCAGATTTTGTTTTTATATGATCAAATTGGTTTGACTTTGAATTCCTTTTACAAAAGGTAATAGGCTCCTTTTTTAAGACAATTTGATGCGTTTGGCATGGTATTTATTTCTGGCAGAAATATTAAAAGAAGATCACTGAAATCTACTCTTGAGCTGGAGTTTATTTGTGGTTTGCAAATTTTTGGGGATCGTATGAAGATTGCATTTATTTTAAAACAAGGAGGTGAATATTTTGTCTGGGCGAATATCTTCCTACCTGGTTGAGAGATTTTTATTAAAATTTATATTTTCAGAGTTTGGTGGGCAGCAGAAAAAGAGGAAGTTTGTGATTTCGTGGATATTATATTGCAGCCATAGTTACGAGACTCGGACTCAGCTCGGACTCGGCGCCTAGACTCGGCAAAGACTCGGCAAATTGAAAAACTGAGGAAATTCAGAGATTTTTAAGGATTTAAAACTTCTTTCATGCACCCTTTAATAAATAATCCTTAAAGACACAATAACATCATCAAATAGAAGCTAATTTGATCACATACACAAGTATACATCGATCACATAAGTATAAATGCAAATTGTAGCTAAGCTGCTAAGGAAATAGCACACTTAGATATATAAAATTATAAATATAGTCAAATGTATACAAAACTCATGGAATATAAAATCCATGACATCAAATGTTCCAAACAAATATGAAATATCAAAACAATAACTAGAGTCTAGAAGTCTATGGCTCAGAGGAGCCTGCATCCTTCGCCTTCCTAGGAAGGTGTAAATGGTAGGTCTTAAATGATGCCAAAATTGATGAGTCAACAAAAACTTGGAGAAAACTCGGCAAAAACTCGACAAATCAATAGGATCTATCTCATCCAAATCAATAGGATCCAATGATTTGTCCTCTACTCTTTTTGTGCAAAATTGAAACCCTGAATTTGACTAAGTCCGAAACCCTGAAACCCTGAAAAATTGGTTAAGTCTGAAATCTAATGGATCCTCCAAATTCTAGAATCTACATGTTAAATCCCATGGATCTGGAACCTATCTCAAACATCCTGACGGTATATTTCAAAATATTTGAAGTATATACAAACTTATACTTAAATATATTTTGAAATATACTGTCACCGTGTCCCTGATTTTTTCACTTTTTCCTTAGTTTCCTTGATGAGACTCGTGGTTCCAGGCGAGTCTGAAGAAATCGGCGAGTCTGGGAAAAACTCGACCGAGTCCCCCAGAGTCGGCTAGGTTGCCTTGCCTCGGACTCGCCGAGTTTAGGCGAGTCTCGTAACACTGATTGCAACTGATTATATTCATAAGTTTTAGTGAGTGATTGTTGGAGCTGATGATTCAAATATTGTGAGAGAGTTGTTTGGGTTATGTTTTTTTTGTGAGTAGTGAAAAAAAAAAGGGACGTTCTTTCTTGCTTGACAGAAATTTGTGCTGGACTGGTTACATTAAAAATTCAGTATTTTGGGTCTATCTATGTAAGCCAATGAACTGTGAAGATGCTGTTTGAGGTTGAATAGTTTTTGTGTGGATGCTTCTTTGAGGTTGGTGCCTTTGCTTATAAAGAGTTGGTGCTCTGAAATTGTTCTGTGAGTTGGTGCTCAGTCTTTGTTACTTGGGTTGGTGCCCAATCTGTTAGTGAAATAATCTATTGAACCGTGGTTTTTTACCCGAAGGGGTTTTCCACGTGATAAATCTTGGTGTCTCTGTCTTATTGCTTTCCTTCTTTCTATTTTTCAGTTTTAAAGTTTAAAATTGCTCTATGGTGTTCAAATACTGATTCACCCTCCCCCCCTCTCAGTATTTGTTGTGTGACCTTCAAATATTTTATATAATTATTATATATATAATATTATAATATTGTTTAGATATATTATAATATTATAATATAGTTTAGATATAATTATTATTATAATATAGGTTAGATATATTAAATTATAATATATTATATAATAATTATAATTAAAATTATATATTATTTTTTAAGGCTCAAATAAAGGTTAGATTTAGAATTATGGTTTTGTTTAGGGATTGGTTTAGGATCAGGGTTATAAATAGGGTTAGATATATAGGCTTAGGCTTATAAATCAATGCTAAGTGTAATCTTAGGATTATGATTAGAATTAGAATTAGGGTTAGACTGAGGGTTATGATTACAATTAGGGTTTGGGTTAGGGTTAGAACCAAGGTTAGATTAGAATTAGGCTTTTGTTTACAGATACAGTTAGGGTCAAGGTTCTAAATAGGATTTTAATCATGTTTTAAATTATGGTTATGTTAAGTATTAGAATTAGGGTTAGGGTTATGATTAGGAATTGAGTTACAATGTTAGGATATTTATATTTAGAGAAATCTATGCTAAGTGTAAATTTAGGATCATGGTTGAATTAGGGTTAGGGTTAGATTAGGGTTATGCTTAAAATTAGGGTTAGTATAAGGTTTTAATCTTTAATTAAGGTTATGGCTATGTTTATAAATATTCTTATATTTAATGTTTTATTCATGTACCAAATTATGATTAGGGTTAGGGTTCCATGTAGGGTTAGGGTTTGAACGAAGGTCAGATTTAGTATTAGGGTTTTGTTTAGGGATTGGATTAGGATGTCTTATAAATGGGGTCATATATAAGGTTAGGCTTATAAATCAATGTTAAGTGTAATCTTATGGTTATGGTTAGAATAGGGTTAGACATAGAATTAGGGTTAGACATAGAATCAGGGTTAGATTAAGGGTTATGATTATAATTAGGGTTTGGGTTACCTAATACTAACCATAATTCTAAGTACAATTCTAACATTGATTCTAACCAAAACATAATTATAACCCAACCCTAATTTTAACCCCAACCTTAATTGTAACTTTAATTGTAATCCTAACCCTTTATTTTGTAATCCCAACTGTATCCCTAACCCTAATTCTAACCCTAACTATAACCCTAATTATAACTGTATTTGTAACGGTAAACCTAACAATAAACATAATTCTAACCATAACCCTAATTTTAATTACAATTCTATCTCTACCTCTAATTCTAACTAAAACCCTAATTAATTGGACCTTAAGCCTAAGACGAATTCTATTTGTAACCACAATTCTAATTTCAACTATAATTCTAACCCTAACCCTAATTGTAGGCCTAACTTCTAAATTGAACCCAAATCATAACTATAACCCTAACTCTAGCGTTAATCCTAATTGTAATAATAATTGTAATCCTAATTTTAACTTGAACCCTAACCCCAACCCTAATTGTAATCATAACCCTAACCCTAACATTTAGGCCAATGCTAACCCTAATTCTAACCTAAACCCTAACCTTGATTCTAACACTAATTCTAATCGTAGGCCTAACCCTAATTCTAACCGTAATTGTAAACCTAAATCCAATTATAATTCTAATCTTGATTTTATCCCTAACCTTAATTCTTACCCCAATACTAATTCTATAACTAATTCAAACCCAAATTATAACTATAACTATAACCCTAATCCTAACCTTAATCTTGATAGTAATGCTAACCCTAACTCTAATTTTAACCCTAATCCTAATTATAACCCTAATTGTAACCATAATTCTAATCCAAACCCTAATTCTAATTATAACCCTAACCCTAATTCTAACCATAAACATAACCCTAATTTATTCCTAACCCTATTTCTAATCCTAACTCTAATTCTAACCTTAACCCTAATTATATTTGTAACCCTAATTCTAACCCTAATCATAATTCTATCCCTAACTCCAATCATAATTCCAACTCTAACCCTAACATTTTTTTATAAATATTTTACCTAATTCTAACCCTAGCTTGAATCCTATCAATAACCCTTATTTTACTGTTAACCCTAATTTTATTCCTAATCCTAACCCTAATTGTAACTATAACCCTAACATTAACCCTAATATTTTTTTGGTTATATATATTTGCCCTAATTATCTCTCTTGCCTCTTTCTATCTATCTATATCTCCATCATTTTTAAATATTTAAATAACTAAAAAAACAATTTCAATTATTTAATTTAAAAAAAATAGATAAAATCACAAAGAATTAAATGAATGCTTAAAATTAGAATTTAAAGCTCATCATTATTAAGTAATTAATAAAATATTATTGAAATGGAATCATAGTTTTAAAAGCATATCATAATAACAAAATAGATGGACACTATTTTTATAAATAGGACACATAGCTTTTTAATAAAGCTTAACTCCAATAAGAAAACCTAAAATTTAGAGATTTAAAACTAATAAAAAAAAAGGAGGATACAATTTAACCTAAACCAATGATTTTAAGGATAAAACTATGATTCCTTTTCTGTATCACTACAAATATATATAACCATTCAGACTCACTACAAATATATATAACCATTTAACCCTAATACTGTAGAACACTATCACTACAACTATATATCCTAATACTATAGAACACTATCACAACAACTATATATTCGATTTTATCCAAAATGAGGGCAAATATATATAACCAAAAAAATAGTAGGGTTAATATTAGGGTTTAGTTAAAGGTTAGGTTAGGGTTAAAGGATTTATCTTGATAGTCTTTAATTCATATTATCACTACAAATATACATAAGGATTTATCCTTATAGTAATACTCAAGGTTGGAAAACTCGTCCGGACTCGGCGCGGACTCAAGAGTCAAGTCTAGGAGAGTCCGGTGCAGGGACTCTCCTGGATGGCTGGGACGTCAAAAAGAGGGTTTAAAACCTCTGTTTTTTGATTTCTTTCCGCATTTCATTCCTCTACTTTGCCAAATACAGGTCTGCAACTTGAAGTGAGGTTGGAAGAAGCCGAGAAAACGAGCTAAGGAGATCATAGTAGAGCATAATTAGGCTCTTATGTTCTCTAAATGCATTAATTTCTTTTTTTTTTTTTTAAACTACGATTTTTTTTTGCCGAGTCCTAGTCGAATTTTTTCTCGAGTCTGTGCCGAGTCCTCGAATCCCGAGTCCAAGTCCGCGCCGAGTCTGAGTTTTCCAACTTTGGTAATACTAACCCTAACTCTAATTTTAACCCTAATCCTAATTATAACCCTAATTGTAACCGTAATTCTAATCCAAACCCTAATTCTAATTATAACCCTAACCCTAATTCTAACCATGAGCATAACCCTAATTATATTCCTAACCCTATTTCTAACCCTAACTCTAATTCTAACCTTAACCCTAATTATATTTTTAACCCTACTTCTAACCCTAATCATAATTCTATCCCTAACTCCAACCGTAATTCCAACTCTAACCCTAACATTTTTTTATAAATATGTTACCTAATTGTAACCCTGACTCTAATTCTATCAATAACCCTTATTTTATCGTTAACCCTAATTTCATTCCTAATCCTAACCCTAATTGTAACTATAACCCTAATATTAACCCCAATATTTTTTTGGTTATATATATTTACCCTAATTATCTCTCTTGCCTCTTTCTGTCTATCTATATCTCCATCATTTTTAAATATTTAAATAACTAAAAAACAATTTCAATTATTTAATTAAAAAAATAGATAATATCATAAAGAATTAATTGAATGCTTAAAATTAGAATTTAAAGCTCATCATTATTAAGTAATTAATAAAATATTATTGAAATGGAATCATAGTTTTAAAAGCATATCATAATAACAAAATAGATGGACACTATTTTTATAAATAGGACACATAGCTTTTTAATAAAGCTTAACTCCAATAAGAAAATGTAAAATTTAGAGATTTAAAACTAATAAAAAGAGAACAAATAGTAAACCAATGATTTTAAAGAAAGTTCTAAAAACACTATCACTACAAAAAGAACAACTTGCTTTATTTGTTTAAATTGTACCCCTTTCTCTTATCTCAGAAATCAATTCTTTTCTTCTTTATTATTAAGATTATTTTGTTGAAGGGTAAGATGAAGGCGGCGAGGGCATTTGTGAGCAGAGCTCTGCTGCAGACCCACGGCCTGTAGCAAGCTGTGGGATTTCCAGCGTGGTGAGGGGTGTGATTGCTTGCGGGGGTGGAGGGTTTATTGTTTTCATTCAGTTCTTCCTTGTTCTCTTGCTGTTCGGTGGTAGTGATTGGTGTTGGGGTTTGTGGGGATCGAAGGTCTTCGTCTGCTGTCCTCTTTTGTTCATGGCTTCAAGAGAGGCAGTTAGCATCAATCCTAATATGGATTTTCGTGCTTCATTGCGTGCAAGCTCTCCGTCTTCGTCCAAGCGTGGTGCTGAGAATAAGTCTTCATCTAATGATGTGGGGATTGATGGGTTGGCTCCATCTAGGGGCCCTCGCATCCCGAAAATCAATGGGTGTTTGGAGTGGTGCCAGGATAGGCGTATTCTGATGATTCAACCATATTCTATTGCCGAGGATGTCGAATACTTCACAAACCATGCTTTGATCTGTAAATTCATGGGGATACGGGTTTCGCTCCTGTTCTTGGACTCGTGGGTTAGAAGGACTTGGAATCCTGAAGGAGAAATAGAAGTGATGTTGCCGACCAACAATTTCTTTATGGTTGTTTTTAATTGCATGGTTGATCGACATAGGGTTTTTGAAGGAGGTCCATATTTTCACAATTAGATTGGTCTATTTCTGAAGCAGTGGGACACTGGTTTTAATCCTTTTGAGGAGCTCCCGAACCGGGTCCCGATGTGGGTGTGCCTTCCTTGGTTTCCGGTGGAATATTGGAGAAATGATATCTTGCACATGGTCGCATTGCTGCCGGGAAAACTGGTGGGTCCTTCACAACAAACGCAGGATTGAAGGGTTATGACCTTTGCTCGCATCTGTGTGGAAATAGATTTGAGCAACCCTCTTCTAGATTCTTTGGAGATTCGGGTGGGCTCGTCTTCTTGGGTGCAACAGCTGGACTATGAGACTCTTGCTTTCCGTTGTCGATTGTGTCATGAATATGGTCATTTACAGCGAAGATGTTCGAAGTTCCGTTCTTCTGAGCCTCACCCCTCTCCGCCACAGGGTAAGCTTGTTAAGGAGGATAAGGGTAAGGCCCCTATTCCGGGTGCAGGGACTGATAATGAGGGTTTTATTCTTGCTAAGACCTGCAATAGAAACTACGGAATGAAAAGAACTTTCAAGGAGAGACAGGAAGGGGAAACTTTCAATCGCTTTGATGTGTTGGATGACCTTAGCCAGTAGGAGGTGAACCCTGGCATGATGGCCTTGGATTCGGGTGGTTTGGGGGCAGTTCAGGAGGATCCTACTCATGTTGATATGTACTGCATTCGGGAAGGTGGGTTATCTATTGCTCAAATGGATACAGATCAAAGCCTTTTGGACTCGGGGGTCCTTGTGGCTCCTGGTGCTTTAGATAAGACTGAGGTTGAGCTTTCTCCTCCTAAGGAGTAGATCGTGGCTGGTGCAGATAAAGGTAACAGGGCATCCCCTCCTTTAGGGCTTCATCAGAAAAATCACAAGAAAGGGGTTCAGGAGAAACCTTCCAAAGTTGGAAGAAAGAAGGATTTGGAGAAAATCAAGATGATGGGGGAAACTTTGGTGGAGTCAGGTTCTGTTAAAACTCTCGACTCCCATTTTTCCTGCTCCTAGAAATGATCATCCTCTCATGGAATGTAAGGGGCTTGAATTGTGGCCCTCGACAAAAAGTTGTTCGGGATTTGGTTCATAAGCATTCTCCTGATGTGCTCTTCATCCAGGAAACTAAGCTTTTGGTTGAGAATATGTATGGTGTGGTGCCTAAACTTTGGGGGTGTGGTCAATGCTAGTGCATTGGTGCCCAAGGTAATGTTGGGGGTCTGGCATGTCTTTGGAATTTCCTCTGAAGTTCTGCCCTTTTTGGTGGATGTCATGTAAGTTTTCTATTTTGGTAGTTGCTTTGAGCTTGGAAACGGGGGAAACTGTTCTTCTTTCCAATATTTATGCTCCTACGAATTTGCCTGGTAAGTGGTGCCTTTGGTCCCATATTCAGTTCATTCGTAGTACTGCTCCTCTTTTTCCTTGGATTATAGTTGGTGATTTTAATGCTATTATTGATCTGGGTGAAAAGAGGGGAGGTGTTCCAAGACTGGAGCCTTCTTCTTTTCTTCTCTAGGATAATATTTTTGTCTTAAACCTTGTGGATATCAAGCCTAGTAATGGTCAGTTTACATGGAACAATAGAAGATTAGGGGAGGAATGGATTGCTGAGAGGCTTAATAGGTTCCTGGTTTCTTGTTTCTGGAATGGTGGGTCTTGGTCTACTAGTTCTGAGATTTTGGATTAGAGGGGTTCTGATCATTGGCCAATCAAGCTTTCTACTTCATTGGCTCGGGTTGCTCGTTCTCCCTCTTTCAAGTTCCAACTTATGTGGTTGCGGGACCCCTCTCTGCGGGAGCTTAATGGCTGAGTGGTGGCATTGTGGCAGACCTGCTTTTGTTACCGCGATGTTTTCTTTTGTTAGGCAACTGTAGTATGTGAAATACCAGCTCAAAAGGTGGAATAGGCAGTGCTTTGGTAACATCGTCCAGGCTAAGAATACAACTTAGGCTCGTTTAGATGCTGTTACTCGGGAGATCAGAGAGTCTGGCCTTTCTGAGGAGTCTCTTTCAGAGGAGGGTCGGGCTTTGAAATCCCTGGAGGAATGTGAGTTGCGGGAGGAGATCTTTTGGCAATAGAAGGTGCGGGTTGATTGGTTGCAGGAGGGGACATAAACACCGCCTTCTTTTTCAACTCTATGAAAGCTAGAAGACATGGAAACTCTATCCCTTTTCTTGTGAATGCCAGGGGTGAGTAGGTGTTCTCTTTGGGAGAAATTTCTAGGGAGGCTTCTCTTTACTTTGCCTCCTTGTTTAGGGAAGATTCTCCGGATGTGCAAGTGGAAGAAAATCATGTTCTATCTTGTATCCCTTCTTTGGTTTCTAGGGAAATGAATGAGCATCTCCTTCGCTGCATTTCCTTGGAGGAGTTAGAGGCCATTGTTTTTCAGATGAAGAAGGGGAAAGCCCTTGGTCCTGATGGCTTTCCGATTGAATTTTTTCAGGAATTTTGGGATATTATAAAGTTGGATATGTTAGAGGTGGTGTGTGAATCTCAGAGGAACAAGCAGATGCTGAGGGCTATGAATTCCACTTTCCTTGTGCTCAGCCCGAAATGTGATGGTGCTGATAGGTTGAGTATGTTTCGGCCCATTGCTCTCTGTTATGTGGTCAATAAGATTTTGTCTAAATTGATTGTTGAGAGACTAAAGTGGTGGATAAGCTTGCTTGTCTCAGAGGAGCAGGGGGGCTTTGTGGCAGATAGGCAAATCCTGGATGGTGTTGTTATCGCTACTAAAACTATTCACTCTATGGCGACCTCGAAAGAAAAGGCTATGTTCATCAAACTTGATATGGCAAAGGCTTATGATAGAGTTAAGTGGTCCTTCTTGCGAAAAGTGCTTATTGCTTTTGGTTTTGCTGAAGATTGGGTTGTGTGGGTTATGAGCTGTGTTTCGACAACTTCCTTCTCGGTTTTGGTTAATGGGGAGCCATCTTCTCTATTTGGAGCTTCAAGAGGTCTTCGTTAGGGGGATCCTCTCTCTCCTTATCTATTTATTCTTTTGGCTGAAGGGCTTGGTAGGCTTATTAAGAGCCATGTCGGTCAAGGTCTGATTCAAGGTTGGGTTTGGGGCAATGGATTGCCTCCTCAGTCTCACCTGCAATTTGTTGACGATATTGCTCTGATGGGTATGGCAAAGGTTCAAGAGGCCAGTAATTTGCGCAAGGCTCTAGACATCTATCTTGTTGCTTCTGGTTTGCTGATTAATGAGGATAAATCCTCCATTTACTTCTTTAATACTCCTATGCGTTTTCAATAGCAGATTGCTCGTATTCTGAGATTTCAGATTGGTCATTTGCCTTTGACTTACCTCAGCATTCCTATCTCTACTGGTACTTTGCCTTGGGGTTCTTGGCAAAATATTTTGGACAAGTTTCATATGAAAGTGAACCATTGGACTCATAGGTGGCTTTCTTTCGTTGGTCGGGTGCAACTTCTCAAGTCATTGGTGCAGGCTCTTCCCAATTATAGGTGCATGCTTTAGGTGGCCCCTGCTGGTTTTATTAAGGATTTGGATTCTCTGGCTAGGCAATTTTTATGGGTTGGTTGTTTGACGTTTTCGAAGTGGAGTCTGGTCAAGTGGGAAATTGTCTGTAGGCCTAAACAACTTGGTGGTCTTGGGCTTCGGCAGTCCACCTGGGCTTGTTTGTCTCTGTCTGCCAAATTGTATTAGAGATGGTGCACTAAATAGGATTGTATCTGGGCCAGGATTATTACTCACAAATACCTGAGTGGTGTCCCTATGGCTAAGGTTCCTCGGTTTCCACTTGTGGGGAAAGGTTCGGTGATTTGGGTCACGCTTAAAAAAGGAGTGAAGCTGATCAAGGACGGATTGTTTTGGATCTGTAATAGGGGGGCTGAGGCTCTTTTCTGGCTTGACTCTTGGGATGGGTCCTCTCTGATCTTGGGTAAGTATCCCAATCTACAGAATCTTTGTCAACGCTTTATGAAGGTTGGCTGGTCCCAGGTGGTGGATTTCAAAACTGTTTATCTCTGCGGGAATGTGGAAGTGTCTAGATGGAAGGATCCTGGTGAGTGGCCTGTTGGTGGATCAGAGGAGGATCGCATGGAGTTGAGGAATATTCTTGCAAGAAGAGAATGCAACTCTCTTAGGGAGAGGGATATTTTGGCCTAGAGTCTGGATCCTAAGGGGTTATTCACGGTGGCTAGTGGATATCAGGAGCTAATCTTTTAGAAGTATGGGGGGATGAAAGTTCCTTGGTGGAGACATGTTTGAAACAAATTTTCCTGGCCTAAGTGTAATTGTTTTATGTGGACTTTAGCTTGGAACAGGTGCCAAACTTGGGACAATCTTCGGAAGTAGGGATTCCAGGGCCTTCTGTTTGCGTTCTCTGTGGTTGTAGTGAGGAGGATTTGTCTCACCTGTTCTTTCGGTGTCCTTTTTCTATGCTTCTTTGGCATTTTTGGTGGGGCATTTGGAGACACCCTTGTGTTCATGCCTCTTCTCTGGTCGATTTCTGGAATAGTTTGGGGAGACCTCCGACTCAGGCTTCTTTCCTCCAGATTGTGTGGTGTATTGGTCCTGCTTTTATCCTTTGGCAAATTTAGCTTGAAAGGAATCGCATGATTTTTTGTGGTGGAAAGTTGATGATCCAATAGGTTTGGCAGAGAGTTGTTTGTATGATTCAGGAGACTGTGGAAGCCAAATGTGAGGTGTCCTTTCCTTTGGATAGGGGTGATGAGGAGATTGTGAACAGTTTGGGCCTTAGTGGTCTGGCTTTTGACTCCTTTTGTGTGCAAAGAGGTAGAAATGCTAAAAAGAAGGTTCAGAGAGTTGGGGGTTGGACTCCTCCGGCGGATATTTTGAAGATCAACACTGATGGCTCTTCTAGAGGTAATCCTGGGCCTGCTGGGATAGGTGGGGTTGGGAGAGATAGCTCTAGTTTTGTTATTTTCCTATTTTCCATTCATAAAGGGCAGTGAACTAATAACCTTATGGAGGGGTTGGCCATTCTTTGGGCTATTGAGCATACTTGTGCTCTTGGTTGGCATAAGATTATCTGTGAATTAGATTCTCAGGTCATTGTTAATTTATTGATTGAGCAGAATTTGGAGGGGGTTAATTGGCAACTTGCTTCAGTTGTTCGGCATATTTTGAGGCTTTGTTCCATGCTGGAGATGGTGTCCTTTACTCACATCCCTCGGGAATGGAACAGGGTTGCAGACTGTTTGGCCAAACGGGCTTATGAGCAAGCTGGTGACTAGAAGATTGAGGGATGGGAGCAGTTATCCCCAGATTATTGCCAAGTTTTAGAGAAGATTATTTTGGAGGACATGGTTGGTTGATGTTGGCTGGTGGATGGTTTGGTTGTGGTTATGTGTCTTGGTTGGGTGTTTGTTGGTTTGGTGTTCCGGCTTCTCTTTGGGTGCCTTTGAAGACCCTGTTTTCTTTGTATTGCTGACCTTCTGATATTAATAAATTTTTACTCTCTTTTAAAAAAAAAAAAGATTATTTTGTTTGTGCATGAAGAAGAATATGAATAGGAAAGAAATCAAATTTTTGATACATAAGTTTAAAATAGTTTTTTTAATTTCTTCCATGAATTTATAATAAAAAACAAAGTTCTTTTTAGATTAATTAATTCTTTTTGTAAATCATAATTTAAGGAAATTTAAATGATTTCTAGACATCCAAATAACAGTGAGCAAGTACAATATTTTTAAATTTTTAATCTTCTGTGTGGTTTGTTGTCTCTACATGTATGAAGAAAAGACATAAATCTAATTCCAAAAACAAAGACTAATAATTTTCCAAAGAATACATGGAGAAGGGATATTTGTTTTCATTCACCCTCATTTGAATAAAATGTAAATATATATTAGTATTTATGTTCACAGATAATGTACCTATTGAAAAAACCATTTACAAAGAGGTCTGAATTCAACATAAAAACTTTAAATTAAAAGCTGGATGGTGATATTCCAAAAAAAAAAATTCTAGTCTTGACAAAATTCAGAAGATTGAAAAAGAATAAATCAAATAAGAAAAAAGTTTTTCGCCAATGGTGGGATGTGTTCCCACGCCTTCCCATACGCCGTGGTGTTGATGTGTTTTTTATGCAAATGCAAACTCAGAATAAAATACTAAGTATTCTACTGTCTCTTGAATAAAGTCTCTCGAATGCTAAACAATGTGATCAATCGAGACAACTCCAAGGTTCCTGATTCATGTTTTGCTATGGATGGACTCAGTAGTTGATGTGATCATGCTGATAATCACAAAGGGACTTACACAGACTTCTTCATACTTCATTCAACTTATTTCTCCATTTAGTGTGGATGATATATGTACAATGCTTCAATAATGAAGAAAAGGAAAAAGATAAAGGTTTAAGGAAACTAATCTAAGGTCAATGAAGCAATGATGATGCATTAATAGACAAACTCTTTAATCAACCTAACTCCACTTTGCCAAGGATGCCTACAACTACATGGAGTTGGTTCAATCTCCTAAGGATAGCGAAAGGTTTTCAAATCATGAAAGCTCGTATAAGCACCCATTAGACGGCGCAGCTCAAACAAGTATCCACAATCAAATTTAAGCAAATGAAGCTCAGACTAGCTTTACACAACACTTCACCAATGATGAATGTCAAAAGCATGAGCTAGGAGTTGATCAAATATCTAATACATACATACATTACATTAATGAGTTACTAATCTACTTTTAATCTACTTAGAAACACCTCTCCATTTCATCAAAATACAAGAAACCATGTTATTCCACAAGACAACACTTAACACCAAGCGAGCTCCAATGTCTTTGCATTAATTTTGAGAAATATTTACAACAACCTCAAGTACTCTCAGAGAATTTCGAGTCTCTTCCTACTCTACTCTACTCTACTGCACTAACTATCTTACAAATGAGGCAACAAGGCCTTTATATAGAAGTCCAGAATTACAATGAATGGCTTGGATCAATTCAAGTAGCCAAGGGTCCAGATCATGCCATCTCAGTAGGTAGTTACAACAATTTGGTATTTTTAGTACATAGGAGAGGCAATGAAGGCACATTTTCCAAGAAGATAAGGATAAAATGGAATCTCCAAAGCATCTTCCACATGGACGTCCTCTTTGGCTTCTTGCTTGTTGAATGATGTGGCGAACTGTGATTGGATGAATAATGTGTACATGCCACGTAGGTGCCACCTCAGCATATTCCCAAATTGTATCATCTTTGTGATGTCTTCGAATGTGATTGCTTTGAACTTGAATGCTTGGGATGTATCTTTGTTGATCTTGCCTTGTTCTTTCGTAAGTCGGATGTGTATGATGTATGTTGCTCATCTGTCTAACTCTGTGATTCTTCTTCTTCTGGCAGGATACAGGTTGATCTTCTTTATGAATGCATCTTGATGGAGAGTAGTGTAGATGATGATGATGCTTCATGGAGTAGGAGACCTCTCTGATACTTGAAAATTGATAGAACTTGAAGCTTGATGGATAGATGTCCTTGCTTAATGCGGATGATGAAGTGCACTTGAACAATGAACTTGATGTGATCCTTTGGAGTAGTAATGTGATGTTTCTTTGCAGTGACTGCTTGTCAACTTCACTCCTCGCTTGAAGGTGACTCTGAGCACCTTGCTCCTTGATTGACCTTTTAGTCCATTGACGTTCCTGCAACATAAGGAAAGAGACAATATCAATCATTGGCTTTATAACAAAATAATCATTATTAAACAATTTCTAACATTTCCAAACCTAAGTACATTGAATGCCAAATTGGTTGATTTCTTGAGAGCAATCATAAAACTCAAACTAAGCATCACACTAAAAGTGGCGCATTAG